>JAPYKT020000001.1:17222500-18422500 GCA_028749325.2 Caryopteris x clandonensis
ATGAATATTTATTAATATTATATATTTATTATATGTATTTATTGAATGTAATTTAATATAAATTATCTGTAAAAATTTACAAATGAATTAATACATAATATAATTAAAAATAAAACATGTTATAAATATATTGTTTTATGTTTTGAAATTATGTTTTATAGAATCTGCTCCAGTAATTAAACAATTCTAACCTCTTTAAGAGATTGTCGGTTCGAATCCACACAACCTCAAATCATTTCATTTTTATTAAAAGGCCGAAATTTTTTTTGCAAAAACGTTAGGCCCATGACGTTCCATGTATGTATGTATGTATATATATATTCCAAATATATTTTTTATTTTGTTAATTATTTTTATTTATTGAAATTATTTATTTAAAATTTAAAGAAAATTGAATTATTCCTATATATAAATATTAATTATATAAAAATGTATAAGGTATATAGATATTTAGAGAATTTAATATTAAGATATATTGATTATTTTTTATTTATTTGTTGTATTTTTTATTTATTTAATATTTATGATATATATATTTAAACACTCTATAGAAAATTCTTTTTTTAAATTATATTATGTATTAATTCATTTATTATATCTTAACATAACCCTTTTATATAAAAATATTAATATAGTTTATATATCTTTATATATATATATATATATATATATATATATATATTTATCTATTTATTTAAATTATTCAAATAATACGTAATATAAAATTTATAATTATTAATAAATATTAATTAATTTTTTTTTAAATTTATTTATAATAATATTAAAATAGGTTGAATATATATAATAGAAATATATATATTAATGTAAGAAAAAATATAAAAAAATATTTGATATTATATTTTAATTAATTTAAATAAAAAATTAATTTTATTGAATTTTATTAATATAAATAAAAAATTATTGAATAATAAAAATAAATAATAAAATATTAATATTAATATATATAACTGCATATATATGGCATATATATATACGTACATGCATATATATATATGTAACACATGTATACATCATCATTTTAAAATTACATGTAACATATATATATATATATATATATATATATATATATAATTTGGAAATAAGAATGTGAGTGGGCCTGATATTTTTAATTTTTAGATTAAAACGTCACGCTCGGTGATATTTTTTTTCAAACAACGTCAGACTCTTCATATTAAAACGTCACGCTCGGTGACATTTTTTTCAAACAACGACAGACTCGCTGATGTTTTACCCGATTTTAAGAACATTTTTTTAAATTACACCATTTTATAAAATCTTTATTTTTTTACATTATTTTAGTAATTAACCCACATTTAGGTCAAAATATTTTGAAAAAATTAAATAATTCAAACTTGATGAAAGCACTTAATTTGTAAAAAGGGAAACCATAAAAACAGAAAAAAAAGGTTAAAGAAACACACCCCCCAAATAGAAAAAAGTATTATCAGAAGCCGACACCACTCACCAGGCTGGGCCATCTTCGTCCCCACATCCCCACATCCCCACAATCCATATTCTCTACCAATTGTTTTTGCTGTCTCTTAAAAACATTCACCAACCAACTTTCTCTTCACTCCCTTACTACCAGTTGCTGTGAGCTCTCTCTCTCTCTCTCTCTCTCTCTCTCTCTCTCTCACTCTACATTGATTCCTCTCTCCCATGGCTTGTTTGTTGTTTATGGTGGTTCTTTTCGCCATGGCTGGTCACTCCAGTAAGCTTTTTTCACTACCCAATTTCCTCCCTTTTTCTTTCTGCAGCTATGTTATACATTTTTTAAGTTTTCTTTAAAAGAAGAACTCATTCTTGTATTTATTGTTTGGACCGGAAGTCAGCTTTTCATTTAACCAAAAAAAAAAAAAAGAAGAAAGAAGAAATCTTGTAAATATTATGCTTATATACAGGTGCATCATGGTGCGTTTGCAAGGATGGTCTGAGTGATGCAGCTTTGCAGAAAACTCTAGACTACGCATGTGGAGCCGGGGCGGATTGCAACCCGACCCATCTAAATGGTCCCTGTTACAACCCGAATACTGTGAGGGCTCACTGCAGCTATGCCGTCAACAGCTATTTCCAAAAGAATCGCCAACTTCCTACCGCCTGTGATTTTTCCGGCACTGCTACCATTAGTAATTCTGACCCCAGTGAGTCTTTTTCTCTCTCTCTCTCTCTTCCTCCCATCAAAATCTTGAATATTTACTCCACTAGATCTGATTTGTGAAATTCTTCTTCATTTACAGGCTCAAATGGGTGTGCATATCCTGCTACTGCAAGGTATGAACTGTTTGTATAATTTTGTTAATTTCTTTCCCAATAAAAGGACAATTTCTACTTAAAACAGAGTTTAATATCAATATTTAATCCATGAATTGAATATGACAGTCCAAGGTAGTGTCTGAAAACCTTTTCTTGTTATTTGGGACGACAAAAACCCAATGCTGCCCTCCAGCTATTGCCCTAATGGCCCACCTTATTTCAAATTTCAAGCCATCTATCAAAAGAATATATATCAACGGCCATTGTTTCTTTCGGCTCCTGCAATTATATATATATATATATATTTATATACACGCTTGTATTCGCACATGTGTATGTATGTCTGTGCACTGTTACTAACACTGCTTGGAATAGTGCAATTGTAAATAATTAACTCTAATGTATAGATAGTGAATACATAAGCCACTTTGGAATCACATATTTTAGATTAATAATAACATAAATTCAGATTAAAATTGACTATTTTTTTATTTTAATATATCTTTACACTTTTTCCCCTGCTACCTTTACCTTTGAGAGATACTGACGTTATTACACTTACTTTAAGTTAATTGAATACTGAGTTTGGACAAATTAGTATACTTTCCCAAAGTTGGGCTTCTAACTTGCAATGGTTACTGTGTATTTCTGGATTTTTATTAGTAACCTTTTTGTATTCACAATTTCAATCTCTTTTTATTTTATTTTTATTGTGTTTTTCATAATATTGTCCATTATGTTGTTGATATTTTATTCTGTTTGCAATATACATTTTCTTTCAATTACTTATGTGTTTGTTCCAACAAATTTACTAATTTTTTTTTTTGTGCAATTTTATTTATCTATTTATGTTTCCTGGTAGCATATTATAGTTGGGAGGGCATCTTCAAAGAGAGTATATTCATCATAAAGAATATTTTTTTTTTGGTGCGTGCATTTCTCTCTCATACATCCATTCATATTCCTTTCCCATTATGATTTGCAAAGGATATCATTTTCCACTTCTGATATCATTTATTTATTTCTTTCCTTCTTTCTTTTTGTCTGCTTCAGATTGGTGATATCTTGTCATTCAAAAAGCTTACAAAACAATTTAACACACATATATATGTAATTCTACAAAATGAAATAAAAATTTTACGTGCAGATAAAAATCTAAAGTCGAACATTTTCTTATAGTGCAAAAAATGATTAATATTATCTCACCTATTATTATTGCAAGATCCTATGCCCCTTCCTCATAACCTAATTATTGGTTCCTTAATCCATCCAAGATGTCCTAAAAAGATAGTGCAAATGCCAGGATAATGGGCAGGGTGAGAATCCAAAGCTTTCCTTTAACCCTTTCTTGTATTCTGCCAAGGGTAAAAGTGGAAATAAACTAGGTATACTTTTCCCTTTTTATATAACCCTTTTCACTCTTTAGGGTACCTTTCAGTCAAAAAGTAGTGGTGGATATTCCAAGATTGTAAAAGTGATAGGACAAGTTTGCCCCATCTCTCTGTCCCATATACAGTCTGCAGGCACTACATTTAATTTAGTACTTGTTTACCCATCCACAGTCCAGACAATGCAACTCACTTGTGACTTGTACGGTATGCAATAAAAAGAACACAATCCACTGTGCTGCGCGTGAATGGCACGCCCTGTTCCAATGGTATTGTGGTTGATGGAAAAGCCCCTTAGGATTAGTCAAGGGCAAAGTGGTTATTCTAGAATATTATGAATGGGGAACTCATAAGCTGCTTCAATTGGTTCAAGGGTTTAGTGGGTTATATATATGCCAAGTTTTTTTTCCGTTCGCTTATTTGTCTTTTGGATCTTAGAGGATACATTTTCCTTTCTAACCTAAGATATTGATTCCTTTATTTTACTTCATCATTTGTTTTTTTGTACACATTGTGTTAATTTATGATGTCATTGGTGTGTAAAGTGATTATTATGAAATATAAGATATAACACGAATAAAAGGAAAAATTAGTATGAATTTATTTTGGGGTGAATGATGTGAAATATGAGGCACAAAATAATTTAACATAGAATTGCTTTTTCTGATAGGAATCTTCAATTTACCAATGCATAGAAAGACATAAGCAAAAAGTAAAAAAAAAAAAATATATATATATATATATATATATTTTTTTTTTTTTTTTTGAATGTAGATTTGATCAAATACTTGCTAATCATGTGAAGCTTCTCTCTTGTTAATTTGTGCAGCTCCGCCGCCACCACCACCACCACTCCCAGTGGGACTACAACTCCGGTTACCGGCACCACTGGCGGCTCCCCCATCGTCACAACCCCAAACACCGGTGTATTAGGCGGATCGAACAATGGCCTCGGCCCATCAGGAGTCAACACCGATATGAGCGACGGAGGGCTTCGTCTTCCGAACACCGTCTTCTTCTTCTCCGCCATTGTCCTCACTTTCTCTGCACTTGTTTTCTGGTGAGCTTGAAGAAGATGGCATGACTTGATGGATTTTGAGGAACTTTTGGTTTTTTGTTCTTCCCTCAGCTCTCTCTCTCCCCATAGTGTAAAACATGATTGGGGTTCTTGATTCTTTTTTGAATTTGTAGTTTAATTAGCTGTTATAATTTGTCTCGGGGTCTATCTATATTTGCAAGTTGCAACATGGATTCTGTTATCTATAACTTGATTGTAGCATCTATCGGTCTATATTTTTATCTTTGATTATTGCTTTATTATCAATCAATTTAGGAAGTCGAATAAGTCGTGTGCCACATGTTTGTTGTCCTACATAGACATAGTACTAGATTAATGGGTGTGTAACTGTAGTTTGTGCCCCTCTTCTCTTATAAAAGTTTTTGGGTCTTACCCATATAGTTTATAGCTGAGAAAATAAATGTTTGATGTGTTAGGTTGTAGGCAGTTATGTGAATTGATTCATTTAATCCCGATCCATAGATGTTTGAGATTATGTCATTCGTTTTTTCGGATAAAATGATTATAATATTATATTGTAATTAGATGTATTGGTAATAATTTAATAATTGTAAAATAATTAATATTGATTACTCAAAAATATTTTATAATTATCTATATCTCAATTTTATTTAGAGTTAGCAATTCAATTTGTTCGGCATCATATAAGCGTGTAGGCCGAAGACTATCATTGAACATACCTGAAATTCAATGGAACAACATAGTATTGCACACAACTCAATAATTTTAAAATACATTAAAATTTCTTGAATTGAATTAAATTAATTTATTTTATATTTCGAACCTTAAAACGTACCGTCCACCTCACTTAAATTATTAGATAGGTTCAACAAACTAGCCAATTTTACAAGCTTTGCCATGAATCCGATTTCAACTCAACTTGCAACCTGCCATTTTTTAAACTTTTGGAAATTTTGTTGTGTGTATTATTATTTAGATGTTAAACTACAAAATGTAATCTTCAACAATAAAACATTTTGTATTAAACCATCGTGATTTGCACTGGGTTACAGGATGCATGATAAATTTTATCGTAAAAATTATAGGTCGAGTGAGTTCAAAAGAATAATGTAATTTCATGTTTATTATGAGATTTAATGGAATAAATTTTAAATTACGACTTTTTTATATATTGGGTGCATCGTGCACCCAATTTACAGAATTACTTGTTTAACTAAAAAATATTATTTGTTTATTTGAAAAGTAGTATTACTTTTTGTAAGGTAATAAATTTATTGTAATATTTTTCAAATAAATAAAAAATATATTTTTAATTAAACAATAATATTGTAGATTAAGTTCTATGGTGCACCTGATGCACATAATTTTTTGCATAAAAATATATGTCAAATAATGATGAATATGATTTATAATAATTAAAAATAAATGACTAATTATAAAATAATTATTAAAATTTTTAGATGATTAAGTTAAAAAAAAGAGAAATAAAATAATAGATTTAAATTATTAAAGAGATTATTATAAGATAGGACTCATTTAATTTAAAAATAAATTTAATACAAACACAAAAATAAGAAAAAAAAATAGTCAAAATTAATGCAAAGTTACGAAAAGAAATGCGATAATAACTCGAGAAGCGAGGTGCAGACTATAATAGGTTTTTTTAAAGAAAAAAAAAAAAAAGAATCTCCGTGCATAATTAAAAAAGTGGTTACTTACAGGGAAATCGAAGTTTGGTAATTACATTGGGCAGTACAAATTAAAAAATATGAAATATTCTTGGGACAATATTAATGGCATTGGGTTTATGATTGTTGGGCCCTCCAACTCAACTTGTACGGACACTTCTTGTCTCCACCTCATTATCATCTGTCCGGTCTCTAATTATTTTATTTTTATTTTTATTTTGATCTCATTTAAAAAAGATGGGACATACTTCTAAATTCTCGACTGTCGCATGTTTAACGTAAATACTTTTATACTTCATAGGTAAGAATTTAAGTTTGTATGATAGATCATATCACCACTTTAATAATTATAATAATCCGACTTTGATTCCAATGAACTTACATAAATTTAATATTTGTTATGAATGCATATATTTTGAATATTAGATTTTTGATTAAAAAAATGTAATATTTTTAAAAAGGGTGTTTCTATTTACACCACAATAACCTCTTTTCACACCACAAATATTTTTTAAACAAAAATAATTTTATATTAAATGTCTAATTTATCCTTCTTCTCAAATCAAGAGAATTCTCCATTTTTTCATTAACCTTCTTCTTTACCCATCAAATGATCTACATTTGTTTTCTCAATCTTCTTCTGCACAAATTTGCTGCCAATATCACCTTCACGGATCCATAAAATTACGAACAACTCTCAACAAAAAGTTATCATAAATTAATAAGAATAATAAATGTAAACAAAAAATTATTGCGAATCGTGATTCTAATAAGAATTACTCCATCTCACCCTTGAACAAACACAAAAAATCAAAATAATTTCTTCTATTAAAAATTCATTTGCTCCCAAATCCTAACTTGTGAATCTGAATTTATTTTCTTCTATTATTTGTTGCTAAGAATTTTCAAATCCATATATTTAACCTGAGATAAAATTTCGACTAGCCAAATATAGAATGTCCAATTAGTATGTGTCGAACATTTTTAAACTTGTGTAATGAATCATTACCGAATGTCACTGAACTGTTTTTGTTAAAATATTTTTTCAGTTTTTTTGCATGATTGTTTTTCAAAAAATCAAAAAAGTTTTTTGGATAAACTTTCATTAAATTTGAATTTATAAAAAAGACACGATTGTGAAGAATTCAAACATTCATCAAATCAATTCAACAATTTTAAATATGATTTTGAATAATTTTGAATTTGCAGAAAAAGAAGGAAGAAGAAGAACCGCAGAAAATTTATGATAACTTTTTATTGAGAGTTGTTCGTAATTTCATGGATTGGTGAAGGTGATGTTGGCAGCAAATTTGTGTGGAAGATAATTGAGAAAACGAATGTAGAACAGTTCCTGGGTAATGGATTGGTGAAGGTGATGTTGGCAGCAAATTTGTGTGTAAGAAAATTGAGAAAACAAATGTAGAACAATTGCTGGGTAAAGAAGAAAGTTAATTTATAAAGAATTCTCTTAATTTGAGAAGAAGGATAAATTAGACATTTAATATAAAGTTATTTTTGTTTAAAAAATATTTGAGATTATTGTGGTATAAATAGAAACACCCTTTTAAAAATTATTATTTGACCATCGTTCTTCCACAAAACAACATTTGTTTATAAAATGGTGTTTTATCATATTTAATGATTTATTTGTGATCTGACATATAAAGAAAATGATTGTCTTAGTGGTCTCGTTCAACCTTTTAGCATCATCTTTGTTCTTATTATTATTTTTATTAGAGGTCAAGTTTAATAGTAGAATAGCCCAATGTTTTCACCGGCCCAGATAAGGCCCAACTTGTATGACTATATATACTTCGTTCAATGGTTTATCACATTTATACTATTGTTTATTTTATTGTTAACTGATTTTATCATCAAATTATAAACTAAATTAATTATAACGAAACAAGCCCTATATATGGTTTATATGTTATCTTGATATGCTCTAATTGTGATTTTTACCTAATTAATTAAAAAAAAAAAGTTCTAACAAAATAAAAAATTAAAAGATTGCAAAATAGAAAACCTATTGCACTAGATAAACAACTAAATTGATTTTCTTGTGATTTTCTCCAATAAAAAACATAACTCATGGTCAAGGTACTAAAGAAATCATACGAAACCAACTAGGAAAACATTTAATAGCAGACCAGAAATTTAAACACGTTATTTTTAATTAAAACAATATAAATTAAATTGAAATTTAACATGATTAAATTATGATGTTATAAGTTTCCAGAATGTCAATAAAACTTGATACTGTGTTTTTAACCAAAAAATTTATTTGTAATTTTTTCAATTAAATACAAAATGTATGGTTAATTTTGCCAAAAAAAACTTATATTTACACTTCAACCCAGACATTAGGATTACTTTTATACTTTATTAAATTTATATTTGTCTATTTTCGTGGCTACAAACTATTTAAACATCTCTAGTTTGCTTAACCTCACGTGTCGCAAATTTTTTTTTTTTTTTTTTGGCTTCAAATGGCATTGACATTCGTATATTTATCTTTAAAACTAAATTTTAATTTACTTTTCTAAAGATAAATATGTACTCACTTAAAAGATCATTTTTAGTTGTCAGTACCAATCTAGTGAAGATTATATATTACGTTAAAATATATATATATATATTGATTCTCCTATAGTTAGTATTACTTTTTGTACTACTTTATTTTTATTATTTCATACTTATTAAATACATTATATGTGATTTTATTTAATATAATTTTTATATAATAGTTTCACCTTTTATTTGTAATTAAAGTTAGTGTAATTTTTAATTTAAAAATATAATTTTTTTTATCAAAGTTTTATAAAAAAACATGTAAAATTTAAAAAAAAAATGTAATGTGAAATTAAAACTGAATTTCATAATTAATAATAAAATTGCAACAAAAACACATGTTACATGATTAATTGTGTATTATAGTACCTGATGTATTTTCATAAGTAATTATGTGTTTAATTATGTTAAGTAATTGTATATTTTTTTCATTGTAATTTTACATTTTGTTTTTTCTGTAATTTTATTAATTTTATGTTATAATTATAGTTTTATGTGTAGTAGTATTATGATTAAAATTGCTCGTTTTTATTATTTTTATCAAATTTAATTAAAATAATTTAAAATTAATTAAATGAAACTTAAAACGAAGATTTTATGATTTTGAGTTAAAGAGACTAAATTGACTAGTTAGAAAAGATGAAAGGATGAATTTCGAATTTTCAAAAACTATTGAACTTAATTTGAATTTTAGAAGATAGAAACTGAAATAAAAACCTTAGAAACTAAATTGGATTTTTCCAAAACTTCATTTGCAGATATGAATTAAATAAAATTCTAATTTAATCCTGAAAATTAAAACCCTAACTCTTAAGACTACCACTTCCATAAAAACTAGCTTCAGTGCCGCCATGATCGAGAGTTAGAGCTCGACCACTGGCCGAAACCCTTCCCCACATCACCCCCTTGAATTTTGGCCATTGATTGGTCGGAATAAGGCACGATATGTGTGCTCCAATGTGTTATTTTCCAGCATACAAGCATTGGCTTCCATGCCAGAATTGACAAGTCTACCTATCATAATTTGATCGGCCACCATAAGGGTTTCGACGGGTTTCATGTGTCGAACATTTCTTCCACTTCAATTTCTGAAAACTGACATCAATTGATGTATAATTTTACAAAATACGGAGACTTGTTAGGATGGTTGAAAATTTGAAAAAAAACAAATTAAGAGAATTTTTCGACAACAGTGGTGACACCGTGTGCTCGAATCCTAGAATGACTTATCCTAATTTCGCTTTACCTTGGGATGTAAGAAAATGAGTATTAAACCTTAATTAATCCTTCTATTCGATACATATATCCAATCATGGTATCGTATTGGGCTCCAATCCTCAAAATTTGAATTTAATATAATTTTATTTAAACCCAATTATGACTTAAATCATGATCTAATGCTAATTAAATGATTTAATCATGCTTTTGATCAATTTTATTCTACATAATAATTATAAAATCATAAAAATGATTTAATTGCAATAATTTCATAAAATACACAATACATTATGTAATAATCTTATAAAATTATGATATCATAAAACTTAATAAATTATGAAATTTTATAATCTCAATTACCCTTTTATCAATTAAATTAAATTAATTGTACATAAACCATGAAACTCAAATCTTATTACTGCACATATAATCATGAAATTTCTATTGAATCACTTGATAACTTCAATTCCTCACATAAAATCATAAAGATTTCAATTTAGAATATTTCATTATGAAGTCATAACTATCCTCATAAATTTTATAATCATAAAATTAATTTTTCAGTGACTCAAATCATGAATATATATATATATATATATATATATATATATATAGATATAATATGACCGCAGCTAAAAACAAATCAATATTATTCCGTCTGAAATAATTTTCTATTTTTAAAACTCTGATGATCAATCAGAATATTTTTTTTTTCTTTTCACTTTAATTTTTAAATATTTACACTATAATTGTACAACGCACGTAACAAAATTACTCGTGGAAGAAATTAATCTCTAAACTATTTAAAGCTCGACAAATCAGGCCTACTGCGAAAATGATCGGAAACAGTGTTAATTTTCGGGATTGTCCACATTACGTGGCAGATTAGCCGATCCTTGTTAGGATTCCCATGGGATCAAAAAACAATTCAGATTGGCATTAATGTTCTGAAAACTCAGCTAATTAATATCATTGTTACCTGGGTTGGTGTGGCTATTCTCGGTTTGAATTTTTTATTTTATTTATATTTTATTTTATATATGTAATGTGCATGGGATGATTATTGTAAAATAAAAAATAAAAAAATAGAATATTCGGTGATTCTTTACTTTTGGAATAATTTTCTAATCAACCAGTAGATATACATTCTCGGTGTGAAGAAGGCCTCATGAATGGGAGGCCATTGATGATGTTGTAGAGGTTAGAAGAAAGAAATGAAATGTGAGAATTATATGACTTTTAATTACCATTATTTATTAAATAATTTTGTGATATGACATAATTTGAGCAAAACAATTTTACATTCAAACTTTTCATGATTTTATGTACAAACTTGTATTTCTTTCGTGCATTGTACGATTTATAATATGATAATATAATAATTATTATAAAAATAATAATATATAAATTTTTAATATAAAAAAACATAATTATATAAATATATTTTAATAAAATCTTGTTATAAAAAGAATATCTAACAATATAAAAATATATAAAATATCAAAATATACATAAGCTATGAAAACATATTTTATATTTAAAAATTAATATATAATATAATAAATTATTAAAAAATAGTAATATAATATTTTAAAATAATATACATAATTATATAAAATATATTTATAATAAAAAAATTATTTAAAATAAAAATATCTCACAATATAAAAATATATTAAATATTAAAATATATCATAATTAATCTATAAAAATATTTTATTTTTATATCTGGAATATGGATATCAAATTAAAGATTATGAAAAGATGATTAATTTGATATATTTTTCATAAAAAATGGAGTTGAGATGAAAAAGTTATAAGCCTTTAAAAATTAGAGTGAAAAAAGAAATTTTTAATTGAATATAATACTTTGTAAAATTAGAAAGATGAATTAGGCGGAAAATGAAATTTTTATAAATTTTTCCAACTGTCATGCTTTTATATAATTATAGATTAATTAATGTCCAACTTGTTCATTTTCACTAAAGAGAATAAAAGAAATAAAACTACACTAGTATAATAACAAAATATTCTAAAAATAGTAATTTTCCATCCATTTTTTAGTTTTAAAAATTAAAATTATTTTTAAAAATAATGTATCGATCTTTAATTTGTTCAAATTTAAATTTTCTTTTATATTTCATAAATATTTTACGTTTGAAACAATCCAAAAAGCACTTGATCATATCATGATCAACTTTGTAGACAACCTAGCGAACAAACCTTTGCTTTCTTGCTATTATGATGATTGGTTTCACGGAAAAAACACACGATTCAGAAATTTTTGTAAAGTGTGAACTATGAAAGCTGGAGAACTCACCCATAGTTCCTTCCTAAGATGCAACTTGATACCAGGCTAAGTCTAAGTGAATGTTAATGAGAGAGCATATGCTTGACCTGATTGGTCCAAGGGCTTTTCTAGTTCTATTTCAAATAGACTGGTACGGAATCTAACACTCTCCAACTCCATTTCCTTTCGCTTTCAAGCTAGCTATAGCGGATGAAATGACAATAGAGTCCCGAGTCCACATATTCTCTACTTGATTCAAAGGGAGACCCGCTTGTGGAAGGGGAAGTACTTCCCATACTTGTGGCACTAACAACAAAGTAATGTTCTGGGTTATATCAAGGTTCATCTAGGAGAATAGCACCTTATTTTGGAAGGTGTGATACCCATTAGTATTTATTTGATTCAAAGGTTTTTTTCCTTGCCATAATGGTTCAGATCTGGTTCGTGACATTTCTAATTGCATAAATTTTAGTTACTTTTCAATTTATTAAAATAAAATAACTTTTTGTTTCTAATATGTTTTTTATATACAATATAACAAATTAATCTTCTCTTCACAATTTTTTATTTTACACTTGTATCACATATATGAAAATGAAATATTACATATAATTATTTTTGCTTAAATATTTGAATTATATTTGAATATTTATTGTGTACTAAATTATTGAATTACATTTGGGTTGTAAATAAATATTTATTAATATTTTTTTAAATATTATGTAATTTAATTTTTAATGCAGTTAATCAAAAACAAGACTTTTGATTTCAGACCAGGATCATTTATTTTTTTATACTTAGACTATATTTTTTCTTACATATTTATATCAATAAAATAATAAAATATTCTTAAATATTAATTACCTTAAATTATATTATATACATATTATATATATATATATATTTTAATATATTACAAATCCTACGCTAACAATACTAGCTAAAATAATAATGATGCCTTGTGAAGATATGTTACTTGCAGGTAAAATTTATATCTACTGTTCCTTTACATTTGTCTACGAGTTATTTTGCATTCGCATATACTCTCCAAAAAATCTAGGACCACTTTCTTCTTCATGAGCATTATATGCATACCCTCCATGGCTGGATATGTCGAGCCCTGCAACTTCCTCATCTATAGAGATTCTCAAGATTCTTAGCCGGTGAAGCAAGTAAAACAATGGCCCCATTGTAATGCTAACCCACCCTAATATCACCATAACTTCCACCACTTGAGCTCCGACGAGCCCCCACCCACCACCCAGCACAAGGCCGTATGATCGGCCCTTCACCCCGGCCCGGCCCGAATCATACACTTGTGCAACGAACTCCTGCTTCGCGAACAGCCCGGTGAAGATCAGCCCCCATGCTCCGCAACCTCCATGCAGCTGGGCTGCCTCCAACGGGTCGTCAAGTTTGAGGTTGAGGGCCACGATGTTGAGCCCGATAAGAACCCAGGCGGCGAAGAACCCGCAAACTATCGCCGCCCATGGTTCTACGACGGCGCAGCCCGATGTAATGGCGACGAATCCACCAAGGACGCCGTTGCAGACAGCAAGGGTGTCCCAATGGCCCGCCAGCAGCCGCCGCCCAAATAGTGTGACGATCCCGGCGGTAGAACCGGCCAGTGTGGTGGTCACGGCCGTGCGACCCACGGCGGTCCAGTTTCCCTGGTTTGTGGTGTTGGGGTAGGCTACGAGGATCTTGTTGAAAGAACCCGGGTTGAACCCGAACCACCCAAACCACAGTAGGAATGTTCCAAGAACCACTAGGGTTGCATTGTGTCCCCGCATAATCACGGGCTTTCCAAACGCGTCGAACCGGCCCACTCTCGGGCCCTCTATTAGAGAGCCCCAGAGGCCGGCAATGCCACCGACTAAGTGGACCACACCACTACCAGCAAAATCAATGGCCCCCGAACCGAACAAGGGTGAAGCCGAACTCGGGCTCAGCCACCCGCTGGATGACCAAACCCAGTGGGCCACGATGGGATAAACAAAGCCCGAAAGAAAGAATGAAAAAATTAAGTAGGCACTAAATTGTGTCCTTTCAGCTATGGAGCCACTTGTAATACCAGCGACAGCGATGGCGAAAGCCCATTGGTACAGAAAGAAGCTATAGTCATAGGAGCCCGTTGGGATATCTTTTAAGGCAAAATAACTTGTCCCAATGAAGGGGTTCTCATTCGGACCGTCGCCGAAGGCGAAAGCAAACCCGAATAAGTAATAGGAAAGGCTACCTACGACGGCGTCGACTACATTAGTGAGCATTATATTCATGGCATTCTTGGCCCGAACAGAGCCCGCACACAACATGGCGAACCCGAGTTGCATGACAAAGACTAGGTAAGCTGAGAAAAGAAGATAAATGGCATTGATGGAATCTGTGACGCTGGACTCCCATGAGAGTTCCATAGTTTTGGGAGAATGAATATTCAGATGGGTGATGTTAAAATAATTTGGATGGCTATATATAGTTATATCTTGACGAAATCTTCACTAATGCTTCATTTTCTATTCTAACCATTCAATCTTCTCTATATGTATCACCTAACATCCAATTTATAGTAATTCGTTAAATTAGAATAAAATATAAAATATAGTTTGTGATTCAAAGATCTGGTTGGAGTAATATTTAATGTGACATTTGAATTGTAGCTCAAATTGGGGCATTGGCAGGTCCACTTGCTGTTGACAGGCTAAGCTCTATGAATCAGTGACTCTAACGACCATAGTCCCGTTATCTTTTTAGATAAGTTGATAATTGGCAGATTGGACCAAGAAGCTTGGAATGGATCAAAATAGATACAATTCTGAAATGTTCTCTTTCACTGGAAATTTAGTGAAGTGCTAAAAATATCTTATAACACTTGTGTGTTATAAGGGATTCAATCCATATACCTTAAAATGTGTACCGTAATCTTAAAACGATCCTAAAATTTGTCATGTTTTTTTTTTTTTAAATCCCATCTTTTGTTTTTTTAATTGAACAAATTTAGTGATATTTCATCCATAAATTGATATTTCACCTTTATAGTTCACAAAATTATAAGACATTGCACGTTAACTATCCAGTGAATAGGCATGGACACGGTTCTGGTTCCAAATCAGAACCGGCGGTCAACGATTCGGTTTAACCATTCATTCGGATCTGACTCTGGGATATCCGGTTCTTGGAATCGGCGGTTCCGGTTTCAAAATTGTCGATTTTGTTAAAAACTGGCAGTTTCGAGTATGAAATTTGAGAAAAAGAAAAAAAAATCAGGAACTCGAACCAGCTATATGCCGGTGCTGTTTTGATTCTACCCCTTACGATTCCAGAAACCGATGGTTATGAAATCAAAACCGACGAAACCGTACTCATATCTATCCAGCGAGCAAGTTAATTTTTTTTAATAAAATACGATTAAAGTTACACAATTAAAAATATAAGAAACAAATTTGTAAAAATTAAAAGTTACAAACATATTTTGCAATTTTTCATGAGATAAGGTGATCGGTGTAAATGGTGCAACAACACCTATTGTAAATAGCACCATTCCATGATGCATAATCACCGATAATAATCATGTCAGATACAAACGTACCTTGAATTTATGCAATTATCACAGAAAATGTTGTACTATATGAACAAAAAAAATCCAAATTGCACCTATATATATATATGTATGTATATGTGTATATATATAAATATCAGTATTGCATTAAGTAAAAAGCATCAACATTTTTTTGAGGCGATACTGCTTTTTAATTATGATATATTTTTTTCTCTATAAATTTATATTAATATCTATCTAAATATAAAATATAATAAAATAATTTAGTCGCTGAAATAATGCTTATTACTTTTTATAATATGTTGAAAATATGATATATTATTATTATCTATCAAAGAATTATTTGTTTATTTTTTATTTAATATTATTAACTTTTTCGCTCAAAATTTTATAAGCTTATATTTTTTTTGTCTCAATCTCATTTTTTATAAAATATATATTAAATTGATTATCATTTCATGATCTTCAATTTAACATAGATATTGCATTTATATATAAAAATAATTTAATTGGTAAATATAAAATATTTTTCTTAAAATAGTGATATGTTTCATATATATTCATAAAAATTCTCGTAGAATCGAGAATGAAGTTTTCATTCTGTTTTGCTTGTGCTGTACGAGATGAAAGTCTCATATACGGTTCTGAGGGGGGATTTTCACCTAAAAATTAGATCACATATAATCTAATCCGAATGAACGGCGTCCATTAACTAAAGTAACCTAATAGATTTAAAACAAATCATTCTCTAAATGGCCAAGCAAGACATCATTCCTATAAGATTGTATATATTTTTTGATAATTGTCACTTTAAAGGCATAAAAAACAAATATTTGTAAATATATTTTTACAATCATAAATATTATTTTACATATGCTTATTGTAATATAAATATTTATGTTGTGTTGGAAATATTACCCTCACTTACATTTATCGAGGGATTAGAGTGGTGTAAGGTGACTAAAACTTATTGTGTTACATTATACTTGTAATAATTTATATCAGGCATATTTAAATCTAACTATTAAATATATTTTGATTGAAAAATAAAATTTTAATATTACACATACTTTAATTTTATAATATCATATAAATAAATTTAATTAAAGAAAAGCCACAAAAAAATGGTTGTGCATCGGGAGCTCAACTAGTCTGTTAAATAATGGAAGTCGCTATGATCGTGGATATTAAATCATCATCATCATCATCTTGAAGTTAATTAATTAGATCAACAGCTACTAATTATTTGGTGTACTTATTCTTCATTCAAATTAAATGTTTCTATATATATATATATATATATATATATATATATATATATATATATATATATTCGAGATGATTAACATCTCAAGTGTTAGAAATCGAGGTTTATATTGTTTTATATATGTCATAATAAATAAAATTACTTTTTCCATTCAAAAAACTATTCACATTTTTTTAAGAGTGCAATTTTATATTTATAACCAATTATATGAAGGTATTATCTTTTATAAATCACTAGAGTAGAATCTATAAAATTCAACGGATACTTAAAAATATTATTTTTTTAAAATTATTTTATATTATAGTAATATAATTAATAAACATACTAACATATTATCAACAATATATTCAATTATATCAATATCTTATAAACATTTCTTATTTTTATAAATTTAGAATCATTTAGAATGTAAGTTTTTTTTTCTGATAAAAACCATACACTTTATGTTATTTTATATTATTTTATTGTATATATTTTGTACAAATTTTCTTATTTATATTAGTATGTATCAATTAAAATATCTTAATAATTAATTAAGGAAAAAAATTAATATTCTTAATAAAAGTATGTCTCATTAATATTTTTTGAATTGTTATGTTCTATTGTAAAATATTAAATATTCAAAACTAAAATATATAAATAATTTACTTGTATATGAAAATTAAAATACCGAAAAATAATTAAAAAAATCTGTAATTTTTTTAAATACAGAAAGAATTCCAAAATTTCTAAAAATTAATTTTAAAAAGTAAAATGTATATAAAGTTTAAATGAAATATTAAATTTATTTTTAAAACATCAATAAATTATATTTTAAAATACAAAACCTATATAAAAATCTAAAATTAATTTAAAAATTTTAAATGTATATAAATGTTGTATTAAAAATATTATAAAATAGATTATTTCAAAAGGAAAAAAAATTATTCAAAATTCTAAAAACTATTTTCAAAGATGTAAATTTACTACTCATTCTTTAGTGTGGAATATTTTTGATGCTATTGCCATAAATCTTGGGCAATAAAAAGCCATATATATATATATACATATGTAAATATAATAAATAGTTTAAAATGTATTTCCTTAATAGGTATAAATCTTTCTTTAATAAGCCTTTTTTATGTTAACAACATTAAATTTTAGTATTGTTAAAACTATACCACATATATACATTAGCGACATATATATACATATATATATCCATATAAATATGTTAATACTCTAATTATTAAAAATAATTTAATTTTCTAAATTTTAAAAAATAAATAAATATGATAATAACACGTATCACATTTGACTTTCGTTTCAAAAAATACTTTTCATTACGACATCAATAAATATATATATATATATATATATATATATATATATATATATATATATATATATATATATATATATATATATATATATATATATATATATATATATCCTTGAAACCAGAAAGCAAAAATCCGTTGCTCAACTTTTTAAAATATAATTGGGTAGATCAATCGGTTAGCGTCGTACCTTTCTCTCTCTACATGGTAGAATTCTGGCGCCACCCATTTTGCACGTAAACACTTCCGCCTACTTGGGAAGTGAAACCCCTCTCAGTGGAGAAGACAGCTCTGTTTATTGGACTGAAGGTATGGGGATAGCCAAGAAAGAATCCATGGAACAACGCCGTGTGGATTGGTCTTCGACGAGAGAATGTGCAAACATAGTCAACCAGGCGGGAAGCACCCAGAAAACCCGGAATGCAATCGTGCCATTTGGGATAAGCTCAACGCCTCCGGGGTTGTCCAAAGGTCTTCTCATTACAGCCCAGTTTATATGTATATTTGTTTTTATTAGTCTGTGTGTATGCGTGTGTGTGTCTGTGTTATTTGAAATGGGGTTTGTGTGCTTGATGATGCATATATGCAGGTTTAGTTGTGCATTTTGCTTAGAAGTGTATTTGTGCCGCGTCTTTCGAAAAAGTAGCTGGTTCTTTAGTGGGTTTATAATAGTCCTGTATTTGATCATGATTCTGCTTTCTGATAGGTGTTTCTTCATAGTTGCATTCGTATCGGAATTGAGTTTTGCAAAGCACAACCCAGTGAGACTAATTTGTTCTTTTTATGCCAAAATAATTTGTTGATACTTCCTCTGAGAAAACCCCCAGATTGGGGGGGGGGGGGGGGTGGGAGGGATCTTTCTGTCGAAATTTACTCAATATCAATGTATATTTTCCTTTTATTGTTTCTTTAGTGAGGCAGAAAGTACTTACATTTTGGTGGAACATATTTGAATATACATTGTTGTAGACATGTAGTTGAATGACTATGTTGGTTTATTAGTGTGAATTAATGGGGAAATGAATCTGAATTGTATTAATGTCTTGGATTTCAGATGTGTTGTTTTAAATGCAAAGGAAGCAGAGGATGACCATTTAGCTTTGGTTCACTCCAAAGAGCACATTGATTTCATCAAGACAATTAGTTCTTACAACTTAAAGATGATGAGAAAGAGGCCAAACAGTTTGACTCTATATATTTCAACAAAGGCTCGTCAGAAGCAGCTTATCTCGCTGCTGGCTCTGTCGTCGAGGTCGATCCTTAGATATGTATGCGTGTTCGATAATTTTATTCGGGAAATCTTAGCTCATGCTTAAGAAAATAAGAGAGGAAGTCTCTTAACATGTCCGAAAACTCACCAGTATCTTTACACAATGCCATGCATGCATACTCCATAATCTAATAAATTTCAATATGAATTTTTTTTCATTACCCTAACATCATTTCATAGATTATATAGAGTATGCCCATGTTTTGTTCCCCCTTCTTGTATTACTTGTTGACTTGAGATTATTCACTATAAAAGTTTACTCTCCGTGATACTTGGCATTTTTTTCTTACTATTCCGAAAAAGTTTTGGAATTTGAGGTAAGAGCGTTGACACTTTCCAAATTTTATTATGTTTTGAGGAGTGAAATTTCTTCAGCTTTCAAAATAAACATTACAGTTAATTGCAACATGATTCTTTCTTGAGTTCTGCATAAGCTTAACTATGCACAAGTGCTCATCTAGGCTGCAGAGAGAGTTGCTAATGGAGAACTGGATTCTGCATTTGCTATAGTGAGGCCCCCTGGACATCATGCAGAAAAAGCTGAACCAATGTGCTTTTGCCTATACAACAACGTTGCTATTGCAACGAGTTTTCTCTTGAATGAACGGGTGAGATCTAGATGAAGTTTATGGAAAATTTTCTTTTGAAATGCGACGCCTTGTTAACTTGACATTTCACTTCTTTGCATTACAGCCTGAGTTGGGTATCCGGAAAATCTTGATTGTTGACTGGGATGTACATCATGGAAATAGCACTCAGAAGATGTTCTATAAAGACCCTCAAGTGCTTTTCTTCTCCGTACATACTAAAGTTTTTGGGTTCTATATTGTCTTTTATTTCCTAAGAAGCAATACATATGAAAATGACACAACACAAACATGCTGAGAAGGTCATTTCCATATAGTTGGATACCTCATGTTATAATTCTGGGGATTTACTTGTATCAATCAAGCATGATTCTGGACGATTCTATCCAGAAGGTAATGATGGGTCATATAACATGATCGGGGAAGAGCTAGGTGCAGGTTACAATATTAATGCCCCCTGGGAGACTGGTGGGGTCGGAGATCTGACTATTTTGCAGTTTGGGACCATATATTAATTCCGGTGGCTAAAGAATTTGATCCTCACATAATTTTTATCTCAGCAGGATTCGATGCAGGTTATGAGAAATTACTAATCCATTGCCTTGCCCATTTTGGATGCATCTCTTCAGCTTTTTGATGCACTTTTTCTTGTTTGTGTAATTGAGACCCTTATGTATCCTGGTTTTGGATCCTCTCAAGGACATTTGCTTAGCTACATATCGCATTCATCTAATGTGATTCAAAATATAATCATTGGAAACACTTACATTTTGCCCCATACCCATATTAAATTTCTATTGTACAAACACTTAAGCTGAGCAAAGAGTCATAATGAAGACAGCTGCATTCCAGACTTCCATGTAGGAAGGCTACCAAGTCATTTCTTTTGCACGAGAAGCTACAATACCATTTTCTTTTTTACATGAAATTCCTTTTTACACAAGTATTCTCTGTGTTAAATTTCGAGTGGAAATAATATTCAAACAGAAGTAAATATCACCTTTATTGAATTGGAAGTTCCTCTTAGACCTCCTCCACCAGCAATGAAATATGAAGATGGTAGTTTACATTCTATTTTTCAAGCCATTTCATTGATGGTGGTGCTTTCTTCTTCTTTCTCTGTTAAACCTGATGTAATATAACATTCCATGTATGCACTCCCGTGGAACCAAAGCTGAATATTGACGTTAGCACCTCTGATGTTATTTGGAACAGCCATTGGTGATCGCATTGGAGGTTGTATCTTAGTCTGTATGGTTATTCCATCATGCTTGAGAAGGTTAGAATCGAACCATTATCATACAATGAAAATATAGGTTCATTATCAACTAGTGAACCACATTTGACCAAACAATATTTGATCTTGGTTTGTGTAATCATATTATATAGACTGATGATATCTTGTGAAGTTGATGGAGTATGTAAGAGGTAAAATTGTTATGGCACTTGAAGGAGGATACAATCCTGATTCTTTAGCAAATTCAACCCAAGCGTGTGTTGAACTGTTGCTACAAGACAAGCCTCGTATTAGGTCTTTGGAGAATCTTCATCTTGAATCCACGTGGCGTCTGATACACGCAGTAAGTGATTGGATGAATTGGTTTCATTTGCACTTCATTCTTGATTTGTTATTATGAGATCATTACTGCCATTCTTCCTTAACTGATTTATGACTATACATCATACATCCATGGTTGGTTACATGGTACCGTGTATGTTTGTATGTTCTGTCTACTTAGGTAAGTCAAGCTTTGTGTGCATATTGGCCCGTACTTGCTGATCATGAATCACCAGACAAAGTGATAAATAGCATATCATTGCAAATTGAGGTCATACATTATTTTCCTTGAGCATTCTATAAGGTTTCGGTTGTCCTCTTCGTTATTTATTTATGTTTTTGTGGAAAGCATGGGGTTCATTCACATGAAGCATGTTAGGAGCTGAATAATCTGTTGAGGCGTAGCTCAGAAAGGATTATAACCAGAGAAAAATGCAAAGGAGACTTGGAAGGAATCGAATAGAATATCTCATATAAGAGCAATACATATGTTTGCTTAGTTAATCATCATGCAAGTAATATTATTTGAGAACATTGATAATGGGGACTGTTATTTCATGTTACTTGCTTGATTTTTATTAATTGTACATGCAAGTCTTTTCCAGGTTGACGTCGAGGTTTGGGAAGATGAAATGGATGTGCAAACCCATTCTACGCGAGCGAATTCAGAACTTGATGGAGCCTTAATTTCTGGCAGTGAAAACAACTTTGAAGATATGTTGAAGATGTTATGAAAAATTGTTACTGTTAATATAACCGTGAACAATTACCAAGCATCTGCGCTTACTGTTTACATTTAAAGATAATAAATATTCTTTATTTTTTTCCAACATGTTTAGATGGACCGGTAATCGCAGCAGCACACACTCCAAACCAAAGCAACCAGACGTTATGCTCACGGAGCAGGATGGCAAAGAACATCATAAATCAGAAGTGAAGAGATTTGCAGACAAGATGTCTGTCAAGAAGTCGGGTGATAGTTCTGAAGAAAAATGCTCGGTCCTTGAATCTCAAGCTCGCAACTTGAGACATATTACGGATGATGGGGCTCAACTAAGGGCTCCAGCTCTGAAGAAAATCCATTTTCCAGCACCTGATCTGTTTGAAAAACTCGAAAATGTTGTCAACATTCTACGAACAAACTCCAAGATGAAGGAAAATGGAGAAAATGGACAAAATGCTAGAAAAACTTGACAAAGGGCTAGAACAAGTGGAGGCCAGAATGTTGCTGCATATGAAGAGTCAATTGCATGAGCTACTGGTGTGAGGAAACAATTTGATCATCACTATTGTGATGAGAGGGATTTCTGTATTATATACACGATAATATTACAACAATATCTCCTAGAATTATGGAGAATCAATCAACGAAAATAATACAAGATATAATACAAAAATACACAAGTCAACTATTTCCCTTAATACCCCCTGTCAAGCGTTGCGTGAGGTGTAAGCAAACGCAGAGCTTGGAGCGTAAGAACTCAAATGCCGGTCGAGGAAGACTCTTAGTGAAAATGTCAGCGAGCTGAAGGTGAGATGGAACGAATTTAGTATGCAACTTCCCAGAGGAGACGAGTTCTCGAATAAAATGGCAATCTATCTCAATGTGCTTGGCACGTTTATGAGAGACAGGATTCTGACTTAGAAAAATGGCACTCCGATTGTCACTGAGTAGAGTAGCACGATTTGAGCAAGGCTGACGAAGTTCTTGAAGAAGATTGGAGAGCCACATAACTTCAGAAGCTGCATTTGCAAGCGCTCTATATTCAGACTCGCAGCTGGAACGAGACACTGTAGGTTGTTTCTTGGCACTCCATGAAACAAGATTACCTCCCAAAAAGATAGAGTAGCCATATGTAGAGCAACGAGTTTCAATACACCTGGCCCAATCAGCATCAGAATACCCAACAATAGACATATCCGAGCGCTGAGTAAAGGACAGGCCAAAATGAATTGTGCCTTTAACATAACGAAGAATACGTTTCACGGCGGTGAAGTGAGCATCAGTCGGACAATGCAGAAACTGACTAACTGAGTTCACTGCATAGGACAAATCGGGCCGTGTAATTGTGAGATACTGTAATGCACCTACCAGAGAGCGGTAAAGAGTAGGATCAGAAAAGTCAGAACCAGTGCTAATCAAAGACTCTCCAGCAGCAAGAGGAGTCGAGACAGGTTTACAGTCGAGTAGATATGCTCTCTCCAATATGTCACGAGCATATTGCGCTTGACCAACAAAAATACCATCAGGCGTGTAAGAGACCTCCAGGCCAAGGAAATAACTTAAATTACCAAGATCCGTGATTGCAAATTCATCATGAGTACGAGAAATAAACCTCTGCAATAAAACTGGATCATTACCTGTCACAATTATATCATCAACATAGAGGAGAAGGAAGAGAACCGAACCGCCTCTATGAAGACAAAATAATGAAGAATCAGACCGTGTCTGACAGAATCCCAACGCCAACAAGAACGAGCTAAAGCGCTGAAACCAGGCTAGAGGAGCCTGACGCAAGCCATACAACACCTTTTTGAGGCGACACACATGAGTCGGATTCCTTGAATCTATGAAACCAGGTGGCTGGGCCATGTAAACTGGCTTCGTGAGAACACCATTCAGGAAGGCATTTTCACATCCAACTGATGTAAAGACCACTTGTGATGGACAGCAAGTGCCAAGACAGTGCGAACTGTAGCAGCTTTCACAACAGGACTGAAAGTGTGATGAAAGTCGGCACCAGGAACCTGAGTGAAACCTTGAGCAACAAGGCGAGCTTTGTGTCGCTCAATAGACCCGTCTGATCTGTACTTGGTTTGAAACACCCATTTAGAACCAACAATGTTGACACCCGGAGGCGGAGGAACCAAATCCCAGGTTTCATTCTTCAAAAGCGCATCAATCTCTTCTTGCATAGCACTTAACCAATGAGGAAATTTAATAGCCGATTTGAAGCCCTTAGGCTTAGAAGAACTCGCAAGAGAAGCCAGTAGAGCAGTGGAGGCAATGTCAACAAAATATTTGGGCTTAAAGACACCTGCCCTAACCCGAGTAACCATAGAATGCCTTGGCAGAGGGGGAGGTGGTGGAGGAGGCGGCAGTGGAGTGCGAGCCGCGAACGGTGGAGAGCCAATTTCAGGGGATGGAGGTGCATCCAGACCTGGTGCATCCGGAGAGGAAGTAACATCCGGCTCAATCAGAGGCGGTGGAGGCTGCTGTGTAACTCCGTCATCCATCATAGCTGGCTAAAGATGAAGATGAGACGAACTAGATCCGGACAATGTATCAGGTGGAGGAATAGGATCCAAGAAACTTGAAACCGGCAAGCTAGTTGCTGATGAAGAAGAATTGTCACGGAAGGGAAACAGTTGTTCATCAAACTGAGCATGTCGTGTGACAAAAATACGAGCGGAAGAAGGATCGAAGCACCAAAAACCCTTATGAATGCTGCTATAACCCAAGAAAATACATGGCTTGCTACGTGGAGAGAGTTTATGCGCAGCATAATCCCGAAGGAAAGGAAATACTCTGCAACCGAAAGGTTTAAAAACCGTGTAGTCAGGCACACACTGAAATAAAATCTCATAGGGAGATTTATCACCAAGCACGGATGAGGGAAGTCGGTTGATAACATAGACAGCGGTAGCAAAAGCCTCAAACCATAGAGAAGTAGGAGCCGAAGCGTGAAATAACATGGAGAGACCAGTCTTAGTAATATGCCTGTGTTTCCTCTCTGCTCTACCATTCTGCTGTGGTGTGTACGGACAAGATAGACGATGATGAATCCCATTATTGTGCATGAAATTAGCAACACGATTATTTACAAACTCAATTCCTCCATCAGACTGAAACACTTTCAATGGACGAGAAAATTGTGTGCAAACAAATTTATGGAAGCGAATCAAGACATCATAAAAATCGGATTTTGGCACAACGGATAAATCCAAGTGAAACAGGAAAAATCATCAACAAACACAGCATAATAGCGATAACCAACTGAAGAAGTAACTGGAGCAGGACCCCATAAATCCCAGTGCACCAAATCAAGTACTGAAGAAGCACGCTTCTCATTTAAAGGAAAAGATAATTTTTTACTTTTCGCCATTTGACACGGTGAGCAAACAGTAGGATTAGGCAGTAAGGACGTAACAGATAAATGTCCTAGCTTATTCAAAAGTTTAATAACACCAAAAGAAACATGACCAAGGCGTAAGTGCCACAAATCAAAACTAGCCCTCAAATTTCTAGATTGAAGCGCAGCAACAAACGCCGAGCTACCTTGCTCCAGTCTATATAGACCATTCTCACACTTTCCCTGAGCCAGTGTCGCCCTCGTCTGGCGATTCTGAATAGCAAAAGACTTGTCAGAAAAGACCACATCAACATTACAGTTCGAAGTAAGTTTACTAATAGACAGTAGATTTTTAGTAATTTCTGGCACCACCAAAACGTTAGAGAGATTAATATCATTAGAAATCCGAGTCGACCCAACATGCAAAATAGACAAAGAATTCCCATTTCCAACTTTAACACAATCATTACCAAAGTAAGGTTGATAAGAATCCAAGGTGCTGTTCTGTGGAGTCATATGTGCAGTAGCTCCTGAATCCACATACCAGTCAGAGTGTGGAGGGGCCTGGGATATGCTGCGGCGTTGAAAGCCTCAGCAATATCCACTGAGTGAGAAGGTTGATGCGGGCGCGGACGGGACGCAACAACCTGCTGTTGAAGCTCGAGAAACTGGGGGCATTTGTCAGCGTAATGCTCCCCCCGGCATAGTTGGCAACGGGGCGTGAAGTTGCGACGACCGCCGCCTCGGCCGGCAGAACCACCGCCACCTCCACGCGCACGCTGCTGCTGACCAGTGGAGCCGCCACCTCCACGCTGCTGCTACGGACCTTGCTGGGCAGAGGCGTGACTCGAATCAGAAGCAGAGCCCGACACCATGAACGCGACGGACGAGGGCGCAGCAACAGAAGAACCATCCATCGATTTCAGTATCAGGTCGAATTGGATAGCTTGGTGCAGCAGATCACGAAATGAGGGAATAGGATTCATGGACATTCTCGTGTCTGCAAATCCGGCAAAAGCAGCACCTAGGCCACGCAAAAACCAGTGGGACTTGTCCTCTTCGTCCACAGGCCGTTGAATAGCCAAGAGTTGGTCGCACAACCCCTTAAACCGGCGACCATACTCAGCGACAGGAAGAGAATCACGATGAAGAGAGAGGAGCTCTTCATGCAACTGATGAGCACAAGACGTCGAGGCGTGGGCAAAGGCTGATTCAAGGGCTTACCACGCCGATCGGAATGTCTGGCAATCGAGAACCTCAGCCATTGCTTCCGGTTCAAGGGTCGCATACAGCACGCCGAGGAGTTTCTGCTCACGATGACGCCAAGGAGCGTATTCAGGGTTTGGCGTTGCAACGCTAGCATCCGTCGTGAGAATTGGAGGCGGGGCAGCGGGGCTGCCTGTGATGAGATCAAGACACTCGAAGGTTGACGCCATGGAGAGGAATTGACGTTTCCACATCAAGTAGGTGGTGGATGAGAGTTTGATCTGAACTAGATTAATCATAGCAGTGGTTTGAGCAGAGGGTGGGTTAGCAGCCATGAAGAAACGAGGAAGAGAAAGAGCAGAAAAGAAGAATGAGGAAGAAGACGGCGAGTGATTTAGGGTTTCCGGAGGAAGGCTGATACCATGTGAGGAAACGATTTGATCATCACTATTATGATGAGAGGGATTTCTGTATTATATACACGATAATGTTACAACAATATCTCCTAGAATTATGGAGAATCAATCAAAGAAAATAATACAAGATATAATACAAAAATACACAAGTCAACTATTTCCCTTAATAACTGGACTACATGAAGCGAAAGAATAATGGCCGAACAGGGAAAGGGAGCAATGAGAGTCATAGGCAGCCGAGGCCATGAGTTCACTCGCTACCAAAATGGAAAATAGGCATGAGTGAATCACTGTTTGAGCTATAGCAAACGTCTCCGATGACATGATTTTTATTTTTCCTGATTTTTGGTTGGAAGAACCTGATAGTATAGATTGTGAAATTTTTGGCTGCAACCAGTTTAAACATGTATATAACTCAATGCATTTGATGAGTGTCTTTTGGTGTTGCCTTTGATACTTTTTTTTTACAATTCTATGTTTTATTTTTGTAATGTACGAATTTAGTCTTATTCAATCTTGAAATTGAAGTTTATCATTAACTTTCAGTGGCGTAATATATTAGTTGGTAAGACATAAATAAAATCTTTAAATTACTTTTTCTGAACTTCGTGTTGTTCAGCCATGTCGCGTAACTCTTTCAAGAACTTGGATTGGAGTAGCTGGAGCGTGGAAAAGGTTGACTCTCAGGGATTCCGCCACCCGAGAGAGGAATACAAGGGGACAAGTGATGGAACACTCGACAGTCAACCTGAATGGGATTCACTAAAGAAACCTTTCAAAATTATTGTTAGAAACATATCTCTGCTCGGGGGGATATAGCTCAGTTGGTAGAGCCCAAAGAAATAAAATTCAAAAAAGGAGGCAGGAACATGCGAAGAAATTGGGTCGGAAAATAAACCCTCTTCCTGGGCATTCCAATACCGAACCAACATGAAGAATTCGTAAACTTTTAGAACTCACTGGCTAGAGAGCTTTGGGCGAAGACTACTCTGGCTCCACCGGTTGGCGATGTGGAGGTGCGTGTTCAAGAGATTCCATCCCTTGGGACTGAGAGTATGTAAGTTGGCTCGGATTTTGCTGTTTTTTCTTCTGCAGTACCTCGACAGTCTCACGCTCTTGGCTTGACTCCTTTCCTTCGCCCCTTTTTACTAAGAAACTGAAAGAAACCTCAAAAACTACCATATATGTCTTTTTCATTCCGTCGGCCACAAGTCATCCCCGTATTTTGCCACATACGTGGGTTCGGCAGCGACGGGATTAGTTCTCGCAGGAAGTTAGCAGTTCAGTCGAACAGCATAACGAGTATAAGGTTGCACATACCAACTTCACTTGCTAACCAATCTCCTTCATCTCTGATAGACAACTCCCTCACTTTTAAATAAAGCAGGACAACTTCTATTGTTTAATGGAGGGAAGAATGACCCCGTGGATCACGTCGTATAGATGCCTTTTATGAGTAGGTCTCACGGCCCGTTGCAAAAGTCCCCCCTTTTTTTATCCATTTCTTGACTCTTTAGGGTAGGGCAGCGAAAGGAGATGATGCGGGAGAGTGGGCTGGAACCGGCCCGGTCGCAAAGAGAGCAGTACCCTTGGTTTTGCATAGTTTTATGAATGAAAGAAAAAAGAAATAAGGTTTTTTTGGAAAACTCTATTTATTCTGGTGTGGATGGCAGATTTTTCTTCTTTCTTTTTTTCCGGTATGTAGCTGTCAGTGGAAGGCGTAATGTTGAGAAGCGGAAGGGGGAGGCGTGTCTACGACTGCGGCGGGTATGAGGAGCGAAGACACCGTAGCAGGGATAGTTCGCCTTGGGAAAGAGGATAGACCACTACCCGGCCCGAAAAAGACGAAATATGGCCATTGAATTAGGTATGCTGATTGCCGGACAACCGCGACATCACTGACTTAAAGAACCAACGGGCGGCAGGAAATTCTTTGGCGTTGAATCAGGATATTCAGGAAGAACAGCCAGGGAGGGTTCTGGATCTAATAAGCTGGTCCCCAAAAACTTTCTTTATTCTCATTGGAGAAAGACTCTCCCACGGCGAAGTCTGGCTCATCACTGGACTGGGTCGGCGGCTCAAGCTACGGCATCGTCGCATAAATTGAGTAGGGCGGAAACATGATCGACTTCGGTCTCAATGAGAAATTCTTCATTTGAGCGTTATAGCTCTGAGAAAGTACTTGATCTTTGAATTTATACAGTGCTGCTGGCTGCTCCCATTTCGCTCGCCGCTACTACGGGAATCGCTGTTTTCGTCGATTTAGTGATCCCATCGATATTACTTCGCGCCTTCACGAACGTATAGTCACTCACTATAGCTCAGCACCAATCAAGAATGCCCACATGAGACGACTCCTGCGAAGACTCAACCGCGTAATCGGGGCAGAGTCGAGCCTAAAGACTGAAAGTTGGCCTAGCCCCTTGTTGGATCTGAAGTATCTAAATATTAAAGATAAACTTAAAATAAAAATTATTTGGAAATATGAATAATAAAAGTAAAATCAGTACATTATATTTGAAAGTTTGAATATTAAAGAAACTAAAAAAAATAAGAAACCAGAACATTAAAAAAATCTTTAAAAACAAGAAATAAGCACATTAATTATTAGATATTTTTACATAAAATATATTAAATATTATTTTACATGGAGCCGAAATTGTATACAAATATTCCAACTTACAATAAATAATTAAATATAGCCCAAATAATCAACCAACATATAATTGCATGTTCTAGATCTAATTTTTTGATACCAAACTATTTTTTTTGCATGCATTCACTAATAAAAAAATAAAATACTTAAAGATATTTTCAAATATGATCAACTCAAAATTATATTTTAAAGATATAATATATATATATATATATATATATATATATATATATATATTTCATTGAAGAATAATTCTCATTTAATATATATATATATATATATATATATATATATATATATATATATATTTGTAATAAGAAAAGGAGGCAAGAATTAATAAACGAGAAATGCATAAATGCAAAACAAATGTGTACGTTAAAAAAGAAGTTGGTAAATCCTAGAGAAGAGAAGTAATGTAAATGGTAAATGGTAAATGGTAAATGGTAATTAAGGGTTGTAAAAGGAGGCAGAGTCGCGAATCTGTTTCTCCTCCTCTTCAGTAAAGTCATTCTTTATGTCAAAAAGCTCTCGATACTCCTCTGTACTAAAATCCTTTATCTTATCTGCTACTGTTTCGCACAGCACCCCCACCACCCTCTTCATGCTTAAGCAGTTTGCACCCTGTGTACGTAAATATATTCATTACTAAAATAATTTGTCTTCATTTCGACACATAATACTTGATACAACTCAGATTCAGACTGTGATGGAAAAGTTTAAAACCCAGAGTCAAGACTCAAAATTCGAATTCAAATTGAATATACTCATAATTCTTTGTATTGAACTGTTTTGAATTTCAGGAAAGCTCGATTATGATAGGACAAAAAGATTTTGAACCCAAAAAAAATTCAAGATACTTATATAAAAAATAAAAAAATTATTTATCTCAAAGTTGATACTAAAATAAGTTGAATTTTCTATCGTAGGATAAAACATAGATCCAACACAAGGAGAAGGCAGAAACAGGAATTGTAACCAAAATTAAAGACCGAAGGGTGAAATAGATCCATGCATGATAGATAGAGAAAAGAGCGAGAATATACCAAGATGATTTCAGGCAGCATTTCTAAATCCAGATCCTTCAGAGATTCCTTCAAACCCTCGTCGGACGATGTTCCGCTGTCGGAGGTGGCCGCCAGGCGCTTGCAGTATTCAATCAGCTTTGCCAGGATCGTTGATGTGACCTCGGGCAGAGGCATGGGGGTGGGAGCGCAGCCGTCCTCCATCATGCGCTTTATAGTCTCGGATTGGAGAGCCACCGCCTCCTCCACCACAAATATCTCACCGTCGGAACTCACCAGAGAAACCGTCTTTTTCTCCTTACATTCCGCGTTTACAGAAGACATTTTAATCGACGAATTTCGAAACTCTGAACCTGGAGGAGGAAGATAGGTGAGGAGCCAAGAGGGAGAAACACACACTTATAACTTCAAAATATTAACATTTTCTTTTTCTTGATCTTCACAAATTTGTAATTGATTATTCTTTTGGTAAATAAAATACAGAAATAATTAAAATATTGATATATGAATTATTTTGTATTTCGTAAAACTTTAAACTATCCTGCAACTATATGAAGTAATTATAGATGATCGTAGTAAGTTGGTATCCCACAAAAAAAATCAATTATTCTTGATTAACAAAAATAAATGGCTAATAATTAAATTATGAATGTTGAGTTTTTTAAAGTATTAACTAATTTCTAGAAGAAGGAGACCAATAATAATAATAACAAGACAATTCCAGATATCAATGAGGAAGAAAACTGATCCAAGAATATGACATTTAATTAAGTTTTGGTCATAACCTAATATATACATTCTTCCCATTCAAGTCTTTAACCTTAAATTTATTAGAATGGCCATAATAAGTCTCATGTTTTTCTAAATTAATGGATCACATTAAATGTTTGATCATTACTTATCATATGTAGATTAGGCACGATAATATTTCATGTCAAAATAATAATAACATTAATTTGTTGTAAAAATGGTTAAAGCTAGTAATCAATAATTGAGATAACTGTAATTATTAAAATTAATTCTATACGTTCTCATAATTAATTCTACCTAATGCTACTCGGATTCAATTTCTTATTACCATCACGAGTCATGAATTTCATTGAATTGTAAGATTGAATCAATAAATAATTTCCATAAAATTATAATGAACATACAAATACTTGAATTACATGCAAGATCAATTCATATAGCAAGTCTCCCAAATAGTAATACTATAAAAAATTAAAAAAAGGTAGCTATTAAGAATTAATATTGATCCTCGAATGCCCATTGATTCTCCCTGCGAACCACCGTGATCGTGCTGTCGAGGCACGTCAAAATTAATTTATGTATTTACCTTACTTTCCTCTACTATTTTGTAATAGTGGGAAATAAGGGTCGATCCCACAGAGAACGGTCAAATTACTTGTGCGTCTTTTCTATGTTAATTCACGAGTACAAATAAAGGGCGGTCGGTTGATTTTAATTAATATTAGAAACTAAATTTCAAAACAAAAATAAATAAAACATAATAAAGTAAGCTCTTAGATTAAATTTCAAAACACAATATTAAACATAATTCGATTCTTAGTTTAGTTATCCTCTTAGTGTTGATTACCTTTCAAATTATTATAAGAATCTCTCTAACTAAACCATATAATCTCTACCCCTAAATTAACAATAAACTCTGTTAATTTGTATTGTCCCTTAATTTTAATTAATCTACATAAGCTCTTAGATGAATCTATTTAATTGAACAATAAAAACAGCTTTTTAAATTTAATTCACCAAACACATTAAGATTAGGACAAAAGGGTAGACATGTGATTGAATACACAAGCTCGGTCCAATTAATCCTGAATTATGATATTTCTAATGAATAAATCACTAATGATGGAAAATAATTAACAATTACAAATTGAAAAGTATTTCCTAGCGATGAACACATTAAAATTCTAATAAAGGTGATTAGTCTATATCAGACAATCATATGTTAATTAAAACAAATATCATAATTAATTCTAGCATAAAACCAAGAAATTATCACTGAAATAATTAAACGATAATCAATATATATAGGGCTCAAACATCTCTATAACTGGATATAAAAATCTAATCACACAATGCATGTAATAATCAAAATCATAAAAATGAAATATATAGAAATCAAGATGGAAGAAAAGAGTAAACCCACCGGATCTGCCAATTCTTCTCTCTCTCCGTCCCTTCCAATTCTAGTCGCCTCAATGTCTTCCCAATTGAATGATTCTCTCCCTCCTTGGCGGCTGCCGATATCCTCTTAAAAAATGAATGACTCCGTTTTCCTTCTTTCTTTCTCTTTTACCTTAATTCTTCTTATGGGCTTAATTATTAATTAACTAAGCCCTCAATCTTTAGTCCATGAACTCTTTCTTAATGTAGCGGCCATGTCTTTTTTGCTTGGTTGGCCCAAAGAGTGGCCCACCTCTCATGTGGACAATTATTCAAAAATCTCTATAATTCGCTGTAAATAACCACAAAAAAAAAAAAAAAAAAAAAAAAGTAGTTCTCGTTGAAAAATTAAGTAAGTAGGAAATATAGGGTGCACATGAATTAATTGTATTACAATTTTATCAATTAAAAATACGCACAATTTCCAACTTATCAAATCCCCCAAACTCAAAAATTTGTTTGTCCTCAAACAAATACAAAACAAATGCATACACATGGTTGAAATCAGGAATACTATTCTTAGACTAAAATCATATAATCTCCATGAGATAGAATTAATTTCACCGGACAAGTGTTCATGAAAGATTTTGATTTTTAAAAGTGTTTCATTGTTACCCAACAACTAAATCTAAATTTCATATGCAATGATTCAATACCTTCAATATGGATAATTCATTTCCCTCAAGTGTATATACGGGTGATTAAATCACAAACACTCAAATCACAATAATGTTAGAAATTTATTGGGGTCACAATGGTATATGTAAAATGTGTGTTGGGTCATCAAATAAATAAGTCAAATTTATGTGGTCTATTTTGGAATAAAGTTTATGACTTAAGGGCATAATTGTCATGATTTTAATATGTGGATACCAATTAGATAATTTCTGATTTGATGAGGGGCCAAATTAGAAATAGTTAATAAATATTACTAACTGCCTTGAGCAGTTGGTAATATAACAGGTAATGGTCCCCATTTGCATCGTGCAGTATTTTTCAGAATTCTGAATCCCCATCATCAGGAAAATAAGGCTTCAAAGCTTTTTTTTGTGCAAATTGGAAGATCATACCTTTCTTTTTACAAACGATTCAATGGACTCCGGTACGCTTCCGCTAATCTATATTCTATTGTTTGATTCTCTTGAATTAATTAGGGCTATATACAGATTGCAGTTTTTCCTTCATTTGGTATCAGAGCATCCCTAAATTAATTCTTGAGAATTTAGGGTATTATTGGTCTTCCATGAAATTACAGTATCTTTATTCATACATGAGTGCATTTAATACACTTTTTTTTTTGTTGAGTTTGTACAGTAAAAACAAAATAATCATGTTGCATTATCATTTAGTTTATATGAGGAATTCATGTGCAAAAGGAAATTGCCTTGCGACTGGTTATTGCGATGAAGCAAAAAAAAAAAAAAAACAGATTAGCAACATTTTACGTTTGTTTTGTTTTCTATATGGATATATATATGTTTTAGTGGGTTTTCATTATTATTATTATTTTATTAAATATATAATAATAATACAGTAACAATTTAATTCAAATTTTGGTTTTAGAATTTATTAAGAATATCTAATATTTAGTTAAATTAATTGAAACAAAATATCACCAAAGTGATCTCTTTTGTGTAGATTAATTTAATAAAAATATTAAGATAATTGTGTGTATGTAATTCATGTGTTTATTAACTGACCCAAAGGTAAATTAATATTTGACAGAGTTTCATATATACATATGGTGATAAATGTGTGACAATTATAAGGTTTTTTTTTTTTTTTTTTGTGAATAATATGTTAGTCCAAAGATTGCATATTATTTGACATAATTTATTGTCAATGTTTGATCACTATAAGAAGAGTACTGCTTACAATTAATATTATTGTCCAAAGACTTGATATTAATGATGTGGTTGGTATCTTAAGATGGGATTAACCATTATTTGAATTTATTGTTTAATTTGGTTTCTTATATGAGCATGTTATTTATGTAATTGTATTGTTCTGTTTTCAGCTGTTGCTACTGTATCTGCTAATCTTAATTCAGTGCCGGTCCTTAATGGTAGTAACTTTAAGGACTGGAAGGAGAACATTTTTATTGTTCTTGGCTGCATGGATCTTGACCTTGCATTAAGGATAGATCGACCTGCTTCTCTTACAGATGCTAGTACTTCCGAGCAAAGGAGGATTTATGAGAAGTGGGATCGTTCAAACCGTATGAGTCTTATGATCATCAAGCGTGGCATACCTGAGGCTTTTAGGGGTGCGGTGTCCGAGGAGGTCAGCGATGCCACAACTTTCCTTTCTGAAATTGAGAAACGCTTTGCAAAAAGCGATAAGGCGGAAACAAGTACTCTTTTAAAGAAACTTATTTCCATGAGGTTTAAGGGAAAGGAAAACATAAGGGAGTACATTATGGAAATGTCTCACCTTGCTTCAAAGTTGAAGGCACTAAAGCTTGAGCTTTCGGATGACTTGCTTGTGCATTTAGTGCTTATCTCTCTTCCTCCACAATTCAGTCAATTCAAGGTCAGTTACAACTGTCAAAGGGAGAAGTGAACTCTTAATGAGCTCATTTCATTTTGTGTTCAAGAGGAAGAAAGATTGAAGCAAGAGAAGACTGAAAGTGCTCATTTGGCAAGCACCTCTAAGGATAAGGGCAAGAAAAGGAAGAATGAGGCTGCTAATTATAAGGGTCTAGCACATAAGAAACAAACTTAAGCCAACAACGATGGTGATTGTTTCTTTTGCAACATAACAGGACATGTGAAGAAGGAATGTTCTAAGTACATTGCATGGCGAGCAAAGAAAGGTACATTTCTTACTTTGGTCTGTTCTGAGGTAAATTTAGCTTCAGTACCTAGAAACACTTGGTGGTTAGATTCCGGTGCTACTACTAACATCAGTGTTTCAATGCAGGGTTGCCTGAGTTACCGAAAGCCAAGTGATGCTGAAAGAAGCATTTATGTGGGAGACGGCAAGTCGGTGAATGTGGAAGCAATAGGGCATTTTAGGTTGTTATTAAGTACTGGTTACTATTTGGACTTAATAGATACTTTTGTTGTACCGTCATTTAGGCGGAATTTGGTTTCTGTTTCTTGTTTGGACAAATTAGGTTATTGTTGTTCGTTTGGAAACAACTGCTTTAGTTTATCTATTAATTCAAATATTGTTGGAACTGGTTCTCTTATGGTTTATGACAACTTATATTTGCTTGACACCGTTGCTTCTTATAATGAAACCTTAAATGTGGAATCACGTAGTACTAAGCGTAAAATAGATAATAAAAAATCAAGTTCCTTATGGCACAAACGGTTAGGTCACATCTCTAGAAATAGAGTTGAGCGACTTGTGTCTGATGGAATCTTAGATTCAATTGACTTTTCAGACTTTGATGTTTGCATTGAATGCATCAAAGGTAAACAGACCAAAATAAAGAAATTAGGTGCGAAAAGAGCTATGGACGTCTTAGAATTGATACATACAGACATTTGTGGGCCATTTCCTACACCTTCTTGGAATGGTCAACAATATTTTGTATCATTCATAGATGATTACTCAAGATATGCGTACCTATTTCTACTTCATGAAAAGTCTCAAGTCTTGGACGTGTTCAAATCTTTTAAGGCTGAAGTTGAGAATCAACTTAGCAAAAGAATAAAGCAAGTCAGGTCTGACCGTGGTGGTGAATACTATGGTAGATATGACGGATCAGGTGAACAACGTCCAGGACCTTTTGCCAGATACCTAGAGGAGTGTGGAATTGTCCCACAGTACACTATGCCGGGATCTCCTAGCATGAATGGTGTTTCTGAAAGACGAAATCGTACTCTTAAAGATATGGTTAGGAGTATGATCAGTCATTCAACCTTACCAAAATCACTCTGGGGAGAGGCACTTAAGATAGCAGCCTACATTTTGAATAGAGTACCAACTAAAGTAGTTGCAAAAACACCTTATGAGCTTTGGACTGGGCGAAAGCCCAGTCTTAATCACTTTCACGTTTGGGGATGTCCAGCTAAAGCTAGGCCTTATAGGCCAAATGAAAAGAAGTTGGAACCCAAAACTGTGAGCAGCTACTTTATTGGATATTCTGAGCGATCTAGGGGTTTCAAGTTTTATGATCCCAAAGTAAAGAATATATTTGAAACAGGAACTGCAAAGTTTTTTAAGGATATTGAGTTTGGGGGGAGAAATACGGTTAAGGACTTTGTTTTTTAGGAGGATTTAGAATCAACCACTCTTCTTGAAGATGAGTTGATTTCTATTCCATTAGTTGCTTTTGACAATGTTCAGGATTCCGATCCTGATATTGATCAAGTTTTAGATCAAGAGCAACCAAACATAGTCAATCAAACCCCAGAGGTACAAACTCAACAACCTCAAGAACAAGTGTCTTCGCGACGATCCACTAGAGAAAGAAGAAATGCTATTAATCCAGATGAATACATAGTGTATCTTCAAGAACATGAGGATGACATTGGAATGATGGAAGATGATCCAATCAACTTTCATCAGGCCATGAAAAGTTCTAACTCTCAAAAGTGGAATGATGCCATGAATGAAGAGAATAAGTCTATGCAAGACAATAAAGTTTGGGAAGTTGTCCCATTACCAGAAGGTGTAAAACCAATTGGTTGTAAATGGATATTTAAAACCAAAAGGGATAAAAATGGTAATGTGGTGAGGTTTAAGGCACGTCTTGTAGCAAAAGGCTATACTCAGAAACAAGGCATTGATTATAAAGAGACTTTCTCTCCGGTTTCATCGAAAGACTCTTTTAGGATAATAATGGCACTTGTTGCTCACTTTGATCTTGAGTTACATCAGATGGATGTAAAAACAGCATTTCTCAATGGCGACATTGATGAGACAATTTACATGGAGCAACCAGAAAACTTTGAGTGTGGTGACCCAAAGAATATGGTTTGCAAATTAAAAAAATCCATCTATGGACTCAAGCAAGCTTCCCGTCAATGGTACCACAAATTTCATCAAGTGATTCTCTCATTTGGTTTTGAGATAAATGTCGTTGATGATTGTGTGTATCACAAGTTTAGTGGGAGTAAGTGCATATTTCTAATTCTATATGTCGATGACATATTGCTTGCCACTAATGATATAGGCTTATTGCACGAAACCAAGAGATTTCTATCTAAGCATTTTGAGATGAAAGATCTTGGTGACGCTTCTTTTGTTTTAGGAATTCAGATACATCGAGACCGTTCTTGGGGTATTCTTGGATTATCACAAAAAAGCTATATCGATAAAGTACTCAAAAGTTTTGGCATGCAAGATTGTAGACCAGGTGATACCCCTGTCGTTAAAGGAGACAAATTTTGTCTTGAGCAATGCTCTAAAGGAAGCCTTGAAATTCAAGAAATGCAAAAGATTCCCTATGCTTCAGCTGTTGGGAGTCTAATGTATGCTCAAGTTTGTACGCGTCCGGATATAGCGTACATTGTTGGAGTATTAGGCAGATACTTAAGCCATCCAGGAATTGATCACTGGAAAGCAGCCAAAAAGGTTATGAGATATATGAAGAGAACAAGAAATTACATACTCACATATAGGAGGTCATATCACTTTGAGATCATTGGATATTCTGACTCCGACTTTGCGGGATGCCAAGATAGTAGGAGATCCACTTCGGGCTACATATATCTGTTAGGTGATGGAGCTATATCATGGAGGAGTGCAAAACAAACACTCATAGCTTCATCCACCATGGCAGCAGAATTTGTTGCATGTTATGAGGCATCTAACCATGGTACATGGCTGAGAAACTTTGTCACTGGGCTGCGCATTGTGGATGGAATAGAAAGACCACTTAAGTTATATTGTGACAATAAATCAGCTGTATTATTTTCCAACAACAACAGGAGATCGACGAAGTCAAAACATATTGACATCAAGTTCCTTGTTGTAAAAGAAATGGTACAGAGTGGACAGATTTGTATAGAACACTTAGGTACAAACTCCACGATTGCAGACCCCCTTACTAAGGGTTTGCCACCCAAGGTCTTTCATGAGCACACTGCTCGTATGGGTGTTTTAGAGTATGAGGATATCTAGATTCAGTGGGAGTTTGTCTTTATTATCCTTTGTGTTTTATTTGTTTCATGAAACTTGTGTATTTAGATATTTCTCTGATCAGAATTTATGTTATTAAGTTTATTTCACTTTGTACATTAAGCTAAAGTTTTGATCTCCATAAAGTAAAGTAGGACCAATTGAAAATTGACATGAATAGATCACCATGCATGTAATTTTCATACCACGTTATCATGATTGATCTATGTCATTTGGCTATGTTGATATATGTGACCATTGATGGGTTTAGTTGTGATTGATACAACGAAAATATCTTTGATCCTATGTTGATATAGTTAATGGACGAGATTGCATATGCCTATGGTTATGATGACAAAGTTATGAGCTCAATAAGGTTAACACATTTATATATATACATATGTGGCCCAGTGGGAGATTGTTAGAAATTTATTGGGGTCACAATTGTATATATAAAATGTGTGTTGGGTCATCAAATAAATAAGTCAAATTTATGTGGTCTATTTTGGAATAAAGTTTATGACTTAAGGGCATAATTGTCATGATTTTAATATGTGGATACCAATTAGATAATTTCTGATTTGATGAGGGGCCAAATTAGAAATAGTTAATAAATATTACTAACTGCCTTGAGCAGTTGGTAATATAACAGGTAATGGTCCCCATTTGCATCGTGCAGTATTTTTCAGAATCCTGAATCCCCATCATCAGGAAAATAAGGCTTCAAAGTTTTTTTTGATGCAAATTGGAAGATCATACCTTTCTTTTTACAAACGATTCAATGGACTCCGGTACGCTTCCGCTAATCTATATTTTATTGTTTGATTCTCTTGAATTAATTAGGGCTATATACAGATTGCAGTTTTTCCTTCAAATAAAGCCTGCCATTACCATAGGCTTGCCCATATATCTAATTTCCACCATTTGTTAATTGAACTTTATGTGAAATCAAATGGTCTTTATTGGTTGCAATGTGGCTATGGGTCGGAGTTAGCGTTGTCAAATGGGCTGCATCGACCCAGCCCAGCTCGGGATCAACTCGTCATGGCCGGCCCAGGAAAGTCCATGAATAGCAGCAAGCTTAGTGATCCGAAATATGTGGGCTAAAAAAATCCAACACAGCCCAGGCCCGCCAAAAGCCCAAGTCCACTAAAAGCCCAGCCCATGACCGACCCAGCCCAGGCCCATAGTGTGTTGGCCCAAGCCCATTTATCTATATATTTTTTTTCTTTCTTTTTTTTAAACTGATAGATATCTTTGATGGCTGACATAATAAATTTGTATTCCTATTGGACTTTGAGTTATGTAAAACTCTTGGAATTGGGCTTCATTATTTAAGGTTTTCTCTTCTTTTAGACTCTTCAATTTTCCTTAACATTATTTATAGACCAAATTGAGAAAACCAAATGATACTTACGGCAAAGAATATTCAGATTTTATTCTTTATTCTCTCAGAGTCTCACAATCTTCTTTCAGCTTTAGAGTCTCAAATTCAAACTGACGATAGACAACAACATCTCATATTCAAGCTTCTCAATTATATTCTCTCAAGAATCAAGCTCAACAATTATATGAAGGGTAGACAATAGAATTATACAATTTTCATTGGTAAATATATATTTTTTACTTTCATATTTTAATTAGTCAGTTGTTATATTATTTTTTATTATACTTGTTGATTGTTTGATTGTTATTGTGTAATTGATTTACTGATTGATTATATTATAATTAAAAAAATATTATTGATTGACAAGTTATTGATAGATTGAAATTTATTTCTTAATTTTATTAAAATGAAAAGGATTTTACAAAATTCTTCAACGTTTGCATCTGCTATCACAACCATCTATTCTGATATACCTCAAACACTTGGTGATGATGAAACATTTGTTGATTTTTCTCAACTTCCATCGGGTAGTCAACAACATGAAACTCCAAATGAATCACCAATACCCCCTTAATTAATAATTCTGCTACTAAGAATAAAACTAGTCTAGTTTGGAAATATTCTAAAGTATAAAATGAAATAGCAACTTGTATTTTTTGCAAAGTTAAATATAGTTTTAAAGTTGGTTGTGGTACTGATACTTTGGGAAGACATTTAAATTCAAAGCATAATGATTGGAAAGATGATGATTTTGATGATCAAGGTAGACAACAAAATTTGCATATTTCATCTAGTGGCTAAATTTCGAATTATGTTTATAAACAAGAAAAAATGAGAGAACAGTTAGTGAAGATGGTCATAGGAGCTAAACTTCCATTTAATTTTGTCCAAATTATTTTTTTACAGATTATATGAAAATAGTTCAACCTCTTAAAGAAAAATCACGAAATACATGTTACAAAGGTGGCTATAAACAATATGAATTTAACATTATTGCATTAAAATATTTGTTTTCTGCTTTATCTTCAAAACTGATTTATGGTTAGGGAGGGGATCATTACTCTACTTATGCGTAACAGCATATTGGATTAATGATAATTTTATGATTGAAAAAAAATTATTAATTTTACTTGCCTTGAACATCCACATTTGGGAATTCAAATTTACCAAGCTATACTAAATTTTTTAAATTTTTGGGATATAAATGAAAAAAATTGTCTATTACATTAGATAATGCATCTAATAATTCAAATGCAATGAGCCATATAAAAGAATTTATGAAGCCAATGTTTGATTCAATTTTTTTTCATATTCGTTGTATGTGTCATATCTTGCATCTTTGTGTAATTAATGGACTAGAAAATGTTAAACCTCACATAGAAAATATTAGATTGTCATTATCATATATTGTTAGCTCATTCGTTAGAGTTCAAAAATATACAAAAATGGTATTAAGATCGAAAAAAGTTTTTAAAATTCCTTATTTAGATTTAAAAACTAGATGGTCTTCAACTTATAGGATGTTCATGGAAGCTCGTCCTTATGCTTCACTAATTTCACGTTTAATTGACGAAGATAAATATTATTTAGGATCATCAACTCAAAAATTAATGAAAAAGATTCGGAAATTGTTAATGTATTAGCTCCTCTTTTAGAAGTTTTTAGTAAAGTGACAACAATTATGTCAGGTTGATATCATCCTACTTCTAATCTTATGTTAAAAAACATGCTCAAAATTGTTAAACTATTTGATGCTCATAGATCTGATGCTAATGTAGGAGAAATTATAAAAAAATATGGAACTTAAAAGGAAAAAATATTGTGTAAAAATTCCTTTTTGTGCTATTTCTGCTTGTATTTTTTATCCTAGATGCCAATTAGAGGGTTGCTTGTTTATGGTAGCAAAATATTATAAATGTCTTGCTTTAAATGATGTTGGAGATAATACAAGTGAAATAACTGTTTTGTTAAACCAATTAGTGGATATGTATTCATCATCTGAAACTTCTATTGCACCTACATCATCTAGTCAACTTGGTGGTTCCACTTTTGGATTTATAGAAGCAATAAAGAAAAATCAGAGCACTTCAAGTAGTAGGTCCACATGTGAATTAACACATTATTTACATCTTCCATATAAACCGGATACTAAGGACTTACATATTTTACAATGGTGGAAAAATGAGCAAAAAACTTATTCCCTTCTTTCAGTAATACCACGTGATCTACTAACATCTCAAATGTCTAATGTAGCATCGGAAAGTGCTTTAGTGCAGGTGCAAGAACAATTATAGATAGAAGAACTCGATTAAGCCCAAAGAGCATCAAATTTTGCATGCTATCAAAGGATTGGTTGGATCAAGAGCACCGATCTAAAGATTTGAAACAATTAGGAAAACACAAAATACCAGAGATGGATAGTGATGACTACAATGATGACGATGAGAGAGCCTTTGAAACGACAACAATCACAACCAAACAAGATCAAGATAAAGACTTTGGAGCCCTTCTTTTCCAAGATCAAAATATCAATATACTGAAACTCAAAGCTTTATGCATGAATGGCAAATGATTAACAAAACAATGAAATCAAAGGCCTTAGAATTTTTTTTTTTCTAATCCATAATTTTATCAATGGTTGAGTTTCTGCAATTTTATTTATGAATTTATGATGTTTTGATAGAACTATAAATTTATGAAAGTTTGGATATGTTAATAAAATAAAATTGAATATATTTAAAGCTTAACTTACTTAAAAAAAAATATATTATTATAACAGCCCATGAATCAGCCTATAAGCCTATTTAGCCCGAACCCAATTTGGGACTAACTCACAACCCATGAATCAGCCTGCAACCCAAGCCCATGAGCCCAACCCATCTAACCCGAGCCTAGTTCAGGACCAACCCACTATATGTAATTCATGTGTCGAGTTGGGTCCATATATTTTTTAAAAAGCCCAACCCACTCTTAATGTGGGTCTGGGCCAATTCGACCCACTTAATGTGTGGGTTCAAGCGAAATTGGCCTGGCCCATTTGACAACTCTAGTGGGGTAGGATATAGAAAAGGAAACCAAAAGATTTTAGGATAAAAATGCCAAGAACATTCATGAGTTTAAGACATTGCCAATTAGATTCTCCTATAACTTTAATTCTTTTCACTATTCATTCTCCGTATACTAAAATTCTAACAATCAATGTATCAAATACTCATATCATCACTATTTTTCTATTGTTCCCATTTCTTTTTGCTTTTGCTTCTTTTTTTTTTTCTAGATAAGGGCATCAATGTTGAAATATTGTAACTATATTCAACCCTGCACATTTTTATTTTTTTTTAACAAAAACAGCACACCACTACATACACAACATTAATACTGCACTACCTCACACTTCTTCTTCTATGCTTTTTTTTTTTTTAAGACAAACAACCTTAGTGATGAAACAAGTAAATAGGCTAGCCCAAAATAATCACAATCCATATGTTTCCTCTTTCATCGGGTCCATATATCCAACTCTCCACATGTAATCCACAAATATCCTTGACAATGGTTCAAAGAAGAGATTGAACAACAAGAATCAGAAGAAAATGGTCAAGACTCAACGGGGATCACTAAGGAAAAATGAAACAAGAGAAAATACAAAAAGCCAAATAGGGATACATAAGTACCCTTATCATTTAACACATTAATCTAAAACAATAATTTCAAAAAGCGTAATCGAGAAAGTTCTAGAATGAACAAATTAAGTACGACAGTCCACATGAAAAGAAATAGAGCTTCTCAAAAAAAAAAAAAATTCAATGTTCAAAGGCTCAAATCTCACAAGAAGTATTGATTGTTTCAAATCATGCATATGTCAAGTGATCATATTGTTGGTTCCAATAAAACAAACTTTGTAGAACATAATCATTCAAATATCAATTACCACAGAAAAATCAATCACACCACACACGGACGGATGTCATAATTGCTAGATTCCCCTCTTTTTTCTTGTTTAATTTTACAAGAATTAGAAATATGCTAAAGCTCGTAAACATACATCCTAAAATTATAATTATTACACTTTAGAGAAATGCAATCTATGTTCAATGCAAATACAAATATGACATACAATCTTTCAGGTACACTAAACTACACGATCTTCCCCAAACTTAAAATTAGACATCAAATATATATATATATATATATATATATATATATATATATATATATATATATATATTCATCAATCAATCATTCAAGTTTAAGTAAATAAAGAAATATAAATTTAGTATAGAAATCAACGGGCCAGTGTGATGAAAAATGATGTTATTTGCGTCCAAAAGCACTATATCGTATGATCTCATTTTCCTAAAAATAACAAAATAAAATAAAATAAAAATGAACTAAATACAACACTGTCTAATTAAAAAAAATTAATATTGAATTGTCTCCCAATCAACGCCTTTTTTTAGATTTACTACTTTCAATATTGCAAATTTTATTGTTAGATTTATTAATTTGGTGATTTGGTGTTTTTATACAACGCTTATTGCAAAAGATATAACATTTTGATTTATTTTAAGTTTACTGATATTAACTAATAATTGGATTCCGCAATATGTTTATAATTTTCAACAAATTATTTAGAAATAATTTTTTAATGTTTATTTTTAAAAATATTTTAACATTTATTTTTAGAAAAAAGTATATTTTAACAACTCATAAATTTTGTGGATTTTACCCTAATATGCAACAACAACACAAAAAAAAAAAAAAAGAAAAAGTTGAGCATAATTTGTTTTGAGTTTTAGGGTGGAAATGAGAGAATTTAAATATTCGATAACATCCATTATTCTTTTTTTATATGTTTCTATTTACTTATTTTTTAGTGTACGTATAGTGTTAATTTCATATCATATATTAATTTTCATCCTTTATTTTCAACAATATAAATTATTATCAATTCTTATTATAGCTGTCACTTGGGAGCGTTACCAGTTTATACTAATATAATCCTATAATAGTCTAAAACAATAAATTCTCGTCAACTTCAGTTTTCGAAAGTGGAAATATTTAAGATAGTATGTGTCTTTTTAATTAGTTTTAATTTAATTTTCTTCTTTTAAAAGTAGATTTCCTAATTTGTTAAAATACCAATTAATCTTTTTCATTTCTATTCAGTTTTCAATATATATATATATATATATACACACAACATATTTTTTAATGTATATAAAAAAAAAACCCTATATAGCACCCAAAAAATACTAGTTATTACTAATGATACATCTATCCTATCTATTAATTCATTGCTCTTTTTTGAAACAGAAGATTTGTAATAAGAAAGGAAGCCAACAATTAGTAAACGACATATGCATTTTCATTGAAGTACACGTACAAAAAAAACATGTTGTTGGCAATACAATTGATAAATCCTATAATTGGTAATTACGGCAGGTAATGAGCAGTAGAGTCATTCTTTGTGTTAAAAAGCTGTTGACACTGCTGTGGACTAAAATCCTTTATCTTATTTCCTACAGTTTCGCACATCAGCACCAGTAGCTTCTTCATGCTCAAGCAGCTTGCAGCCTGAAATCGCCACTTACAATATATTAATTTAAAAATATATGATTTCAAAAAGTGTAAATTGCATATTGTTACTTGCAAGATGATGCTTATTTAATTCGAGCTGTGCTATAAACGACTTTTAGGCTGACTTTCTATGGGAGCAGCATCCTCTGTACGAACCAAATTGGAACACTAGTAATTTGTGTTCATTGTGACACATAAATAATCTCAGATTCAGATTGTGATGGGAAGGGATGAGCACGGGAAGGTACGGTTTTAAGAGTTGGAAAAGTTTAAAACCGAACTAAAGTTAGAGAGTGGAGACTCGAAATAGTGGAATTGAAATTGAATGAAACTCAAACTCTTTGTATAAGACTGTTTTGAAATTCAGGAAACCTCAGATTAAATGATACTTATATCAAAATTGATACTAAAATAAACATTACATTAGTTCAATTTTCCATCACAGAATCAAATAGGAATTATAACCAAAATTTAAAACCGAAGAGTGAAATAGATACATGCATGATAGATAGAGATAAGAGCCAGAATATACCAAGATGATTTCAAACAGCATTTCTAAATCCAGATCCTTCACAGATTCCTTCAAAACCTCGTCGGACGATGTTCCGCTGTCGGAAGTCTCGGCGGTGGCTGCCAGGCGCTTGCAGTATTCAATCACCTTCTCCAGGCTCTTTGATGTGACGTTGGGCAGAGAAATGTGGGAGGAAGCGCCGCCCTCCTCCATCATGCGCTTTATAGCCTCGGATTGGAGAGCCACCACCTCCTCCACCACAAACATCTCACCATCGGAACTCAACAGAACAATCGAATTTTTTTCCTTACATTCCGCGTAGGCAGGCGACATTTTAATCGAGAAATTTCGAAACCCTGAACCTGTACGAGGAAGACAGTTGAGGAGCCAATAGAGAGAGAAAATAGCCGCAGAAGCTACTGAAACTAGTCAAAAATCATTTGTGCGGAGTCTGTATCTATATATATATAAATATATTATATATATACACAAAGACACACGCGTGCGATTACAGTTATAACAGAAAAGGGAGTGTCAAACAAGTAATCGAATAATATATTAAAACTAATTACAAATTATTAGTTGTGAATTTTCCCTCCAAAATACTTACAATAAACATCTAAAAAATATAATAGTTTTTTATTGTGTTTCTATTTTGATTAAAAGAATCTATTAAAAAGTAACTAATAATTAGGAAAATTCTTAATTAGAAGCTTTCAATCAAATAATTTTAAAAAGTTTATAACTTATCATCTCAACTTCATTTTTTATACTATATTCACGTTTTCATGATCTTCAATGTAGTATCAATGTTATACATATATAAATAATATTTAATTTGTAAATATTAAACAAGGCAAAACAACTCAATATATGTGAATAAGGAATCCACACAAGAGGTTTATTTAAATCAAATATCCAATAAAGTTATGGAGTGGCCTACGACACACCCTATGATAACAAGATATTTAGCTAGACATAATTAAAACAAATCTCACAAGAAACATGTATCTAATTATGTCTGGTAAACTAAAACAACCAAAAGGGAAAGAAGCAATAAGTTAAATTTTGGGATGATCTTCCAATGCATCCTTTGAATCTCCTAGTGTGGATGAAAGTGTTCGTCTCTTCTTTTTCTTTCAACTCTCCAACAAAAAGTGTTTTTCGTATGTATGAGTGTGTTCTATAAGTCAAGAGATCATATAATAGTGTGTGTAGGAGTTCGAAGAACTTTGAAATAATTCAAAACCTAGTTGAAATAAAAATAATAATGATAATAAAATGTTCAAACCTGTTGAATAATGACATGGAAATCTTATTATTTTTGTTTTTAATTGGATAATAAATTAATGTGTTGTGTCATTTGGCACATTTAGTGACTCTGTTAGTAATATAGATGGATAAATGACTATAACTCATAATAGATTTCATCAACACAATTGCAATACCAGGAGTGGTTGACTTTGATATAAATGTTTTCAAAGTGTTTGCGTCATGTATTTATAGTTGATAACAGTTGGATAATTTTTATTTTTTTAAGATTTAGTATATGTAAAATTAATTAATTACATCATTAGATTTATTGGCAATATATATAAAATAATAAGTAATTTGAATTTCTAAAAGAAAGAAATTAGATAGAATCAAACGAAAAGATTAAATAAAGTAAATTTGAACAATTATTAATTTAAAATAAAAGCTTGTAACAAAAAACTCAAAAAATACACTGAACTATAATTTTAGCAATACATTCAGGCAGAAATATACATATTACAATTTTAGCCTTCTTTAGCTTTAGTATATACTAGTGTACAATTTCGTGCCATACATAAAAGTTATTTTATTATTTTATTAATTAAATTTAAAATAATTTATTTTGCGTTTAGTATTTTTGTTCTTGAAAGATGTTGTTTTTTTTTTTTTTTTTGGATTTTTATAATATAATCACAGTATCCTCAATTTATTTTTTTTCAAAGAACAAATTGTGATTTCCTATTATATATGACATCAGTTTTTGTTGCTATTTCATATGAATTGTTAGTTGTGGAAAAGGAAATCATTAGAAAATCCTTATACAATAAATTTTGTTTTCTTCAAGATTATAGGAAAAGGTTTAGTATTGAGTTTATCCATATTACTAGTTCCATGAAAAACTCCACAGAAAAATTCGCGTGAAACGTCGTCGGACGAGGTTTCGCCGTCGGAAAAAACTGACCAACTGATGATAGAGATAAGATTGTGTACAAAATTATATTAAAGTATGTATGTCTTTTCATTTATTATTTTTTAATTGATTAACACTTTTAATTTAAACAATTTTTTTATTTTCAAAACAAAAGTATCAGTTTTATTTAAAAGATATTGCTTGGTTTGTGTCAGTTTTTTAAGTGATCAATATGAATAAGTTTAAAAAATATATCAATTTATCCTTAATATGATTTTTTTATATATCTTTCGGATAACAAAAATATCATTTGCACAAATAAAATAAATAAATTAAATCATGAAATTTGAGATATTCAAAAACTTTCTGATGTTTAATATATATATATATATATAAGTAAAATAACTTGTTTTTCATTTTTATTTTTCTGCCAAAGTGTGATTTTCATTTTGGTGTATATATATAATGAATTTATTAACTTTATTTAATAAATTTGAATTTGCGGTATATATGTTTAGAAGATCTGAATTTTTTAAATTATAAAATAATATTTATATTTCCAGCAGATTTGTTGGTATATAAATAAAATATATTTTCAATTGAAACAATTCTATTCTCATCCACAATTTAGCAAATCAAATTTTAAAATATGCAATTATCAGTCTTATTAAAATATTACAAATTATTCTTTTCTATAAATTATTATTATTCATGCACTAATTTTGAACTTTTATTCGGTTGAGAAAGTACTAAAAGATCAAGAAAACGATTTTGTAATAATTGAACAAGAATAACAAGCCCATACCTGACGGGCTTCGGCCCATACAAATGTGATGGCCCATTGGTAGGCTCTTTCGGGCTAATATAATCAATGTCGATTTCTAACACAAGCCCAAAGTGAGCCCAGTTTCCCCTTAACACTGTTCCAAAAACCTGAGGCTAATTACCATGTTTTTTAATTTCTCTTTTAAAAGTGCCTTCACTGTGATTTATTTAAAATCTTCAAAGCAATTTGTTATTGCATTTCAAGTTGTAGAAGAAGGTTCATGCTCGTTCGCATCATAACACTTTAATGGCATCGCTTTGTCAAATAATGATATACGTTAAAAGTTCGATCCATAAATTAAAATAAGTGCAAATCTAGATATGGAAGTTCAAATTTTAATAAAGGAAATGCAAGTAAAACACTTTGAAGTTCAAAATTTACATAAATATAGTTTAGGTAAAATCGAAAGCAATTAAAGAAATGAAAAACTTAGGTAAAGCATTTATTTTGTGTATATGTATATGTATCTACGTGTGTGTATTATTTATATACTTACAACAAGTTCCAGACTCAAAATCTATTGCATGTATGTGACAATATAGTATTTTTTTATATGAACACTATTGTTTAGAATCAGAGATTATATGAAAATTATATCATCCTTAACCAAATCTTAGGGTCATGGTTCGATTATGATATGAAACCGTCCAACTCTGATCAACAATCTTATTATAATTTGGTTCAAGTTCCAATCCAACTCATATAGCGTTTAGTTAAGTCCATCAGGTACACCATATAAAGCTTCATAAAAAAATCATCCAAGAACATGATTTAAAGAGATGCCGTCCTAATACTATATAATGGCTCCATGTTTAATTATAACATTACATTATAAAACTAATAAATTCAATTATTCGTATCTAATAATTTGACATAATAGAGCAATATGAGTCGCTAGTTTTCTAGAAACAAAAAAAAAAAAGAGAGAGAAATAAACGATATGTATTTTTATATTTGCAATTTATATTTCTCACTTCTGATTGTATTTTTATATATTGATTCTTTCTTGTACCAACAATGTGAGCTGTCAACTGCAAATTATTATTGTACAAAAAACTGGTTGTTTGTATTATCGCAATAATACAACCAACATAAAATATGAATATTATATATATTATAATTGTTATTCCAGAATACAAATGAGAGTACACGGAAAATTAAATATAATTATTAAATCTTCATTTTAATTTTTTTCCTAACAAAATATATATAGTTTTCTTTCTATATAACGATTCTTCATAAATTCATATATATATATATATATATGTAGGAATATAATATTTTAAATAGAAGAGTTCATAAGTATGCACAGGTTTAAGCAATCGATTCATATCTATAATCAATGTCCAATGATGAAGTTTTGCTGACATTTGAAGGGATCAATCATTGGTACTTACTTCCCACAACACATACATATAATTAATGTTGATTGCTTTATTTCTTCATCATATTTATTTACATGTCATACCTTTTATAATACTTATATTGATATTATAAGATTTCTTTTTCAATTTATGAATGAAACTTATTCATATATATCCCTAATTTTATGATATTTTACAATAATTTTAACTTTTTTATTTAATTTATAACTAAATATTTCTTCAGAATTTCAAAAAGCCGTCATAATTGTTGATGTGGCAGTTAGGTTGCTTTATACAACAAGTAAAATCATGAGTGTCACCACAAATTTTTAAAATTATAATAAAATTAAGTAATTACTGGATAGATAAAAAATTAATTATCATTATACAAAATTTGTAAAATTAAAAAAATATATGTTTAATATTATATAACCCAAGTTAATGTACATGAGAATTTCCTAGATGGTAACAATTGGTCTCAAAATATTTCCCAAAGCTCCTCTAAGACTTTGTGCAAAAACTCCCGTGAAATGGTTGCATATATAACATGATTTTTAATTATAAAATATTACTTATTAAAAAAATTAATGATATTTTATAGTTAAATAAGTAATACTTTAAATTGTGTTACATGTGCAACCGTTTCACAGAAGACTCACTCAAGACTTTGAGCTTGATTTCCACAATGATATTTTAAAATTGAATGAGTTTAATGAAATTAAAGAAGCACGAACATTTGTTGGGCCCACTTTATAAATATATATTGAAAAAGCTTAATGAAATTAAAGAAGCACGAACATTTGTTGGGCCCACTTTATAAATATATATTTATATATTTATGTAAATCAAGTGCACAAGTATATATATACAATATTATTTATTTATTTGAAAATATTGTTATTGAGTTGTTATTTATGCGCAAGAGATTTCTTCATATATTCTAAAAAATGTTTGATTATTTAATTTTATTACTAAGTTTGTTGAACGGTAGAGCTGAGTTGGCTAATCCTCTTATTATGTGGGTTAGATGAGATCCAATAAAATAACTTATGGGATTTTGTTGGCCAAATTTTCCTTTAATGACAAAGCTTTTAAGGTGAATTCTCATGACCATTTAAATCTAATAAAGAATTATAAAAACTATTTTTAAAATTAAAATTTGAAAAATAATTAAGTTTTGTTTAATACTTATATATTCTAATTATATTATATTCAATTTCATGATTATATTTATATAAAATAAAAATATAGTTACATATTTATTTGCATATATCACAATTATATTATATTATATTTAATTTTACAATTACATTTATAATACATTAATTTTTAGAGAGAAGTTTAATAAATGTTGGAGAGAGAAGAAAAAGTTTAATCCACTTCTCTTAATCCAAACCAAACATGTGTGTAATCGTACATGCAATCAAATCATCTAAGGCCAATATAAACATGGTCTAATTGGAAAAAAAATTAAAATAAAAGAATCTTAATGTAATCTTTGCTAATATTGAGGGAAGATTATCGAGAAATGAAGAATGCATTTATCAAAAGAGCATCAACCACTTAATTGCCTTCACGATAAATATAGAAAAAATTACACCATATATTTTTCAAACAAAGCAAGTTCACATATTAAAGTCCAATGTAGGCTCCTATACTATGTTATCGAAGTCTAAAAGTCATTAAAACTAACTTTATTTCGACTAGTTCAAATCAACTAAATAAATGTAATGAAAAATGAACCTTCATATAGATCTAAGTTGTCTAGACTTCAACAATTTTTTGTCATAACATCATCAAATAATGATATCAGTTAAATTTCGATCCTAAAAAAAAGAAGGAAAAAAAAGTGTAAGAACTAATCTAGTTGAACAATATTTTCATTTCGGAGGAGGATAAAAATGAAGCCAAGTATAACAATAAAAGAAATCACTTAACAAAAAAAAAAAAAAAAGCAAAAATAAACGATAGATACAATCATATAGATGTCCATCTTATACTAGCAACTTTGTCTACACTTAAAGGATACATAGTTTAAGCACTTTGTAATAATTTTGTAAGTGAATATAATCAGTTTTGTAGCATCCCAAGAGTACATTCTAAGCCAACACACACACACCACACACACACAGTGGCTCTGTTTTAAACTAGAAGCAATGCACCACAAAAAAATCCTATCTTAATTTCTAAGTTCTCACCTTTTATGATACATGACTTGTTGGAAAATCCTACTACAAATGGGTCTTCTTCATCCCCAAAATTAGATATGATCACGTTCCGGCTCGAAATTAGATCTATATTATAGATCGTGGATTAATTTTTTGTTTAAATATTGATCCAATCTTAAATTGGAACCGAAAATGAAAATTGGTCGATTTGATTTTAGTTCTAGAGCACTTGTTCCCATAAATCGGCAAATCTCTAATTTTGATTCTAAATTATCGATTCTAATTCCAAATTAAGGGTTCAATATAAAATTTAAAGAAAAGAAAAAATACTGAAAAATTAGAAAATCAAAATTATGGAACAAAGAACTGATAGTTTGGACGGAACCGTGCGGACGTCTACCCAAAAAAAATGAAAAAGACATGAATTTTATCAATATAAGTTTTATATATATATATATATATATATATATATATATATATATATATATATATATATGCGCGCGCGGGGGAATCATTGTATCCAACAGTAGTTTACTTTTTCATAAGTAAACAAACAACTCAAAGCTTATGTAATCACGGATAAGGTGCTGTCTTTTTTCCTTTTTATAATGTCTTGGATCAAGAATTATAAAATTATGTATATATGTATAACTGTTAGGAGAATAATATAAGAAATTAAATTCAAATGATAAATTATCTCTATCTTCTTTGAATTTTGGTCAATTGTCGAATAAATTTTGTGTTCGTGGAAAGTAACCAACCAATATTTTTGGCAATCAAATGTTTTGGCTATCAAATTTTTATCATATGTTTATTTTAAAATCATAAAGATGATACAAAAATTTAATATTTCATCTCATATTTTATTATATCAACACATATCATATCTACAACAATAATATCGAAATTACACCAGTCTAATAAAGTAATCGAACTCGAGTTGGAGATCACAAAGAGAGGAACCCATAAAGAGTCCAAACTAAGCCATTGATGAAAACAAAGGCCAAACAACTCCATCTCTGCTGGTACTTTTAGTCTCTTAGTTGTTGGCCTATCCATTCATCCATATAACACCAAACCCCCCCTTCAAACTACCATGCAAAAACACACACACCAAAGTCCCCATTTCAACATCATTTAAACCTTGTATTCTGCACAAGAAACTCACATCTTCTTTGCAAGAAAATCACCCCTCTGTTTCGATGGGAAAATCGAGCATCATTATCAGAAGATCGATCTTCTCTTTCCTACAAAACTACCAATACTTCACCTCCATTCCACCCCTCCTCGCCTTCCCTTTTGCCGTTTCTACCCTCCTCTTACAATCTCTCGCCTCCTCATCGTATCTTTTTCCGTTGATACATGGCCGTCTTAGGTCCCTCTTTCTTGCCGCCGGCTTCCCTCCTTCGTCGGATCTCTTCATGATTCTGAATCTCAAGCTCTCTCAAATCATTCTTACCTTCCTCTTCGTCTCTCCCTTTACCTATTCCTTTCTCCTTCTTGCAAAGGCATCAATAATCAAAGCCTTTCACCACCAAAAATTACCACAAAAACCAACATTTTCTTCTTTTATTCCACTTTTCAATCCCCTTTTCACAACCCAACTTTGCAACACATTACTCATACTAGCAGCAAACTCCACCTGCTTCTTCTTCCTAGCTCTATCTTTCAATTGTCTCGACGTTTTAGGCCTCTCATCTCGCGTACCCCTGCTTCTCCTCTCTGCCATTGGAGCCATATTTTACTCTCTCATTCTTGCAAACGCTTACATCATCTCCAACTTAGCCTTGGTTGCATCTGGAATGGCGAAAAAAGGCGGGTTCTTAGCAATTCTGCAGGCATGTGTTCTGATCCAGGGAAGATGCATAACTGCATTGTCATTAGCACTGCCTATAAACTTGGCCTTAGCTTCCATTGAAGCCCTCTTTCAGCTCCGTATTACGTTCTCTTTTAATCGCGATACAACTCCAAATACAGCCTTGCTTTTCGAGGGAATGTTCATTGCCTATTTGTATGCATTGCTACTTGTTCTTGATACAGTTGTTGGATGTATGTTCTATAGAAGCTGCAAAACAGATCACCAGATTGATCGTGAGGAAATGTACTCTCATCGGATTGAAATTGAAGAGAAGGATAGCAAGTCTTGTACAAAATCGAAGGTGTTTGAGATGCTTCCTTGAATTCCTTTTCCCAGCGATCGAAATTGCAGAAGGTGAATTTTTTTCTTTTTGGGTTGACAGAGAAAAATATATTTCAATCTTTGATCAGATTTTTTAATCCTCTGAATATATTTCCCAAATGGGAATTGGCAGATTTTATACATACATATAGTTTAGGGGGACAATTGATTTTGTAAGTACTTTTTTTTGTCAAGTCTGTATTGGAATCGACATCTTCAAGACTTGCTTTTTATGACAAATTTTTATTTTATATATCAAGAAACTACAAGCAAATACTGGACATTATTTCATTTTCGAAACAATTAAGAAAAATAAAAATGTCCTAGACATTAATCCCAGATTTGAATATAATAACTAAAGGAGTTTCTTTCTTTCTTTTTCTTTATGTTTTAAGATTTTTTTTTAAGTAATTTTAGATACTTTCAAATGAATGACTTGATTGAATTTGATCATATTTTGAGGTACCTTATAACTTATACAATATAATAAATACTTATATCTAGATATAAAAGGTTGAAACAAAATATCAAATACTATACTCCCATATCATATTTCATTCCTATGGCCGATCTATAATGGTAGCCGAATATTTATTTTAAAATTAAAAATACATCTCTAAAATGTTACAAATTCTTGAAGTCGGTATGTTTTTAATAATGCCCCTCGACAGATGAAGTTATAAAACAGAAAGGATGGTATTTGAATATACTAACTCCTATCGAGCTTCTTTTGTTCTTTTTTTTTCTTTTTTTTGTATAAATAAACTAGACCTCTGTGTTTTTATAATTATCTTAATATTTTACTTAAAAATAAGAATAATAACATGATAGAAGGGGAATAAGTTAAACCTTAAGATGTTACCAAAGAAATAAGAATAATATCAAAATAAAACAAGAAGATATCCACTTTTTATTTGCAATAGAAGATGTGGTAATATATAGGCATGCCGTATAAGTTGGTTGCACTATGCCCAACAGACCTTTCACTTTCTGTGATCTAGAACTAATTAGACCTTAGCTTCACCCTCTCTATAATTGGAAGTATATTGGACCATACTTCCAGAAAAAGTCTGAACCCAAGTGGCAATGAATAGTTTAATCAACTGTTTCTGGCAAGAGGGATCTGCCTACAACTCATAAATTAAATTATTTCATATTCAATTCCAATTAAGGGATCTGCCTACAACTCATAAATTAAATCATTTCATATTCAATTCGAATTAATTGCTAATAGATGTTTACAGCTTGATTTGATATATATATATATAACAAATCAAGCTGAAAATATCATTTATTTTCATTTAATAATATATAAACCTTAATTTGAGTTCAAACTCAATAATTAAGAAAACAAATGTACACAAAATCAAATACTCAAGCTCAACAGAATTGAGCATGACTGGAGTTGGTTCAAGCTCGATTAAGTTGGTAAAAAAGCAAGCTCAAACATAAATCATAAAAATAAAATAGTTTTAAAATTAATTTGAAATTATAATATGTTCAACTTAACTCAATGGCCACCCATAAATGATATTTTGGAGGTTCATATGATCAGATATTGAAAAGTTAAAAAAATAACGCAAAAACTTATATGCATCGGATGCACTGTGCAACCTGATATAGAATATTACTTGTTTAACTAAAAAGTTGTTTACTTAAAAAGTATTACTACTAATTTGTTACCTTTAGAAAATTAGTAATATTTTTTAAAATAGGAAAAATTGTAAAATTAAGACAATAACTAGGGGGTCTGGCAAAAATAGGATACTATGTTTTCAGTTTTGCAAATTAGGATAAGTATTTAATTTTTGTAATTTTAGGACAAAATAGCCCAAATCTATCAAATTCAAGTTTTTTGCTGACTTTGATCCTAGTCAAAATTTAAAAAAAAAAAAAAATTGTAAAATTAGGACATTAATTTTAAGGGTCTGATAAAAATAGGACATTGTTTTGAAGTTGTGAATTAGGACCATAAGTCTTTAATTTTTGCAATTTTAGGACAAAACAGCCCAACTTTGGGCCTTTTGCTGATTTTGAAGAACTTCTTCAGCCTACCGTAACTCAACCATGAAAACAACTCCAACAAACAAAGGTTAGCTAATATAGCCCGTATCAAGATATTTCTTATTTTTGTGATGAATTGCATTATCAAAAATTATCTTTAATTTAGAAACAAAGTAAAATATTTGTTCCACATATGTATATTCATCTTAAATCAATATATAAACTTACATATTGATGTTATTATTTATAAGAATTTAAAATTGAATTTGGTTACTACATATTTTTTCATGATTAGAGTTTATTTGTAACATAATTCAAATTAAATTTAATATAAACTATCATTAATTGATATTGAATAATATAAAATTAATTTATTTTTTTATGTTTCAAACTAATTATATCTTTGGAAGAAAATTATTTTAAATTATTTTTGTTGTGCATATTTTTTCAGGAACTATTCATTATAATTTTTTAAATAAAATTTATTTTGACCAAAAACATATTAGTAGACAATGTTATAAATTGATAGCTAGTTTAGAGCGTTTGAAGAAAAAGATTTGTGAAATTTTTCTTAAAAATATAAATTATGTTTAAAAAATGATTAGGCTATTGTATCTTAAAAACAGTCATGTTGTATGAAATTGTCATGTCCGAAGCAAATATGAGAAAAATTATCATCTAATAATCAAAATCAACAAAAAGTCTAGTAGTTTTGAGCTATTTTGTTCTAAAATCTCAAAAACTAAAGATATAAGGCCGAAAACATATTATTCTATATTTGCTAGACCCCTAAAGTTGTTGTCCTAATTTTGCAATTTTCCCACAAAAAGTCCAAATATGATAGGTTTTGGCTATTTTGTCCTAAAATTAAAAAATAAAAAATTTATTGTCCTAATTCGCAAGGCCGAACACATAGTGTCCTATTTTTGCCAAACACTAAAATTATTGCCCTAATTTTGCAATTTTTTTCCTTTTTATGTAAACAAATAATATATTTTCATAAAACAAGTAATATTCTAGATCGGGTGTGATGCACCTGATATACAAGAGACTCACTCCAAATAAGCATAAAATGTAGCCCTCATCACAATAGATGCATTCTTGGATACCTCAACACCTAGAAAATCATGGCCATTGATTTGTGGAGCACCACATTTGAACGGCCATGATACATTTGAGAGCAACAAATCTTGGGGCCAGTTAACAACAACCATAATCTTCATACACAAAAGAAATAATTTTCATTTACAATTGAGATATGAAAGAATGAATTTTTCATTAAAGAATGATGTATGTTCTGAATACCTAAAAGTTGCTATAATTTGACTATGTATCTTCTATTCACTAACACATCCTACCTTTTCTATCCTCTCTAGTCCTCACTGCTGTACAACATAATCGATGTCTATGCTACAACAAAGAATTAGTGTTAAACCTAACTAAAGGGTTAGCGCTTTGTACACAGGCCATGGAACAGTGTGATGATCAGCAATCTGCATTACTATTTCAAGATTTCCTCTAGAAAGCTGATGTGCGAACGGGTTGGATTTATAGAAAGATGGGCCCGATCAGCCCAATCCATGTGAAATATTTATCTTGAGATAGATAAGCGGCTTTCATAAATTAGTTCGAAAAGAGGTCCTCCGACAAGAATCCCAAGACATACAATCAGGTGGCTGCGTCATCCGAAGCAGTTGAAAAGAGCCATGAAATGTGCTTCTTAACTGCCTTGTTTGCAGACCTTGAGGTTTTGCAAAGCCTCGATAGCACCGAAGGTGCGTGCATACGCGCTTCTTAACTGGCTTGTGAAGGACGGGTGATCCCTGTGAAATATTAAACAACTCCGTCGTTCTCTTCCTTGTTTTTCTGTTCCCTTTCCTTTTCCTTTTGCAATTCAGCCTCCCTCTGAGCTCTCTTCTTTTCTTCTTCAGCCTGTTTAATGTTTTCCTCACAAGCTGTCTGGAACAACCTCACAAAGTTTAAGAGGGTTGCAGTAACTGGATACAATGGAAAGATACATTGATTCAGCAACCTTAAATGTCAATAGCACACCGGCAGAAGAATAGAATAGATTTAACAAAATCTTTTTTACCTTGCTCAAGTGGGCATTTTGCAGGATCTTCACCAAAATATAGAGCCAGTGCATCAGCGTTTCTTCCCTAAAAACAATTCAATGATGAATAACTCCATCACCAAGGAAAAATAATCTGAGAATGCTACATAACCCGTTACATGATAATTCATCTGAATAATTACCGCAACAGAATATAGATTCATCACTGAGGATACTTCAGCCTCAGCAGCACCAACAAATTCCTTCAATGTCTGCCACAAGAGATCGATTAGTGATCCTTCATAATCTTTTATTTATCAACAGAAGATGCAGAAAAAAGGAAAGATATTTTGCAGGCAGTGTACATAATATGCACCATTTATCAAAGAAGGAATACCTTGTGAAAAATTTCAGATACAGGACCATCATTCTCTGAAGCAGCCAGTTCCTGCTTCACCTTTTCTAAACCCTTGGTAATGGCTTGCATTTCTTCTGCCAAAGCTTTTAGTTGAATCTGCAAAAAGATTATTTCATTTCAAGTTTATCTTTGCTACTTTAAAATATTATTAAGATAATTAAGATATGAACCTTTGACGAAGCTTCCAAGTTAACGAGATCTTTATGGAAGTCTAGAAGATCTGGTTTCTTTGCGGCAATCACCTGAAGGAAACTAAAGGACTTCAAAACACAAAAAAGGAGATTTCTTGAATATTTTTGCAATCTAACCTTGTGTACTCATTCTATGGGAAGAAGCCCTACCAACACAAAGGAATTTTAAATGCAATTCGCAAAAACTTCTTGTGCATTTAATAGTGTCATGAAATCTAGGCGCATTAAGCCACAATATTTAACAATCAACACATTGAAGAATAGAACAAAATTTTGAAAACAAAGCCACGGCGTAATAATTGAGTCAATATCATATCAAGGTCTCATTACATATTGGTAGTCTTCCTTGCCTTCTGTCTCATTTCACCATTCGAGATTTTCAGCATCTCCTATTTCTACATATTCTTTCGATGCAAAAATTGTGCATGGAAATTGAAGCAGAAACAACGGAAACTTAAAAGGTTAGAAAGGAAATGGGCAGATACCTTACAAAGATAATGCATGAGTGTCATCTTAGCCGTTGTTGCACGTGTATCTGTTAGTTTCAAAAGGCTATCCAATTTGAATCCAACAGCAGCACCTGAAAGACAAAAGGAGTTGCTATGTAGTAATTTAAATTGAGTGCTGTGCTAGAACAACAAAGATTGGCAATATAAAGATCCTTGATTCAGAAATAGAAATTTGAAAAGAAGTTATCCAGAAGTAAATTGTGCATTTGTAGTTCCTGAAACTAATAGCTTGTTACATTTTAATATAAAGGAGCGTACCTCTGGCAGTTCCCTGATTCAATGTATTTCCAAGATACAATATTTTCATCAGAATTTCTTTCAGTTTGTGGGAGTTCCGGACCTGAAGATGAGGAGAAAGTGAAATTATTAAAATAATTATGAACTAAAACTATATTTACCAGAATCCTCTATGTACCTCTTCACAAGCAGAGTGTACGATAGTCAAACTTTTCCTGAAGTCAGAAACCTGAGATAGAATGCTAACTTTTAAAATCTGAAGATAACATTTAAGTCTCAGAGATTTATCAGCTTCAAGCAAACCTGAGCGTTGAATTGAATCTTGAATAGGAAAATCCTCAATTTAGATTCCACTCGTGGTACCTTCATCAGCTCCAGGAAAAACTAGAACATCGAACAAATGGACCCATTAAGCAAAATGGTTATTATAATGGGAAAGTATAACCAGAAAAGAGAAACAAACACAATTTCCAATAAAAGCCACATAGAAATTTCTATCGCGACAACTTCTATACTGCAGAATATTACTTTCTCTAAAGATTCATGAAACAAATGATGACTCAGTATAACAAATTCTAAACTTCCTCGCCAATAGCAATTTATAGAAAAAACCGAAGCTTGTTGACTGATCGAGTAGTTATTGACATATGTACATATGAATATGAGACAACATTCCATGTTAAAGGTATGCCATACACATGAACTCATTATGGCAAACAACATTGCATTCAATTAAAGACACTCACTAAATTCAACACAGAAACATATCTTTGAAAAGCCAGATTCTATAAAAACTCGCAAGATTTGACATGTTGGGACAATATAATCTTCCACCAGAATGCTACCTTCCATAGCCTAGCACACCATTGCACATCATGCTGGAGTCCCCATTCACATTTCAAATGTAATAACCTATGATAGTACCTCTCACACCCTAGGCCTACAAGGAAATGGCCACATGCAAATTCTGAGAACCATAACTAATTGGTATTTATGCTTTGCTTTTCAATGGCTAGGGCAGAGAAAAATATTTCAAACTTGAAATAAAGCATCCTAAATGAGAAGGAACACTGTCTATAGCTGCCGGTTCCTAAGTTCTTGTTACACTACACATGACCAAACCTCAACTGGTTGTCATGAACTTGTCAGTTAAATCCCATAGCTGACCAAATTAAAACCACTAATTATTAAGAACCACTCTCAATTACAAAGCTTTGAAGCTAAAGTTCCATTTAGTTTGCAAAATAGCCCAGAATGGAAGTCCAGTGTCATCCTGTTTTTTCTACTCTTTATTGGCAATGCTAAGGGGAAGAGCAATGTCCCTTCCTATATATAAGTTTTAAGACAAAGATTAGCAGACATAAGCTTTATATAACAACTGTTCCCCCTTAGCTGATATCAAATTTGTCTTAACTAATTATTCTTCAACCTCTTGGATTTAGTAAATAATATAATTACAAGCTTTATCAATACAAGCCAGGTGAATCCATTCATATCTCACATACACAAAGATCGTCCAACACAACACAAAAAAGCAAAGTAGAATAGTGAAAGTTAGGATCCAGACCTGTTCACACTTGCCCAAATTCTCTATGTCGCCTGTGTAGCCCTAAAAGGTTATAATGCTAAATTAATTAAAAGAAAGTAATGACTCCATGGATTATGGGGATATACTATGCATATTACAATTTGCTAAATAACAAACAAATGGAGTTTCACCTTGAGAAGTTCCATCTCTTCCTTTTTTGGACAAAACTTTATGAGATTTTCTACTTGATCAGCATCTAAAACTGATTCATCCAATGCAAGTGCTCCAGCCTGTTAGAGAGAACCATACATGTCATCAAGAGAATATGGAAAGGAACTACTAACAAGAAAAAAACAAATACACAGCTACACAACTTGGAGAAGCAATTCAAGATGTAAGTATTATTGTTTAGGTCTTAATATCTATGACCAAGGAACTATGCAGGGCAGGAATATTCTTACAACATCTCATCATTATAACAATTTTTTGCTAAAATGGTCATGATTGATTTACGATTCTATTTTCAAGACAATAGTGATATGCATCGGGGATATTTAATTTGTAAGTTTAAAAGGAACTGTATCTGGTAGAAGTAAGGCGATGGCTCATTATTAATGTATGATAAGTCAACACATGGTATCCAACTGCTTATAACACAAATGTGACAATCACAGTAATAAATACTTTAATAATTCTGCCCACATAAGAATTCCAAGGCTGGCCAAGAAACCATTTTGTTTCACAATACTTGAATGTTTCCCAATATATATCCAACAGTTTCTTGTTATCCAATTATTTTCATCGTCGGATAGCTATCAAGAAAAGTGTCAAGACAGTTTTATTTTTTTAATTCATTTCATTTATAGAAGAACAAAAGGAGGACATTATAGCAGTGAATTGAGAACTGAAGATGCTGGTGTCACTAGCATAACCTTCTTTGTTCTATCTCTCCTATCCAACCAGAACTTTATCTATCGCTTCAACTTTTATCAGCTCCCTATATTCTTCATTCTAGTTGTCCAATGTTATTTCACATTTCCTTGATTTCTTCTAAAGGAATATCCAAGAGAGAGAGAGAGAGAGAGAGAGAGAGAGGAATCAATATCACAACTCATATCAATGTGCAGGGTAAAAGTCATTCAAGAAATAGTAGTTTAGAGAAAAAGGCACCAAACTGAAGTCATTTAGAAAGAAAATAAAAACTAAAAATACTAGAAGCTCACCAAAACACACTAGTATTCACTTATGGAAAGAAGTTTCAGATTCGAGGGATGCATTTTTAGATTTACCATCATGTCGGGAAGTGGCATTTTCACTTTTGTAAGCATGATTTCAACGTTATTAGCCCTCTTTAGGTCAACCTACAAGTAGAAAGTTAGCCTGAGACACATGTACAAGAAATAATTGACCAGAATATAAACTTATAAAATATATAAATCATATTTGGGGGTGTACACAAATTAATTAGATAGATAAGATCACCAACTGGTAGACAAGCACACACTCAAATCTCATTGTTCCGTAGGTTATAAAAATTCATCAGTAATGTGCAACTAGTTCCCCCAAAAAACAAATGTCCACTAGAAAATAAGTTATTGGATTTATACAACATTACCAGCTGGACTTTAGTAGGCTTAACTGAGGCAGCCTTCTGACCTCCAGCTTTGCCAGTATTCTTCTTAGGGACTGCGGCAGAGAAAAGAGTCTCAATTTCTGATACATCAAATTCTGGGGCCCTAGAAGTAGAAGGCAAGATATTAGTAACTTCAAGGAATCAGGAAGCAAAGAAAGAAAGATACAAAATGATAATTTTATTCACACACACACACACACACACATAAATATATATAATATATTTTTTATTGTCAAATCATTTTCAATGCTATAATTACAAATTTAAAATATAGAATGCTTTTCAATTAGGAAAGGCTTAGAAAAAGGTCAAAAATTTACTGAAAATATCAAAGAAACACAAGTACTAGCCCAATAGGAAACTAATGGAAGAGAGAAAGAGTAATACACTTGAGGTGCCCCCTGCCTCTGCAATTCTTCCCATAAGCTTCCTTTTAGTGCCCTAGTCACCTTGCTCCAATGAAGTGGCTTCAGGGTAGATTTTCGAGGTGCTGCAGCTGACATCCCAGGACGTGAAAGCCCCTGGCGCATACCCGGCCCAGGTGGTGGTGGAGCGCCTCCAGGTGGCCGTGGTCCACCTCCAGGTGGTGGTGGTGCACCTGGTGGTCTAGGAGGGCCTGGAGGTGGTGGCGGGCCAGGTGCATGACCTCCAGGAGGGGGTGGTGGAGGTGGGGCTCCTCCCATGGGTCCTGGAGGTGGTGGCGGGCCAGGTGCATGACCTCCCGGACGGGGTGGTGGAGGTGGGGCTCCTCCCATGGGTGGAGGAGGTGGAGGTGGGGCTCTTCCCATAGGTTGAGGAGGTGGACGTGGGGCTCCTCCCATAGGTGGAGGAGGGCTACCAAATGGGGGAGGGGGTGGTGGAGGTGGAGCTCCAGATGGGGGACTTGGTGTTGAGGCACCAATTGGAGGAGGGGGAGGTGGTGGGGGAGCACCAAATGGGGGAGGGGGAGGGGGTGGGGTTGGTGTAGCACCAAATGGGGGAGGGGGTGGTGGAGGGGGAGGGGATGGCGGAGGAGGAGCTCTACATGGAGGAGGGGGAGGGGATGGCGGAGGAGGACGTACACATGGAGGAGGGGGAGGAGGTGGTGGAGCACCAGATAGAGGAAGGGGTGGCAGAGGAGGAGCTCCAAATGAAGAAGAAGGAGGGGGTGGTGGAGCACCAAATGGGAGAGGGGGTGGCAGAGGAGGAGCTCCAAATGGGGGTGGTGGAGGTGGAGCTCCAAATGGGAGAGGGGAAGGGGAAGGGGAAGCGAATAGTGCAAGGGGTGGTGGAGCACCAAATAGGGGAGGGGGTGGGGGCAGAGCATCGCAAACGACAAATGTCGGTGGAGGTAGAGGTGGCGACGGTGGTGGTGGTGTCGTTGATGTTGATGCACCAAAAGGAGGTAAGGAAGGTGGTGGTGGAGAGCCAAAAACAGAAAGGATTGGTGCAAAGGGAATTCCTAGTACAGGAAGAGGTGGAGGTGGAGGTGGAGCCAGAGGTGTTACTACACATAATGATGGGGCTTCTAATGGTGCACCATTATAACGAGATGGTAAAGGTAGAACATTGTTAATGGGAGAATGTGGTGGAGGTGGTACTTCAAATAAACTAGGGCGTGGAGATGACAATGAAATTTGAGAAGGAGGAGGTGGTGGTGGTGGTGGTGGTGGGGGTGGTGGTAGTGGTGGTGAGGCACCAATCTTAGGAGGTAGGAGTGGAGCACCACTTTGAGGAGATGGTGGTGGAGGTGGTGTTAGTGGTGAAGCACCACACAGAGGAGGTGGAGGTAGACATGGTGGAGTCAGTGAAGCTGCAGAAAGATCATCATGTAAATCAAGTGGAAAGGAAGTTGGGAGTGGGGGTAGGGGTGGGGGTGATGGTGGGGCTAGGTTTGGAGGTTGAGGAGGATATCTTGATACTACTGGAAGTATAGTCCAAGGGGGTGGTGGAGGTGGAGGGGGTGGTGGGAAAACTCTACTAAAATTCTCCACAGTGGATGAGGTAGGAAGTGGGGTTGCTGGAGGAGGATGGGATGGCGTTCCCAGCAAAGCTGTCACTAAGCTAGCATCTATAGAGGTTGAGGGTAGAGATGGAGAGGCAGGAGGAGAAGGGGAAGGCAGTAACTCAGAAGTTTCATGTCCGCAAGACGGAGGTAGTGGTGCTGAAGGTGGGGCCAGTGGCAAAGGTGATTCCAAAGGAAAATGAGTAGAAGTACTAGCAAATGAAAAGAATGGAGGTGGAGGAGGAGGTGGGGGTGGATGCTGGTTCAGCTCTCCATTCTTAGGACTTGTGGGAATTGGTAAAGCAGATTTGTTTAATAGTGGCTGCAAGAGAGGATCAGGCACTGTTGGAGATGGTGGCGGAGGGAAAGGGGAACAGGGGTGAGTAGGTGCAGGAGAATGTGGGACTGGTGGCTCTGCTCGAATAAGTTGGTGGGCTTCTTGCACCACCCATGATTCTGAAGACGAAGTTGGGGAAGAAGTCATTTCTACTGGTGACAAATCTAATGATGATGGACAAGACTCATGCTCTTGAATGTTAGATACAGAAGTTATACTAGTTGTAGCTCTAGCTTCAAAAGCTTCAGGAATGGATTGGGCCTTATTTTTGCCACCAGATGAAGAATCCTTAACAAGAGCTAATAATTCTGGAGCACTGTTATGCCTTGACTGAGGATAGTATACATGCATTGAATTAGTGTAAGAACCTTTATTGGAAGGTATCCACCTGGATACAGCATTTGGCTTTGCCTGTCTATTTAGAGGACCTTTCTGCTTAGTTTTCTTATTGGTAGCATTTGAGGCAGATTTTGATCTGGAAAATGGCTGTTTCTTCTGGGTAACGGAGAGCCCCTTATCCAACCTCTGATCATCGCCATCAATGGAAAAATTTTGTTTTGAACTTTGCCTTTCAAGCTTCTTCACTATAGGCACTTCTTGAATTTGGTTATTCCCCTCTTCCTCAAACTTGTCACATGTATAAGCATTTTCAGAAGTGGTTTTTGCATCACTGGCCACCTCAGCAATCACACAACTAAACTCTAATTCAGAATCCTCATTTTGCAACTTCTGTTTATTACTGTCAACAACAAAGTTTTCTTCTAAAACTTGCTTTTGGATATTTTCCATTATAGGCACTTCTTGATTTTGCCTATACTCCTCTTCTTCATACTTGTCAGATGCAGTTTCTCGATTACCAGCTACCTCGGCCACCACAAACCTCGCCTCTAACTCAAACTCCCCATTCTGAAACACCTGCTCATTGTTATTAGCAGCAAACTTCTTTTTTGAACCTTGTCTTCCAATCCTCTCCATTGTAGTCTCCTCTTGACTTAGTTCAGACTCCTCTTCTTCAAACTCGTCAGATGTGGTTTGTTCATTATCGGAAGCCCCAGCTATAACACACCTCGCCTCTAGTTGAGCATCCTCATCCCCAATTTCCTGCTCATCATTATCAACAACTAACTCTTGTTCTGAACCTTGCTTTTCAATCTTCTTCATTATGGCCACGTCTTGGATTTCCTCGCTTTCAAACTTGTAACATGTACCAACATTTTCAGATGTGGTGTTTGAATTACTGGCCACTTCGGGAATTTCACATCTCGAATCTAATACAATGTCCCCATTTTGCAACTTCTTCTCGTCAGATTCTTGCTTTTCAATTTTCTCCATTTTAGACGTTTCTTGACTTTGCTTATTTTCCTCTTCTTCAGACGCGTCACATATACCAGCATTCTCGGATTCAATTTTCACATTGTTGTCCACCTCCGCAATCACACCCCTCGACTCTAATTGGACAACTCCATTTCGCAACAAATTACTAATAAGATCCACCTCACTGCCATGTTTGTGATTGGGCTCATTTATTACAAACTCTTCAAATGCATGATGTTCCAAATCACCCTTCCAGGCTACTTCCTGATGACATTCATTTACCTCAGCACTAACTTGAAATGTATGGTGATCAATCTCCCCCTTAGCATCCGGTCCGTCAACAAAACTGCTAAATATCTCTTCTGCCTCAAAAAATTCCTCAGGAGAAGCAACATCTGCGTCACTATCATCTTCACTTGTCTCTTCGTTGGTGATAACAGATGGGAGAGAATTTGCATCTGAAAAGAGTAACTGATACAAAAAAACAAAAACAAAAACAAAATCAAATGGTAAAAGTTCCGGAATTAAGAGTCAACAAGCAAAACATAATCTTACCTCTGCTCTGAACTCCCTCGAAATTTGATCCTTTGCATCCCATAAAACATCAACTTCATCGCGGGTCAACATCAAAGCATTTAACCGAACAAATTCGGTATGGAACATAATCCGAAAAATCATTTCCTCCATCACTAGATCATCCTCCAAATGGATGCACTCAAGGACAACATCCCCTTGAACACGACAATGGATATCTATTTTTACTACTACACACTCTTCCTGCAACCGCATATCATAAAAAAACTAAACATTTTGTCAATCTCAATTTAATATGAACTTCAAGAATTGCAGTGTTACCTTTTCATAGAGAGGTATATGTTTCTTCCCTTTGGAACTTGAAAACAAAAGCTTCGAACATTTATTGGATGTTCTGGAAGAAGAATCCTGACCATATACATGAACTACTGGTCGACATCCTCGCCCACCATCATATAGAGGCAGAAATCTGAGTGTTATACAATCCAAGGATAGAGGTGCATCTGATGATGGCCAATCCAACCGAAAATTTCTTCTAGAAATGTACTGAAGATACCTAAGCTGGGATGGTTGCGGGTTCAGAGGGGTCAAAAGATAAAGAAGTTCCCTGGGTGCTTGTTTGTATACCATTTCAAGAGTCTTCGCTTCACCTGTGTACTGTTTCCTATAAAGAAGAAGGCCAGCTAACATAAATGCAAGCACAGGCCATCCTCCCCTCTCACAATGCATTAAAAGAACATTTTGCTGGCCCTCAACCGATAACCAGCTCTCGCTGGATCTCAAGAAATGGTGGATCATCTCCAAGGGTAGCACCGGACACCTTTCATACTGCTGAGGGTAATCCATTACTGTCATAGCATACTGAGACAACAGATCAAATAATTGGCTCCTCTTGTCCCCTTCTTTGAAATTGAAAACCATAAAACCGGCATCAGGGTAATGATCTTGCAGCTGACCTACAATCCCATTCATGTATGTCCTGTACTCATCGTCGTGGAGCACATTGGTGGAGAAGCAACAATCAAACACTGCATTGAGAACAACACAAATGGTAATGACATTCGAACTCACATTATCAAATTGTTTCTAGCATGCAAGATGTTAATAATAATAACAACAATAAAGGTTAATCTCACCAAGATTTTTTAAGTAAAAAATTAAGCAGCTTTGGAGGAATCAAGAAAGGTCAACATAGCAGTTCAAAAAGGAAAAGTTCATAGAAACCATACTCCCTCACTTCAGAAAACAAATTTGGCTAGCATTTTTATATAATAAAAAATTGTCCTAAACTTTTTGTACCAAATAACATCATATCGCACTTCTATGTCTTCACAGGATACAAAAGATGAACTCAAATGATCAAACTTAAAATATTTAGCAACCATATATTTCCTGAAAAGGTCAAACTAGTTTTTTGTGCATTCCAAAATACACAATGCTGAAGCAAAAAAGCTCATAGTTAACAACAAAAACTAGCATGAAGCATACCGTAGACCCTCTCAGAGATTTCGAGAAGCCGATCCGGTGGCTTCCGGTAGAAGAACCTTCTGAACAGCGCCATCTACTTAATGGCGCTGTCTTATCCCTGATAGAATCCAAAACCCCTTTCCCAATCCAGCCTCTTAATTTTGTTTCTTTCAATTAAAAACAATGAATAAACCTCCTCAATTTACCAATCAAAGCCATAATGCGGTCATAAATGCACTGCTACTAGCAATAATTCAATCAAATATCAATAAGAACCCCAATTCCAGCTGAGGCTTACATTTACCGCTACGAGCAATAATTCAATAAACCGAGATCAAATATCAGCAAGGACCACAATTCTAGCTAAGAGTTTTGACCCTCACAGCAATCCAACAGCAAATTATTGCAATGTTGGATATTGAGCTCAATTGAATAGATGAATTAATGAATTCAGGGAAGAGAATTTAGGAAGCAAGTGGGGGATATCAGAGAATTGATTAATCCTGAGTTTTAGGGTTTGAGGTCAGGGGAACAAAACAAGAGGGAACAATTAATTCCCGATTGTGAATTTGTGATCGGATCTTATGCTTCACTTTTCCTGATCATTTTATTACAGGAATAAAAAAACGAAAGACTTATAAATGGGGAGAGAGAGAGAGAGAGAGAGAGAGAGACAGAGAGATATATAAATATATATATATACTTGACCGGCCCGACCGTGACAGAGATTGAACGCAACTAAGATTTTGTTATCTCCTTTTCTTTGTCAGTTTGTTCTTCCTTTGTGTCATTGGTTTCCAAGATTTTTGGATATTGTCACGTGGCTCCACTTGGTCACGTGTTGCTGTAATCAATAATTTCAAAAAGGCAACTATTGGCATGTTTCATAATAGTTATTTTATAATTAAATTATAGTCATTCTTGAAATAGAAATATGGAATTCCTATCAAGTCAACCTTGACTTCTCTTTAATGCTTATAAGAAATGTTGTTTGTATTGTAAATTTGTTTTATTTATTTCCTTTTCTAAAACCAAGTATGGGTTTCACCTCATAATGCAATTTACATGGTACCCAATTTAATCTATTTTCTTTCTTGATTCAATAAGAGGTGAATAGGATCTCAAAAAAATAAAGAGAGATATGGTATGGAAAAAGTAAATTTAATTATGCCTATTCCTAATCCTAAGAAAATGGAACGACGTAGGGATTCATATGTAAACATAGTATCTATTTAGATATGCTCGAATGACCTCCAAAATTGTATATAATCCTATTCCAGTCTAATTCGATATGGAATGAACTTATAATCATGGAATCGACTCGATTATTAAATTATAAGCAATTTACATGGTAGGTTAAGGTTCCAAAAATACAACATCTATTGATTTAGTGGTTTTTATGCATTTAGTGCATATCGTGCAATGGTGAGTAATAATTTCAGATAAAATAGAAACAAATTATAGGTAAACAAGTAATATCTTTTGAAGGTAATAAATATTATGTTTCAGTTTCTTAAATAATTTATATTTTTTAATTAAATACATAATACTATTAAATTGAATTATGTTGTGCACCCGATGCACATAAATTTTTGTCATATTAATTCATATTTTCTAGTTACATTAATTGGAATGTCAAGTGAATATTTAAATACTAACACCCCAATAGCTGAAATACGAGATGAATTTAATAAGAGATGATTTTCTTTTTTCTTTTTAACCTATGTATTTATATATATATATATATATATATATATATATATGTTGTGTGCAAAGTGTGTGTGTGTATTTGTATAATTCATCACTATCTATATATGTATATATTATAAAATATTTATTGGACTTTTATATTGGAACACAAGAAATATATGTTATTAACATCTTTATATTATGTTAAATGTTAATTTGGGACCACTTAAAGAATACAAATATTATTTTATTGTTGATTTAATTCAGGCCCTTCGTTTTGTTCAATTTTCTCTTCTTTAGATGATTTAATTGTTCAGTTTAGTATTTTATTTTATTTTATGTGTTTGAAATAAATTATTTAGATCACCATAATAATTATCGGAAGTTTATATATGTTGTAATGAATTAGAAAACTACAGAAAATAGTGTTGATTTTAGAACTTTTGACTTGTGTACTAGTTCAAACCCCATAAAATTTATGGGGTGTTTTAAGAAAAATTAAAATAAATTAATAAAATTTTGATTTTATATTAATTGTTAATAATAGTGATAGTATTGCATATACAATTAATAATTAATATTATATTTATCTGGAATAAAGATAAATGTTATATTTTCACAATATGAAATAAGAATATAAATTTATTGATATTAATAATCCTTTTTGACAGTGTGATTTCAGTAATCCTTCTTAGTATTTTTTTGCAATATGGTGCATTTGAGGAAAAAAAAAATAGTCTAATGTAAAAAATAGTAGTTTTTTTTAACTAAAATTTTAAAATTCAAATAATATTTTTGTTACCAATCCGTTTTTGACATGTGATATATCAAATTAATTATCTTTTTATGATCTTTAATTTGATATCAATATTGTATAAATTAAAATAAAATATTATATTTAAAATATGAAATAATCTTTTTATGAGTTAAATTATTTATTTTATTTGAAATATCGGTTAAGTTTCAATAAATATGGGTTAAATTCTTACATGAATTAAAAAGATTATATTATTCAAGTATATATTTAGTTGTTTTATTTTATTGTTTCTAATTTTAAGTATATGTATTGTCTTTGAGAATTATTGTAGGTTGGATTAAATTTGAATTATAAAATTCACTTAGTTATATATTTTTCATTAAAGTTAGAGAATTTTTTTTAGAATGATAATGCTCTATACATAATTTTTTTTAGATTGATAATGCATTGTACATATGAAACTATATTTAAATTTATTTGAGTGAAAATTTAAGGTTCTAATTTCTTATATATGTTGCATATTGCGAATACTATTAAATATTTGATTTTAGAGATAGGAAAAAACTTAAATTGTAAAGAAAGATAAATACACATAAAATAAGTTTTGCGTTATTCTAATTGTTTTTGTAACATGTAAAAAAATTATGTACAAATGTGTGTAAGTAAATTTATTAATTTTTTCTTTATATTTTATATTCCATAAGTATTTTTTGGCATCATGATCTCTTGCTTTGTTATATAATTATATATAATTTTTTTCATATAACTTATATATTTTATAATCTTATATAACAATAATATAATTTTATAATATATTATTAATATAATACAATATATTATATATCATGCATCGCATGGGCGAACATCTAGTTTTCATAATAGTAATAAAAAATAATACAACTCTCACAACAATCTATCTATTGTATAATATATCTATCTTTTTTCTATATAAAAGAACTAGAATTGCATCTCTGCATTGCACAATTTGTAATGTACAAATATTTAAAAATTAAATTTTATAATTTAAAATTATATAATAGTTGATTTTTAATTTAAAATATAAACAATATATTTATAATAAAATATTATTATATTTATTTATAATTGAATAAGCTTATTAATTTATATTTTTAATATAATATTTTTAAAATATAATTAGTTTAAAATAATAATAAGAATAACAATGATAATATATTGATTACATATAATTGACTTAAATAAAGCTCTATAATACTATATAGTTAGGGGTGTCGAACAGGTCGGGTCGTCGGCTTGTGAATAGGATTGGGACATAGTTATTATAGATTTTGCATTAACCCGAATCCGACATGTTTAACTTATCGTGTTAACAATTTTAACTCGAACACGACCTATTTATTTTACAGGTTGACTCGACCAACTCTTTGGAAATGAATAATAAAAATTATTATAAAATTATATGAAAATTTATAAAAATAAATGAATTATGATATTTGTCAATGTACAATTATATAAGTTCACAAAATAATAACTGAAATTAATAATATATAGTGGAACGTGATGAAGTTTTTTCTATGTATACATAATTTTTTAATAAATATTACCGTTCATACTTTATGAAATTACAGTAAAATAAATTTTTTAAACATAATTATTATGTGGGTTAATGGGTTGACCAGATCTGGTCCATTTTCTATTCGAGTCATTCATGTCTGACCCCTTTCAACCTGAACCCATTAAGGATCAATTCTAACCAGTGATATTCCTGTTCGATTCATGTCGGATTGTCAAATCTTGTTGCAAACTGCCACTCTTATATGTTGTGGTCATTTATGGTCAATAGTGAATGGATATGTACTTACTCTAATTTGACAAATATTAAGAATAATTAATATTTTATAAATAATAGTTATTAATTCAAAAAATAACATTCATTAAGGGGAAATATTTTTTTAATTTTTTGTTAATTAATGATTAAGAAAATTTTATTTGTTATATACATTTATGTAATCTTGAAAAGATATGTTAATAGTCAAAATATATGTTCTTTTTCATTGAATCAATATTTATCTCAAATTTTTGTTTAAAAAAATATGTAATGATGAAAAAATTAATAGGTAAATTTATCTTTTGTTATTTAATCGTACAGAAGTATTTCATATATACAATATTATATTGTGATATAAGATCTAAAAGTGTATTACCATATATGATTAATTGTTTTTTTTTTAAAATTCAATTCATCAAATTTCAACACTATTATGTGCTTGTAAAAATAATGTAATAGTTTTAAAATTAATCAAAAAATATTTGTTTGTTAAATTAATTTTGTGATTAATTTAAAAATAAGCTATTATTATGTGATTTTATAACTGAAAGAATGGAAGCATATATAAAAATTTACATAAAAAATATTTTTTTGTTAATACATTGGTTTTTACAAAAACAATGCATAATATAAGTTCTAATTATTGTATATTAACACATATGCAACCTGTCAATATTTGTATATATTAAAGAATTGCAATTAAAATGTGTTTTTGAAAAAGGATTGGACTTGTCCATATATTTATTTAGAAATATTGATTTTTTAAAAGAAAATATAAATAGAAAAAAGTAGTGCATAAATAAAATATAAAAAAGCACACAAAATAATAATCACATTACTAAATGTAATCAACAATATAAGTAATCATGACATAAATCCATTATAAAGAAAACTAAGTTGTTTGTCAAACACCTCAAAATCCAAAGTAAACAAAGATCCAAATATAAATTCAAACTAACACGTTCTCTCCAATCTTTTTGTAGTATGTTGTTTATTTAGATTAAAACAGGATGTAATTTTTAAAAATAATACTCATAATGCATATATCTAAACTTTTTGGACATATCCTAAATTATTGAAACTAGTATTGGAAATAATTATTTATGAGACGTAAAGTCTGACTAAATTTTATATAATCTCAATATATGAAAAGTTTCTTATGAAATACAAACAACTTATTTCTTTTAGTTAGTATTAAAGTGAAAACGTATTAATGATCAAATCTTCATATTTGCAAAACAAATTTAGGATTATTGATCAGTAAACAATCACATATCAAATTTCGGCAATCTATATAATTAAATCAACTCAGGATTGATAAATCTTAACATTTGCAAATCAAATTGATAAAAACATTTGCACATCAAATCAATCATGCATTTAAATATCTGAATTAATCAATTAATTAATTAACATATTAAACCAAAAATATGGGATGTTTGACTTGTTCATGCCTTAATGATGTTGAATAATTCAATCCATGATAAACCTCTAAAATTTCAATAGAATAGGCCTCATTAAAATTCTTTAATTAATTATAATGACCAATAATATTATGCCATGTAATCCTAAAATTAGTAAGAGTTTAAGGCGGAAAAATGCATGAGTTTCTAAAATTGTTATGCTTCTTCTATTATATATATATATATATATATAGATGCAAGTAACTTAAATATATCATAAAAAATCATCACAAAATTTAAAATATGAATTACATAAACAAAATCAATGAATATTTAAAAAAAACAACTAAAAGTAAAATATTTGAGAATTACGTGTTGTTGGCAAGAGCAAATCATTTTTTGGAGAGGCTGATGGGACATCATATAAACCCTTGTATTATACACAATGAGCACTCAAAGAAATCAGTTTCATTTGTTTTTACTTTTAAAAAAAACTAAAAAATCAAAAGAAAAAAGAAAAGTAATGAGAAAATAAAATAAAAGAGCTTAGGGTTACTTTTAGATGGATCAGCCATCATCACCTATGGAACTCCTCCACTCAAATTTCTCTAACCTTAGTTCAATTAGTGCCAACGTAATCTCGATAAAAATTTAGAAAGAGTCAATAATGCGAACAATATATAGATGCCCAAAATATGATTTTGAGAGAGAAATCTCATCTTAATATGTAATATGAAGGTTGCCTGATTATGGCTCACAAAAATATATGAGAGAGAGAGAGAGTATAAGAGTGGGGAAATGCACAAATAGAAGAGGAAACAATGTTTGAAAGAATCTAGGACTCAAAGAATATAAAAACATCTAATTTTTTTTATCTCTTATCAGTATCCCTAACTTTTTTTGAAACTTTAAGGATTATTGAACCTTAGGACAAATACTTCCTGCAATCATGAACGCGAAGATGATGGAGCTGACATTTCGCCACTAACAACAGTCTTGCAAAGTAGGCAGATCAATCAGGTCGGCTAACGGATATTGGTGATTGTAGTGGATTGTGATGGATCACGCGATAAAATGACTATGTGTGTGAACTCTAACTGAGTCATTCTCGATGGATATTGGAGGTATTGGATGGTGGAATGGTAGTTAGTAATGGTAGTCCGGTCGATTAGGAGATGGTACATAACAAGTGATCATGGAATTCCTCCATAGATGGTGGAGGAAATTAGGTAATCAAAATTATATGTTTCATGATTGAGAGAGGTGAGAAGACAAAAAAATATATGTCAATATCCTAACCTAGACATGTGAAAGATGTATTTGGTTAATTGCTATAAAAATGGAAAAATATTATGAAGAGAAATTGTCCCACGCAAATCTCTCCTCCCAATTATTTTCAATTTTATTAAAAGATCTCAAATAATTATTATTAGCTGAGATTAAGCCAAATCAATACTTATGGTAAATAATTCAAATCAATATATGCAATCACTACTTATGACAATTAACTCATAACTTTTTTTAAGTGATTATTATATCCATAAAATTGGCCGTAGGATTTTCTTAAATCCAGTATGTGTAGTTTGAAAATTAATAACTCACTTTATTAAAATTGTTTCTTTAATTTAATAATGAAGTTTGTTACACAAATTTATGAATATTTTCCTAAAATATAGGAAAATACACATTTTCCATATAATTAGGAACACGCAACCAAAATTACCATTTAGTAATTTTTTTTAAAAAGAATCTATTATGCTGTATGCAAGCTTATAAATTGAAAGAAGTTCTAATAAATAAAATCTTTATATATTTTTCATAAAATTAAGAACAAATGAGCAAGGTACAAAAATATATATATTTATACATGCAAAAAATACAGTTTAATTTAAAGAAAAAAGACATATACCACATGCAAATAATATTATATTAAATATTTTTTTAACTAAGAAATAAAAATACTTCCAACTATTGACATAGAAGGAAAATTTCACCTAATAATTACTTCTTTATGTGAAAATCCTAGATTATGGTAAATTACCAATTTTTTGAATTTATATTGCTGAATGAAAGCAACAAAATTGGGAATCTATTTTTTTAATATGATACAACAATTATTTACTTATTTATTTATTATATAAATATGTCAAATTAGATGTTGTCATGTGTCATTTCTAGATATCTATATCCACATAATAACTCATGTAAGGATATATAATATATTAATAATTAACAACCTAATATGCTAATTGTGTAGAAATATTTACAATGGATCATAAAATTAACACTATTAATATGACTAATGATTTTATAAATCTTCACATTTGCTAAACAAATTTAGGGACATTGATTAGTAAAAGATTAGTTATAGACCTTCGGCAACCACAAAAAATGAGTTTATCTAATTGAAATCATTTTTCTTGCAAAACAAATATAACCTCATTATTACCTTCTGCTGTCATATACATATATATATATATATATAATTAAATAAAATAATGATTTGATAAATCTTGATTTTTCCAAAACAAATATAGGATCATTGATTAGTAAAAAATCATGTCTAAAATTTCGGCTGTCATCTTAATTATTCATATAATATGCATCTTTATAATTCTATAATTAATTATAATGACCAATAAAATAATGTCACATGACACACCAAAAGTAGTAAAAAATTTAGGCGGGAAACTGGAAGAGTTACTAAAAATGTACTACTTCTCCAATTATATATATATATATATATATATATATATATATATATAAGATAGTTTATTGTCATGTGTCACCACCACATTTATTAAAAATAAATTAAAAAAATTCTTTTTTTCTTTTTCAACACACGTCACCATTCTTTATTGGCACGTTATTTTCTTATCTCTTCTATTCTTTACTTTTTACTAAAATTTAAAACTCAAATAACTTTTTTGTCTTAAATCTGTTTTTGACATATGATATATCAAATTAATCATCTTTTTGCGATCTTTAATTTGACACCAATACTACATAGTTCAAAATAAAAAATTGTATTTAAAGTATGATATATAACTTTTTATGAATAAAATATAATTTTTTATGTTAATTATTTATTTTTATTTTGATATATGTATTGAATTTGAATAAATTATATATTAATTTTTATATGAATTTCATCTAAAAGTATAAATATTTTTTTAAACATAAAAATATTATATGATTTAATTTATATAATATTATAATTTATTGTTCCACCTTAATAGTTTTAGTGAGTTCAATATTTTGTATTGAGTTGAGAACACTCCAAAATTAACTTTTGAAAAGTCATGCAATTTATTACTTAAGAAAGATAACTTTTAAGAGAATGATAATACAATATAACATAATTAAAAAAATCAAATCGCATAATATTAATATAAATATAATTGATATGCATAATTCTTATGTAATTTTTTATACTAATAATAATAATATAATTTTATAATATATTATTAATATAATAAAATATATTATGTCTCGTGCATGGCACGGACAACCATCTAATATCTATATCTATACTTAATATAAAAGGAGAATAATCTCTTGTCAGTGTCACTCCACAAAATTTTGTATAGTATTTTCTCTTTTGTTTACATGTGTCTTTCCATTTCTCTTCTATTTTTTATTCTTTACTAAAATTTAAAAATTCAAAAAAAAATTGGTTTAAATATGTTTTTGACGTATCATATATCTAATTAATTCTCTTTTCGTGATCTTTAATTTGACACCAATATTGCATATATCAAAATGAATCATTATATTTAAATATATGATATTTAATTATTTATGGATAAAATATAGTTCTTTTATAGATTGAATTATTTATTTTTATTTTGATATATGTGTTGAATTTGAATAAATAATATATGAATTTGATCTAAAAATATAAATATTTTTTGAAAATATATATTATTAATTTATATAATATTATAATTTATTCCTCCACCTTAATAGGTTTTAGTGAGTTGAAAATTTTGTTTTCAGCTCGAAAGTTATGCAATTTATTATTTAATAAAGATACATTTTTAAGATAATAACAATATAACATAACACAATAAAAAATTAAATTGCGTGATATTTATATAAATATAATTGACATAAATAATATTATGTAAATTTTTGTAATAATAATAATATAATTTTTTATATATTATTAATATAAAAAATATATATTATGTTCCGTGCATTGCACGGACGGCCATCTAGTCTAGTAGTTTTCTCTATATAAAAGAAAGATAATCTATCGCGACATGTCACCACCACAATTTGGAGTAATAAGTCTTTAATTTTTCTCTGGACATCTATCCCAATTATTTATTGACATATGTATTTCCCATTCTCTCCTATTTTTAAATTTTTATTAAAATTTAAATTCTCAAACAACTTTTTCTTTTTAAATTTGTCTTTTACATATAATATATCAAATTAATCATCTTTTCATGATTTTTAATTTGACACCAATGTTGCATATTTTAAAATTAATTAATTATTTTATATTGATATATGTATTGAATTTGAATAAATAATATTAATTTTTAAAAAGAATTTAATCTAAAATTATAAATATTTTTTGAAAAAATAAAAATATTATATGATTTAATTTATATAATATTATAATTTATTACTCCAACTTAATAGGTTTTGGTGAGTTGAATATTTTGAATTGAGTTTGGAACACTCTAAAATTGACTTTGATAAGCCGTACAATTTATTATTTAATAAAGATACATTGTAAGGAATAACAATGTAAAATAACATAATAAAAAATTAAATCGTGTAATATTTATATAAATATAATTGACATAAATAGTTATTATGTAAATTTTTATTATAATAATAATAACATGATTTTATCATATATATATATATAAGTAAAATGATGTTTTTTACTTTTGTTTTCCCGCATGAATATTAGTTACAATTTTAGATAGAAATATTTTTATGATTGCCTAAAAAATTGCAAATCAAAAGGAATCTCTATTAGTTAGGAAATAAAAACGTTTCTATATATGAAAACTTAACAACTGTAAATCATATTCATAAAATTAGTGATTTTATTAAATCCAGAAGAAAAAAATTACTTTTTTACTGATTAAATTGTTTATTTTTATAATTAACTTTAATATTGTAATTATAATTTTCTTTATTATATTTAACTAGTAAAATAGTGTAAATAGTGATTAATATTTCTTAAAATATCAAAAATATAAATTTTTCTTAGTTATCGGATATGTGAAAATCATATCATTCATTAATTAAGTTTTAATCTAATAGCAAAAAAATTGATTTTTAGTAAAATATTAGTATAATTATTATTTTTTCACTAATATTTTGAGTACACATATTTTTTAATAATAAAAGTATACACAAGATAACTTGGTGGATAGGGGCCCACACTGGTATATTAATATAAAAATATATATATTATGTCTCGTGCACTAAACGGACGGTCATCTCGTTCAATATCTTTCTCTATATAAAAGAAGAAAAATTTGGTGCCACGTGTCACTTCACAAAATGTATAGATTTATTTGATAAAATAAATTAAAAAATTAAACTATAATATCTTTCTATAATATTAAAAAATATAATTGTAAGAAAATTTTCTCTTTCTTTGATATGTGTCACCACTATTTATTCACATGTGTACTACCCTCTCTTTTCTATTTTTTTATTTGTTTACTAAATTTTATAACTCAACTAACTTTTTCGCTTTAAATTCATTTTTGAAGTATGATATATCAAATCAATCATCTTTTCATGATCTTTAATTTGACACCAATATTACGTATTTTACATTAAATAATTATATTTAAAATATGATATATAATTTTTTATGGATAGAATAGAGTTTTTTGTGGAATAAATTATTTATTTTTATTTTGATATATGTGTTGGATTTGAATAAATAAGATATTAATTTTTTAGATGAATTTAATCTAAAATTATAATTTTCTAATAAAATTAAAAATGTTATACTCAATTTATATAATATTATAATTTATTGTTTCACCTTAATAAGTTTTATGAGTTTAAAATGTTGTATTGAGTTGGGAACACTTTAAATTCCCTTCAAAAAGTTGTGGAATGTATTATTTAATAAATATAAGATTTAAGAAAATAACAATTCAATATAATATACAAAAATCAAATCGCATAATCTAGATCTGAAGTAGTAGAAAATTCATATAAAATAAAATAGACCGATTGGGTTGAAATTTTAAACATAACTCTAAATCATAGGGATTAATGACACATTCGAAAATTGAGGAATTTGGATATCTATCTATAACCATATATTCTAAATTTTCAAATAAGAAACGTAGGAATTTGTAAATCAAGATGTTGAGGAATATAAAATTCATATAAAATACAATAGATATCCAATTGAGCTTAAATTTTAAAAGTGACTTTATATCATGTAGAGGAACAACATACTAAAGTTTCATAAATTTCGGACATGTATAAATAGAACTTTTGAATTTTCAAAGTAAAAATATTCAGTATTGAAAAGAATGGAGAAAGAGGTTGAGATGACGATGACAGCTCAACCGACAAACCTAGATATGGTGCATGAAATTAACTGGTGGAGAAGGATAAAAATATCATGATATCTTATAATTTTGTGAGAATGATTCAATAAAGAGGTCCCATATTTATAGGCATTGCATTGTATCTTCATAGTTTGATTACAATTCTAAGTGAACTACGTCAAACAAAGATTTAATTATATCAATCATAATTAAATTAGCAAACATCTAATTTTATCAATAACCTTAAAGTTGGAAAATAACATTTGGGCTTAAAATGCAATTGGGCTTTAAAATGCATAATTTATAAATGAATGACCTGGGCCTATCAATTAAAAATGAGACTTGGAATTAATTATAACATAACATTTATTGAGCTTTAGATATAATTCAAGACTTTACTTCTTGAATTATACTTTGACTTAAATAAATAAATAAATGAGATGATGTATAACATGGGCTAAATAATATGAGAAATTTAAGTTTATGCATGTCAAAATACCTTAATGAACTTAATAACATTAATTGGGCTTATAACTTAAAATTAATTCGAGACTTAATTCTCTCGAATTCATTCTTAAACTTAAATCACCCAATTGAGTTATCTTATAACATATTATGTCATAAAAGCCCACAACTTAATACATGAAACACAAATTATAACTTTGATTTTTAAATAAGAAATTTTGCAAATAATAATAATCCTTAAAAATATTAGGTAGAAAATAGCGGGGCGTTACACTTTTCATCTCAACTCCAAGTTTTATGAAAAATATATCAAATTAATCAAATTTTAATATTTAATATATTTTTATATTGTGAGTAATTTTTATTAAAAATATATTTTATATAATTATGTATTTTATTTTTAAAAAATTATGTTACTATTTTTATAATAATTTATTATATTATTATCTTATATCTCGTGCAACGTACGGGAGAAATACTAGTATTGAACTAGGAGAAAATAAAGTCATAAAATGGCAGAAATGAATATTAGACCATCCCCAGCAGTATGTACAACTTCAGTGCAAATTTTGCCCTATTTTAGTGCATAATGTGCATTCTATCTCTATCAGTTTACACTCTTTTTTAAAAAGAACATTTCATAATATTTCTTATAATTTATTTATTTTTAATATTTATTTTACTTACTTCATATTTGTTAAAAACATAATATGTAATCTATTAAAAAAATATGTATATATGTAACATTTTAACTTTTTATTTATAAAATCAATTATATGTAAATAAATACATATACAATTGACCAATAATAATGTAAAATTAAAATTGAATTCGTAATAATAGTACAATAAAAATACGCATTTACATGATTAAATTTTTGAATTAAAATATTTTGTCCACAAATGCCCAATTAATGCATTTTGTTGTAATTTTATGTTTTGTCCCTTTAGAATTTTTGTATTTTTATTTATTTATATTATAATGTATAAAATTTTTAATCTAACTATCTTTTTTTTTTATTATGATTGAAATTACAGATTTTTTATAATTTTAATTTTTATCACATTTAATTAAAATATTTTAAAAATTAATTAAATTAAATTAATTATAATAAAAAAACTATATTATTGAAGACAAAATATTAAAAAATATATATAAACAATACATTAAAAAAATAATATGTCTTTAAGAAATATATCATGCAAGACTTAAATTACACTAAATATGTTATTTAAGAAACATATCATGCAAGATTTAAATTGCATTAAATATATGGTTTTAACAAACATATTTGAAAAAAAAATGGAACACGTCAGGATTTTAACAAATATGTCAGATAAGTAAGGAAGAAATTGAATTTTTACAAACATATGAGATAAGAAAATGAAGAACCCGAATTCTTAAAAATATATGCGATAATAAAAGAATTAATTTTCACACAATAGAATAAATATAAGAAATTTAATATTACAAAATTAATTAAAATCTATGCTAATAATAATTACATTTATAAGGAAATATTTGGTCGCTTTGATTGTCATATTTAAATATTAAACTGTAACAAAAATAAAACATATCAAAATATACAATAAAAATTATTTTAATTTTTTATGATTTAGTTTTAAATGCACCAAAACTGCTGCAAATTTGGATAATTATTTTAAGAGAATATGAAAATTGATTTGAAACACACAAAATGTGTTGCAAATCTTATATTGATGGCTAAAATCATGCAGTCACGATATATAGGTTAATTATTTTTTTATTAGAAAATCAACAAATATATTATATGACATTACTTATTCTACTTGAGATTATTAGAAATAACATTTAGGCGCCAACACCAAATTGAGAAACATGTATATTACTTTTGTGTGTGTATATATATGTATATGTTTATTATTATTATTGTTGTTGTTGTTACTGTTATCATAATCATACAAATATTATACATCTACATATATATTAATGAAAATATTATATTAAAATGTATATTGGTATAATAATTTATATAAATGTATATTATTTATAAATATTTATATATGTATAAATAAATATGTTAACTATTTTAATATATATGCAAATAATATCCTATAATTTTGTAATATGTAAATTCATATATCTTGTGTGTGAGTATATATATATATATATTAATAAATAAATTCCAATATATAATATATATATATATAGTTATATTTGTATTTATATACTGATATTTTAATTCACATGCTCGCGCGCACACACAAGTATATATATTTTTAAATATTTAGATGATTATACACACATACACATATAATATCCTATGTACTTATATACAATCGCATATTAATATATATATATATATATATATATATATATATATATTTGTATTTTCTATTAATATATAAATTCACACACACACACACAAGATGGAAGGTGTTAAAGCCCGTAGACGATCCTGTCTAGTCCAAACCGTCGTCTACTTCCGGCACGGTTAACCCCACTATTGAGTATATTAACTTGTGCAATCACGGAAGCAAGTTACAGAGGTTGCAACTTGCAAAACAGTTACGAATTAGTTACGGACGGTCACAAAACAGTTACGACAGTTACAAATTTGTTATAAATTATGGTGATGTGTCAATCATTCATTGGAGCTTAATGATAATTAGATAAGTAGAAATGTCTCTCTTGGTAACTAATCACTTCAACCATTTCATTGTATTCTTTATGCATTTTCCATATGTAATTTTAAATCAATATACAAGTTACATAAATTCTTCATGGTATTAAAGCAAAGGTTACTTAAGGCTCATCAATGGCGCCTCCAAATAGAGCACTTGTTTGGCCAACACTTAATGAAAATGGCACCATAACTTCGACAACAAGGCTGCCATTCATATAACAGAGAATTTAGTTTTTTATGTCATATTGTTCGCAATAAGTATAAAGAGGGTTTTTATCAAGCTTCGTCATGTACATTCTACATTGCAACTTGCAAATATTTTCACCAAAATGGACATCAATTCCATTTTTTACAGTTTAAGTTGGGCATGGTTGATTTCATCACCATCACACTTGAGGGGGATGTTGAGTATGCTAAAAAGTGCAATCACGAAAGCAAGTTGCACGTGCGGCAACTTGCAAGCAGCTACAAAACAGTTACGGACGGTTAAAAAACAGTTACGGGCGGTTACAAAACAGTTACGGATGGTTACAAAATAGTTACCGACAGTTACAAATTTTTTATGAATTCTGTTGACGTGTCAATCATTCATTGGAGCAGTTAGTTAGAATTAGTTGAGTATAAATGTCGCTGTTGTGTCTATAAATAGCTGATTGTTTCAACCATTTCATTATATTCTTTTATGCATTTTCCATATGCAGTTTTACATCAATATACAAGTTACATAAATTCTTCACCCACTGAGTATCACAGTGTAATTGGTGGATTGCCATCTATTACGATTGCTCGCCCGAGCATTTCCTTCACTATCAACCGTCTTACCAAATGAAACGTTTATTTTGCTATCTCAAGGGCTCTCTTCATCATGGTCTTTTGCTTCATTGTTGATAATCTCACATTAACAACATACTCTGATTTTGATTTTGGTGGTGACCTTTTATGACTACAAATATACTCTTGCCTATATTAATTTTCTTGGCTCCACGCCAATCTCTTGAAGAATCTCACAAGCAATGTAGGGTTGCTTGTTCATCGAATCTCTTGCCACTGCTGCCCCAGAGATTTGTTGGCTTTGTCATCTCTTTGATGATCTTTGCTTCCTCTTGCTACGCCTCCATCTATTATCTGTGACAATATAGGGGCCGCTTGTCTTGCCCTTAATCCCGTTCTTCATTATCGCATGAAGCACATCACCGTTGATCTTCACTCTGTTTGGTTTCCTATGTTAACACAATAGACTAGCTTGTTGACTTTCATATGAAGCCTCTGCCTCGTGCTCAGGTTCAAAAGTTACGTTTCAAATTTGCCACTGCCGATGGAACGTGAACTTTGCGGGGGCGTATAAGAAAAGATTCTGTCAAATCTTCTAATTCTCAAACATTCCTTAAATTCTCTTCGTGCATGGCACTCACACATAGCAATATTAGCACAAAGAGAGTGTCTATAGATAAGAAAGTTGAAGGAAAAATGTTTCCATACATTATTTTCTGTTTTGTAACTATTAGTAAGCATAATAACTTGATTCCTTATTAATATAGGACCTAAATAATAGATTGATAGGTTTAATTGTTTATGATGTTTGAGGTTTACTTGTTTTAGATCTTGCTAAAATAAAATTATTTCATCCAATATTTTAATATTTCTAATATACACCAATTTTTTTAATAATATAAAAAAGGAAAATATTTCATTTACTCAAACTTTGTGAGTTTAAATTCATTGAGAAGAAAGCAAGACCGCTAATAATCCGTCAAAATCGAAGTCTGGCAGGGCTTCTAATTCAAAAGCATTGGATCTTATGCCTATCTGGGCTGTCAATGAATCATTAATGAAAAAGCCCTTAAACCCATATCCCTAGAAACCAAATTCAATTTGCCACCCTTTTTCTTCACAAATTTTTTAAAATATTTTTGTGTTTGCTTTTTTAGTTTGTTAGAGTGAGCTCCTACTGGTTTCTCTCCAACATTTTTCATCTTCTCCGGGGATTTCATATCCCATTCAATTGTTCGATTTCTTGAATTGGGCAGCGTTGTTATTCTGTGAAAGCATGAGTGTTCAGAGCATGACGATGAGATGGGAGAAGGCGCAACAGAGGGGTGGGAGTGGTGGGCCCGGGGTGAGGTGGGGCCACACATGCAACGCCATTGCAGGAGGCAAGCTTCTCTATATTTTCGGAGGCTATGGGAAAGATCAGTGCCAGACGAATCAAGTTCATATCTTCAATACTGGTCTGTTCTGTGGCCTCTTTGTCGCTATCATTTTTTCTTATGTTCCTGTGGGGTTCTAATGTCAAAAATTCTGGTGCCCTTTTGGGCATTTCTCACGTTTCTTGAATCCTTGGATGAATCTCGAGTTTTCTTGATGATAATGTCTATTTGCATCATATCTTTGCTTTTTGTCTGTTTGCATGATGTCTTTGCTTTATGTATGTGCAGTTTGTGCGCTGTTGGGTGTTGTTGAGAATGCATGTTACTTTGACCTTTGGAAAACCTTGTTTACTTCTCTGTTGTGCATTAAGGGAAGCCTCGAATTTTCTTCTTGGTTTTTTAATAAATAATTGATTAATTGTTATTTTATTTTTAGTTTTGGTTGAGGTTGGGGGTGGAGGTGGGTGTGGCATTGTTTGATTAGTGCGAATGTATGGCACATTTGGCTTTCAGATAAATTTGTGTGTCTGTTTAGCTGCACGATCATTGATCGTTGTAAAGTGGGAGTTAGAGCTTCTACGCACTTTTCTGTAAATTATGTGTGGTAACTGTTGAAATTGCATTCCTATGATGTGTTTGTTCATGGAAATTTGTTTTTCATATCCATGTAGATTTTGTTTTTATGATTGGACTTAATTTTCTCAACATAATATGCTCGTGCTCATTCACATTAGTTAGAGGCATTCGATTAATACGAGCAAGCTTTCTTATGTAATTATATTGTATGACCAGCCAATATGCTTTGGAGCGAGCCTGTGATCAACGGTACACCACCAACTCCAAGGGATAGCCATAGCTGTACAACTGTTGGAGATAGGCTATTTGTATTTGGTGGAACAGATGGAAGAAGGCCACTTAATGATTTGCATATTCTGCAAACCTGTGAGTTGTTTAATTTTTTAAAAATTCTTCGTATTTGTCATATCTTGTAAACTCTTGACGTCATTTTATGCATGATAATGGGGTTTCCTTAATTTGCACAAGGATAATGTTGTAATTGTTGAAACCCCATGGTACGGAAACAATGGAGCTCCAGATAACTCTGGCAGTGTTGCAATGTTGTTTATCTTTATTAGTTTTGCGGAGCATTGGAAATACTACTCTCTCTCTCCCTCCCTCCTTCCCTCTCTTTCTCTCGGCCACTTTATTTTCAGTATGATGATAAATTGTGAAATGTCAAGATACATGATTTGATGGATAAATTCATCTGACATTTGTTTCTCTACAAGTCTTCTTTAGGTTGGGGAACATCTTTTTATTATCCTTGTTTTCTTTTCTCTTCAAAATGGTCTCCCCCAGTGTGAAATATTGCCATTTCTTGCTAAAGCCTCAACTGATTTAAGATGTTACAAGAGAGAGTACTATGTTCATGACTTTCTACAAAATGATGAACCACAAACTTACGTTAAGGCGTTGTTTAAAGATTATACCAATTAACTCTATGTTGGTGTATTATTTTACCCATTATAGCCTCCAACACCTGGGAATTACCAATTGTTAGAGGTGATGGGCCAGAACCAAGAGAAGGTCACAGCGCAGCGCTCATTGGTAAAAGACTATTCATTTTTGGAGGATGTGGCAAATCTGAGACTAGTGAGACCTACTATGACGATCTTTACATATTGAATACAGGTAGAAACTTTTTACTCTATCTCATAAAGTTCTCTTTATGCATGAGTGTATATAGTCTCAAGCACAATTTATAGTAATTTATTATTTTCTGGATGTTAATGGTTTTCGCTAAAATTCTTTTCTAATTCTTAATGCAAACTCTTTTCCAGACAACTTTAAAGTAATGGTTATATAGTTTCATGATCTGCATGTATCATGGATAGCTAGGATACAACTGGATCTCAGATCAAAGTGCATATTGGTATGCACTTTGTACCTTGCTTCATAATGCCTTCTTTAGTTAAATGTGTGAAGATTACCCATGGATGAAGTTTAAAAAAGAAATGGAAAAGAAATAAAGGACAGTTCCTTATAAGTATATGTTCCTTTTTAAATTGTTTATTTGATATTGCTGAAAGAAAATTTGCTACTTAATTTGTAAATGGATAATAAATTTACTTTACATTTGCTAAGTAAATATTGCTGATGACTTGACAAATCAAAGAACTTTAAAGACTTGGCTTTATAAAGACTATTTTATCTTGGGTAGTTTTGCTAAAAGGCAACATATTGAGGCTCTCCTGTCCATTATTCGCAGAGACTTTTGTGTGGAAACGTGTTTTTCCATCAGGTACTCCTCCAAGTAAAAGAGTCAGTCATACCTGCTCATCTTGGAAGAAAAAAATCATAGTCATAGGTGGTGAAGACTCTTCAAATTACTATCTATCGGATGTTCACATACTTGATGCAGGTACAATCAAATTGTCTTAGCTCATTATATCCTCTTGATAGTTCCTTATGAAATCATGTTCGCTAAATGAATTTTGCATTGACATCATTTATCTTTCCTCCCTTGAGCAAATAGAGACTCTTGTTTGGTGCAAGCTGAACACTAGTGGCCAGCTGTTACCACCTCGAGGTGGTCACACAACAATTGGTTTTGGCAAGAACTTTTTTGTCTTTGGGGGTTTCTCGGATGAGCAGAACTTGTATGATGATGTCTATATGCTTGATGGTGGTAAGTAAGTTTTTAATACTTTTACTTTGTCAATGTGATAAAATCAGCTTCATAAGACCTGATCCAACTTCTCTGAGGAAAATAAAAGAAATAAGGAGGGTGACCTCCACTTTTACCAAAGTGACCTCTTTGAAATCATGGTTATCACTGCTCTGTAAGCTGAATAATAGGCTGGTAAGTCATGTCCTGTAAAGGTTGACCTAAAAGGCAAAAACTTACTGAGAACCAAAACCAGACTTAAAGAGTGCAACCTACCCTTGAGGATTCTCAATACGCTATTTCAAGGTATCAATAAGGTGCATTTAAAATCTGTTACTCCTTTTCTCAAGTAAGCTGTTTGGGATATAAATTTGACCAGTTCTGTTTGGACCTTGCTTTACTGAATTTTTTGGACTGGACCAACATCAACTAACACTTCCCGATACTGTGTGAGCACTCTAGATGAGCTTTTTTAAATGTTTGGGAAATCAACATTGTTCACGCTTGGGAAATGGTTGCTAGAATTTCCATTGACATATCCAATAAAGAAGTAACTATTAAACAAGCTTCGCGATACTAGTTTTTAATTGATCTTGTTAAGTTGACTTATTTATACATCATTTGACCTAGGTTTTTTGCATGACTACTCAATGATAATTATGGTTATCTCAGTCGAGTACAAAGTGTTGAATATATTCTTTACTAATTATAAATGCAAAAATGGTAGGGAACTATTATAACTATGCAGTTGTTTTATGTAGAAAACGGTTCCTGGATCAAAGTTACAGCTATTGGTGAGGGCCCTTCTGGCAGATTCTCCATGGCTGGTGAAAGTTTAGATCCCGAGATGGGAGGTGTTCTTGTTTTTATAGGTGGCTGCAATAAAAATCTTGAAGCGCTAGATGACATGTATTACTTGCACACAGGTATTATTTTCCTATATGGTGAACTATCATTTTGTCTTTACTTACTGTGGAGCATATATTAACTACATTACCTGGTGCTGTCAATTGCTCATTACCAGGGCTTTCTAGTGAAGTAGATAGAGATGCAAAGCGGCATGAAAAGCTATCTATGAGGAAGCAGCTGAAGCTGAAATGTCAAGAGCAGCTAGATGTTACTCCTGCATATGAGCCGGTTCCTTTTGGAGCTGAGCATGGACATGATACTACTATCTACCAACCCATGCCGATATCGAGTTATATGCCATCAGGCAAGAACAGATTTTATGTTATATTTAGAATTTCTTGATTTTGCATTTGGTTCTGTAACATAGTTACTTCACTCCTATTTCCTTTAGAAGAATTTGCTTTAAGGTCACAGTTTGTGGTGCTTCTCTAGAATCTGGGCCGGATGTTGAAGTATATGCATTAGAATGCTTGTAAAGGAACTTGTACTATTTTCTCAGATGCAGGAAATGAGTTCTCTCTCTCTCTCTCTCTCTCTCCCTCCCTCCCTCCTGGGTGGGGGTGGGAAAGATTGTTTCCCTTCACTGATCTACGTTGCTAATTCCAATTAGACTAAATCTGATCTCAGTTAATTATTCTTTGCTCAAAACCTCTGTTTTAAAGCACATCATGATATCAAGAGGGTCAGTTATTTATATGACACTGTCGTAATGAAATAAGGTTTGAGTGGAGTCTTAGTTAAGAGTTCATTACAGTCTCTTAGTTTACATTAATTTCCTTGGTTTTTAGGTTATCTTTCAGAGAGAAAGAGGTTCTCATGGTTTGTTAAGATGTAGCCATATGCGTACAGGTTAAATAATGTAAAGAATTCAGCTAGGCCCTTGAGAGCTTGGAATTGTTGTTCTTTATGGTGCAAGCTTTATTTGGAATGTTGCAACAGAAGAATATAGACATAAATTTCATCTAAGAGTACAATTAATTTATGAGATTTTAAAAAAAAAAAAATAATGTGGCTGAGATAAGAATATGCTAGGATGGATGTCTTGTAAAAAAAGAAAAAAAGAAAAAAGCAGACAAAAAGTAAGAACTAAGCATGATTCGATTGAAGTTCTATCAATTGAAAATACACATGGGAGCGCCTGCTGTTTTATATGGCCACATTCAATGAGAGCTGCATGGTGGATTGGCTAGGAAGCTTGGCGAATCTAGAGGGTTAGCTTTGGGGGAGCTAACCCTTTTTTTTTCCTTTTGGGTGTGTGTTGGGGGAGAGCCCCCATATTACCATGAAAGGGAGCCGCCAATCGGCCAATGGAAGTATTATTGGATGATATTCAAGTGGTTATGCTTTAGGTGTGATTGACATTATGTGGCATGGAATTATTTCGTGACATCCTTTGCACAAATTCCTCGATAAAGATCGTATAGAGTAATGTAAAAGAAGATACTTGGAACTGCCTGTTTGTAGGATAATAGTTAGTGGAGTTGAGATAAATTTTCTGAAGCTTGACATTTGTACTCAATTATGAATCAGATCTCCTGCATTCGTTTGGAAGAAAATTCTTGTAATTGTAGAATGATGCTGGTGAATTTGTAAGAATATTTAATTTGTGATAGCATCATTTTTTTTGCAGGCAGGCAGAGTTTCTACTTGAATGAATGCCAAACTACTTTCGAAGCTAAAGTCACCAAAAACTTTTCAGATGGATATACCATTGAAACCATCATTGATGGGAGACCTCTACGCGGAGTGTTATTTTCCAACAAACCAGTCTCCACTAACACAGGTGTCGATGATTTCAATAGGTACAGATAATTATCTGTTTGCTAACCTGTCAGAAGCTGCTTGTGAGGATTTTTTTATTTTTGATGTACTTGTGCTTCTTTTATTACAGGAAGATGGAAACTGTCAAGAGTGATGGTCCTAATGCACATGTTGACCACAATTCTTGGGTAGGTAGGGAGAAACCTGTGAAGCATCATGCCAATGATGTCAAGCAAGCAAATGCTGTTCAGAACGGAAAGGAAGGGCCTGAAACCCAACCCATCCGGGTGGAAATTGCTGCTTCAGAAATGGAAACTCCTACGGCTGAATTGTCTGTGCCTCAAGAGGTTCTCTCTCTCTCTCTCTCTCTATTTTTTATTGTCAAACTTAACTTTGTAACATTGAAGGATGAGTAACACTATCTACATTAGAGAGCTTTCCAACTCACCTTTCCCACCCTGCTGGATTCACACTCCCTATTCTCCAGATTTTCATCATTTTAATTCATCTATTTCTAGAATAGTTCTGTTGATTTTTTAGCCAATCATGTGGTTTAATTAAGCAGTGATTTCTGCAGATTCTGTTAACTCTTTGCTCAGAAATCTCTTTTCTAAGAATGTAGCATTGTGTGAGCTTTTTATATCTGAAAGACATGCAATTTTGCTCCTAGCATACTATTTTGACCCAAAAATGTGGACCACATGGAAGTCTCTGAAATGGAGTTATATTTGTTGGGTTCCATTTCACTCAAAGCTGCCACCCATAGTAGTTAATCTTTTGGGTTTTTGATATCTTGCAACGATATGGCATTGCAGTTCATATGTTTCATTCCATGAAATTACACTCAGTCAAGCCCAAACCCTTTTTCACCTCTCTGGTGATGCTATTGACTTCCAGTTTCTTATGTTTAGTTAGATATATCTTGAGGAATTACATTGACAATTCTCATTTTTTCTCCAGCAGCAAGTTCCTGGTGCCTCAGAATCACATTTGGTAGCTGATGGTAATGTGGGAGATAGTGTGGATATTAATCCATCATCTGCTGATGCTGAAATTAATGAAGAGAATGTTTCTGCCGTTGTCAAGGATCAGACACTCCCATAATTTGAGGTAAATATATTGGTGCAGTAAACTAGCATGTATTGGCTGACATAAAATTGCCTTGAATATCGAAATACTTGGATGATGCTTGGTTTGTTATTAAGTTTTATGAACTGATACAAGGTATACTGGGGTATTGTCACATGGAAATTCAAATTGTTGTAAGTTGTTTTTTTCACAAGTCCATTTTTGTTTGCTGAACTGACATCCAATGTTTTGCTTGTGCACCCGAATCATGATTAGGTGAACTAGAAAAGCTGCGATATTATGCTATACCTTTTCTTCACTAAGTCTTATTTAGCTTTATGCACACTTGAGTTTATGCTGTTTGAGACCTGGAAGAAACGAGTACTTTTAGAAGCATAACTTATTTTAAAAAAAACTTTACTGTAAACACATTGCAATTAAGCATCTTTAGTTAAATATAGTGAGAATTTGATGAATACTGTTGTATTTCTTTGTTGTCGTGCTTGTTATCTAATTAAGTCCACTTTTCCGCTTAGCTGTCCAGTGTCCTGAAATTTAGAGCTACAAATCTCCTACACACCCACATGGTGTACTCACTGACATCTTTAGTTATGTCCCCACTGGTTATGGCTTTCATGTTCTTTTCTCCTCCCCTGTTGAAAATGTTATTCATCTGTATCTTTTCTGAGTTTAGATTGAAGAGCTTCTCTTCTTTTTCCTTTTTCATTTTTAGGAAAGGTCTTTCATGGATATCTATATCTCTTGTGTACAATTTTTGTTTCCATGCATTGGACCTGGGCCCTTATCATTTGCATATAGGTATCCCATTTAATAAATGATTATCATTAACATTTGGCTATATGTTCCATCCTAAGCAGTTTGCCTTCCCAAACTTATGGCTGAATCATTCAAATTTTATGATGGCCGAAGAAGTTTCAAAAAAATACATAGGTTCGATGGGATGAGGAATCCCTGGTAAAATTACAAGCTAAAGTACAATGCTCCCAACTGTGGCCTTTCAAATGATTTCAACCATTTCGTCTCTGAGGTCTCATACAAATTGGAGCAGGAGTGGTTTTTGTTTCTTCTGTATGAAATATCATATAAATTTGATGAAGAATTAGCTGCACAATAGAAATGCAATGATTATGTCTGATTGAAATCCTACCGTTAAAACTTTTGGGTAGTTTCCATTTATCCACAAATGATCTTCTATTCATCTTTTCTTTGTGAAAATCATCTCTCAACAGTTCACAAAAGCAAAAGTGTGATCAGAGTGTTTATGCTGGTGAAAACATCTGCCAATTGTATTCTCTCATTGCTCGTAATACTTTTTTTTTTGTCCTCAATTTGCTGTATATAGAACAAAATTGTCATATCTGATGGCAGTATCAGAAAAAAAGGTTCAAAAGAGCTGTTTGCTTTATTTTTTTATTATTTTCCTGACTTGTTACTGTGATATTCAAGGATGCTATTATCTTTCCAGTAGTAGTATAAAAGTTACTCTTTGTTTTAGACATGTTATGTTTTACTGGAAAAAAACCACATTTGTTTGAATAGCAGTAGTATAAAGTTTCTGTTATTTGTTCAATTTCATCTGCTGTGATCCATTCCAAAGATAGAATTACAAACATGAATTATTTAGTGACATCAGCTAGAAAAATAACATTCCTTTTCTCCATGGGAGTCCTCAAAATGACATTATATTCTTCATATTGAAATTCTTGCAACTCTTGCCTTTATCTCTTTTAGATATCCTGCAGAATCGTTGTGTTACGTTCACAAGCAACAACAGTTTCAGTTCATCCACCAAATATTTGTGAATGTGAAGTTTAGAATTGGCAATTCTTCACTGTATAATAAATCTGCAATAATCTCCTTTTGTTTCTATAAGCACGCTTATGGTACGAGTTCTGTAGAAAGAAGTTGGTACCTTTTTGCATCTTATATAAAATTTCTGATAAATTGCTCTCTCTCTTTGTGCAGAAGCAAATGGTTGAGATCTTGTCCAGTTGTTTCCAGATGAAAATTCTTTTTGCAGCAGCTGTATAGTCTCAACCATTGAAATATCCAAGAAGGTTGTGAGCTTGTCCCATTTTCACTGATGGATCCGCCTCCACATTGTGTCGTCTCTACTCAGATCATCATTGTCTGTATTCTGTAAATTGGACACCTCTCTTCGCTATGGTACTCTAGCACTCTTACCATTTCAAAAAACGCAAAAGTTTATAGCTAGGCAAAAGTTGTCTCTCTTCACTAGTAACTACAAAATTGGCTATTTATGGGCTACTCTTATTATAATCAGTCTGTGTACATTTTTTGTTTCCTTTTCTTGTGTTCCTGTGTCTAATTACTAGTTTTACATACAAGCAAATTACCAAAAAGTACCCTTTAGGTTTGGATTATTTACCCCAAAGAAAGAAAGAAAGAGAGTGAACCATGTTTGATAAATTGAAGTTTGATCTATTAATAATGTTTTCATTATAATTCTTAAATTACAAACATCTCTTTTTGGTATTAATAATGTTTTCATTATAATTCTTAAATTACAAACATCTCTTTTTGGTATTAATAATGTTTTCATTATAATTCTTAAATTACAAACATCTCTTTTTGGACAAACATAGACACGATGTAAATAACAAATTTAGCCTTGTGTAAATATATAAAAAAAGAACTCTAGGTGGAAGAAGAGCTGTTGGTTCTGCAAGCATTGGAAAGGCAGTTTGGTAGCTTTGGTGGGCCGTAGATGCATAAACAATGGCAGCTTTGATTCCAGCCCACTGGAGATGCATAAGCATGGAAGCTTCGGTCCAGCCCACTGGAGATGCATAAACACGCCCCACCGGAAATGCATAAGCACAGAAGCTTCGGTTCCAGCCACCAGAAAGGCATCAATACGGCAGCTTCGGTGCATAAACACGCCCCACTGAAAATGCATAAGCACGGAAGCTTTGGTTCCAGCCCACCGGAGAGGCATCAACATGGCAGCTTTGGTGGGCTGGACATGCGTAAAATGCCCCACCGGAGATGCATAAGCACGGCAGCGCTTTGGTTCCAGTTCACAAAATGCGTGAATACAGCCATTGGAAAGAGAATTTTGAGGTTTATCCAATATTTTACTAGTGCAAAATCAAATCTGAGAATATCGAATATTAGAAAACTGACAAATGAAATATATAACTATAAATAAATCTAAAAAACTACAAAGTAAAATCCAAAAATAAAAAAAATAAAGAAATTATAAAACTAAATATGAACATTGGAACATAAAATCAGAAAATTCTGTAAGTAAATAGAAATATCGTCAATCCTTGTATTCCTTACATTGGTTCCAAAAAATAAAATAAAATTAAAATTGAAAAAATAAAATAAAATTAAAAAGAGACAATTATGTCCAAAAAAATTCTCAGAATGATTCTGTAAAGGCATGCATGCATTCTGTGTTCTTTTGTCCTTCACTGTACCCCAAAAAAATCACAGAAACATTATTCTTTCATATATCCACATTTAGTTCTTTTTTTCCAGAAGACTCTGATCCGAACCAAAAAAAACAACTACAACAAATACTTTCAAACGATTCAATTTCTGTTACTGTTTGAAGGAGTCTAATCGAAGGCGAAATGGACGACAAGCAAAAGCTGAATCCTTCGTTGCTCAGACTAGGCATTCGAAGAGCGGTAGAGCTAAAAGATTTATCTGTTTTACATTGAATGATCTGCCATTTGTTGGTTATTAATATTCTCCAATAGTGTGTGTGAGTGTGTTTTTAGTAGCTGCAAATTAGAAGCATTGTTCTGTTTTGTGCAGCGCGATATATTCTCCGATTGTCGTAACTTCAGCATATGCTTTAAATTAATTTTAGCAACAAACGGTCTCATACAATAAACTTATTTGCTGATATATTTTGTTAGTAGGCTCAGACCAATGTACGTTATTACATGATGACTTCCTTACATATACTTGCTGATACATTTGTAAACAAAAAAAATGTAAATGCCAGGTTGCATCTCCTAAAATTCAATCAACAAAGCCTTCAAAATGTACTCCAAATGTCGGGGATTGGACGAACAGAGGCACCGTCTCACAGGCCCATCATCAGAATCAGTTGGGATGGATTATGGTGAAAAATGTGAGTCGTTCCAACCGAGTTCATTGTCCAAAATCTAATTTATCCGTGTTCACATTTGTCTTAATATCATTCTTTTTTTTTTTTTTTTTAAATACTCCTTCCGTCCCAAAAAATGAGTCATGTTTCTATAAATAGAGACACGAGTTTTCTATTTTTGTTGGAACGGAGGGAATATCTTTTTGACTGTATACAACAGGAGCCATGGTCACCTTCAAGTGAACCAACAGCTTATCTCCAAAACCAAGAGTCAGCTGCCAAAGATTGGGTGCCCACTAAACCTCCCAAGAACAAATATCAGACTCATTATTCATCACGTGATCAAGAACCAGCTATGGTATAAATGATTATAATATATATTTATTATTCTTTTCATTTTCTTTTACATTTAGAACAAAACTTGTACATTATCATTTTGACATCTAATTTTCATGATTTTACCAACATATCCCTCATGTTAGGTGCCATTTTCACCTCCAAACCCTTGTTCAAAAGCAATGGAGAATCTGAATCAGGTGAAATTTTTACCTCAGCCAAGTGGGATTCCCAAAATGCCCCGATCGGCCCTGAAGAGGAAGGCAGGAGAAGGCCCACAAGCCCGGCCCGATCAAAGCCCACCACCATCAACCAGCAGCACAGCCAAGAAATCAGTGGACAAATTGCTGTGTGAGATCTGTGATAGAAGCTGCTCCGGCCCACTCAGCATGCAGCAACACTTAACGGGCCGACCACACAGGGCCAAGCTGGAGTACATGCAGATGAAGATAGGCCCAAAAGGGAAGCCCAGGTGCGACATCTGTGGGATATGGTGCTCTGATTGGGCTGGACTGGAGATGCACTTTATGGGCCGGAAGCATAAGGCCCAAGTCCAGGAAATGGAGCTCCGTAAGAACAATGCTGGGCTGAAAATGTCGAAAACTCCGATTATGTGTGAGCTGTGCCTTGTTCCTTGCATGAATGAGGATTTATATAGGATGCATCTAAAGGGCAGACAACATGCTACAAAACAAGAGCTCACGAGCAGAGGAATGCTTTGAAGTATCGATGAGAAGTACGGGAGTATTTGCGATTGCTTCTGTTTTAAAAAAATGTGATTAAATTTAAGAATGGTGTAAAAATGACTTAAAATTAAAATTGGATGGTGTTTGAAATTTAAGTGCTTGTGAAAGAAGAATCAAAAGTAGGAGTGTTTTGCCGAAATTATACTCAATAATTTGATTTTATCAAACTATTCCTATATGTTTTAACTTGACCAAAATAATTGAGGGTAAAATTGTCAAAAGAAAAGTTCACAAGAAAACTTAGAATTTTTTTAGGTAAAAGCAAAGAAATATAAACATCCAAGATGACTTTAAAATAAAAAGAATAAAACTTCTTTATAGAAGCAAATGCAAAGTCGTGCAATATTATATAATTATGCCATTTAATTTGATGAGTAATTTATTGATAAGAAAAAATGTAACCTAACTTAGATTCTTTCATTTTTATGCATTATGCGGGAAAAAGATGCAGCCGATTGGCCGCGCCTTCGCACATGTTCGACGCCAATTGTTTGAGTTGCAGATATTCAGTGTACATCGAATCAATTCACACCTTCTGCCACTCTGGGGTCTCACCTGATGCCGAACTAGTGCGTTGCATACCCGATTCAAACCATACGACCTGTGAGCTAAGCAACCTGCAGTGCATGTTTGGACCCTGATTTGAATCATCAAAATTTTTAGGTTCCTCAGATAATACACATGTACAAAGTGAAAGTGCGTATCTAAAGTGTCCAATGCAACGTACGCTCCTCAAGATAATACACACGTACAAAGTGAAAAGTGCGACTCTAAAGCATCCAAGCAACGTACGCGTTTGATAAATGAGGTTCATACATGTATTTTGAGTTGATTTGAAATATATTTTATGTGCAAATATATATATATATATATATATATATATATATATAATCATTTTGTTTAATCCAACTTTGTTATATTAATTGAATATCATAGGTTTTCTCATTTGGTACTAATTTTCACGGATTTGAATCAGTATTTAAAAATTGTTTGGTTATATCCATGTATTCTTGACAGAACTTGAGTATTTTACGAATAATTTATGCATTATACATATATGATTGAATCTTCTAGCATTGGAAAGCTAAAACAAAGTGCCACAACTTTATCACAAATACAAAAATATCAATTTGAATAGGAAGACCTTTCAAAATCACCAAGAAGTTGACATACATGAGGAAGGAATCCTATAAATAGGATAGGATTTGTCTATTTTGATAAACTATCAACCTTTCACCAATATATATCCAACTCTAGGATTCAAAAATATGAATTTCAAGTTTTCACCTCACCATAAATTTATATTTATATATAATTCATCTTAGAGAGTTGGAGAAGGATAATCAAGAATAGATTCAAAAAAATTTCAAGATCAAATTAAGAGGGTTTTTCATTATTTTCTTTATTTAATTCTTTTAGTTATACATATATATATATATATATATATATATATATAATTATTTGAGTTTGCACAATCATATCTAGCAAAACGCTCTTGATATTCTAATATTGTTAGGAATCTGATAGATATTATAAATGAATGATTAAATTTTATCTAAATCTTTATTCTTATTCTCTACTCGTATGTTCTTACTTTATTAAAGTTTGATTATTTGGCCAATAATTGATCTTTTATGATTGCCAAATTTAATATCCGAAAATACAAATTTGATATAGATCATGGAATTTATGATATAATTAATTGCTTAATTGGAAGATGGTGATTATTGTGAAGAAATTATCAATCCTATATGTTTTTTTGGAGCTAATTACTTATGTGGAATGGACATATTGACAGAAATAATTACTCTATAAACTATTCACTTTGGAAGAAGAAATAATTTAATTTGGCGATTGATCTTGTAAATAATTGATAACAGAAGTTAGGGAATCATCTTGAAACTAATAATTGAAATAAAATGAGAGTAACACTAGTATCCATGTTTTTTTAACATTAATATATAACAATAATTATTTAATTAGCTCATGTGCTTCCGACTGTACTCATTGTTTTCTATAAGCAATGACATATGCTTGTGGTTTAGCTGAAAAGAATTTGACAAACAAGTATTTGGCACTGTTGTTGGGGATTTATCAACTAAAACCATTAATATTGTGATTTTAAATATAATTTTAATATAAATATACTTGCTTTTATATATATATATATATATATATATATATATATATATATATATATTGAAAATAAACCATTCTTATTGTTGGTTCTCATAATTTAGTTTTATTTTGCAAGATCATTGGAGGATGCTATGGTTTTGCTGGAATAGATGCTTGTCTTGTTTATGGGTGAGATTATGGACTTCCAAAGATGAGTAACAATTGGATATGATTGAAGCTTATATGAAATAATTCACTTCAGATATTGGAGCTCAACTAAAATCTTTGGAGACACTAATTGGTCAGTTATTATCATAGAGAACCATACCACAAGGGTCAATTTTCAAGCGACATAAAAATTTTAACCAAAGAAACATCACATGTTTATTTATGGATAAACATACTTGAAATGGTTGATGAACCAAACAATAAGAGATCATTGAGTGGACTTCCATAGTTCTAATTGTGGGCATCTTGAAGAAGAAATGATATATACAAAGAAGATAACAACCAGACACTCCTAACTTCCATACACGAAGAAGAGTGGACATCATGCCACATTATGTGATGAAAAAGAATAGATGGAGTTCTCTATCACGAGCTACTATTTGAGTAGATGGAAGAACACAATATTGATTTTCAAGTAGAACTACCTCATTTTGTTGACTTGAAAATTTTAATTGATTTTAATTCCATTAAAGAATCAATCAATGGTTTGTTATGTAAATAACATGCAAGTTTTGAGTTTCTTTTCCTGTATACATTTCAAAAGTTTGCCTTAATTATGGATATTGAACATATTTTCGTTCCAAAATATTATGCTTGTAATGTTTTTTGAGATCTTTCTTGCCATGATTACATTGAAAGATTTAAACAAACAAAACCATGGCAAAAAAAATAAAAAATCTTTTTTCAGATCTTGGATTACATGAAGGATATCTAGCTGAAGACATTAAACTTAGTGCTTATTGGGAGGCATGGACGGGTCAGGTTCAACAAATCTATGCATGTGCCTAGGTACACTTGTTCGTTCATATTTTTTCTCACTTTTTGAAATTCATCTCCTCAGTTAGATTCATGTGAGTTGTTTTAAGGTAAACCACTTAATTGTTCCAAACTTGTTCAAGAACAAGTTCGGGGGTATGAAATGTGATGTATCTTGGAATAATATCTTGTTTTATTTGTATTATATAGTTTATGATTTATTTTCTTACTAGAAGTAGGAAGTTTTAGAATAAAATTGAAAAAAATATGAATTAAGGGATGATTTGTGAACCTTGAAATACATGAATAATGTGGCTTAATGATGAAGGCTAATGATAAATTACTTGGGTTGAAATGCAAAGAGAGTACTTGGGCATGATAGATTATTTTATTTGCATGTGTTGATGAAACTGAACGTATGCATTTCTTGAACACACTCATGCAGGGATGATCTGCAAGGATATGGTAGAGTACATATACTAATAAGCCTTGAGAAAAAACTATAGGTATATATAAACATTAAGAGCAATAGAGAAACATTTACCTTGTGACGTTTTGAGATTGAATGCATACATTCAAAAGTAATCTAATCGTGTGATAGAAACTCCTTGATTGTTCAATTATTGTGCTCATGTTTGAAAAACAATTGGTTGCATGAAGCTAAAAAAATTATCAAATCACCCTATACATGTGATTTCTTTGTTTTAATTGGTCGGGGATAAACAATACTTTAAGTTTGGAGAATTTGATAACCAAGATTTATACATGCATTTCTGTTGATTTATGATACATTTTACATGCAAAAATATGTATTACACATTTTCTCATTTTGTAGTAGTTCACATATTTGAAGTAGTGTTTGTAAATTATTTTAACTTTGTTCGCACAATCTTGATAGGACCTTGAGTATCTTATCCCTATTTTACATTATACATATCTGATTGAGATGAATCTAGTAGCGTTGAAAACTACAGGAAAAAGACTACTACTTTATCTATAATACAACAATGTCAACTCGAATGGAAAACCTCCAAAAATCACAATGAATTTGATGCATATGAGAAATCCTATTCTATTTGTGATAAGACTTGACTTTTTTGACAAGTTATCAACCTCTTACCCGTATATATACGCCATGATTCAAACAACGTGAATTTGAAGTTTTTTTCATCACAATAAACACATATTTACACAATTCATCTTGGAGAGTTGGAGAAGGACATCAAGATAAGATTCACGAAACTTTCAAGATCAAAATCATCAAATTCAAAAGGAAAATTTCAATTCTTTTCTTCAACTTATTCTTTTAGTCAGACAAGGATGTAAATTTATAATTGAGTTTGCACAATCATGTCTATCTAACCCTCTTGAGATTCTAAGAATGTTCTCAAATTGATGGATATTATTGAAGAATGATTGAATTCATCTAGATCTTTATTCTTATTCCACTAAAAAACAGTTGTTGATGGAAATAGTGTTGGAAAACTTTCAACGTTAATTAAGATGGATTAGCGATGACATTTCACCGGAATCGGCTACAAAAAACTATCAAAGGGTGCCAGCGAATTACTGATGAAATAATGATGAATATTAATGATAAAATTAATTATGCTGGTAATTCATCCGTAATTTTTTTGGAATTTTGTTTGCCATTATTGGTGAAGGAATTAATGACCGAAAGTGACCGTTAGTAAGGCGAAGTAATTTACAATTAAATAAATATGTGAGTAATACCTACTCAATTGGTGACGAAATTTCATCGGTAGATTTTGACAAATTTAGTGATAGAATTTTCATTGGTAAGTAGTGCTGGAAATTTTCTTCAGTAAAAGAAAAACCTTTCATAAATATTATAAATATATTTATATTATTTTATATATATTAGAAATCGTACATCGCACAAAAACAATATTAGTATGCATGTGTATATATCTTAATATAATAAGTGAATAGTATATAAATAAAAACTCTTATATGTCCCTGCAAATAAATATTGTTAAAAACGAATCATGAATAATGATGTACTGGACTGTACTAACTGCATTTAATCTAAATATTTAATATTAATCAAATAATTGGTTAAGGCTAATTATATATAATTTAGAAAATACTTTTTCCCTTGGACATCATAATTGTTAGATTTGTGGCACTGAAAACTTGCAAGTGTGTTGGTGACATGTAATACCCAACAATTCTTCATGGTCCGCACATGACATATCAATACTAATAAAATAAAGAATAATTAAAAATTAATAATTTCCCACTAATCTTTAGTTTCTAAAAGTGAAAATATTTTTGAATATTTATTATGCATTGGATTTAGACTTTAAATAAATATTAACTAATAATTTTTTAAAACAGATATTAATTAATTTAACTTTTAATACAATAATCAATTGTTATAGAAACAAAACTTTTTTTTGGGACGAGAAAATATATTTTTTTATAAAAAATATATATTTTACACATTTTTATAAATAAAATAATAAAATACTCTGAATATTATACAGTATTTGTTTTTAAATATTGAGTTACTCAAAATTCATTTTATTTTATATTTTTAAATATATTACAAATCATGCGTCGCACGAAAAACAATACTAGTATATATATGTATATATAATATAATATAATATTTAAAAACAAACAAAAAATTTAAGAATCTCCATTTTAAGTAAATAAAGATGGATATGGAGATCGGGACCTCCATTTTCTATACGCACTATTATGAACATGGGAATCCCCACTCTATTCTTAAGGGGGTGTTTGTTTTAAACTTGACATAGAAGAATCTTGAATATCAAAATATTTTTCTGTTTATTTTGAGTTGTAAAATTTAATTTTTCAATTTAATAAAATATCACCCTAATAGTACTATCTATACATATTTTGCATCTATTCTGTAATTATATCCCTATATGTCTTTTATGTTTTTACCTTCTCTCTTCTATTCATAAATCACATCCTTTTCTCTTCTTGTAAATATATGTATGTCATAAATATAATATTATATATAGAATATATACATAAATATATGTTATATGTAATATATATATATATATATATTTTGTATAGCGTATGAATATATACAGAAAAAATATATGAGTAATATATGTATATATATTATATGTGCTATTTAATATGAGTATGTATTTTCTATAATATTTAATATGTATAATGCTTGAATATTATAATATATAAATTTAATAGTATTGTATATATTAGGCTCAACTAATGTTAGAAGTAAATAAGTTAATTTAGGAGTAATTTTTTGGGGTTAAGAATTAAGACTGAGTCATCCAACACATGAAGAATAGGACAAAGAGTCTATAAAGAGTAGGACTCCTAAACTTACAGGGAGTCCACAAAGAGTGTGATTTATAAGCCCAAAGTAGTCCACAAAAAATATTCTTAAGCCAAATTGATCCTCAAAGAGAGAATTGGATCGTTAAGGATGGCAATTAACCAGAAAACGCCATCTTCTCTCCCTTCTCTTGTATTGAGATTCAGAAGAATTTTCGCGAAGAACTTGAATTGCTTGGTGTAGTTGTTAAACTGTTTTTAATTACGTATACGGGCTGTACATGTATAGTCATAGATTGTAATTTTTTTATTATTATTATCTTCTGCTGCATATTTTGTATAGTCATAAATTGCAAAAATAATTTTAATTAATATTTTCTGCTGCATATTTCGTATGATCTATAAACATTATATAATGTATTATTACATATGTGTATGTATTTTGTAGAACATATATGTATATATAATATTATATAAACCTATATATACTTACACACACATATATATATATATATGTATGTATATACACACATAATATAATATTACAACAAATTATTTTTACTAGGAAAAGGGACATCTTATTCTTAGCCTGTTGGGACCGTCAGTCCAATGAGAGATGAGTTGGGTCTTATTACAACAAATTGTTTTTATTAGGAAAAGGAACATCTTATTCTTAACCTATTGGGACCGTCAGTCCAATGAGAGATGAGTCGGGTCTAATTTACATCAAATTCTTGTACTAAAAAGAAATTGATAGGTTGATTGTCCATTTTTATTGAGCATCACTCCGACTTTTAATTTTGTGTTTGTATGTGTGAGTTATTGTGCCAAATACGTTTGATTTATTATATATTTCTTTAAATTGAGAATATTACTTTTGCAAAGATGAGAGTAGCAGTTTGGTATGTGAATTGACACATACTAGATAGTCTGGCCCTTAAAACAGTGGTAAGCTTTCTAAGGGACTTAATATAATTTTTAGACTAACTCTCGTATGCATTAGGTGTATGGTCCACCTGATTTATAATATTATCTATTTAACTAAAAAATATTACATATTTATGTAAAAAGTATTACTATTTTTTTAAGATAATAAATAATCACTAATATTTTTCAAGTAAACAAATAATATTTTTTAGTTAAATAAGTAATATTTTACATCAAATTTGCACGGTGCACCCAATACATATATATTTTTACGAAATTTTTATGTAATATTTTAAATAAATAGTTTGGTCCCTCAAAAATCAAATGATTATAAAATCTTTGTTTGTTGTCTAAATTATGTCACTCAGTTCAAATCCTACCTTCTTTTGTAAAATCCACTCAATTTCAAATTTGTATGTTTAGGAAAAGGCCTCTTACACTCTTATAAAATTGTTATTTCACCCTCAAAATTTATTTCACTTATCTTAAGATTTTCAAATTTTAATCAAACCGACTCATATTTTTAATTTATTCATAATGTTATGACTAAATTCACTATCTCACACAATGAGTTTAAAGTCAATGAAAATTACCTCTTTACCCTTAACATGTTTGAACGTCAGCATTAATCCCAACATCTTTCTAACTTCTCCAATAAAACTTCAGAATCATAAAATTTTACTAAAATTAGTCGTAATGCCGTGTAATATACAGGTGTAAGCTTTTATTAAAGATACTAATTATATTTTGAAATTATTAAAAAATTATTAATTTATATATTAATACACTTAGAATTCATATTCAAAGTAACTTCATTTTTCATCTTTTTTTTTTTCATTCTTAAATTCAATTATCATTGACTGACAACCTAGGGGAAATATTTGTTGCTATGCAAATATTTATATTTACAAAATATTTATTATAAAGAGAATTAAATACATGAGTTATCTCGACAATTGATTTTAAATAATTGCATTGCCCTTTCTTAATTGAAATTTTTCTAACTCTTTTTTTCTTGTATTTATTATTATTATTATTAGGGACAGATGACAACTTATAAAGAAGAATAAAATTTGATGTGACAAGTCTTAAGAGTATGAAGTCTACTTTTAAATATATAAATGTAAACTTTTTTAATAAATCCATCCAAATGTCTTTATCCCAAAATAAATATACCCACAAAATTATCTTTTAAAAAAATACTTTAGAATATATTTTATGTGGAAACTTTATTACTATTACACTAAAGATTGAATATCCTTCCACACCCGGCGTCATAGTTCTCCTATGCGGAGCAACCCATCGCACATAGAAGGGGCTCAATCTCCATCACCCTCAGATGTGGATGCATGCCCACTAGTTTAGTATCGAGTGCCTATTTAAAATATCTCTAAACTAATATGAAGGAAATTATTTGTTATTGAACTATTATGTTAGGTTTTAAGATAAAAATACAAAAACATTCTTTTTTTAATTCAAGAAATTAGTTTATATAAAAAAATTAATGTGTATAAAATAAGATTGTTTATTTAATTTTTATCTTGATTTTATTGGTTGGAAATTTTGTGTGCATGGTTTAGAGTATTTATAGAGGATTAATTTTATTATAAATATTATTTTTTAGATAATCTCATATTATTTCACAATTACATTATTATTTTTTGTGGATTGGAGCACTTGTATTAGATTTGAGTATTTATATAAACAATATAAATTTGTAATGGATTGAATTACATATATGAAAAAAAATCTAAACTTTAATATATTAGATACGAAAAAATTAATTTTTCTAAAAGATAAGATTATTTATTTTATTTTAGTATTTTATAAGCTTAATATTTTTAACCTCAATGAATTCATTTTTAATTAGGTTGTAACGTTTGGAACTCTTTTTTTACTTATTATTTATTATCATTAGGACACATGACAGCTTATAAAAGTGCAAAAATATGATGTGTTAAATCTTAAGATTATGAACACTACTTCTCTTTTTAGATTATCTCATATTTTTTTGAAATATTAAAGTTATTTTGTTTATTTATTTCACAATTATATTATTAGTTTTTTGTGGGTTGGAGCACTTGTATCAAATTTGAGTATTTATATAAACAATATAAATTTGTAATGGATTGAATTACATATATATATATATATATCTAATCTTTAATATATTAGATTATAAAAAAATTAATATTATTTGCTAAAAGATAAGATTATTTATTTTATTTTTATTATTTCATAATCTTAATATTTTTCACTTCAATGGATTTATTTTTAATTGAATTGTAACTTTTGTAACTCTTTTTTTTTTTTGTACTTCTTATTTATTATCATTAGGACACATGACACCTTATAAATAGTGCAAACATATGATGTGTCAAATCTTGAGATTATGAAGTCTACTTTTTAATATAATATATATATATATATATATATATATTAATTTGATATTTATAGTATAATTTTATTTTATACAATCTCAAAATAAATAAAGATTATTACTATTTAATTTTTTTCATAAATTTCAAAATTTTAAATTCATTTTGCACAAGTCCCTTGGGCCTAAACCAAACCACCCTTAATTGTTTTTTTTTTTTTTGGACCTAATTAAATTGGGTTTTAACGAAAATGGTGCTCCATACTCGGCTGGTATTTTTGCAGCCCGCCCCACAAAATGGTGGGTTGCGGGCCGCCCGCCCGGGCAACAACTCGTTCCGAGAGTTCTATTTGTTGATTTGTTGTTGGCAAAGGGAATGGAAACGATAAAGAAAAAGACTAAAACCCTTTCTAACGCAAAACCCTACCTCTGTCTGTACCGCTTCAATAAGGTGATTTGTATTTCTGAACCTTTTTTTGCTCAATTTTGTGTTCTTACTCCTATTTGCCAATTTAGTCAGCTATATGAAAAAGGATTGGTCAGATTACTCAAAGGACGAATATGCAATCAAAGAATTAGTGAGCATATGTGTATATGTAATTACACTTGTCGCTGTATCGATGCTTGAATGTGATTTTCCGTGGTGGAAGAATTAGTTACAGTTCTATTATCATCAAATTCCCTGATGTATTGCTTGAAATCTTGATCATTTAAGCATTTATAACCGAAGTTATTCTTTGCTTTCTTAGAGATGAATATGCCGTCTCCAGACAACGAGGATAATGGAGAAGAGACTTTTCTGGATGGAAGTGATATAATTAATGAGTACGATATTGATGAAGAAGGTATATATGACTTTGGAAAGTAGTCTGTAGTAGGTGTTGTAAGTTGTTTTTTTTTTCCCCTGAATTAACTGTGGCTGGTAAGCTTACTTTCTTGTGATGGTTGTGCAAGTATGTCCAAAGTTTTTACTTTTTATATGGTGTTAGGTTGTCGTGATTCAAATGACAGGCGCTGCTAGTTTTAGTTTGGGGTATCAGAACCAATGTTATGTCCGGTTATTTTGTTAGAATGCTTGTTCATATTTAATTTGTTGTTGGCGGCATCAGGGTAGTAATCATTAATTTGTTCTCTTAGTTTGTATACGTATTACACTTTTTCTTTGAAGTCTGAATCTTTTTTGTAGCAATCTACTTAGGACACGTGTTGTGTGCTTCTGTAAATGTTTTGCTGATTGACCTTATATGTGTTTCAGAACTCCCAGATGCGAATGAAGAAGGTGGCTCTGATGGAGACGAAGAATTTGGTGAGTTCATTTTGATACAATTTTATTTCTCTACTTGGCAATAACAATTCCTTTGACCGCTAATGCTATTTATTTCCATATCCTTGTATTTTAAGTAAAGTACAAACAAAAATGATATCATCTACTTTATTGATTGTCATTCTTTTTATGTTTTTATTTTTTATTTTTGGATAAGAAACCAGAAATTCATCAATGAAAACAGAAGATGCAATGGGATGAGTCATCCTTCATAAAGAAAACAAAACATAATCTGAATCCTAGCAATATCCGACCCTAAGAGTTTCTCAAAAAATCTCTTTGATTTGAAATTACACCATGCAACCATTAATGTAATGCTGTTCAGCATCTCCTCCTGGATTTCCTCAAGATTCTTCTATTCATTACTTATTATTCTTGTTTAGTCAAGTGAAGAAAAAATAAAGGTTAAACACATGGAATATATAAGAACTCTTCCTGTACGTGCAAATGATAGTAATAACTTTTTCAAACAGTTGAATTTCCAATATGCATATCAAAAGTTCCAACCCAGTATGATATAGCTTGGTGAATCACTTTATTTTCCTTGTAATGTGCTGTATAATATGTGAAGACATGTGGGAAATTGCAAAAAAGTTGTATCAATGTTCTACTATACTAGAAGAGCTAGTTCCTTGTAAAATGGAATTCATAAACAAGATGCCTGTTGTACTCTCTAGATGTTTAATCCATGTCATATAGTTTCACATACTTGAGATTTGATTTAATAGGAGATTCCATGCAGTGTTTATATAACTTGATTCCTTTACTGATTTCTATGACAAACTGATTTGTTAAGAGTTATATTGTCACTTTGGTTGTATAATGGATTGACATTTAGTTTACCAGAGGCATTGAAGCTAGTAAAACAAAATCCATATTGTTTGTCTTACACTGGTATTCTTTGACGGTTGCAGATGAGGTTGATGATTCAATACATATATTCACTGGTCATACAGGTGAGGCATGTTATTACTGTATTGAATCTTCTATTTTTCATTATATAATAGTTGTTTACTTTGTATTTTAAATTGTTGATCCTTGCTGGTCTACAAACAAACTTTATGTGAAAATCTGAGTTCTCATGTTTAATTAGGAAAGGTGATATTGGAGGAAAGTTTGTTTTCTTTGATTGTAGCTAAAACTAAAATAGGATGATAACAATGAATTCAGCTTACCAGATGGACTGCGATGGTTGAATTTTCTTTACTGTATTGGTTCTAGGAGGCCAATCTGTTCAAGGATCATAGGGATAGCTAGCCTCCTGAATGAGATTCATTCCTGAGTTGCAGTGGTAGATTATAAATATTAAAAATATAACTGCGAGTTGACCGTAATCACACGCGTTGCGGGAAGAAATATTTTGAGTAAGATCAGAAGTCATGCTTCTTACATGGCCATGTTTGGTTATCGGTCATTATTAATCCCCGACAAATTTCCTCTGGTTTTTTCTGCCAAGAATTTTCCTTAAATAACTGCTTGTTTTGCATCTAGGTGAACTATATTCTGCTGCCTGTAGTCCAACAGATACTGCACTAGTGGCAACTGGAGGTGGTGATGATAAAGGATTCCTATGGAAAATTAGTCATGGAGACTGGGCTGCTGAGTTGCAAGGTATAGAATTGGCATTCTTCTTCACATTTTTTGAAATGTAACACACAAAAATTATAATTTCTTGATCATAAAATCATTTAATTGTGTACCCTCCTCAACTAACTTTTCCATGTCCTTTCTTGTGTGGAATCTTTTTGAAGTCAATTTATTGCACTAGCTGCCAAAAGAAAATCTGTATTTTCTAGAAGTTCAATTCCATGGGAAGACTTCTATCATAATATTATCTATGTTTATCCCTGAAATCTGTAACAATGCATTTGCCTTATTTTTTTATTGTTAGGTGAAATGACTTTTGATGGAGGAACTTATTGTTTCAGTAAAGATGCTTTAGTTGCATCTCCCTAAAGATGCTTTTGTTACATGTTCTAATGGAGGAACTTATTGTTTTTGTAGAAATTTTGACAATATGTTGAATTATAGCATGGTTATTGACACAGTATTAGCCAGTGACTAAAAAGGCACGCCTAGGCACTAGGGGAGTTGTTTCGAAGCTAGGGCACCTCATGGGGGGTGAGGTGAAGTGAGGTGAGCTTCAGCCAGGCGCTGTTAAGGTGCTCGCCTTGGGTGCCTTTTGTCTAGGCGAAGGCAAGAAAATGCATGCCTTGTTGAAGTTCATCTGTTTTCCCTCTTGTTCTACCACTTTTCTTATGCTTTAACATGTGGGCCTTCCTCCACTGTTGACCTGGGCTCCTTTCGGGTAGCTACCACTACCAGTTATTGGAAACACACTGGGAAGCTTTGAGATGCACCTGAAAATGTAATATTTTTTGGAGTTTGCAAAGTTTGGAGATGAAGATGAACTGTTCTTGAGTTTGACAACTCTCTCCTCTAATTTAGGGTTAAAATATTCTCTTCTTTAAGATGTAGTTTGTAGGTTTAGCGGGTCTAAAAGTGAGTCCTAAAGGTTGGAAAGTGGGTAAAGTACTGGAAGGCTGGAAAAATATTCCATCTTTATTGACAAAATTATCCCCTTTCTTCGTTAACATATTGGCGGAAAAAATAGGGCTATGTTTTATTTGAAAGTAGAATGTAGAGCATTCATTGAGAAATCAGTTTTGTAGTAACTTTTGTACTACTAAAGCATATAATCTATCACTCTATGTTAAGACTCCAAGAAAATGTTAGGTTTATGTCTTGATAAGACAACATAAAATATCACACAACTTGTTTTTCCTATCGAAGAGTACCAGTTCAATGATTACCATGAACTGTAATTTGAGTACAATTTTTAACTTCTTGCATCTTCTCAACCGTCCACATGCAGGTCACCAGGATTCTCTATCTAGTTTAGCCTTTAGCACTGATGGACAGTTGCTTGCATCTGGAAGCTTGGATGGAGTTGTTAAAGTATGGGACAGCGCTACAGGAGATTTAAAATGCAGTCTTGAAGGCCCTACTGGAGGCATTGAGGTGATATTTGAGAGGTTGTGTTAGTGAATTATCTTTTGTTATATGCCATCTAAACGATAGTTGTTCAGTGGGTCAGGTGGCACCCAAAAGGACATTTGATCTTGGCCGGTTCAGAGGATTCCTCTGTTTGGATGTGGAATGACAGGGCTGCTTGTATGAATGTTTTCACAGGTCATGGGGCTAGTGTAACCTGTGGTGATTTTACCCCTGATGGTATTTTCTTTCCATCATGAATAATATCTTATGGCGTTCCCTAGTATAATAATTTTATAATTTGGCTGACTCTGTTATTTTTACCTTTTGAAGGTAAAACAATTTGTAGTGGTTCTGATGATGCAACTATGAGGATTTGGAACCCTAAGACAGCAGAAATTATCCATACTGTTAGAGGTATGCTATTAAGTTTTTCTGTGCCGATTTGTGATATTCTGCTGCACTTTGATTCCCTAAAAACTCAAGCTGCCTATGTGTTAGCATCATCTCTCCATTTTTTTTGAACTTCCATTCTTGTGATTCCCTAAAAGATCTCATTGCATTGTTTATTTATTTTACTTTAGCATAAAACCAAACTACCATAACTAGCTCTTGCTCTAAGATATATCCTCTTAGCATATAGAAGTTTTATTGCTAGAACTGGATGGCATGGGGTTGGGATGTGATCCATCAGGGGAAGCAAGCTAGGCAATCTAGCTCATTTACTGTGAATGGCACCTATAAGGATCCTACTGAGATAATTGGTCTTGGACGGCTTACACTACTGTATCATGTCCTAATTGTTTTTAAATCTTCGTGTTTCTTGTGTTCAGATCATTGATAATGTCATTACAGTGATATAATTATGCTTCAAAAGTAAAAAATTTAGAATCAGAAAGTCGGAATTGAAAAAGTTAATTATGTCTTGGTTGAGGTCCAGCGGATGGAGGAATGTTAAGTACAAAATATTTTCCTTGTGTAAATAGAAGTCTGTGCTCTTAACACCCCTTATTCCATTTCTTCCTTTGTATATTTGCTATTTACTTGCTTAAACAAAAATTATGGCCTGCAGTTGATGATTAGCTGTCAATATTGCCTCCAACCTATAGGAGATGTGAATATCACTTGTGGATAATTGATTTACTTTATGTTTGTTTTGCTTCAGTTTTGTGCTACTGAGTACTGATTGAAATTTGTGCTTATTTTGCAAGGTCACGCTTATCATACAGTAGGTCTCACATGTTTGACAATCATCTCTGACTCTACTCTTGTGCTTACTGGTTCAAGCGATGGTTCTGTCTATGTTGTTAATATATCAACTGGGAGGGTGCGTTTGCCGTGTTTTATTTATTTGTTATTTCTGTTGCTATATTGCAGTAGATCCTTTTTTGTCTCCTGCTAGTTCTTCGACAAATGAATGATCTCATGATGTCCAACTCTGCAGGTTGTCAGTTCTTTAAGTGCGCATACAGATTCAATAGAGTGTGCTGCTTTTGAAGCAAGGTTTTGACCTGCTACTTTTCCTTGTTATCATGTATTTTGGGAAGAAATGGATTTGAATATATCTTACCAAGATAAACTTTATCTGGATGTCTGTTTGTGGAGCAGAATATCTCTTTTGAAAAAATTCCATGATTGTTGAAGCCTTGCTGATGTGGATTTCTTTCTCGTAGTTCTCGGCGGGATAGTTGGAGGGCTGCAACAGGAGGCATGGATAAGAAGCTTATAATCTGGGATCAGCATTCATCACCTCGATGCATATGTGACCATGAGGTTTACTGGATTCCTTCTCTCTCCCTCTCCCCCTGGCCCGCATTACATTTAGGCAATTGTTGTCATAATTTTTTCTTTTTCTTGGTATCTGGACCATCCACCCTGAGGTGTGGCTAGAATGGACTAGTCAGATCTGTAATGGCTACAGGCAGCTTAAGCATTCAATTCGTGTAGCCAAGTTTTTCTTTTTCTAGTGTATCATGAGTTTCAACACTTCTGATTTGAATACGCTCTGGGCATGCATTGTTTGGCTTAGTAAATAGACCTAAATATAAATCTGCAGTTATGAAATTAGTTAATATGTGCTGAAAGAAATAGCGAGCATCATTTGTTTTAACTACCCACCACCCAAACCTGCAGTAAAATTCACCACCTAAGAAATAGCCGTAGCTGTGTGACCGCAATTTCTTTTATCTTTAAACCATGAGCACAATGTGGCTCTGGAGGACTGAATTAGTTAATTCAAGGAGGTTTTGAGAACTAGGGATATATGTTTGGAATTTGGAGTCCAGCTTAATTTAATAGGTTGTAACTACATCTTGATTAAATGGGCATTCATTTCGTTAATTATCCTTTGAACCGCTCACATCACAGTAGTCGTAGCGTAAAGGCTGTAAGTCGAGGGGCCAGCCATAACATACATAAGGCTATTCCTCTCACATCCATGTGGTCTGTGATTGTGAATTGCCTTGAAGGTTTCTCATTAGGTTCTCTTGTTTAGTTCATAGTTATTGTAGTGATAGTCCTCTTGCACTGGTGCTTCAACAGGAAGGCTTCAAGATAGTTGAACTTTCTGAATGTTATTTGTGATTTGGGTTCTTGTTGGGACCTTCTTATGTTTGAGATTTGTTTTACTGAGGAAGTGGTATAGTTAAGACGATCATTTTATGCTGGAGGAAAGAGAACAAGATGAGTTCAATTCTATTTTATTGTCAGATTATGTGTTTTCGGAAAATAAAGGTGAATCAAGTATTATATGTTTCTATGTGGTGGACTTGTGGTGGGTGGCAGCTGTGAACGGTGTTACTTGTGAGTTGTGAATTAGACATTGAAGTGTTGGCCAATGACGATTGGGTTGATCCTTGTAGGTTGGCAGGTGGTGGTTTCAAGTTGATACTAGTTTTGCATAATTACCCTAATATATGTTCTTGTGAATTTAATTTGAACTGTTCTTGCTTTTTATGGCTATGTGAAATCAGATAATAAGAGATTTTGTAAATTCAAATTGGCAATGTATATAATAGCTGTTTTCCAGCTCCAGTAAACCCTACAGAGTATTAATGGCTGTATGCCAATCTGCAATAGTCCATTAGTTGTGCTAGAACATCAGATGATTTCACTTGCCATGGCTTTTGTGCAATATATACTGAAGCATTGCTTATTTTGTAATTGATTTTGGAGGGATTTGATCCATATGGATATGCACTGGTAGTAATCAAGTTCAGAAAGCTCTCTTGTAATGCCTTAAGCATATCCTAGACCCTATTAAACTTTCCAATCTTTAATTCATTAGAAAGTACTTTTACAAATAAAAAATACTTGGGTCATATTCAATTATGAAGATGTTGATATGTATATAAGATAAGATCTTGAGATGATTTTTAACCTCAAATTGGATATCATGGGCATGCACACATTCTCTCTCTCTCTCTCTCTCTCTCTCTTCCCCCTCTTCCTTTTCTGGTATCAGTATTACTGCGCATACATATATGCTTGCAGATGATCCCTCAACCACTTGTATTTTCAATCACTGTTAGACTTAATGTACTAAGTTGAATTTATATTTGCAGGATGGAGTAACGTGTTTGCTATGGCTTGCTGGTTCCAGATACATTGCGACGGGCTGTGTTGATGGAAAAGTACGAATATGGGACAGCCTTTCTGGAGATTGTGCAAAAATATTGAATGGACACTCCGATGCCATTCAGTCTATTGCTGCATCTTCTACTGGAGAGTTCCTAGTATCCGTTTCACTCGATGGAACTGCTCGGGTGTTTGAGATTGCAGAATTCAGAAATTCGTGAGCACTTTGACCACATCTCGATCACTGGCAACTTTTGTCGGATGTTGTACTCAAGTTTCTGTGGTGTTCCTTTCGATCAGCTTTGGCTCAAGATTGAAAATTTAGTTATTTTCCTGGATGATTGATTAGAGTGTAGAATTGGAATCATATTTTGACCGCTGCATATTTATTATGGTAACTTATTGATGTGTCAATAATTTATTTTTGATTAATTTTATTGTACGGTTACGAATACATATATTTTCGCTCTTCATTTCATATTCAGTCTCAATTTTATTAGAATTTATTGTTTTATACTGAATCTGCGTAGTTTAAGATATCCTTTGTCTTTCCCAACTTTTATCTCGTATTTACTTGGCTGATGGTGTGGAATTTATTATCTCTATATAGTTTTAAATTATAGTAATATTGGAACACACATGTGGAATTTATTATCTCTATATAGTTGTAAATTATAGTGAACACACATGGTCTTAAGTTTTGTTGTATGGTAGTTATTATGAAATCAATACGTGGAATAGGAGTGTTCAATATTTGGTCGAAATCGATTGATTTTTAAAATGCAATTCTATAAGGTAAATTTTGGTTTTGGTTTTTTTATTTTTAGAATTGTGGATGTTGGACAAAATATTTGAAGCAACTGAATCAATTGAATTATAGCATTCACTACATGAAAATTTGGAGAAGGCCGTAGCACAACCAATAGGTTGTTATTGTTTATTGTACATGTTTAATAAAATTTGGACAAGGCTATAGTACAATCGGTAGGTTGTTATTGTATATGTTAAATTAGTAGGTATAGTTTGTATTATTATATTATGAGAAATAGAAATTTGTGAATTTAATATATAAAAAATACAAATAACATAAATATATATTATATTAATATATTCCTAAGATACAAAAAAATACTAGAAAATATATAAATAATATATAAAAGTCTTAAATAATACATAAATACAAAAGTAATATATATATATATATATATTCAAAATAAATTTATTATTATTGAAAATAATAATAATTTCTGAAAAGTACAAAATCTGCAAAAATAATAATTTATGACAAATAAAAAATTGAATAAGATAGTAATTTAAAATTGAAAAAATAAAATAATTTCTGAAAAAATAAAAAATAAATTATAATATCAGAGAAATAAAATAAATATTATCTAAAAAATTTATATTACTTAAAATAATATATAAATTGAAAAATTGAAATAATATATTTATTATAATACTTAACTAATCTTATTTTTATCAAATAATGTCATATTTTCATTTTTTATAAAAATATTTTAAGTAAAAAAATATATCACCATTAGCTTAACAGAAACATTTTATATTTAAAACATAATATTTTACTTTTATATATGATAAACTATGTCAAAATAAACATATGATGTATTTATTATAATATTTTAAATAAAATTATTTTTCAAAAAAATTATTTTTATCTAATAATATCATATGTTTATTTATATAAAAATATTTTAAATAAACAAAAAATATCATCATTAACTTAACAAAAATAAATTATATTTACAAAAACAAATTATTTGCATATATGCTATACGAATGTCAAAATAAAGATCTTAAGAAGAGAATTAATATGATATATAGTTTTTAAATAAAAAAATGAATTTGAAATAAAAAAGTTATAAGTAATTAAATTTTTTGGATGAAAAAGATATATTAAGTAGTTTTCTTGGGAATGATGAGAGAGGAGAAAAGGAAAAAGTGATGTAAAGTAGGTAGGGTTGTGAATTGAACGATCACATCCCACGACCCCGTAAACAAGTACTAATCAACAACTGGTTGTGGCAACCCAATCAAGCATACCCTTTACTATAAGCAATAATTTATAGAGCATAATTTATCTATAGTAATATAATATCAAAGTAGTCTTAAAATAACAATTTACCAATTATTTTCATTTTTCAAAAGTATAAATATTTTTAAAAAATGATGTGAAATATTTTAAAAAAATAATTTGTCAACTTTTAATTAGTTGTTTTTTATTTTTATATTTTTTTCAAAAATTATATTTTCTAATTTATCAAAATACAAATAACCTTTTTGTTTCTACTCGTTTTGACGTATAATATATTAGATTAATCATTTTTTTGTAATTTTGTAACACATCACCTATTTTAAACTGAAATATTAGACGAAATGATACAACTTTTTAAATTGATTATTTGATATTGAATTTGAACTGCAAACAAATATTAACTAGTAATTTTTTATCAAACTTATTAAATAATTTTATTTTTAGTACAATTAATTTATTTATTATAGAAAAAAAGTTTTATTTTGATACGCATAAATTTTTATGCAAAACTATATAATTTTTTACATAACTTTATGAATAAGAAAAAAAATTGTAAATATATTTTATTTTATTTATTAATTATATTACAAGTCGTGCATCACATAGAGAAAATATTAGTACAAGTTAAAACATAAAATGCAACTGAATATCACGTCTGGTGGTTCTGTGTTCTGTTTGTTTGTAATGTGAAAATTTGAATATATATAAATATATATATATATATATATTGAAATATATATATATATATATATATATATATATATATATATATATATATATATATATATATATATATATATATTGATTTGATGAGTTTTCGCCTTGTTTTTGTTAGTAAGACTATACAGTAGTTCCAAAACATAATTCAAGAATTTTAAAATAAGCCCGACTATTTATTATATAATGATAAACGTTTCATCCTTTTTATTTGGTAAAATCATAAGAAATTGGAAAAAGAAATTCAAGATTTTTTAAATATGCCCAACTATTATTTATTTGTTTTTATCATAAACGCATTTAAAAATAATATATATTTTTATTTTATTTTTATTCCATAAAAAAAATATTCGTTGCGTATAAAGTTGCACTCGTCTTCTAGGAGCGATTCCAGATAATTAACTGGAAATAAAAAGTGTATTTACGGGTATCAACTGTGACTGCCGTTAATTTAAATAATTGCAGTTAATTTAAATTTATTTATTTGTTATTATATTTGTTGTTATTATAATAATAATAATAATAATTATTATTATTATTATTATTATTATTTATTTATTTATTTATTGCAAAGTTGTGATTCCCACATCCACATCCGATTTCATTTTTTATTTAACTTTTATAAAAAAACAGATTATAGTCTGCCTTCCCCCAACAACCCACTGTTTTGCATGTAATTCAGTTCACGTGGAAATACAATTCCAATTCCTTTGCACCCACAAACAAACAATTATTTTCTCGATCACACCCCATCAGCCGTTATTCAACTTCCTTTTCTTTCTAATCGGAGTATCTACTGCACTTAATTTATACTTCTACTTACTTATTATTATTATTTATTTAAAAAATATTACTATCTTTTTTAATAAATTCATAATATTTTTTAATTATATAAATAATACTCTACATTGAGTTATACGACGCAATTAATATATATAAATTTAAGTTTTTTTGCAGTTGCAATTCTATTTTTCTTTTTATAAAATAAACAAATTTCAAAGTCGTAGCTTAAATGCATGACACTAAATGAAAATAAAGTTAAAGTCGCAACTTAGAATTAGTAATTACCATAGAACCTAAATGCGTAAAAAAGGACACTATTTTTTATAATTATTTATTTTATTACTAATAGTTTGCTAAAGTTACGAATTTGAGATGGCAAGATATAATTAAGAATGAGAACAATTGAAAAGTAGTTTGTCTTTTTTTTGTTCTTTAAATAGAAAAGAAATATATATACATAAAATAAAATAAGAAGCATTATGTATGGTTAAGACATCATAAATTATCTTCCCAGTTATGTCGTCCAAATTCAGTGCCAACCTAAGTTTAGATGCAGAAATTCTATGCTATTTTATAGAAGGTGTGAAATATGTTATATTGTTAAAAATTACAAAGCCACTGGGTAGTATAGAAGTTCCGGTTTACAAGAATTATAACTAACTCGATCAGTATATATTACAAGACAGCCGATGTGTTTCCCAGATTGAGATGACAATACTGTTTTTGTTTTTCAGAGTTTGGAGAGATTATTGATCAGTATAATAGAGATCACTGAACAAATAGAATGGCTTATACACTTAGAAAGGAGCCCAGTTGTTGGTCAATCATTTTATGTTTTTCATCCTTGTTGAAGGAAGGACAATTGCAGCATTGCTACAATCACCCAGTAAAATAATGTTTATCTCACAGCCACTTCCATTCAAGATGGTAGAGGAATCTCCATCAAATTTGGAGAAATTTTGTTATCCTTCTACAACAAAGAATATACGTTCAACTCCAATATTGATTATGGATGAAATATATGTTGAGATATCAATGAAGCATAAATATATGTTATCTCTCTCGTTCTCTTTAAACATATTTTTCTACTCGATTCTTTAATTAATCGTTTTAGAAAAACTTCACATCATGAACGCTACAAATAGGATTGTAAATAAATTGACTCGAGCTAAATACATTATTTCTCAATAATTCTTTTATAAAAATTTTGAATCATAAATATTGTGTTTGAATTTATTTATTAGCAATTGAATCGGGTTTGAATGAGTTTTAGCCGAACAAAACTTGAATTGAGTTCAAGTAATTTGATGTTTTTATATTTATATCATCGACTTTAACTTATAAATTCAAATCAAACTTTAGGTAATATTGAATTTTTAATATCTCAAATCTCATTTGGAAGATTAACAACTAAGCATTTTGAATTTATGCCACTTTGAGACATCTAATAAAAAATGTGAGTGAAGGAAGTTTTTGTTGAAGAAAAAGATGGTGCGGGAAAGTAATGACCAGAAATTCATAAAGGAATATAATTTGAGAAAGAAGATCCTTAGGAAGTTTCTCTGGTTTCCTTAAAAGAAATGTTTCACAACCAGATTGTTGCACTTATTTGCCCTCAACAAATCATATTTACATATAAAACAATAAAAAAAATTGTACATAATCATCATCTCTTAAAATTCGTACAATTATACTCCCTCCATCTTAAATATTCATTTTTATCAATAATTTTCTCCTAAAAAAGAGTCATATTTTAAATATTAATATCTCGTTTTATCTTTATAAAATAGACAAAAAAAAGTTAATTTTGTACAAAAATAAAACTTTATTTTTTTATGACAGAAGGAGTGTTAGTTACATTATGTTATATCACATAAAATCATAGCAATTTAACAATATAATCCTGCTATAAATTCTTTGAAAAAATCATATTAAGCTATCTATCGTATAAGTGTTGTATTTTTCTTTTTTCACCAAATTCGTACCAACTGTTGACAAATGAAAAAAGCTTGATTTCATTTTCTCTCTTCATCCAAAATAAAATTGTGAACCCAAACACATTAATGTTGATGAAATATATGCTGAAAATTCTCTCAAGATTTGCACACACATAATCTTAGTAAACCCAACCAAAAACACCATTAAAGCGCAACGAGACACCCCCACCATTTATGGGTCCCATTTATTGACAAATCCCATGTCTCTTCTCATGTAAGTCTCTCTCTCTCTACGGCTCCACCTTCCTTGCAAAGTGTGAGTGGCCCCAGCAGATCCAGAAACTCCAATTCTCTCTCTCCCACAGCACATCTTTTTCTCCTTTTTCTTTTTCCGTTGCTTGTTGACAAATTTAAGCCTCCTTTCATGGCTTCTTTTCTCTTTTCCATAGCACTCCCCAGCTCCTTTCTCTCTCTAAATGTCAGCTTTCATAAAGTTTCTCACCTCCTTGCTCTTCTCTTCCTTATGTCATCTCTTCGTTTAGCTTCTTTTTGTCCTCGTTTCCTCTGAAATTTTCCTTTCTTCGCCGCACCTTTTTTTTTTTCCGCTTTTAAAGCTAGTGGGTCTATTGAATTCTATATGATAAATGAGATACTGTGCTGGTGGTGCAACGATTATTGGAATCTGTACTCGGTTTTCTGAAGCTGTGATTTGAGGAGTTTTTGTTTGTATATCGACTTAGGTAATCCTTCTTCTTTTCTTCTGAGGACGGAGGATCAATGAATTTGATCTTATTGTTCGTTTGCTTCTCTTGGCTGTTGTCTGTTTGAAAAAATGCTTGAGTTTGTTTGTGTGTGTGCGTCAGTGTCTCTGCGCCAGTCTGCCTCTGCGCGCGTGTGTGTGTGCCTGTGCGCGCATCTCGTGTTCTGGCTGGAAGTAGTTGAGATTTGGATGGTGGACTGATGGTTCCGATTTTGTGATTTGTATTATGAGTTTTTGAAAAATAAAATTAATATTATTTTCGGTGATAAGGCTCCTTCAAATGTGTATGTGTTGAATTTTCCTCACATTTCATGTTATTTTCCCTGAATTTTCTTGCTATCTTACTTTCTGTTGAATATTGGTTTAGTGTTTAGGTCTCCCTTATCTTTTTACAATCTGATCTCGGATTGGGGTTCTGCCTTAATGTCAAAATAACAAATCTTATCGATGCGTTTTTCTTGCGTTCAGAATTTCTTTATTCTTGCTTAGCTGGAAAAAAATGTCGGTTTTACTCTTATCAGAGGAAAAAGATATTCGCGAACACTGTTGGCCCATTAATTGATTTGCATTTCTTAAAGATTCTTTGTGAATTTTGGATGATACAACGAATCAGGACAGTTTTGTACCATATGATCTCCTCCTAAATATTGTTTTTTTTTTTTTTATAGCTTCTTCTGTGTGTGAACGGGTTATGTTCTTTGTTCCTGTTATCATTGAGTACTGTTCGACATACAAGAACATAACACACTGGTTGAAGCTGAACACACCACTGCCACCTTTTGATTTAGCTTAGTTTGTTATCGCAATCTCAAAATCATTGTTAATTTTGATACATGTAACTGCAAATGACTCGGGAAATTGGTTTTGTAAAAGAGAAGAAAGTTTGAAGTAAAATATTCATATTCTTGAGGAAATCTCATTTCTCTCTATTACCAATCTAGTCAACTTGACTTATTAGATTATTAATTTTGAAATATTTTTGTTATTTGAAAGGAATAGCTTTGTATTGTATACAGGATTGAACTGGATTGTGCTATATTTTCTAAAAGTTGTGTTCTCTTTTTTTGTTTCTTCTTATTGTTTTGGATATTTTGTTCAATGTTCACTTTAAAGGATCCATAAAATAAGTCAAAATAACCGATTTCCTGATTATGTTGTTTTTATCCTGCATAGGCGAGTTCGAGCAAATATGCAGTGTACCAGCTACGTTCCTGTATATTACCATGCGAGGGATCTTAATGCAGGTGCAAGTGTGTTTTCTTGGTACCCTTTTGATAGTAATAACAACTGTGGAGAAGAAAGAGGCTACAACATTGCCATGCCGCCAAATAATATCGATCAGTACTTAGGTTATGACAAGGAAGTGGTGAAGCAGATGATACAGAATCATGAAGCCACATTTAGATATCAGGTACTTATCATCTTAGCATTGATATTGACCTTTGTCTTCATTTTGTCTATCATAATTTGCATTTAGAAATCTTGGATTAACAAAAGAAAAATGAAAAGTAATTTGAATATGTCCTGAATCGCTAACTCGAGTTTTGAATTTATGCGAAATTTTTCCTCAGATAGGCTTGGTATATATTTAGAAGACATCTTTGGTACCTTTGGTTTCTAAATATTTTTGATTGCTCTACTAGGTCCAGGAATTACACAGGTTATACAGAAGGCAAAGGGAGTTGATGGATGAAATGAGGGTGAGAGAAGTCTTTGCACAAAATTTGTCAGAATCGATTCATTCTTTATCTAATGCTCGGCCTGAATTCTCTCATACGCCTTCACATGCAAGAAGCTGGCTGGTTGGGGATCTGTCATGCAACATTCAAAGAGCATCAAATTTTGTTGCAGAAAACAGTTATAATGATGTTAAGTTTCAGTTGACTAGCAGTAAAGAAAGTATGAAACAAGTTCTGGATCTTGAACTTTCAGCAGATATGTATTATGATGATCCAGGGTTGCAGTTTAAAGAGGGAAACCTTTCTGAAGCTCCTAAGAAAGTTCCCAACTTTCAGCGTGCAAGTGATTCAGATATTGGTTCTGTTAAAAAAGGTGATTCAACTTGTTTGAATTTAAACAGCCAGAAAACAAATTGTTTTATCGATCTTAATGAACCCATGCTGCTTGAATCAGAGCCTTCCTCTGATCCCTCTGAAATTTATTCTAACCACATGGAGATTGATTTGAATTCTATGCCTGTAAGTTGCTTTTCTGAGACAGAAATAGCTCTAGAAAACCTCCAGTCTGTGAATAAGGAAAGTTGTGCCTATGATCATGCAATGAAGAATGAAAAGTGTGTAGAAGACCATCCCTTTGTAGACAACAGCATCTTCTTGAAAACTGAAATTGAAATTGACTTGAATACAAGCATAGAAGACGAGCACTCTCCACGTCTTTCAAGTGCAGTTCTCCATATTAAATTGGAAGAAGATGCTGAGTTGGTGGGTCCCATTAGCCCGGAAAATGAGGAGTGTTCTCCTCCTAGAGGAACATCTGAGGATCTTCGAGTAGAGATACCTCTTTTGTCCGAACAAGGGGATGGAGAGCCTTCTATGGAACTTGACACCATTGCTGCACAGACTTTAGTTACAATTTTTTCTTTTGGAGTCCAAGAATACGACTCCAGAAACTCTCTATATTGGTTTGCTGAAATTGTTTCTTCCACTGGAGATGATCTAGAAAACAATACTATGAAACTTGAACATGCTGCGGCTGAGAATGGTTTCGGGGCATTGACATTGAAGTCTGAGGAAGATGCTTTTAACTTGTGTCATGGTAAGAAAGAGAAAGAAATGGGTGCTTTGTTTGGGAAGGGCCGTACAAGGGGAAGAAAGCAATGCAAGGACTTGGAAGGACCATTTAAGAGAAAAACAGTGAGGAAATCTTGTGCGAAACCAAGAAAATATTCCAAGTTATCTTCTTCAGCTGATGAAACCAAGAAACCGATTAGCTCAATTTTGAAGCAGCCTGCTACGCGCAGCAAACAAGGTGTTCTACAGAGTTGGGGAAAGATAAGAAAACGGCAAGGAGGTCATAGGCGTAGGGCTACTAAATTTCTTGTTTCATTGTAGGGATGTTTTATGCAATAGGACACATATTATTGTCAGAATCTTATTGTGGAGATGATGACGATTATGAACACTCCTGTATATATAAAATCGATTTTTGTTGCGAATTTATTTAATCACAGGCATTTACATTAGAGATGCAAATGCTGTGTTGCTAGGTTTGACAAAGCAGGGCTTGATATTGTGATCATTGTTGATTGAAACTTGCTGCATTTTCTGGAATGGGAGACTACGAGTGGAGATTGCTTGTCATAAACTACTTATAGAAGATGGTATGTATAGATTTTTGGATGGATGCAGATAGATAAGCTGGTTTAGCATAGGTCCATTTTCTTATAATTCAATTCAGGATGGGAAAGGAATCCGACTCGGTTTAATAAAAAAATGAGTTGTGGATTTATCAAATTTTATGGTAAATCAGATATCTTTTAAACAATTTATTTAAAAGGTAATATTTTTGTGATAAAATATCATACTTTATACATGCCGTGTAATTTATTGTATATAAGGAGATCCATGCATTCGATGTGTTGTGACAAAATAGGATTATAGAGCATAAACAAGAAACAGGAAACGTAAAGAAGACACAAGATTTACGTGGTTCATCAATAAATTGGCTACATCCACGGGCAGAGAGGAGAACGGATTTTATTATGCGGTATATGTTACAGATTACAGATCTCAAAGACCATATATATAGTACTGAGGAAAACCTAAAACACCGAAATTGGGCTTAAGGCCCAATACTGCATACCGTCGGGCCGGGGCGTCTCCGCCCCCCCGGACCCCCAGGCAAGGGGGACGTCGCCCCCCTTGACCCCCCGACTCGCTGACCGGGCAGCGAGACCCCCGTGATAGCTCTGCGATGTGTGTGATTCAAGACATATCAACACGATGTATAAACAATCAAAAGTAAAAAAAAAAAAAAAAAAAAGGCCCTGTGGTGACATTCTTTTTAGAAAAAAAATTTATCATAAAAGTCGTGCAAAAAAGTTATAATTCTGTTTGTGAACCCAACTTTCGTGAAATGACTAAAAAATAAGTGTACGGTTGAGCAATTTATTTTAGACATTAACATACATTACAAATAAAACACGAACTTCAAAATTAAAAGTATGCACCAACTATTATATCATGTTCAATTACTAAATTATATGATAAGTTACAACAAAAGTACATTTTATAGTTGTTGTAATGAATGGGATTCATAGCATTTTGGATAGGGGTTGTCATTCCAAAAATAGAAAATGAATAATCCATATGTGTGGTATCTGAAATGCAATTCAAAATTATCTTCATATCCCTTTTTAATACTTTTCATTGTAATTTTCTCTCAAAACTTATTTTGTATGATACAATAATTTTCATCCTTATCCCCTCTAATACGTTATGTACAATTATTTTTTTAATTATATATAATTAATAATAATATGATAAGGTTTAAAATTTTTCAGAATTACATTACACTATTGCCTAGGTATGTCAAAATACTTTCCATTTAACAAATTATTATCTAAATTAAAGTACTTCAAGAAGTTTTATAATAAATAAATAAATATATAAATACTCATTATAATAGTGAGAATTTAATTCACCGCACCTTCAAAAAAGGATGGCATAACATTGATGCGAATCACTGATCAGCATTGCCGTGTTCACGCTGATCGATGAGACCTCAGTGCCAAAAAAAAGAGCTCCACCAGGATTATTCTTTCATTCTAACTAATTAATAAAATAAGTAATTTTAGATAAATCTATAAAATAAACATTAATAAGATATATATATATATATAATAATAATAATAATAATAATAATAATAATAATAATAATAATAATAATAACAACAGAACAGCCTAAAAATAAAAATTAGAATTTTTCCACCCAAAATATTCTTTTATATTTAGAAAGTTCCGTAATCAATAAGAATTTTTTTCTTTCTTTCTTTTTTTATTCAATTTTTAAAAGCTTATAACTTTTTCATATAAATTTCATTGTTTTAAAAAAAATCAAATTAATCATCTTTTCATGATCTTTAGTTTCATATCTATATTGTATATATAAAAATATAATATTAATTTTTAAATATAAAATATATTTTTATAGGTTAATTGTGGTATATTTTAAAATTTTATATATTTTTATATAATGAGATATTTTTATTTTAAACAACTTTATCCAAAATATATTTTATATAATTATGTATTTTATTTTTAAAAAGTATATATTATTATATTATCTTATTATAAATCGTGCAACGCACGGGAGAAATACTAGTTTTTATTAATAAGATAACATAACTTTTCTTGCAATAACTTATTATTATTATTATTTTATGACAAAAATATATTAATAATATAATTTTATAATCATATTATTAGCATAATAAATATATTATGCCTCATGGACCCAACATTTTGAACTGTATATTGGCATTAATTATAACGAGTTAGGAACACAAATATTTTTTTAATTATAATCATATTGAGGGAATTAATCTGATAGGGTGGATTTGAGTAGTTTTAAATGAGTTTGGGATACAATTTCAATAACCGTTATGGTTTGGGTAGGGTACATGTTTACCCCTTTGGAAACCCATTGCCCCATCCATTTTTTTTCTTAATTTAATTTAATTATACCAATATCTATGTTTCGATCTAGCCAATGAAGATGTTAATATTTAATGTTTATTATCAGATTGTTATGCAATAATTAAATTGGGTGTATGACACTCATTTAAATGATTATAAATAAATACGTGTAAATGAAATAAATTATTTTTAGGCAAGTAGGAGTAAAATACGGGCATTGGTAACATTCAAAATAAATATAAATCAAAGTCGTAATTTTGAAACAAATATGAATATTACTATTTTAGCGAGTTCAAATTTAAATATCCCTTGTATATCTATAACCTTAATAACTCAACATTTTATATTATATGACTATATGAAGAGGTGACAGTTCAAGTAATAGAATATGAAGCTTCATTAAACTAATCTCACACCTATAAAATACATATTGAGGAGGAATATGCCAAAATGGGCTATTCTTGTCAACAATTTCAACATAATGTACAACTGTTTTAAGATACTCCCAACACAATACATTTTTAGAACACAAATTTCTCTTGTTTTAATTAATTGGCCCTCCTTTACTCTCTCTCTCTCTCTCTCTCTCTCAACTAATAAATTAACAACTGTCTTTTCTTCTTTTGCAGTTAAATATGGTGCTATCATCCAACCTGTTGCCATAATTCTCCAATGATAAGTTTCCCATAAACCCCTCAACAAAGAAATTCGTTGCAGTCTCTTCTCCTCTAGTTTGTTTCCAATTTCTGTAGATTCATCTTTTTGTACCATTTTATCTGCTTATCAAGGTATTCTCTTGTTCTCTTTAAGTAACTCTTTCTGCATTCTGTAATATAATTTGGCTATCATCAACCCTGTTTGGGAAGGGTGCTTTCAGGTTACAAGAATAAAAAGATACCAGTTTCAGGTGCGTTTTACAAATCTCATATATTTGTCCTCCCTAAACAGGCTTGAATATATATATATATATATATATATATATATATATATATGGTGAAAAAAAGGGTTGTTTCAATTTTATATAATGAATAATCCCTTAGTTTAATTATTATCGGCAGGTGTTTTTAGATTTGATTGTTCTTCCACAATGGCAAAACTGGCGCTGGATTTCCCATTTAACCTCAAAACCCTAAAGCCAAACAACAGCCCCCAAAGGAGATTCTCAACAGGCAATTCAATCATCAAAATCAGTGATCAAAAGCCCATCCCAAACTATCTCAAATCATCCGTAGGTTCTTGCCATGATTTCTGCAAGTACGGCAAGAAACGCGATTTTATGGCCGAATCTATCAGCCCAAAGGAAGATAAAACCAAAAGTGTACCAGGGATGGAGGTAAGATCAAAGGCAGATTATTGTGGAAAGAAAACTTTGGTAGAAACAAAGAACTCAGTGCCTGTGCCTTCAAGACAACAGTTGAAGCCCAAATCCCTTGTAAGAAGTCATGAACAGCCAAACAAAACGTTCTTGCAAAGCAAAAAGAACGTACAGAAAAGTCGCAATGATGCAGGCAAAAGAGTAACATCTGTTAGAGTTCCATCTGAAAAGAATACAACGAGCAAGAGCTCCTCAGAAATGGAGAAGCCTGTCGAAAACTGTCAGAATTGTACAGAAACTTGCTGTGAAAATGTTCAAGAGAAGATAATACATGTTGAATCAAATGATCAAGGTAGCCAAAATGAGGATAATAATAGTACAGAATTCAGTTCGAGTCCAGATAAAGATTCAGTTTCCAATGATTCCCCCTCAAGAAAGGTGAAAATCAACAAGGGATACTCTCTGGAAATCGAAAATGGAGAAGCTGGTTCGAAGGAGAACCGCTTGAGGAGAGTTGCTTCTGATGGAGAAATAAATCGTCAGAAAATTGTTTCCACGACAGGTGCTCTTCGCCATCAGGCTACAGAACAAAAAAATACGAAACCCGATTCAATGAATGATGTTATTGAAGAAACTGCTAGCAAACTGGGGAATATGAGTCAGAGTAAGGTGAAAGCTCTAGTTGATGCTTTTGAAACTTTGATCACCATTCAAGATTCTGAATGCTCAAGTGCATACGCGAAGTCCGTCTGAATATATTTGTCGACGTGGCAAAAGATGAAATACGAGATAAAGTACAACAATTATGATCAGTGCAAGTCATAGGTACAATATCACAGCAGAAAGTCTTAAATGCAGCCACAAATGTGACAATGATTCACATGTGGCTTAGTATGGATGTGATAAAAAGCTTAGGGTAGATTACTACATAGGTGATAAATGCCCAAAAGATGCAAAAAGTGTCTAAGAGGGCAATGAATAAACAAATCCGATGTACTACTATTATTGGTGTGACATCTTCTTCTTCAACAATTGCATCAATGCATGACACGTGTATAATATAATATAAATAATAAATTATTAATAATTATACATCATGTATTGATGATATTGCTGCTGAAGATGTTATGCATTAATTATACTAAAAGATTGTGAAAAATATATCATATTAATCATTTTTTGATAATCTACAATTTGATATTCATATTGCATATATAATAATACTTTATTAATTTGTAAATATAAAATACAATTTTCATACATTAATTGTGTTATATTTTAATATTTAATATATTTTATATTGTTGGATATTTTTATTTCAAACAATTTTTATCAAAATATATAAACGAGAGAGAGGGCAGAGACGTGTGGTCGCAATGCATTTGGAAAGAGGTTTGGAATTCTCTATTTCTTTGTGTGTTCAATTTTGTGTTTAGGGGAATTGGCCGGTGGGGGGAATTGATGAGATGTGATAATGTGTAAACTCTGCTTAATATTCCATACATAACAAGCTTTTGGTGAGTAAAAACAACGTGCAAAATTCAAATATTGGCTAGCACAAAGTGAAACAATTTAAACATCATCTCCTCTTTCAATATTGATTTTGTGCAGGGCCAGGTCCGTCGCCTCAGGCTATATGTATTATATATATATATGTTAGATTGAAATGTGATATAAATTGTTCTGCAGGCCGCAGTTAAGAGCTTCCCTAAAACAACTAAAAATTGGAATCGAAAGAAAATCAATGTAAATAATTTGAAATTATTTATATATCAAGAATTTTTCGACATTTATGTGAAGCTCTTCAAGAAAAAAATATCTACCAATAAAAGACACTATTCAATAACTTGAATATACGAACTTGATAAATACTTTTGCCGCCAAAACTTTGAGGTGAGTTGTATTTAAGTAATTATTTTTCACTTGTTTGCCTTTTATTTTTTATGATGATATATTTAATATCTAAAGTATTGTAAATGTTTTAATTTTTTTTAAAGTTTATACATTGGAAAAAATATAATTTAGGGGCCCGTTTTAAAAATTCGATTCAATCCCATATATAATTTGGTCCAGCCTGATTTTGTGTAAGTAACATTGTTTATTAAGTATTGTTTGTTTTATCTTTTATAGTTAACAATATATATATTTGTCACTAAGAGCACTTCAAAATTGCAAAAAGAATTTCACTAGATTATTACCTTCAAACAACCCTCAGAAATATATCCAGAAACATTTAAAGATTGACCAAAAGGACATAAAAACAAAGCCAATGCACTATTCCTTCAATCTAAGTGAACCAAAAAATAAAATTCAAACTTTCATAAAATTATTATTAAAAAAAAATATGATCATCCCTTCATCTTCCATGAAAATTATCAAGAAACATAGTTGGAGAAGCCACAACCACCCCAGAATCCTCACTCATATCAACAATCATCTCCTCTTTTCCACCCTCACTCTTTCCGGGCCGATCCTTCTCCATCTTTTCCCCACCATCACTCGAGTCCGAACTCGAACCCGAACCTGAACCCGCATCTTGCAGCTGCAAAGCAAATTCAAGATGCCACAAAACATCCCCCATTGAAGGCCTATCCACCCCACTTTCAGCCAAGCATTTCTCTGCAGCCTCAACATACTTCACCAACGATTCTTGACTTATACTGTCAACAACAACAGGATCAATAATCTTCTTAATCAGCCCCTTCCCATTCTCCTGCTTGGCCCATTCTGCTAAGTTCACTTGCTCTCTAGGCAATGCAGGATCCAGAGCGGGCCGAGCACACAACACCTCGAAAAGAACCACCCCGAATGAGTACACATCAGATTTCTCTGTCAGCTGTTGCCTTCTGAAGTACTCGGGATCAAGATATCCGAAGCTCCCCTTGACAGCAGTACTCACATGAGTTTGATCCAAAGAATCCGGCCCGGTTTTGGATAGCCCGAAATCAGAAACCTTAGACACAAAGGCGTCATCAAGAAGGATGTTCGTAGTCTTCACGTCCCGATGAATGATCCCTTGTGTTGAGCCAGTGTGGAGATAGTGCAGCCCTCTGGCTGCACCTATGCAGATTTCGAGCCTCTGCCTCCACGACAATGGAGGCAGAGTCGAGCCGTAGAGATGGTCGCGAAGCGGGCCATTGGCCATGTATTCGTAGACTAATATCATCTCTGATTGTTCATCACAATAGCCAATGAGAGAGACCAAGTGTCTGTGCCTCAGCTTGGAGAGAAGCTGGATTTCTGTTTGAAACTCATTGATCCCTTGTGATGAAGATGGATTGCCTCTCTTTATCGCGAGTTTCGTCCCGTCGTCTGATTCACCAATGTACACCTTGCCAAATCCTCCGATTCCAATGACACTTTTCTCGTCGAAATTCTTGGTTGCTTCCCGGAGTTCACTCAGAGTGAAGTATCTTCCAAGATTGAGGCCTGAGTTTAAGATACTCGAAAATGTAGTTGTGCTCTTGCTCTTGCTGGACATGAAGCTACACTGGCTAGAGTTAAGAGGAAGAAGCCATGAAGAGAATGTCTTTTGCTTCTGATACCCCCCTTTTGGCCTTTTGTACCATCTGAACATACCTATCATAAGCAAAAACGATGCCGTTGCGCCCAACGCTAGGCCCAAACCAGCTGCAACTCTCATCAAAAGATCATGCCTTGCTTTCATACCCTTATCAGAAGAGAACAACCCATCCAAACTATTGGCAGAATTGCTCATCTTCATCACTTCCAGTCCATTTAGCACAGCATTAGGCATACTAGGATGAAGATTGGAAGTGGGACCCACCTGAACGACAACACTTCCATTGGAAATGGAAGTGGCATTTAGGACAAAATCTTTGTAATAAGGTATAGCTAAGCCTGAAGTGAGTGTGGAGAGATCAAGACTTGAAGCACCTGTCATTCCATTGATGTACACATTGAAGTAAAGCTCGTTGAGCCCTTTACTCACAATATCACAGAAATGGAGCCTGATCAGATAGGAGAAGCTAGGATCAACCGCCATGATCCAAGTGAGGTTGAAATTTGGGTCGCTTGTTCCGGAATCTGCCATCTGATCGGCCGTTGAGTACACCGAATGTGGCGCAATCAAAGGCGTGGCTCCTCCTTTGACGTACTGTATCATGTCCATAGGGACTGATACGCTTTTCGCAGCCTGTGGGAAGGCAATGAAGGGGTCGTCGGGGAGCCATGTTCTTCCCAAGGTGTCGTTCTTGGGAGTGATGATGTGCCCGCCTACGTTTAATCGATGAGTGACCTCAAACGCGAGTTTGTTGAGGCCGCCTGTATCACCTAGCGGTGACACGGACAGGGCCGAGTCGGAGATGAGGTCGTCTGGGGCGGAGACGACCTCGATGGCATTGATGAATGCGATGGAGTTTTTCATGGGTGAGAATTTGAGGGTGAGGTTATCAGAGGTGATGTTGATGAGGTACTCTTTGAATACCATCTTGTTGGGCCTGTCTTGGGCTGAGAAGCCATGCAGGAGAACGACGTCGTCTGTGGTGACGGTGAATGTAGCTGACGTCAGATTGTAGGTGGGGTGGGGGAGAGGGTAGAAGTGGAAACGGACAAAATGACGGCCAGGTTTGTTGATGAGGAATCTGTACATTGATCCATGGTGGAAGATTCTTGCAGAGAGATACAGAGGAAGAAAAAAAGAAGAAGTATTGGGAAGAGAGTAAACTGAAGTTAGAATATCTTCATCTGTAGATAAGTAAGAAGAAGATTGAGGATCAGATTTGAAGGTTCTGCCGTCGTCGAGAATGGTGTTTTCCGGCGACCCGCAGCTGATTAGATAGCTATCTGCAGGAGTGAAGGAGGAAGAAGAAGATGCATTGGCTAGTGCTACATTGATGAAAGCAAGGATAAGGGAGAAGAGGAGTGTAAAGGGTATCGTCGGCTGAGGTTTCGGGCCGCCGGCCGTTGCTCCTCCCATTGAGGCGGCGGTGGGTGGAGATCACGGTGGTGGTAGGGTGGAGGAGGTGGTGGTTGTTAGGGAAATGGACATAAAGGAATGGTGCAGGTGTGAAAAAGAGTATATTTTGAGAGAGTAGAAAATGTAGTCTTTTTTAGGGGAAGGGAAGTTGTTTGTAGGTAAGAATATAGAAAAGAATGATTGTTGGAAGCATGTTGGGAGAACGTGCAATCTTGTAATGAAATAACAAGACTTTGTTTCTTACAGTTCAAGAGAAGACTTTCTGTTATCAAAAATTAGTTGTGGGCAATGACAGTTTTTTTAGGCTGAGCTTATTATTATTATTTATTTATTTTGTAATTTGAGAAGAGAATTTCAAACCGCGTATCCAGCTGGGATTGGGGAAAGGGAAATTAGTTTAAAGGTTTGACCTTATTAAGGATAATGTTAATTGTAAACTGAAATTTAACATGTCTGCAGAACAGAGACCTTTGTTTTTTTTTTTTTGTAATATTGAAGAAATAAGCCATAATTAGTGCCGGGAATTGAGTTCAAGTTTCCTAATTAAATTTTGGTCTGGAATGTAATACAAACAATTGATCTCATGACACTGCGGGGTGGTCATTTCACCGCCGTTGGATTAGTAATATTATTTTATACATATATGTCTTATAATTTGCCAATCGATTACTATGTTAATCATTGATTTCATGATTTCTTCTAAAATAATTAATTGTTTTTATTATATGACAACGTTTTAGACACCAGATAATGCTTGGGATGTAGTACGTCTTTAAAATATGGTAGGCCTGAAATCTGTATTAGTGTAGGGAACTTTTTATACAGTAGTAATTTTTCTATGTTGTATTATTTTTAATTTTGAAGTTGTTGGGTAGATTTTAGAATTGTATTTTGTTGTTATTTTTTATTTTACTAGCTAAGCTCCGGTGTGATGCACGAATAATGTGTGAATTTTTTTAATTAAATATAATTATATAATATTATTAAATTCAAGTATTATATAATATTTCTATGCATTTCTCTCTCTCTTCAAATCAAAGTATGTTCAATAGTTAGCCTCAAATATGTGCGGTGCAAATTATTACAATTATTAATATGATTCGATAATTTTATTCACATCGTCCCGCCCCATCCCAAACATATAAGTATATGAATTTATTATATTTTAAAAAGTGAGTGAATATAATTTTTTTCAACACAACATAAATATGTATATTTATAGTAGGCATATAAAAATATTGCATAATAGTTTTATGATTATAAAAATGCATTAATTTGAAAAAAAAAACTATTTTTTTGTGGTCGTAATAAAAACTTATATATATATATAATATATACATATATATAATCACATACCTTAGAAGAATTTTTAGTGGAATATTCTTAAAAGATTAGTATTTCTTTAAAAAATTCACTCATAAATTAAATTGTTTCAACGAAACATGTATATGCTGAAACATGTATACATTATGAGTGTCTATATATGCAATATGGATGTCTACTTAAAGATTCTTAAAATATAATTAATTACATATATTTTTCATAAAAAATAGTAGAAACAAAATATTTTAAATTTTTAGTGAAAATAAAAAAATAATAAAAAAGATAATCAAATAAATATATTTTATAAATAATATTAGTACAAAATAGTTTTAGTATATCTTAAAAATGATAAGTGTAACTTTGAAATTGAAAATCATGACTCTATTAATCAAATTGTATTATTATATCTTATATACAAATAGATATTGATATAAATATTTAGAAAATTAAATATCATAATTAGAAAGTAGTTTGTGCAGGAAAATCTAATGTTTTCTAGGAGATACTTCTCTTTTTAAATATACATGCAAATAGTGGTAGTTTATAGGCTACTTAAATTTAATTATATAATTCATTCCACATAAGAAATAAAAATAATCAAATTTAGTAAGAAAATTACAACGAAAAAATGCTATAAATTTTATTTATATGGGTACTGATATATATATAAATATATATATATATATATATATTAGAATCAATAAAAAAAATAATAAATACAATGGTGTGAAAGAAATATAGAAGGTCATGATTCAAACAAAATCAAATTTTTTAATATAGAAATATTATGATTCTACGTAGAAGTCTGCGAAATTTTTGTATTGTAATTCATAATTTAATGTTTATTAAAATATTTATTTGATTTAATGAATGTAAAAGAAATATTATTTATAACATTATAATTGTACTAATTTTTTTAAATTAGGCATTTTTCAGATTTAGAAAATAATTTATGTGGAAAAAATTGATGCTACTATTTTTAGGACGACTTCTGTTTATATAAATGTGTGTGTGTGTGTGTGTGTGTGTATCAATTATTTACTTACTTTTCCTTATGGATAAACATGAGATCCATGTTGGTTTTAATTTGTAACTAGTGTATGAGAGCCCAAGTTTGAGTCTCTTAAAAATTCTAATTATACTCTGTGGTTGCAATGTAATCTAATATTCTAAATCATTTTTTTAGACAATCATTCATGGATTATAGAGAAAATACAAATCAAACATGCGTTGATACAAGCTGGGTGGGTTACACAAAATTCTAAAAAAAGATTGCGGCAAGTATTGGGTGATTCCAACTAGCCAAGTGGTGCTGGGGATATTAGTAAAGCCCACACAGGGTATTTGTTTGTCGTGAATGCAAGGTGTAGTGGAAATTAAGTTTACACAAGGCAATGACTTGACATGTATGTAGAGTATAGTAGATTTTTTTATTGATGGATGAATGATTTCCAAGAGAGCTAAGAATTGGAAGCAATACCATAATTTTCAGCTGTGTTTTATCGACATATGTCCAGAAAATCTCTAGAATTTGGGAGTCTTAAGTAGTCTACTTCTATGATGGAGTAGAATTATTCTCTAGCTTAAGAATCATGATTGTTAGTTAAGACAATGTATTTTCTTTTAATTTTGTCAAAGTGGGGTTCGTTAGAATTTGTGCTATAACATATCTCACATCAGTTTTAAAACAACAATTAAATGTTTTCTATAACAATTTAAGAAACTTAATAGTATAAGTTTCAACTGCACCAATCAACTACCCTTTAATATTCGTATTTGATTCTTCTTAAATTATTTCTTATTCTTTTGTATAGAGTTTAATTTTCTTTAGTATAGAAAGTTGGGAAAAAGGTATGAATTAATCAAAAAATTATTAAGGTGTGAATTTGAAGACTTTTCGTACAACATTAATTTTTCTTTTTATGAGTTAAATTTTTTTTTCCGATCTTGAAGTTTTTGCGTTAATTCTTATGTTGTGTAAATGTTTAATTTTATTTTTCCATTATTTATTTATTTATTTATTTTTTCCAGTAGACTTGCGCCAAGACTCAAGAGCAAAGCAAGGTATGGAGTATATTTGGGATCCAACCAAAACTCACAAGACGGCACCTAAGGGGGATTAGATGAGGCTGGTTCAAGAAAACTAGGTTGGGGATTCTAGTAGCTAGGTGGGACCTTTAACATCAACCATGGACAAGTAGATATTGCTACACATGAGATTAGACCATTAATCACTAGATTGTACATCAACTTGAAAAGAAAGTGATATCTTCACAAACTGTGGCTATTACACACGCATCAAAACACAGCGGAGAAATAACAAAATGCTAGGAGCAACATATACAGTAGATGGCATTTTCTCAAGAAAGTAAACTAGTGGTCTGCGTAACAGAAGAAGAGAAGATAATAGTCTTTGTATGTTGGCAAACCTGTCTTACAAAATGCTAGGAGCAACATATACAACTACTCCAAATTTTGTTGCTCTGGAAAATTTTCCCATTCCGTTATCAATTGAATAAGTCCTAGGTTAATTCTCTGCAGAATAATAATCCCAAGAATATGAATAAATTAATTAAAATAATGAGGAGTTAACAGGCATAACGGATGAGGGGGTTCTTAGAGATACCAAAAATACAACACATACACATCAGTAATTGATTTTCTATACAATCATGGATGGTATGTCCAGATATATTATACATATTTTTGAAAGGATATGCGTGAGAATCACAGAGCTTTGCATACACCTTCCCCTTAAGACACCCGAAGAGAGAGAGAGAGAGAGAGAGAGAGATACCTGCTACAGGCCATAAATTTAGAACACAACTAAAATTAAGTCAATGAGAATGGGAACGCATTATTGCCCTCAATACTTATACAGTTATGAGATAGGTATTAAACGAGTTGTGAAGAAAATGTCATTAGCTTGTAGCTAAAAATAGGAGGGATGATGATGCTGTAAGAAGCTAAAAAAAAAAAAAAAAAAGAGAGCAATACCTCCTGTGTATTTCTTCGTTCAAGGAGATCGAATCTTTCTTGTAGCGGCTTGTTTGTTAATGTTATCAGCTGCATTAATGCAATGCATGATTTACCTAGTATAAGTTGTACATCATGATTGACTAAAATGTGGGTGTGTGCGAGAGAGAGAGAGTACCCAGAAACTAAAGCGCTCAGGATCTTCTGTTGGGGGCATCGTTAGTGAAGCTTTAGCAAGCTCTGCTATCCTTATAATATCTGCAAGCATATTTCTTTAGTAACAATCAATTGGAAACTGAACAAAAGAAAAACATGGGAGTGAAAGCAGAACTGGTCAGTACCACATTGTGCCGCCCATACTGCCGCCTTCATCCATTGTCGAACATATACTGCTGCGCTATATGTCGTCTGGAGTAACTGTAAGCATTGGAAATGAATCCAAGTGAACCCAGATAAAATTCCATAAACAAACAAGCCATAAGATAACCTTGAAGAATAAAGATTGTCCAACAAATCATTGGCTATCTTTTTAACCAGCATCTGCTTTTCTATTGCTTTGTGTAGATAATATAAAAGTATGCATGATAAATCCAACACACAGTAAGATCTCCTTTGAGCAGTAAGATAAGGGATTTTAAAGTCGAGCTGTGTAGGAAGACTTGGCACTAAGCAGTAACACATCAAAGGTAATTTCGGCGTTTACCTCATTTCTCTCGGTTGATCCCTCTGGTGGTAAATCATCCTGAATCCACTCAACCTCAGCAATGTCGTACATTCTAAACATATGATGAAGAAAAGAATCAAATAAAGAAGCTCATGCGTAGAGAATGAATGGCGTTGAAAAACTTAACATCCAAGGATTTAATACTTATGGGAACCTTACCCATCTTCTTCAATCCAACGTCGAATGATACGGCATCTCCTCCGACTTTCAACCTGCACCAACTTGTAGCTTAGATAGTAAAACCAAATATCCAATCAAAAGATAAAAAGGTATCATGTATATATAACTAAATATATGTATATCTCACTCATAATGAAACCGATATGGTCCCATATACTGTAAACTACATGTAGCTAAAGAAATTTACATATGAATATAGAAGAACGACTGCAAACAGGTAAGAATAATGAAAATGGGGGTGATGGAAAATACTAAATAAAAGTTTATAAGTTTACCACTATACGGAATCGGCCACCTGGAATCGGCTCACAACTGCATAAGAACAATAAAATCAACCGATGGAATAACGTATTGTATTCCATAATAACTGATTAGAAATGTAACGTAACTCTTAACCAAGACCTACTCTGTAATCTCCACCTCACACGCATTACGAGCCGTTGAAATTCTAGAACTGTACAAATCCTACAACATAACAAGGAAATAGACACCAAAGGGAGGATAAAAGTCACTATACTTGGAGCCAGAATAAGTATACAAAATACAAAGAAATAATCTACCATAGCCATGCGGTGGTTTCCTTCCATGATCCTTCTCACCTGTTTTATTAGCACAGTTAGATGGGACATGAATTCAGGCAAAAGGCACATATGCAATAGCATACAACATTACTACCGATAAGCTTCAATAACAATAGCCATCATTGAATCACTCCTCCTGACAAGAATCTGTAAAACTAATTTCATAATTACACACTGACCCATTAAATCAGTATGCTTGGTATTACCCATTAAATTAGAAGGAAGGAAGGGATCTGATGCTGATTCAATTGAAATTGAACTCAGCAATCAACAAACTGATACTTTTAGAAATACTCACGATATTTTCTTACAGAACATATAACTAAAACTTCCTGCAAATTTTCCCAGAAAATAAGCATGATAATGAGAGAATCATATCAGGATCCCATGATGACTCACATTTGAATGATACAGTATTTCGTTCTGTCATGTTTTATTTTTATTCATGAAGAACATCTTGAGTGATCTATTCATTACCCAGTGATGCTCGCATATAAATAAAAAGCAACCTACCAAACTAACAACTCAAATTAAGCTTTGCAGTTTGCAGTTTTCAGGGCCCAGATCAATCGAAACAACATTTTTTGAGACTCTGGCTGTATAGTTTTTTTATTTTACTCAGTCTATAAGTAAAGAAAAATAAGCATGCCACAAGCCAACAACAATGTCGATAACGAATATTAAACTGAAAACACATTGTAAGGACTGACTGGAACTAATGTGCGTATGTACGATGAAATGATATAAAACAACAGAAGTATTCATCTAAACAATTAGAAGTATACATTGACAAAATGAGTGGATTTATTTTCATCAAAACCAGATGTCCGTATGCACCTAATATAATATATTTATTATATTAATAATTTATAATAAAATCATATTATTATTATTATTATTAAATATATATATAACATATTATTTATATTAATTATATTTATATAAATATCATTTAATTTAAATATAATTTTATATATTAAATTGCATTTACATTTTTTAAGTTAATTTTATGAAATAATAAATTGTACATTTTAAAGTGAATTTTGAATTGACCCTCAACCAAACATAAATATTTTAATTTACTAAAAATTATTTTTAGTTAAACAATAAATTAATAGTATAATATTTATATTTTTTTTAAAAAATTATTTATATTTTTAGGTTAAATCCATATAAAAATTGATATACTATTTATTCAAATTCGTCACATATATTAAAATTTTAAAACTAATAATTCAATGCATAAAAATTTCCTATTTCATCCATGAAAATTACATTTCATTATTTTTAAGATAATTATTTATTTCAATATATACAATAATGGTGTCAAATTAAGGATCACAAAAATAAGATTAATTTAATATATCATATATTAAAAACAAACTTAAAACGAAAAAGTTATTTGAATTTTTGAAATTTAATTAAAAAAAAAAAAAGGACGCATACTATAGTATAACCATTTACTTAAAGCATCTTCAAAATAACACTTAATAATCTTACATGGCAAGTTGAGCCATTGGATAACTCACCATAAGTATATATCCACACTCGACTACATCTAACTGAAGCCTTTCGCATGGTAGAACAATATCCTTGACATATAAAGGCAATGCATTAACACCAGGGTTTGCCAGATTCTCATGCTCCAACTTCCTTTCCTCATATTCCTCTGGGAAATGTTTTTGTATGATGTTGTTCAACGTGACACTGAAAATCCAATCAATTGATGGTTACATCTGCAATATGAGATGAAAGAACTGCTATTTTCTCGAACAAAGCACTTCTATGAATTCCAGCACAAACCAACTTGAGATAAAATTAACATTCTTACCACAGAGACCATCAGTTGCACAATTTGAGCATATGCCTACGCAGTAAAGACTCCCTTAGATAGTTGGATGAACTAACCTGATAGAGCATGTTCTGGAATCAAATAGCAAATCTCTGCGACATAAAGGGCACCTGTCATCTGAGATTTTTGCATAATCATTTTAGATATGAAGTTAATAATAAGAATAGGAATATAAGAAAATATGAGTTGATAAGAACACGGGAGCAACAATTGAAGAAATTTACACCTTTGTCCATATACCGACACAGGCATGATCGGCAAAAAGAATGTCCACAGGGAATTGTTACAGGTTCATAAAGTAGCATCAGGCAAATATTGCAATCATAACAGCCAGTCCTCTGTGGTTTTAAGCTTCTCTTCAGAAATGTATTGGCGGCAGTTGACCTCTGTAAGTTCCGAAGAGCAGTGCTGACAAAATGATTTTTATTGATTACTTAGAACTCTGAAAATAGATAATATATACATATATGTATGTATTACAGCAATTTAAACCAATAAAACATTTTATAAAAAATGACCAAGGTTCTTTATTACCTTTGAGGATCCATTTGAAGGCCTAAACAGATAACTTTCCCGGCCTGATCATATTTTTCTAACTGCCCAAGTAAATATCATTTTACCATCATTTAAGGCATCATTTTGACATAAACCTACAAAAGAATTAAATAATACATATAATAGCACAAACTCCAAAAACATGAAACCACATAAAGATACGCAAAAGAAGAGTTCAACAATTGCTATAGGGCAAGTCATGTGTACTCTGCAACATAATAAATAATACCTAGGAATGCACATGTAACGTATTATAGATAATCCAAAAATTGTATTGCTAAGGATCATATTAGTATCACTATGATAAATATTCTCCAACGGAGAGATTATTATTTTCAAGAATATGAAATTCAAATTATCCAGGGTTCATAAATAACAGAATTGGAATTACATTAAATGGCATCCTCACCAGGATGAGTGCATTTGCCTTGAGAATGTAGGATAATACTGAATTACTCTCCAGATTCATAACCTTTTCTGCGTCCTTGAGTGCCAGCTAAAATCAAGCATGTAACATTAATGTAATGTAATTAGAAATATGTACAGAAGGAACTAATCATGCATTTCGTCGCACCCCAGCATGAGTTGTTGGATCCAAGCCATACAATGGCCTAACTTCAGAGACAGATGGAGGCCTCTGTATAAGGAATTGGTTAAGCCTGGTCGAAGTTATACAAAACAAAATCACGAAAAATGAATAACGGTCAAGTATGTGTATACAGGGATAAGATTATTGTAATACCTTAAAACCTAAACCATGATAAGGTACTACTCACCGAAGATATGCAACACATCGGTTGCTTAGGATAATTGGATCACCTGGTTTAATTTGATTAGCAATTGAGTAAAACTCGATGGCCTGAATCAAAACATGACCAATCAGAAAATCTGCAATGCGCATTACCCAAAAAGTAAATAATAAAAATCATGGACGAATAATCTTAGCATGCTGTAGCAGTGATGTTCTCTTAGTCCTGGTGAACCCTTATGGACTTTCTCGGGCTATTTATGATTTATAAACTTGAAATTGTCTTAAATAATTTATAAACTTGAAATTGTCAGGCAGGAAGAGGATTAAAAAAATATATACATATATATATATATATATATATATATATATATATATATATATATATATATATATATATATATATATTCCCAGTATTTGCCCCTCAGGCTCGCACACTACATCAAGGCCCACTTCACTGAACATTATCTACGGAATACCAAATAACAAAAGAAACGATCACAGCGCACCCAGAAGAAAAGAAGGGCGAGAAATTAACCTGATCCAAGTTGCTATCGCGAAATGCCCTGTTCCCCATTCCCATGAGACAACAGATATACGGTTCCGACGACATTGATGATCCTTCTCCCGCATTCGCCTGCATCATCAACCACCACGTCAATTAAAACACACTCAACAGCAGAGTGAGGTAGGAATAGTATAGAATCAGACCGATGGGTAGTCCTGGACATCGTCAATCCCTTCCAAGCTAAATCCAACAGAAGAGGAACTCATCATTCTGGAAAGAAGAAGAAGATTAAAAGCAAGAAAAAGATTCAAGAAAACGAAATAAGAGAAGATGGTTGCTACTTATAAAGTCGCTCCACACTTGTACCCAATTCGTTTACAGCTACGAGGGAAATCCTATAAGCTGCGTTCGGTTACATTTTCAAAAGCTGCGGAATTGAGGCACAATTAATAGTTTGCTACACCTCCCACACCCAACAAAAAAAGATAATAATAATAATAATAATAATAATAATAATAATAATAATAATAATAATAATAATAATAATAATAATAATAAGAAGAAGAAGAAAAAGCCAATGTTCACAAATAACGATTTATAGTTAAAAAAAAACTTACCATACATACTTTAAACTCACAATGTAATGATTATAAAAAATTAATTTTTTTGGTGGGGTGAGTTAATTTAGTATATATTATTTATATATAGGTATTATTTATATGTGAGCATTTCATTCCTGCCAATCTCGTATGTAAATAGAAATTCCTACCTAACAAATTGAGTAAATATTGGGTTTTATTGAATTGAGAATTCCAACACCCTAAAACAAACAAAATATAGATATTTTGTTCTTTGGAATGAGCTTATAGCAAATACTTCTATTTCATTACATGGCTATATCAACTGACAATCTAGAGGTATATTACTCAAAAGAAGTAACACAATACATTCAATCGACTTGATTGCACAAATATAGAATTTATGAAAAAAAAAAACTTGAAATAAGTCGAACCTACTATTTTACTGACCGTTTTATATTTATATGCACATGGACAAAGTAATTGCTTTCCATAATCTCTATAAATAAGTTTATATGGCATCACACATCTAATGATGTAATGGAGTGAATCGGGTGTAGGTTTATACTACCACTTCTTACCTAAAATCAAATTTCTTATTGCAAATGACGTTTCATTTTCTATAATAATTAAATCGCTCATGACACACAAATATAACGTCATTAATATATCACCAATGCAACATAGAAAATATATCACTATTTGCTAGAGAAATGTTATGTAAATATTCCTACCTAACAGATTGAATAAACAAACAACCAACAGGTTATTTATCAAAATAATACGGAAAAAAAAATATTTTGTAAAATAGGGTAGATTTAAAAATTGTTCTAAAAATAAGGTAAAACATCACGTCCGGTGACGATGTTTGGTAAAAACGTCATCGGGCTTGACGTTTTATTTTCAAAATATATATATATGCTTCATGTCTCATCACATGTATTCATAAATATATATATATATATATATATATATATATATATGCATGTATATATATGAGCGTGTATATATATGTATATATATAATTATATATATATATACACGTGTATATATATATATTTATAATTTGTATTTCTAATTTTTATATTATAATAAATGATATCTATATTATTAGAAATCAATAAAAATTTTGTATTTTTAATTAAAGTAAATAATTTATAATATTAAATAAATTTAAATAATTTTTATTATATAAATATATATTTATTTCAATTATATATATTAATAATGTAATTATATACCAATAAAAAGTATAAATTAAAAAAAATCATATTAAAGAAATTAGGGAATATTTATTAATATTTTAAATATTTATATTACTATTTATTTGAATAATTTAAATACATATATATATAAAGATATATAAATTATATTAATATTATTATATAAAAAGGTTATGTTATATTAAAATTAAATTTATTAAGATATTATAAATGAATTAATACATAATATAATTTTAAAAAAATTATATAGAGTGTTTAAAATATATATATCATAAATATTAAATAAATAAAAAATACAACAAATAATTATTTTTAAAATAAAAATTAATCAAGTTGGAAATCCTCAACAACTGGAGCACATTCAATATTTGATATTTTTATGATATAATATATATATAATATAAATTCAAAATATAAAACAATATATTTATAACATTTTTGAATTTTTAAATATATTATGTATTAATTCATTTATAAATTTTTTAAAATAATTTATATTAAATTACAATCAATAAATACCTATAATAAAATATATATAAATTTAATAAATATTCATTAATTTTTTGAAAATTTTATTTATAATATGATTTTAATATGTTTTTTTATAATATGATTTTTTTAAAATTAGAATTTTCATTGATTTATAATTATATTATTATTTTAAATAGTATTGAAATAAATATATATTTATATAATGAAAATATATAAATATATTTAATATTATATTTGATTTAGTTTCAGTAAATATACAAAAAAATTAAAATCTAATAATATAAATATAATTTATTAAATAATATACAAAAATCAATACAGACAAATTACTAATATATATATATATATATATATATATATATTTCTATATATATTTTTTTTTTATACAACAAAAATTTAAATATAAACGATAATTGTATTTTTATTTAATCAGAATAAATAAAAAATAATATATATAATTTTATAATATATATATATAATATAAATATTAAATAAAAAGTAAATCAAAGAAACGTCAGTGGGCATGACGATTGTATCCTATATTTATATATGTACATATTTTATAATATATTTATGTATTAATATGTATATATATATTTCTAAATATTCAAATAATAGTTAAATAAAATATCATAATTATTATTAATTAGTCTTTAATTTTTTAAAATTATTTATATGATTTAATTATCTTCAATAACAATATAAAATTTTATTTTTTATAATTATATAATATATATTTATATAGAAAAATTATATATACATATTTTTCTAATAAAATATTTATATTAAAAAAAAGATAAGCATAATATAATATATAACATCTAATTTATATATATTAAATATAAATAATATATAAAATTAAAAAATTAAATTTTTTATAGTATTTTCTTTTTTTAATTATTATTACATATATGTATTTAAATTATTAATATAAATATAAAAATTATTGAAAAATATTTCTGAATATGTTTTTTATAATATGTTTTTTTTAAATTTATAATTTTTATTGATTTACAACTATATTATTATTTTATATAGTATTGAAATAAATATATATTTATATAATGAAAAATATAAAAATATATTTAATATTATATTTGATTTAGTTTCAGTAAATATAAAAAATATTAAATTTTAATAATATAAATATCACTTAATAAATAATATAAAAAATATATAAAAAATTACAAATATATATATAATTATATATCTTTATATATAGATATATATATATACACTTGCATATATATATATATATATCTATATATGGGGATTATTGATTGCATATTGCATATTGCATATATATATATATATATATATATATATTTTTTTTTTTTTTTTTGAAAATAAAAACATCAGCGACACTGGTATTTTTATTTTTAAAATTAAAACGTCAGACCAACCGAGCATAATGTTTTACCCTATTTTTGGAATACTTTTCAAAACTATCCTATTTTACGAAATCTTTTTTTTGTTTCTACATTATTTGTGTAAATAACCAAACAACCAACCACTACCCTCCATTTTCTTACTAGTTACCTAAAAATCTAAAAACCAAGTAAAAATGTACAAATTAGCCACTAATATAATATATCGAACTCAAATTAGATCTAAACTATTCTTTTGTCCAAATAGACCATTGAACTTAAAAGGGACCAAATAATTCCCGAAAACTTTTAACATGTATATATCTATAGATATAATAGTAAGTATCAAATCTTCCCATCTAAACTACTTTCGCAAATCTATATAAATGTTTATCTATATATATTATCGTATCTATTTTTCTGTGAAAATCTATATCAATATATATCTATATATTTGATTGTTAAAGCTACGACACTTATTCATTTTCAAGTTATCTATCAAAATATATTTATTTGATTATTTTTTTATTATTAAAATATAATGATATTAAAATTATATATTATTATAATTTATTGTTTAACCTCATTAGTTTTATGTAAATTAAAATATTTATTTTCATTTCAGGGACGATTCAAAATACACTTCAAATATAATAAATTTATTATTTAATAAAATGAATTTTAAAGAAATAAAATATAATATAATATAACAAATTATATTCTAAATTGAATAATATTTATATAATTGATATAAATAATAAGTTATGTACATTTTTATAATAATAATAATAAATATAATTTTTACTATAAATTCTTAGTATAATAAAATATATTATATCCCATGCATTACACGGACGGACATCTAATATATATAATAGCAAAAGTCCATCTATTTATAGTAACACATATTTTTCCTGTTTTTTTCATTCACAAAAATATTAATATAATTGTTTAAATTTTTATATTTATTATAATAAGAAGGACTCTTGTTGTTAAGATTTCGTAGAGAATATTATGATTTGCTAGATAATAGTTATTGTTTAAATATTTAAAAAAAAAATTGTGATTTGCTTTACAGTAAATTTGGCATACAATATATATAATTATAATATATAAAAGACTTGTACCAATTTATATATATATATATATATATATATAAAGAAGTACAAGCTAAAATAGTTTTCTAAATTTGGATATGGTTTTTTATTTTTTTAAATCATATATAATATATTTTTAATTACTGAACAATATTATTATTATTAGTAAATAACTAATTCATCCGTAAATTAAGAAAGTTAATATCACAGTAAAAAAATAAAGGGTATTATTTGTCTTTTATTGGAATTTATGTAATTTAGGAAAATGTAGGTGGCTTTATTACAATTTACCCTTTATATAGTTATATGATTTATCTATAATATTTATATCTCTTATCATAATCATGTTATACATACAAATTATTGAACATAATTATATATATATTTTAAAAAAATATCAATGTTATGCATTTTTTAATTTAATAATATTATACTATAAAATTATATAAAAATAAATTCATAAAGAAATTAATGTATTTGTGCACTGCACAGGAGAATATACTAGTTGTGATATATATTTATATAAAGAGAAGTATAGTTTTAAATAGAATTTTTTTAGCTTAAATTACTTTTAAATATGCAATATATTCTTTTAAAAAATCTATATCAATATCTATTTATATAAGATATAATAAAATAACATAATTGATAGAGCCACGATATAATGGTTGCTAAAATACACATTAAAAAATCATTATATTATTATTTATTTTAATTTAATTATTTTTATTATTAGAGTTAATCAAAACAAACTTCTAAATATTATGTAAATATACATTGTAGTTCAATTTAAATCCTATAACTCCACAAAATTTGGGATATAGATAACCAATATATTTGTATATATAAATTAGATTAAAATAAATCCCTTTGATCTATAAATAATAAATAATTAATTTACATAATAGAGTGATTAATCTATGTAATTATATTCTCATCAAATTCAACATTAAAAAAAGAACAAAAAATTAAAATTTTACTTTTGAAATTTTGAACGCAAAAATTAAGATTATTTTTTTTACAGAAAAGTAGTCATAGAAAGAAAAATTGTTCTTTGTTGTAGGTATTTTGAGATAGATTTAACATATATATATATATATATATATATATATATATATATATATATATGTAAAGAGAAGTACGAGATAATTTTTAGAAGCTAACAATTTTTTTTGCTCAAAATAGCTTTCTAAATTAGAATATATATTTTTCTTATAAAAACCATGTATAATATCTTTTTAAATAATGAATAATAATATTATTATTAGTAGTAAATAACTACTCCATGGTAAATTAATAAATTAATCTTATGCTTAAAAATGGGTAGTGATTTTGGGATTATGAAGATAATTAACATAAATCTATATAATAATAATAATAATAATAATAATAATAATAATAATAATAATAATAATAATAATAATAGAAGTAACAACTATTTTTACTAGCCCATTAATTTTGGGTGGGGCTATTCATACTCTCGAAATCTTTAAACTTACCCAGAAGTCTAAATATATCCCATTAAAAAATAATAATTTTCTTTTTTTACTAAATATACCCCATTTTTTCTCCTTATACACTTCTCACTAAAATAAAAAAAATAAAAAATAAATCAACATACTGTCCAACCCTCCCTAATTCCCAACACAAATTAACAAATCAAAGTTAAAAATTTTTAATTTTTTTTCTCTGCAATTTCTATCTACCGTAAATTTATGCACCTCCTCTCTTCTCTACCGAGAAACCTAAAAAAAAAAAGAAAAAAATCCTCTTTGGTTCTCATATCAGTAACAACAAGAAGGGAGGAAAATAATTATTGCTGAAATTGAAAATTAACACATATTTAGGTTCAACATCAAAATGTGGTGGGGCCTGGGGCGAATGGAATAATAGCCCCTGGTGGAGCAACGACAGCACAATCACAGATAACTTTGCTGCATGTGGGTGACTTAAATTTCAATGTGACGGGCTCCATTGAGTTGCTGATTAAGACCATCAGGTACATCGAGCATATATATATATATATATATATATATATATATATATATATATATATATATATATATAACCCTTATACTCAAAGTTTTTAGCAAAATCAAGTTTAAAGGAAAACTATTTAAAGATGGAAAAAAACCATTTAAACAATAGTGCTAAGTGTATGTTCCTTATCAAGTTTGGCCTTCGCGGTGAAAAGTTTCAGATTTGGAGCTTAATCTCAAGAAAGCCATAAATCTACAATTTCAACTTCTCTGTATTGAAGAAACATGGAAAATAAATTGTTTCAAATTTGGAGCCAAATCTCAAATAAACCATATATCTGTAATTCCAACTTCTCCGGGATTAAGGAAACATGGAGAAAAAGAAGATAAGGTGGGATCTGCATTTCAAAATATGAACAATATATATATATATATATAAGGGTATTTTAGTCAATTATTTTATGTCTAATTTTGTTATAAATATTATGGGGTATATTTAGAGATTTTGGGGGTATGAATAGCCGCACCTTTAATTTTTTGACTCATTTTCTTTCTACTAACAGCTATTATATTTATTAATTATTTTAGCCAATTTTTAGTTAGATATTTTAAAATTGTATGATATTTATAATATATTTGGAACTATATGATATGATTTATATAAGTTCGAAAATTAAGGATTTGATGATATTTTTATAATATTATTTATAATTCTTTATATGGAGAGAGATTTAATAAGAAAAATGATAGTTGATTATCTATTCTTAAGATGTGGCAAATGATGATAATATTGTATACTTTGTTCATATGTAACTCTAAAATATCATAAATTTTATATGATTTTACTTATATTTATAACTTTATTATTATCCATGGCTTATTACTTTTAGTTAAACTATATATAATTTTACTTTATTTTGTTCCAAAATTGCAAATTGCAAGAAAATAAAGGCATCATTTCTTATTCTTTAACATGAGAATTTATGCCACTTAGGGAAAAATGTAGGTAAATTTATTTCATTTTACTCATTATATATGTATATAATATGATTTTATATATAATATTTATATCATTATCATAATTATGCTACATATACAAATTATTGAACATAATTATATATAATTTTAAAAATATTAATGTTATACATTTTTTAAATTTAATGATATTGTACTATAATAATTTGTTCGTGCATCGCATGAGAGAACTTACAATAGGGCACTCTTATAAAATAATGATATCTAAAAAGTATATAATAATCTAAAAATTAACAGATAAAATCATAAATATATTTAAATAAATAAATTATTAACAAAATAAAATTTAACCTTTTAACAATTTCAAAAAAAATTATTTACCAGATATAAAAATAGAAAAACCTAAAATTATTTCAATAAATAAATGAATGGAAAATTAAAATCTTCAAAAGAAACAAAACGAATTTTCAGATGGCAACCACTTTTTTAGTTTAAAACTATTAAATGATTTTGCATTTTATTTTTCTAATTTGTTAATTTCTTTAAATATATTTTGGTTTAATTTGTTAAGTTTTAAACTTATTAAATACTTTATAAATTTATTTAGTAAGTGATATGATGAGGATCTATTTATCTCAATATTTAGGAGTTCAGGACTTTATATAAATCATTTTTCAAAATTCAAAGACTTATTTGAATAAAAGATACTTTAAAATCTAATTTTAACTCAAAATTTCAGTTTAGCGATTAATCTGTACATTTTTTCTAAAACAAATTAAGGGGATTATTGTCTTTGTAGATCCGACGTGGAGCCACAGCTCGGACGCATTATCGAGCCTCTCCACTCATCTTTTAAACTTTTCTCCAAATGCCATAAGCATTGCTGTTCTAGATTTTCCGATCAGTACTCAAGCATATTCCGTCGCCATTTTACCGGCTGTTTTTCTGGCACCGATCTGATCAACCTAAGGTGCGCCACCTCCGATCTTCGAATAATTAAAATTTATTCGCATTCCTCATTTCACATTATGGGATTTCCTTAAATTTCGGATGATTGATGGTGTTTATTGATCGAATCAGTGTCTCGAATGTAGAACGTAAAAAATTATAATTGGTTTGGTATATGATCATATGACTTGATTATTGTTGTTTTGGTTTCCAGGCACATTTTTTGTAATTGTGATCGCTGGGGCCAAAAGATGAGTCAAGTTTTTGAAGGTTACGAACGGCAGTACTGTGAGCTATCTGCTAATCTATCCAAAAAGATTACTTCAGCTAGTCTCCTTGAGGGCGGTGAGACAAGATTTTCCTTCTCTGCTTTGATATTTTTTTACTGGAGATTCATGTATGCCTGTGTAACTGTTTTTTGTGATAGTGATACTCGGTTCTGTTTTGTTTATGCATCTCTTAACGAGAAATTCTTGAATTGCACGACAGTTGTTGGAAGGTGCTGCTTCTTCTAGGTTATTGTAGGATAACAATATCACTGCCAGTTAGAAGAACAGTATGCAGCTTACTACTTTTTTCTACTTCCGTTTTGAAAATTCGATAACAAATTGAAGCCCTAATGTGATTCTATTCGCATAAGAACATGATATGCACGTGTTTTTTCCCTGTGTATGTTTTGAACATTATATTCTTTCTAGAGTAGACTGTGGACATTATGTTCTTTCTGGAGTAGACTGTGGACATTATAATCTATTGTGAATATTTCTTGTTCCCATCAGTGTTTTGTAATTTTTAGATGTGAATTTTTTTGTTACGATGAATTTGAAATGGAGTGTATTTTAGTTTGTCATGCATCAGATAGAAAATGCATATAAAAGTTGAATGTTTTTTTCTGTTGACAAAAAACAATTTGGCATGGTGAAACAAATATTGATTTCTTATCTTCTGGAAGTTTCTCAAAACTATATTGTATAGATTGCTGATTTGAAATGGATATGAATATGTTATTGAGCAATCCAACAACTTATACTGCTAATCTTCTGGCTCTGTTTAAATAGTTTTGGCACTTGGCCTCTAATGTAGTCTGATTGACGCTATAGAAGCAATATGTTTCCGTATAGTATTTTGTTGCTGCTACGGATATAGATTTGTTATTTAACTCAATGAGGATTTCAACTGACACAAAAACTACAAGATAGAAGTCTTTATTGTCAGCTTATTGCTTAAAAGTATTTAGAAATGGAAAGGTTTGGTTTCGGCCACAGAGCACAGCTCTCTGTATGATTCTATCTATTTTACTTCCATTTGCTGCTGATATTGGTGCATCTTCTCTAATCAGAACAGAAGAAACAGAAAGTATTTGAAACTATAGGAGGAGTGGAAGATGCTGAGGCACTGGTAATTGACTACTTACATACATATGACTAATGACATCTCTGCCCTTCTGGTCCTCCGTCATTCTGATAATCTAAGCTAACAGACAATTTGGGCTTAACATCCTAGATACGTAAAATGGATCTGGAGGCTAGAAGCTTGCCTCCAAGTGTGAAAGCTACACTTCTTGCCAAGTTGAGAGAATATAAGACAGATTTGAACAATTTGAAAATGGAAGTTAAGAGAATCACATCAGCTAATATCAATCAAGCAGCCCGCGATGACTTGTTAGAATCAGGAATGGCGGATACACTGATGGTACTTCTCTTTAATTTTCTTCTACTATTATGGTTATTGAAATCAATGATATTTCCTTAGTCATGGACAAATCGGGGTAAATTAGAATAAATACCTCAACTCCTCTTATATTGTGGTGATCTATCATATGTTTGACTAAACCTGAGGGTCAATTTTGCATCACTACATCTCCTCTACTATAGTTTTATAGATATGTTTCACCAGTATATATGGTTTGTTTTCTTAAATAAGTCTTCCTGATATTCTTTGTTTCTTATATTACATATCTTTTCGGCTTATTCATAGTACATATGCCAACATAGTTTTGGGCTGCCAAGCATCTCTACTGTCCTAATCATAACCAGAGAGGCTTCCAAGAAGTCCTTTTCTGTTTGCTCATTGTGGGGTATACCTTTTTCACAAAAATAATAAGATTCATTTGTTAAGTGCATTTAGGTGGAGGAAGTACCCGTGCTGATGAAGAAATGTTCTCATTCAAGCTAACATATATAATTATATACAGTAATGGCTGAATCTCTTTTGAAAAGAAAAATTGTCCAAAAAAAATGTTTCTAAATAATGGATGTCAACTGCATATTTCTTCACATAATATATTGCATCTGGGTTAAGACTGGAATCATGGTCATGAAAGGGAATGTGTATCATTGGTGGTTTTCCAGTTATAGTTGGAGACACTAGTAATCAACTCTAAGAAATGGTAGATAAAGCTATATAAAAAGTTTTTCTTCTTCTGGATTTGAAAGATGGTGTGTGAAGACTTTCTTAACTTTTAGTTTCTTTTGAAATACCTAATTAAGAATATGTGGAAATTAGAGGCAAAGAACTGAATTTTCATTGGCATAGTTCTAGAAAAACCATTACTTGGTCGAATAATGTAAATTCATTTCGTTGTATTTATGGAGGATACACAGTTCTCATCCAAAATGTGCACTTTTTACCCTTTGCTGCGCTTTTATTTATTTATTTATTTTCGTATATGTGACTTGTGAGTTTCAAAGTCATAATCACCATCCGTGTTTAATCACTCAGACTTTTAGCTTACAACCGCACTTTAAAGAGTACACACAAATTATCCACATATGTGGTTTTGTTAATTCAATTGCAACATTTTAGCTGTTTTTCTATTTAAAAATTCATTAAGGCTCCATTTGAATGGACGAATTTGACAGTTGATTTTCACAATCAAATCCATTCAACTTGTTTGGTACAAAATTCAAATCAATGGATTTGAAATTCCCTCTAAAATTTCAGCTATTTTTTTATAGATTTGAAAATCTTTCTACAACATAGTCATTTTAAAATTCACCCTCAAGCTCTCATTCATATATATAACATTATAATCGCACACAGCACACACGAACACACACACACCACATTCTTGAACACACACAATATGCTCATTATTCTCACACACACACAGAGACTACACATTTTGAACACATACATTACACGCATCAATCACACACACTACACATTTTGTACACATACATTACACGCATCAAACACACACACACACTACACATATTGCATGCATTACTCACACGCACAAACATACTACACATATTGCACACATTACTCACACGCACAAACATACTACACATATTGCACACATTACTCACACGCACAAACATACTACACATGTTGCACGCATTAATCACACACATTGCACCCACATTAGTCATATTGAACACACACAATACATCCATTACACACACACTACACACATTGTACATATTACTTACACATACACTCTACACCTATTGAACACACACACTACATACATTGCACGTATTACTCATACACACTCACACACTACACATTGCTCACATCAATCACACATACACTTCATACATTATACACACACTACACATACTGAACCCACACTACATACATTGCAAACACTGCACATATTGAACCCACACTACATACATTGTGCGCACTCACATTACACATACCGAACTCACACTAGATACATGTGCACACACACATTACACATACCGAACCCACACTACATACATTGTGCGCTCACACAACATACATTGCACGTATTACTCACACATACACACACACACACACTGCACATTGCACGCATTACTTTCACACATACTATACATTGCATGTATTACTCACACACACACTAATTGCATGTATTACTCACACACACACACACACACACACACACACACACTACACATTGCATGTATTACTCACACACACACACTACCCTTTGCATGTATTACTCACCCACACTACACATTGCATGTTTTACTCACGCACACTACACATTGCACGTATTACTGACACACACTACACATTGCACGTATTACTCACACAGACACACATTACACATATTGAACACACACTGCGTACATTGCGCACACACACTTCACACATTGCACGCATTACTTCCACACTACACACATTGCATGCATTAATCACACACTCACTACACACGTTGCATGCATTACTCACACACACACTACATACATTGTGTGCGCACACACATTGCACACACAATACAGATACTAAACACATACAAATATTGCACTCATTACTCACACAAACACTCTACACTGTCACATTGCACACACATATTCAAACAAAATAAAAATTAAACATTTTAATTAAATATCCAAACAAGAGATTTAAAATGAGTGAATTTTCAAATACAAAGAATTTAAAATCAATTCATTTGAAATCACCTTTATTTCCAAATCCATCAATCCAAATGCGCCCTAAATCTTTTAAAACAAAAACTCTATGAGTACAGTGTAGATAGTGATTGAGCAATAATGAAATTTTAAGCATATGAATAGTCAACTGCACTGAAGTCACACTAATTTTCTGTTGTTTTTATTTATCTTTTCAGGTTTTCTTGTTTAGACTGATTTATTATTAATATGTGTTCTTGTATACTTGCATTAACATAGTGCAGATTGATGAAGTGTATATCTGTTAATTAGTTTACCATAATAATGAATGATAACTATACAATCTTTTTCTAATATCTTTTTTCCTATGTAAACTCTACTGTTGGGGCTAATTACTAAACGAATCATGATCTATGGGTCTATCTTCAATTACTACATGAGGTTTTAAACTTACCAATGATTATCACAAACTATGATTTTTTTTCAGTTACTAAATTGACCACACTTTTAGGCACCTAATTGTGATGCTACCAACCTACAACTATCATTTGAGGCATCTTGACGAGACCAACATAGATAAATGACCTACTTCGCCATTTGTTGCGGTTACCATCGTGAACCGAGGGTTGACATTAGGATATGCCATTCCTTTCGCCTTTGATTCACTGTGGCTGCAATGTCAAATGGCTAATTTGGTTGGATATAGGATGGCCTTGTTGAGGTGCGCCCAATGATGGTGGTGGCATACCGACATGGCAATTAGGTATCAGAAAATGATTGATGTTGTAATTGAAAAAGATTCCATAGTCCGTGACAAATAATGATAAGTCTTAAAATTCACGCTACAAGTGAAAATGGACCAATAATTATTGATTATCTTTTTGCAATGAACCAAGTATGTTCTTTATCTTCTCTGCTTTCGAACAACAAAAGCACTTTAAACCTAAGGTGAAATGTCCAAAATTTGATCGATCGCTGCCATTCTTAACTTTTCAATCTACGAAGAAAATTTATTGTAAGCAACTTTCAGTATTATTTGTTTTAGCAGCTATGTTGAATATACATCATGATGCCTGTTTCTTGATTGAGAAGACCATATCATAAGACAACATCAGTCCACGTCTCTGTCTAATCATCGCACTATCATATCGAAAATGAGAAGTAGATCCTCTGAACAGGTCCATTATGCATATACTTTAACAAGAAATAAACAAAGATGAAAAAGGTAAGTTTACTGGAGTTTTGATATGTATTAGGATTGCTCCATATTGATATAAAAATTGCTAGTTTAATATTATGATTTTGTTTTAATGTTAATTAATGAAATAAATGAAGAAATTTAATTTGTGATTTCGAAAGGAAGCAAAAGGGAATAATTGAAAATCAATTTTACAAAAAATATTTGTGGATATTTTTTCTTATGTAATCTACTACAGGTATTGTGGGATTTTAGCCAAATTCGATAAGCCATAATGTTTTTTGGCCAGTTTATGCAAAATGGCTAAAAATCCTACGAGGTCAAATCTATTATTGTGAATACAAAATACACGAGGTTGAAAATGATTAGTTCTGGAAAGTCTGTAGGCAATGTCAGACAACTTAGATATTATTTGGTAGTTTTTGCCCTTCAAAATCTCTTATATCATGCCCATATGACGGAAAATTCTACCAGAATTGGATCAATATGATAAATCTTAAAAGTTGTGCATTCTGGGTTGTTAGTGTGAAAAAGCTAAGTTAGTTATCAGAGCAAAAAATGCAATATAGTTTAGATGACAATATTTTCTCCATTTCTATTTGAGTACGAGTATGTAAGTACATACTTGACTTTAGGGGGCGAACAAAATTATTTCATTTGGACACTACTTCATGTAGCACTCTGAGGTGAAGGAGTCTTAGTTTCAGAGGCAAAATTAGGACATGCAATATTTTCTTGATTTTAAAAACTTAATATTCTTTTGTAGTGCAGTATCTTCAGTATGCCTGATATATATTAACTAGAGATAAGAAACTCTTTTGAAGATCAGTCTATTCTGTTCTGTTGATATGTGGCAAGTTCTTGAGATTGCTAGTTTAGTCCAATTTTGGTTTCTGTGGATGATCTCCGCAAAAAATATAATCTTTTAAGAGATATCAGAAAGCGTAGGTTTGATTAATGGTGGCTGGGACAGGCATCAGCAGATCAGAGAACAAGGTTAATGATGTCAACTGAAAGATTGAACAAGTCAAGTGATAGAATCAGGGAAAGTCGAAAAACAATGCTGGAAACTGAAGAACTTGGAGTCTCAATTCTTCAAGATCTACACCAGCAACGTCAATCCCTCCTCCACGCCAATAACACTGTATTTCCCTCTCACTCTCCCTCTCGCGCACGCCTACACACTCACACACACATACAGGGAGAGTTGTGATGATCTAATTAATAGTCTATTGCAGCTTCATGGGGTGGATGACAACATCAGTCGGAGCAAAAAAATCCTGACTAATATGTCGAGAAGAATGGACAGGAATAAATGGATCATCAGCACCATCATCACAGTCTTGGTCATCTCTGTACTAGTTATTCTTTACTTCAAGCTGACCCACTAACCTGTCAAGCTTGATATTTGCAATTCCATTTTTTTTTCTGGGTGGTTTTCCGGTCATTCATGATGAAGTTGTACGTATGTATATCTGTGACAATTCTAATTGTAATCTTGTGTGCTACGGATTGATCATGTTTTTATTGCTCAACTTTTGTTTGTTGTACACCATTTGTTCGTAATCCTTTGAAATTTGTTTTGGTTTTGAGTTGTTTTGCTTTTGAGTATCTCGTTGGAGATTTTAAACAGAAGTGGATGCCACGAGTTGAACTCAACTGGTATATCGAAATTGATGAAAAAAATATTGTTTGAATAGATACTTGCAGGCTCATTACAGGTTCTAGTATTTATAATCTGTTCTATGCTATTACGCTCCATATTCTGATAAAAAAAGCAGAGCAAATTCCATTTGCTATTTGATTACTTCAACAAGGAATGAACCTGGGATTTTGATTTTAACTGCCCCAGTGAAATAGGATCCGACTTCAATCATTGTTCAATAGTGGGCGCGCACACAACAGTGTGATTGTGTGCAAATAAATGATAGATACTGCACCTAGTGATTATACACACATAGGAAGCTAGCAATACAACACCTTGTTTCCCTTTCTTCAAACTGGAAAGAAAATGCAATTAAGTTGCAGAAATGATTATGGCAGAATCAGTTGTACAAAAGAATTAAACTTCTGCAATACTTGCTCATGTTCATTTAAAGCAATCAATGGAATAAGCTCTAAGACTGCCACATGTACCGTAAAATACGATGATTCCTGCTGAGTTTATAGCACTTTCAAGAACATCAAATTCAAAAAAAAAAATGTAAAGCATAAAATGCATGGTAAAACCACTCTCAACTTCAGAAATGGCCATATTATGCACCAAATATGTGGGTACAATTTCATATAAGAGTACAACATATTAAAAGCAAGCTTCTCATAGGTGTCACAGTGGTTTCACTACTTCTTTTGTAAAATGAAACCATAAGTCTAATTTTACCTTTTTGATATAAAACTTCAGAGTCCAATGAGATAGTTAGAGGACTTAACAGGAATCATGCAATAAGTTTCCTGCTAGGCCCTGGTGTGATCTCCTAGAACAGCTCCATGTATTCTACCTTTCTAGTAAAATATTGTAATATTTATTCTTATCATCACATCCGGCCAATCTCATACGAAATCGCAAAGCATTTGGCATTACACAAAGGAGGTCCGACACCCTGCATACTGTATTAATCAACATTTTGGCAACAAGATGCTTTCTGTAGACTGCATCACAGACAAGTAAAAACCATAGATAGCCCTTGAGTCGAGAGGTCACTGAAATGGCAAAAATGAAAGAGCACTACAAACTGAGTACCTTGTTTGAATCATAGGTTCACTACTGGCATATGGAGGCATCATCCTCGGGTGAAAAATCCATACTGGCAGTCTGCTCTTCCTCATCATACTCCTCCTCATCTTCCTCATCATCTTCCATTGAAGCAGGTTGCCCATTAAGATCCACATTAACACCATTTACCTTCCTCACAAACTGGCCCCTTATACGGGGCCTACGTTCTGCTAGTTTCTTCCGATTCACATACCTGATCTTCTTGTCAAAGCATCTCTCCTTACGCTTCTGCCTGAACTTCATCAAAGCTGCCTCTCTACGATCAACTTTACTTAACTTCCCCCCCTCATTTGACGAGGAATTTCCAAATGACGACCATGGATGCGGAGCAGGCATTTGACCTGGTTGTAGGCATATACCATAGGGGTAATAAGAATAAGAAGCCATTCCTGGGATGTGAGGTGAGCATTGTGGGATATGATTGTATTGGGGTATTAAAGCAGAGTTGGCATGGTTGTGCATATCTGGAATGTTTTTGGGATACACAGATGGTGAGGAAATTGGGACTTGGTTCATTACACCGGACATGTAGTAAGAATAGGCATGAGTATAACAACCAGTCAAATCATTATGAGAGTCATTTCTTAAATGCATATGCTCCTGAGAGAGCTCCTTTGCGTTTTTTTGTTGAGAGATGTCGAATGATATAGGGGGAGTGCAGGACCTCTCCATAGCAAAAGATTCAGGAACACTGTTAGTGCTCAGATGGTCATCTGCTAGCGAATGGTTCTCCAGGGGCTCTCTGATTTTTTCACTTTGTCCAGTGGGACCCACATTACCACTTGGTAGGTGATTCTCCACAAAAGTCACAAGCTGGGGTGTATTTTCATGAACAGAAGAAGACCCCTGGTTGATGCTTTTGGATGTGCTTGATTTGACATAGGTGAAGAAAGCAGAAGACTCCCCAATCTTCAGTTCGCCCTTCTTTGGAAAGCATAGCATTTGTCCTGAAGCCATTTTAAAAGCACACTTAAGCATATGTCACATCGGAGATAGGACTCCAGAAAAGGATTCCCAAGATGAGCCTTCAATATTTCAAACTTTCAACAGGAAGTTTAAGTCATGATCCAAAACACTGGGTGCACCAAGAAGAAGCCAATAAGTGATAACTTGTGCCTTAATATTGCCTTCAAACTAACCGGGGGGTGTGGGGTGGGGGCAGAAAATAAATTATAATTAAGCTGTTTATAAATGCAACAGACCAAAAACAAAAAAAAAAACTCAATATTCAGTCAGTCCTCTAGAGCATGGAGTAACACTGGTTGACTTGACGAAAATGTAGCAAAATTCAATAGAGCCATAAATACACATGGAAATTTATGGAAGTGCACTAAGACCCTAGGCAAAGCAATGGAGAAAATATGAGGTTGAAATAGGTATTAAAAGCATTTGCATTCTTAAGCAATGAACTTCGTCATTTTAAAGTGTAGGCTTCTCAACAGCAACTAAATGCTTCACTGCTGCTGCAAGAAAGTGTAATAAGAAGCCAAGAGCGTTCATGTGGTGAATATGTGTTCCTTAAGTTGGTAAGTGGCACCTAGAGAGAGAGAGAGAGAGAGAGAGAGAGAGAGAGGCAACTAGAGAAAAAAAACATTTCATTTAATCAAGAAAAATCTATTGTGACCACTACTTAAAGTATAAACAGCCCAGGAAAGAAGTTGCAGGCAAACCTTCCTGATTAATTTCGACAAGTAGATAATCCATCATTGCATTACCAAAATCCAGCAAAATATGTTCAGAACTTCAGAAAATGATGGAACCAAAGTGCTCCACATCTTTTCATGTCTATGTATGTAAATCCAACAATTATCACTCAAATGCTTTTACTATCAGTGACATTGGAAAAATATGTTCAAATAGTCAAGTAAAAGCACTCTTTCAACTAGATACTGGAAATTCATAAAATTATTTAAGTATTTTTAAGTAGTCAGAAATCGATTATTCCAGATCAATTCACCTGACCGTCTGTCACTTATTCCAGGCACATCAGGCTGACACCGGGAAGGAGCCTCAACCGCAATAGCTATAGGAGCAGTTGTAGTCATATTTGTCTGAAAAATATATTTGAAGATAATCAAGTCAATAAGAATCAGAACCATCAAGTCTTCTGCATATCAATAATGGAAAATATAAGTCACATACTCTTTGATTAAATAAAACTGGATTAATTACATTAGCATCCCCTCTAAAATGACTATATCAACAACGTGTTTCTCTCTCCTTTATAATTATAGAAGTCTGATATCTAATTTTGCGCCGTCAGGACACCTTAACGTCATGAATTGAGCACTTCATGTTTTGAGTAAATTAAATTACCAAACTCACCTCATCTTCTTGGTGTGTTGAAACACACAGCTCTGGGTTAGTACTCTTTCGAGACCTGTCATCAGTGTCATCCGAAAATAAAGTAGTGCTGTTGGTATTAGCGTCACTGTGGTCTGACACGACCAGATCAAATTCATAACTTATGATGTTCTTCTCAACTAGTCCCAGCTGTCAATCGGAAAGTTAAACAGACAGAAAATTATTGCACGAAAACTGAAACTTCTAAAATTATGCCGTAAGGAACTATATCATAGAAAACATGCATGCATATTTGCAGCACCCCACACAGGAAATATAAAAAGTGGAACAAGTAAAAGATGTTTTGCTTCAAAATAGGCTCGGTGCAAGTAAAACTATGAGTATTTGAGCATAAGACATCATTACTTTGTGCCCTATGTCCTGGGAAATGCCTAAAAATGGTATTCTTTACATGTGATTTGCATGAGCTAACCTATACCTAGATGGATTATTGAGCCACACACTATTCTAAAGCTGAGGAAAATCGGAACATCATAACAGTAAATACTTCACATAAAAAATAAGAGATAATATACCATTCTCCTTCTTCTCCACATGTGAGTCCACAAGTTCAAGAGCTCATTGGTACGTAATGGCTTCACGAGATAGTCAGCTGCTCCAAATTTCAGGCACTTGACAACAATAGGGACCTCATCTTGAGCTGACATCACTAGCAAAGCGAACAAAGCAGCCAAAGAATTCAAATTAGTCTTTTCCATAACTTGAGATATTTATATGCATTAAGAAAATGTGACTTGTACTTACTAATCACAGGAATTCGTCGCAACTCTTTGTCCCTCATTATATATTTTAACAGTTTCAATCCTTTAGACATTGGAAGGTCAACTTCAGAAAGAATAATATCTATATCAGGCCCTTCAGCATTCAATGCATCAATTACTTGTCTTGGAGACTTTACGGCAGTAACTGCAAAGAAAGGGCCTTTTACATTCAGCATCCCAAGTCCTCACCAGAATTAAATGCCAAAAAAGGATATAAGACTTAATGGGCTTTCCAGAATCTATAATTATTAGCAGCTCTCTGTCTCTCTGCTTCTATCAAGACTGTGTCTCTTAATGATCGATAAAGAATGAATTCCGCTTCCTCATTCATTTCAGTACATGAAAGGTAGGGATCAGAACTATTAAGATCATTAAAGACTCTACAGCCACTATAAATAAGAAAAAGTACTACACTAGACTGTTGTCCGTCTAAAGCATACTACTTCTTGCAAACCAAAACTATCTGGAAAAAATTACAAATAAATAAATGAAACGACTAATTAAATGGCAAGAATGATCACAAAGTAAATCAAGATATCAACAAAATACCCAAATAAAGAAGAAGAAGAAAAATAATACCTTGATAAGAACATTTACACAAAAGTGTAAAAACCTCCTCAGAGCTTTTCTCATCATTATCGCACAACAAAATCCTCACTTTACTCCGATCAATAAACCCATCTGCACTTTTCCCTATCTCACTCTTCTCCATACCCTCTGCTGCCTCCAAAACTAATTACAATTACAAATTAGGGTTCAAAATCAAAACCCGAAAAAGTCAATACTAGAGATACTCCATTTTTACACCCTCAACAATTCCCCTAACTATAAACCCCAAATAATTAAAACTAGTTCTCCTTCGATCTACCCGACGTTCTTACTTCCGAAATTTCACCATAAATTTGATTTCCAGATCACCAGCGCAGTAAAACAAATCAGTAAACCAAAACACCAGAATAAAAATTAATTAAACGACAGGTAGCGTCATCGATGGTGCGGCTACGGCTCAGCAGCAACGCAAGTTATCAACGAGTTTTGACTCCATAGACGGCAAGCAAGAAGTCAATTATCACAAGGAAGCTCCACCATCAGCTAAAAAGCACCCAATCCAACGGTCCCCGCGCCGCCACGTCGACACCGTCACCAATCCGGCGCACTTTAGCGCACCTGTATCTATCCTATATCGATAATTCCATAACCATCTGCGCAAAAAAAAAAAAAAAAAACACATAAACTAATGGTTATCAGAGTGACAGTGAGTTTCTTTGCTTGTCGTCAAAAGCTCACAATAAAATACAGGAAAAGATCCGGGGATATTTTAATGGCGCTTTTCTCCTATCTGTAGTGGTGGGCGCTAAAATGAGCCCGACGACTTGTCGGGATGTCAGCCGTTGTGATCTGGAAAGCAACGGTGAGGATGGAGAAGTGGGGGACGCAGTGGGCCAGGGGCGCAGGTTAGGAAAAGGGATGACGTGGAAGGTAAAGAGAGGGGCTAAAAAAGTGGAAAAGCGTAGGGGGTAAAGGATATGAACTGGTTTATAGAGATAGAAAGATGCCACGTAAGCAGAGAAATCTAAAAAGTACAAAAAGGGGATGAGCTGTGAATGAAGAATCAAGATAGATAGAGCGGAGCATTGTTCCTTTGAGGGCCCAAAGGCCGAAATCAAATACAATCATCTTACCATCCTCCCAATCATAAAGAGTCTTTCGATATTCATACAAAATCTTTTTTTTTTTTTTTTTCTTTTTTAAGTGGCTTTTTGTATGTGTTGCAATCACCTCAATCGAACCTTTCTCCGACTGTTGTTCTACGAGAGTCTTTCTATATTAATACTCGATTAGTTAATAATTTATTTAATATAATAAAAAATTTCAACTTTTGTTTAAGGTTAATATACTAAATTAATAAATCTAGGACTATTATCATTTTTTTAAATTAAAGTCTACTAGTATTTTACCTCTAATTTTTGATTGCATCCAAAATTATTGGGTTGTTTTATCAAACTACAACAATAAGTTACGAAATATTGTTTATGCTTTCAGTGAGTTATTCCGTTGTACAAGATTTGTAAGTATTGTATATTGATATATTCTTTTACACAAATCTATATTTCCATGAAACTATTGCCATTTTTAAACATCAATTATTGAAAAAAAATATTAGATTTTATCATTTTCATTTTATAGAATTTGATTCATTATCACTAAAATGATCGTTAATTGTTATTTTCGGTTGATTTTCGCGTGCGTGAGTTTCACATGATATGTTTGAGGCTACTTTTTATCTCATCACTTATTTAATTAAGGGTAACATTGTCAAAACAAACTTAATGATCGATATTTCAATTTTTAATTCGCAAGATCAATGAAGGCCTACATTTGTTTTTCATTTCTCCATAAATATGACTGAAAATCTTGTATAAGATGATTTATTTGTATGGCGTTAGGCAACCAAATTTGTGATAGTGGAAAGCGCATCAGAAACAAGATCTCATGGAGTTATTCAAATTCTTGAAGAGATTTTTCAGCTTGTATGATTTCCTCTTGTTGGCTTCTAATATTTATATTTTGTGGAGAAAAAAATATTAATTGATAGATTTTGTCAATTTGCAACATCGAGTTTATGTGACTTTTTCCATTATCAAGATCAATCATCCGATTGTTGAAGAAAACTGCTCTTGTGAGGAAGAAGGGTATTTTTTTACTTTGACATTTAATTTTTTCTTCAAGAAAATTGATCTTTTATGAATTTTACAAGATGCAAAATGATGTGATAAATTTGGCCTCAACATATCATGTAAAACTCAAGTGTATAAAAGATAGGCCAAAAAAATAACGTTCGACAATCATTTTACCGGCTATAATGCAAATCCCATACAATTGGGTGGTAAAATGGAGAAAAGATATTTAGTGATTAATGTAAAAAAAATAAAAAAATCAATAGATTAACTTTACAAATCCTTGTAATAAAATATCCATGTCAAAGATCAACATAACTTTAATATGTATTTTAGACACCCAACAAGATTTAGGTTCGCCAACTATTGACTTAGGTCAATACTTGATTTAGTGAGTCGACCCTAACCATTCACATCTGATCAAGAATATGATATTACACCCTATGTCATGCCATTGAAAATTTTAATGAATACTTTTAATTTACCAGTATATTAATTTATTTTATCACAACACATAAACTATACTTTTATAAGTTAATAAAAAATTATCATAAAATTATTCAGTATGATAAAACATAAAATATATATAAAGATATAAGGAAAAAAAAAAGAAAAAGAAAGAAGAGGATTGGCTTGTGTAGGAGTCATGTCTTTTAATATTGTTCTAGATCATGATGATTTTCTTCTACGTACATGTAATAACGGCTATCACTATCTTAAAATAAAATTCATAATGTGTGGTTGGTGTCTACTCCCATATGGACGATCACAACAAAACTAAGATAGAAAACCTTAGCTAGTTACCCTTAAATACTAAATAAATATATGATGTGAATGCGGTATGCATGATAATGTATGCTTAAATCTCTATATGCTCCTATTTTTAGTGTTAGGTGAAATTTGTGGCATAAAATATATTAAAATAAAATTACAACATAAGTGGGATATTATAAAATATTTAATTGGCTTAAAAATTATTTAAAAGTTTAAAACTTTAAAATCCAACACGTCACACGTGCAGCAAGATCACTAATTGATCCTGCATACGGCATTACACCGTGGGTGCCACGCGCCAGCCATCATCAATCATCCACTGAATGTTTAATGTTTTAAAATTTGGTAACTAAAATGATAAAAAAAATCAGAAGTTGGACGCTTCTGTATTACAAAAAGCAAAGATTGTTTATGAACTAAGGTGGAAGAACTTTTGCTTTCTGGGTTGACAATTTGAATGGGCTGAGACAGTCTTTAGGATAATGGCCCATGACTAATTTTTAGATATGAGCTGCTAGTTAATTGGGCCTGTGATAACTGGGCGTTTTCTTGAGTTTTATGTTATTTAGATGGGCCCAATAATGTTGGATAATTAGGCTTTGTAAGAAGACTTGGGTTGGCAAGTTTATGGGCTGGTCACCTTGGGATTCATTAGGACTGAACTATGGGCCATATTTACTCCTCATAGTAGTGCTTCTCATAATTTTGATTGAGAATCTCTTCTAACTTTTATCTCAAATCACTTTCCAGATTTTGGCTATCACCTTTCGGCCGTTTATTTTACTTTCTTTAAAATTTTAATTTTCTTCTATTATTATTTTACAATTTTAAGGCAAAAACTTCTATACATTGATTATATGGATGCAACTCAGCCACCCGATTCCTATCAACTTTTTAAAAATAGAAAAAAAAAAATTGTTGGAAAAATGGCATTCCTGTAAATTTGTTAAATTGTCATGTTTTTATATTAATAAAGATATTGACTAGGTACATTATATTGTCATTAATCTTCTAGATTAACTTTATTAGTATAACGAGTTGTTTTTATTGTTGTTTTAGGTGGTTGACTTTTATGAAAAAAAAAAAAGATTTTATTCTCAAATTGTATTTCTTTCTATTATTCTTAAAATCTATGTATTTTGACCGTATATATTATTATATTTACCACCTTCTGCTGCATCACTATGATTTGAATTTTGAAATATTGAAGATCATGATTTTTCCTTACGTATAGCTTGCAATTCCAAATATTCATGCAATGACACATAATAACTTTTAAATTCCTTTTTGAACTATTAGACATAAGTCTTAACATAAAATATTTTCTAAATAAATACCATATTTGGAATTCCTTGTATAAGGAGACATTTTTCGACTAAATCTTAAAGTGAATATATGATTTTTCCCACACATGCAGAAGGTCTAAATTGAAGACACGAATTTCTACTTAAAGGTATATTTTGAAATGCATGTAAAGATAACAAGTAAGTAGATTATAAATTGTATTATAAAATTATTGCATGACCATTCTAACATTACATTTTATAATTTAAAAAATGAGAGAGAGAGAGAGAGAGGGAGTTTTTGTTGCCCCTCTCAAATACCCAATGTTTTCCTTGGCAAACCTTTTGAAGATCTTGAATTTAAACAAAAATATGTGATTATTGTGAGTGTGATTAGTGTCGAGGGAGAGAGAAAGGGTAGAGATGGGATGAGAAAGATAACAGCATATTTCATTAATGAAATAACTGAGTAGGAACCAATCTAACTTGGTCGGTTATGAGCTTTTTTTAAAGATGATTTTTTAGAACTATCTTAACTATTCGCATGACACTAAAGAATGAGCGATTGTGCATTAGAGGTTGGCTGTCATAGTTTTGCTATCCTTTTTCTTCTCCTATCTCTATATTGGTGAATCTTAATTTTGGGATGATGGAAGCAACAGCTTCAAATTCATTGTCAAAACTTTTGATGTCATTAGTGATGGTCATGGATGGTTCCAGCTGTATTTTAGTTTTTTAATTTTTTTTCTTTTTTCTAGGCTCAGTTTGTTGAATCAGATGGAAAGGGAAATATGATTCATGATAGTGGTGGGGTTGTGATTCATAATAAAAAGTTGCTATGAAGTTGTACATGTTCAATCCATTATATTTCTATTATAATTGAAGATTGTGGAATTAACTATAGAGAATTAATTTTATTATTTTTTATGAGCATTGGAGACGTGTCAATGAATCTTTACATTTGTAATTGTTGAGCTTCAAGATTCGACGTGTATATGGTAGGTGATATTAAATCAACTTAGATTAGTGGCTATATCAAAGAATTAGCCGAGGAAGCTGCACAAGAAATAGGATTGACTCGGTTTTGCTAAATGCTGGCATGGTAATTGACCCTAGTCTGCACCCAATTCTTAAATCGTAATGCTACCCTCACCATTCTTCATCTATTTTCACTTCATTTCTTCTATTTGAGTATTTCACTATTTAAATTTCGTCAATTTATAGTGTTATTCAAAAAAAAAAATCATAATAAAGAGAAGAATCGGCCTTTTGCTTATGTTTTTAGTCAGTTCCAAAAGGCCGACTAGATTTGTAATACGAATTCATTTCAATTTCATTATGTATCATTTCAATTTTTGAATCCATTATTTTCTTTTTTCTTTTTTTAATTTCTTTTGAACAAAATTTTGTTTCACAGTAATTACAAAAATCTGCAAACAAAAAACACTAAACTGTTAATTCTAATTTGCGGTATCAAGCCTCAACTTTGTGATATTTTCTATAATCTTTATGGCTTGAAATCCAATAAAGACATTATCTCTATGACATATTTCATTTGTTTTTCAATTAAAAATTGAATTGAAATGATTATAAATTCTTATAGCATGTACAAGATCACCATATAGTTACCCACAATAATGGTAAAGGATCACTCAAGATTACTTTGTCATCTGGGCAAAGCAAGGTGACTGACTATGTTGTGCCAAGAAACCAGGAAAATATAATGTTGATTGTGCTTGAAATCAATGGCACTTTTATTACAAGAAATGGGAGTGTTGTTGATGGCTGAACAACCTTCAATTCTGCGACATTTGGGGAGTCTGCATTAATTTTTACTAGTTAGAATTACAAGATTTTGACAACTTTGGATCATTAATTTTAAGAAGCGATTTCTGATTTCAAGGTTCTTCATTCTTTACTCAAGACCCATTCACAGAAATTAACTACTAATAATTCTAACAAAAATAATATATATATATATATATATATATATATATATATATATATATTTAATAATAATAATAACAACTATGCAACATTCCAATTAAATACTAATTTTCATGAAAGACAAAAGCATAAAATACACACATATTTCAGAGAGATTTCTCCTGTTGTCTTGTTATATGCTCACATATACACAGACATGCACTTAGTTGAATTTTTTTGTTCGTGTTTTATTAAGAGCACATACAAGACTTGCCACCATTTATTTTAGCGAACACACTGATGAATTAATGTCATCAATGTATCCTACATGTAAATTATATCCCTATCACATACTCCGTTCTATTCACAATAAGTATTCTTTTAAAAAATTTCACATATTGAGAAATAAATGAAGTGCCTATTCTACCCTTAATTAAAGAGAGAAGAAATATTAATGATTAGTGGTAAAAAGACACTATCTATGTAGATTTACAAGAAAAATTAAGGGCAAATTTAAAAAATAACATTAATTCCCACCTTAAAAGTTGTAAAATATTACATATTGCGCAAAAATTAAAACTACTAAACGACACTTATTGTGGATATGAGGAAATAATATATATATATATATATATATATATATATATATATATGTGGGATATAACTAGATAATTTGTAGGATACTAAGATATTTTTGCTGGGGTTGAGTTCTTAAAAAATTATAATTTTTTGCAAATTTTATATTTTAATCATGATCTATTAATTTTTATAATGTCAAAAATTTTCTTTTCAATTTTTTGCAATTCAAAGCATGAAAATAATTTGTTGATGAATTTTTGGTAATGTTGCACTGTCGAAGAAGGTGAACTTTGTTATAAAGAATAATGTGCTTATTATTTTAATTTAATTAAATATTAGATTATGTGATCAATTAACAAATTAATATCTCAAAGTTATAAAATTATTATAATTAAATTTGAAATTAGAGTTTTTTTAATTTAATCCTGATCTTGCATGCAAATTTTGAAGTAGCTAAATCTATATATATATATATATATATATATATATATATATATATATATATATAAACAAAATGACTTTTTTTCAATTTTTTTTGTCTAAACTTCATTACTTAATTTAGAATAACTATATTATTATTAAATTAAAAAAATAAAATGACTTTTTTTTTTTCAATTTTATTTTCCCGCCTAAACTTCATTACTTAATTTAGAATAACTATATTATTATTAAATTAAAATTAGATGTTTTTATTTTAGAAATTTTGATTCAATTTCAAAATTTAAAATCACCAAATCACATGAATAGAATCTGATTTTGTCAAATATTAAATTAAAATTTCACCGATCTTACCATAATTCAAAATCATTTCTCATTTTTTTCTCTTTTCTTTCTATATATTTTATCAAAATTATCACTAAATGTTTTAAGGTCTCTTTTTTTTTTTTTTTTATTCTCCCTCATTTTAAATCTTTTACGTGTTCTTTTTTGAGAAAATAAATGGTAAGACATGTATAATCATATGTGTCATATTTCAGTTGTCATCAAAGCTTACACTCTTCAAAATATTATTTTTAGGTTTATTTTATTTTTAAATTTTTGCATTCATCTGTTGCTTTCAATTTATTATAAACATATTTCACTTTCTTAACTGTTTTTCTTTCTTATTTTTAAATGAAAAGTTCGTCCATCTCTTTTATTTTTCGTTTGATTGTTCTTGTGATTTTTTTGTTGAAATCTGCTAATTATTTCGACGCACCGTGCGATTTTTTCATTAGCTTTCAAGGTATTTGTTTCTATCTAATTTCAAATTTTTGTAATATTATTACATTTAATTAACAATTGCAAAATATTTGTGTCCTTATTTTGATTGTCTAATTGTCAATTTTTGTGAGATATGTATAAATCTTTATTTTCTTTAATTTGCTGATATCGCTATTTTTTAATTTGATTTGATTCAACCTTCTACGTGGATATCATGTTTATCAATTTGTGAACGAGACTACTTTTAGTAGAAGAAAAGACGAAATATATAATAATATTTAATTTCTAATCATTATACAAAAAAAATAATCACTAAATTACAAATCCACACCTTCTACAATATATCATATAACTTAAATATATGCTTATATTAAATGTAAGAAAAATATATCTTTTGTGCATCGCACAGATCTTACACTAGTTAGATAATTAAAAAAATGAAATCATAGATAGGAAAAACATGTACTATGTTTTTACTAACATTTCATGTGTAACACAAATAATATACAAATCATAATGTTTTACGAATAATTTCATAAACAACATTTCAAATATATAATAATAGTAATAATAATAATAAACTAAATATATAAAAATAAAATTAATCATAAAACTATTACATGCTTTGAATTGTAAAAATTGAAAAGATGGTATTTGGATACTAGAAAAAATTAAGGGGGTGTTTGGTGCTGGGATGTGGGGCGTTTGTAGCCCAAACAACTCTGGACATCCATAATGTGAAAATAATTTTATTAGTAAAATGTGATATTCATATTGGGATGTAAAAGAATAGGATATATATTGTACATGTCAAATGAGTAGGTTGGGTGAGATGTTTTAATATTATTTGATGATGAGAAGTGATATTTGCCCTGATTGGTTGGTTGATTAATTATTAAAGTTGTTGGAATTTATGGAGTTAATAATTAGATGATTGATATATTAAAACTTTTAATTTGTTGATTGTGAGTTGTTTTATTTTTATTATTTGTTTTAATTGATATTAATTCTTCAATTTTATTTACCAAAATTTTGCTTTTTTTATTTGTTTGCAATATTTTTTTAATTCTAAAAAAATTATTATCTTCCCGTATTTTTATGCAATTTTTTTAACTAATTAAATTTATACTTATTTTTTTCATAATTTTACATTGATTAATATTTGTTTTAAAAAAAATTATTTTGATTATTAAGTTGACATAAATTTTATTGATAAATATTAATTTTAATAACTTAAATTTATTTCTTTGAAAATATTTTATCTAATTTAAAACACAACAAATAGATAAATTTCTTAATAGAAACATGAGAAAACTATGTTCATATATTAATTAAACATTACAAACCATATAGCATATAAGTAAATATTGTCATGCCCATGTTTTTTTGTAATATATGAAAACATATATTTTATGGCAACTTAATTAAATTCCTACGCAAACAACCATTTAATTAAGACTACTAAAATGAGCACATATATGAGCGATACAAACAAAAGTAATAATTGATTCAATATTTGAGATGTAGTGCGTGGTGTTGTGGGCCCAGTAATATTTGAGCTACCTATGCCATTGTTGTCATGATTTGGGGTGCGTGTGGTACGCTTATGATATGACCTTGTTTATTGAGTAGGTAGAGAGTTAGAACGCTCAATTATCAGTTGTTTGTATCTCATCCAAGTATCAACCAAATAAACCACTTGCATGGTCTACACCAGTCGGACAACAATAGATATATTGGTCCTTGTTCTTGCTCGTATTGGCCACCAAAAGTTGTTGCCCTACATCTACGTATAGGATGCTTTGGTACAATTTCTATAGTGTTATTTGATAAAAAATGATAATTTAGCAAAGCATGAACAAACTTATTTTTGCATGCACATATTGCATATAAAACACAACATTTTCCATTATTATATATGGATAAAGAGTAGAAACAATCTTACATAAATATTACATAGAAATCAACAATAGTTGTTCAACATAGTCACAGAATCCTTTTGATAACGACTTTGTTGCCACAGTGTTCCTAAAAAGATTGTGTAGTGGTAGATTGTTAATTACTTTGTTATATAATATTCAGTAGCTTATCAACTACCTTGTAGATAAGCGCTAGCACATCTTCCGACTTCGTGATTATCTCCCCCGACTCAGACTATTACAAACTTGACCTGTGCTTGTACTGAAGATTATATAACAACCAACATGCACTATTTAGCTTTTTGAACTTAACTTTGTAGTGTTGAATCATGTACATCGATCAATGGACATAACATTCAATTTTAGACAGATGAAATTTAATATAGGATTAAAAAAATAATGTGAGCAAATGACCATTCTGATACTCTTGGTGACATAGGAAAATAAAATTAGCCTAATTTCAGGTGGCCATATTACTTTGTTGTTCACGTTCACCCTAGACATTTAAAAAAAAAAGGTTGATCGATTTGAGTTAAAAGGTTATTGCATTTATGTAATACATACATTGTACATATAAGTTTGTTGTGGTTGTCACTTATAGAACAAAAATATACTTTCTATTACTCATACTTTATAAAAAATAAGCCTAATTATTTGGAATAAGCATGCTTTTTGTCAAAGAATATACAAACATAGTAAAAAAACTTCAAAATCAGAATTTTTCATTAGATTGAATCTTTTTATACAAATAATTAATTTGAGTTTTTCTTACAAAAACCGTAAACAATGACATATATTACATAAATAAGCATACAAAAAAGATTGTATTTTTTATAATTTTATAAATACACACGTTAAATATTTTTGTTTAAAAAGTTTGTCGATCTAGTGAATGTTATTTTGATAATTTTTTTCTAGTTAAAAAATATTTATTCTTATGTTCAATGTCATTAGTTGTATTATGAAAATATTGTAGTTCCAATTCGTCAATACATGAACATCCTATTTTGCATAATAAACTTTATGGCACCATAAAGAAATTTTAATAAACTCCAAATGACAAATATAAATTTCAATAAAATATTATAAACAATTTTATTACATTATAAATTAAAATTGCCACAATTCTATTCATTATTCAACAAAATACATCAATTTGGAGTAGCAAACAATAAGTTTTAGTAGAAAATGTTGGAATGTTTACAAATACGAAGCAACAAAGAATGCTAAAGTGAACAATTTTATTTTGTTATAAGTGATCACATGAAGTATCCAAAGACTAACACATATAACAAACACATGTAACCAACAAATACACAAATAATCTAATGAACAAATAACAAGCAAAAAATTAAAAAAAAAAAAGAAGCATTTGGATGTGATCACCTTGAAAGCTCATCTCTACATCGAAATAAAATTATGAAATAACTGTAAATAGAAAAAAAATATGACATACATGTGGAATCACAAATTATGGACAACCTAATCTACCAAGAGAAAATGACTTCCCCACTTAAAGAGACAGGGAAACCTGAGAATGGTGAACATTTTATAAGCAAACTTCAAGAAACAAAAAATCAATGAAAATGAGTAACATATAATACAAAACATATAACATACAAGAAAATGGACTTTATGACCTCTAAAAATGATATCACAATTTATGCTACCAAAACAAAAACAAAATGACATAAACAGACATAAGCTCACTTTTCATTTTAAAAAAAGCCATGTTATAAAGCAAGGTTAAGAAAAAAAATTGAAGAATTGATGAGAGAGAAAAAAGGCAAGGGATGAAACAAAAGAAGAAGGGATGAAGCTGATTGTACCCCTAAATCTTCTAAATATATATATTATGATTATACTCCTTTAACTAAAGAAACAAAATTTATGTCTTCCTCTACTTTCATTTTCATGGTTACAATATAAAGAAGTTTTAAAATAAAGAATAAAATTCAATAGTTTTGCACTGCTCAAGAAATTTTTATCTTCTTCCCCAAATTTTTTTGAATCACATATTTTGGAATCTGAGACCCTACCCCACCCCTTCTCATACACATGAAATATGAAACATAACGAAACAGAGAATCACTCTGCAAAAACTTCATCATAAATGATAGAAACAAATCTCGCGTGCCGAAATCCTTCATTCCAGTTCAAAACTCTAGAACTTCACTCCAGAAAATTTAGAAAACAAAAGTATAAATAGTGTTGTGGGGAGGTGAAAAGTGAGAGAGAGGGGGATTTTGATGCATATACATATACGTGTGTGTGTGTGTATATATATATATGTGAATTAATGAAAAACAAATTTGGGAAGCAGACAATCATCAATTCTTGGACGAAATTTTTTATTGCAACTGTGATTGTTTTGATATATGAATATATGTAGAAGTCAGTAAAATGCAAATTTGGGAAAGCAAGCATCATAAATTCTTGAATGAAATTTTTTATTGCAGTCTTGATTGTTTTGATATATGTATACATGAAACAGTTAATGAAATGCAAATTTGGTAAAACAGACAATCATCAAACCTTTATTGCAGCCATGATTGTTTTTATATATGTATATATGAAACAATCGTTAGTTTTTGGATAGAATCTTCGATTGCATCCATGAAATCACGGTGACGCTTGTGCATGGATTGCTTAGGAAGATATTAAAATAAAAATTTATTTTTTTATTTTATTTAATTAAAAGGCTATAATTATTCAATATAGAATATTTAATAAAAAAATTAAATTTATATGGGATATATTTAAAAAATGAGAGGACTTCGAATAGTGGCACCCAATAAAGGGAGTGATGTGTGTTTGGCAAGAAATATTTTGGGCTAGAATTTTGAAAGGGCCGATGAATCCATCTCCACATCCGCATTTGAATGGAGGGAGCCTAACCAAACATTCTCTAAACAATATTAAAATATAAATTTTATAAAATACCTTTTGATAAAGCAAAACTTGCTTTTACAAAGAAACTCACTATTTTGTGTAGATAGAAACACACAAAAACGCAACTTTCACATTGTTTCAGTTATTTTGTTTGTATTCCATACTTTGGTAATAATTACACCTTAAAATAATTACCTGAAATTTAAAAAGTAAAATTATGGGCGTTTAAATAATCATTTCGCTTTTGAGGAATTAATATTTTACACAACTCATAATTATCTTGCGACATCCCATCTGATCGAATGTCATAAAATATCAAGATATTACATGTTCGAGCAATCATCAAACGCACAGAATAACTCAAGATACCCTTTGATTAGCGCCTGATTGAAAGATCAGAAGCCTGAGATGGCTGCATATGCAGCTTTGGTGTCTCTTTCTCACATTCTTCACCAAATCCTGCACCCACCTCCGCCCCATCACTTCACTATTTCTGAAGAAGAGATTGTGTCTCTCCAAGAAAAAGTTTTTTTCTTAATTGACTTCCTTGAAACTTATTCCAGCAGACGCAGCAATGAAATTCAAAATCTAGAGAAGCGGATCTCGTTTGCAGCTTCTGCAGCAGAGGATGCCATTGAATCTCAAGTAGTAGCCCAAATCCAGGGAAGATATGGAGTCCTTCCAGAAAAGAAGAGCTGCGCTCTTTTCTGTCACAGTATACAGAAGGGAATCGAAAAATTCTTTCCCAGCCGAGGTATACCAGAATCAATTGAAGAATTTGCTTCCATTCAGAAACAGATCAAACGCATGAAAGATGTGAGACCTGCAATTAGGTCAACAAGAGCCAGTTCATCGAGATCTGTTCCCAGCGGCAAGAATATCATGGTGGGATTTGATCATCATTTGACTGAATTAAAGAGTTGCCTTGCTACAGATGCAGATAATCGTCAAGTCGTCCCGATTGTCGGGATGGGAGGTATCGGTAAGACTACTCTTGCCACATCTGTTTATAAGGATGCTTATATTGTTGAACATTTTGTATTGCGTGCCTGGGTTACTGTATCTCTAGAATATACTGAGCGAGAAATTGTTCTATCACTTATTGATCAGATTAATAATAATATAGACCTGAAAGAAGAGGAGGGGAGTGTTGATGAATTAGGAAATCTACTGTATAAAGAATTGTTTGGGAGAAGATACTTGATAGTACTAGATGATATGTGGGATATTGAAGCTTGGCACAAATTAAAAATGTTTCTTCCGGATAATAATAATGGAAGTCGAGTCTTGGTAACTACAAGACTGTTAAAATTGGCTGTTGGCTTTGGATCTTGTAGCCCTTATCAAATGGGCCTTCTGGACGAGGATAAGAGTTGGGATCTAATCCTGGAGAAGGTCTTCGCTAAAGAAGAAGAGTGTCCCAATGAATTGGAGGGAATTGGAAAAAGCATTGCTAGGAATTGTGGAGGGCTTCCTTTAGCTCTTGTTGTCATTGGTGGGCTTCTTGCCAAGTCTGAGAAGACTAGAGAATTCTGGGAGAATGTACATGAAGATGTAACTTGTGCTGCCAACTCTGAGGATGATGAGCGTTGCATGAAAATATTATCACTGAGCTATACTCACTTGCCTGTACATTTGAAGCCATGTTTCCTTTATCTAGCTATGTTTCCCAAAAATATTGAAATCCGTGTGTCACGACTCATCAGATTGTGGGTTTCTGAAGGGTTTATAAAGACAGCCAGGGATAGGAGCTTGGAAGAGGATGCAGAGGAGTATGTTGAGGATCTTATTAATAGAAATCTCATTATGGTCGATCATCGAGGGCTTAGAGGAAAGGTGAAGACGATTGGCATTCATGATCTCATAAGGGATTTATGCTGGAGAGAAGCTAACAAAATTAAGTTTCTATACATTGCAAAGCTTGATAACTACCCCAAAATCATGAAATCTCAGCGCCGCCTAAGTGTTCATGTAGGCACAAGGAAAGACAAATTTTGCGAGGTGTTGAGATCAGCAACGCCACAAAATCGGTCTTTCTTAAGCTATTCTTATTGGGAGTCAAGAAAGTGCGTTGCTCGTGGGAGGCAGCCTAATTTACTAAGGGTACTGGATGTAGTTGATTACTATCCCATGGATGAGATTCTGCAGCTATTTAACTCTCGTTATATTTCTTGCGCCATCTCTCGGGATTTGCATCTTGTATCTTCTTCCATAGCCTTGCTTTGGAATATACAAACCCTTGTTGTCCCTGGCCTCGTCTCTCTTCCACCCGAAATCTGGAACATGCCACAACTTAGACACATCAAGATGGCCAGGATCACTCTCCCTGATCCTCCTGATGCACAAGTAGATGTTCATGATGGCAAAGTTCTTGAAAATTTGCAGACACTTTCAACAGTCAAAGATTTTGTATTTAGGGAGCAGGTGCTTAGAAAGATTCCAAATCTAAACAAGTTGGGCATTCATTGTCACACAACTGAGGAAATCGGATCTTTTCGTTTGAGCAATCTCGCATCTCTTCCTAAACTTGAATCGCTTGCTCTAGCATTTGACGGGACTTGGAATGATATGGCCTTCCCAGTGTCACTTAAAAAGTTAACCTTAAGTTATTGTCAAATTCCTTGGAAAGATATGTCTATGGTTGGTTCATTGCCTAACCTTGAAGTTCTCAAGTTGCAGCGTTATGCTGCCAAAGGCCGAATTTGGTATCCAAATGCATGGGAATTTCGTAAATTGAAGTTCTTATTGATTGATTCATGTCAGTTGAAGATTTGGGATGCAGAAGCTGGCCATTTTCCAGTTCTTGAGCAGCTGCACCTTAAAAGCTTGGAGCTGGAGGAGATCCCCGTGGATTTTACATGTATACCAACACTTCAATTGATCAATTTAAACTATTGCAGCAGTCTCCTTTTCACCTCAATAAAGGAAATGTTGAAGGAACGACAACACCTAGGATATGATGATTTTCAAGTTCGATCATTTCCTTCACAGGTAATTATAAACCCAACCCTCCCTTATTTATTTCTTATTTGCTGCTTGCTACTATTTTTTACAATTTATGGTTCATAAATTTACTACCATGCATTTAATTTGTATAATAATTAATTTAAAAAAATTAATCTACTCAAGTTCAATTTCAAAATGTAATATGCAATACAAAAAATCCTCATCTCAATTATTTTAAGAATATAATCTTGCTGTAACATCAGAAGACCATTCATTCAGCGATATTCTTTTTAAAAAGCTCGAAGTTTGTATTCATTATAACTTTTTGAATATTTTGAATTTGAATTAAAATTAGTTTTTAAACTATATTTTAAATGTTGTCAGTGTATATATCAAGCTTTTATAGACCATGTAACGACCCAAATATTTATTTAGATATATATTAATTTACTATATATTTTTAATAAAAAAAGTATAAGTTACCAAATAAAATAATAAGTAAATAAATTTATAGTAATTTCGTCCTAATAACTAGGTCGTTAAAGAGCATAAAAAAGAAACAAGACTCTATTTGATTTACTACAAAATTTAAGTTCTCAATGTAAATCGTATAAAAGAAACGTGATTAAGTAACCCTGATTAAATTAAAATTTATAGCAGCAAAAAATATAATTATTTCAACCATAATTAAATAATTATGCAATTCGGGAAACTCATAACTTCATATAATCACGAAAGTAGACTTAAGCATTTATTTCCTAAGATAAGTTTGAAGAAAAACATAATAAACCCTAATAAAATTTCAATTCGTTTATGTATGAAATGTAACTCATAATTCAATGAAGAATAATAAAAATATTCTTTATCTGCCTGCTCCCGTCACCTTGACAAACTCCATATCCTGAAAAGTAAGAAAGTAAAAGGGGATGAGCTACACCCAGCTCGTGAAGTTTAGGTTTGTCAAAATTAAATATAAGGTTGTAAAAGCACAATTAGAGAGTAACATGAACGTAACAGGCATAACATAATATAACATCCTTATCAAACGTAACATTTCGTATCAAAGCTTGGCCAGCATATGGATCAAATTAATGATCCCGTATTAATGTATCAAAACATATAACTATCAAATCATACTTTAAACAAACAAAATATTTAAAACTGACAAACCGTATAATAACCCCACCTCTTACGTGACTTCTCGTAATATAAGAAAAATCTCATGCAAGTAATATGCTTCTAATCCACGTGTCTTATCTCCTCGCCTACAATTTTGAAAAACCCGGATGAAGAATGTTGAAGAAATACTGGGATGTATTTATAGGTTTGGCAGGATTTAAATCTAGATGTATCTTCTAGAGAGAATTTGCATCTGTATATAATCCTCTAACTAATTGAGAGAAAATATCTTCTTTACTAACAAAATGCTAACCTCCGTAATCATAAGATTATAAGAAAAATATACCGTATCTTGGCTGAAAGTTCTATTATATATATATATATATATATATATTTGGGCTTAGAGAAAAATATCTTAAGGTCCAATAATCCTAATTGAAACAATAATAAACCCACGTAAATTAAAATAAAATAAAATAAATCAAAGAAATTAAATATTGCGTAAAAATAATAAGGTATTACATCCTACCCTCGTTGAAAATAATTTCGTCCTCGAAATTCCATAACATCAATCATAACTCATTGCATACCTTTGGAGTTGTCGTGGTGAACGGAAGAAGACAATGAAGCATGTAACTGATATATATATATATATATATAATTTTTTTTTCAAACATTTCATCATAATTCACAATTTAAACAAGTCTACAGAAACGTAAACCTGCTCTGATATCACAATGTAACGACCCAAATATTTATTTAGATATATATTATTTTACTACATATTTTTAATAAAAAAAGTATAAGTTACCAAATAAAAAAATAAGTAAATAAATTTATAGTAATTTCGTTCGAATAACTAGGTTGTTAAAGAACATAAAAACAAATCAGGACTCTACTTGATTTACTATAAGATTTAAGTATTCAATGTAAATCGTATAAAAAAAACTGTGATTAAGTAACCCTACTACATTAAAATTTATAGCAGCGAAAAATATAATTATTTCATCCATAATTAAATGATTATGCAATTCGGGAAACTCATAACTTCATATAATCATGAAAGTAGACTTAAGCATTTATTTCCTAAGATATTTATTTCCTAAGATAAGTTTGAAGAAAAATATAACAAACCCTAATAAAATTTCAATTCGTTTATGTATGAAATGTAACACATAATTCAATGAAGAATAATAAAAATATACTTCATTCGCCTGCTCTCGTCGCCTTGACAAACTCCCTATCCTGAAAAGTAAGAAGGTAAAAGGGGGTGAGCTACACCCAGCTCGTGGGGTTCAGGTTTGTCAAAATTAAATTCTAGAGAGAATCTGCATCCGTATCTAAACCTCTAACTAATTGAGAGAAAATATCTTCTTTACTAACGAAATGCTAACCTCCGTAACCATAAGATTCTAAAAAAAATATACAATATCTTGGTTGAAAGTTCTTATATTTCTATATATATATATATATATATATATATATATATATATATATATATATTTGGACTTAGAGAAAAATATCTTAAGGTCCAATAATCCTAATTAAAACAATAATAAGCCCACGTAAAGTAAAATAAAAAAAAAAATCAAAGAAATTAAATATTGCGTGAAAATAATCGGGTATTACAATTTGAGTCAATATATATGTTAGATTTTATTGGAATACATATGCTTAGCTTTTATTACAATAATAAGCAATTATATCACTTTTTAATATTGTGATTCTTCACCTGTATGTAGACTCGTTTCCGAATAGAAGACAATATGGTGGGTTTGGAAGATGAGACAGGCACTATAACAAAATACCTCTGTGAAGCATCAGATAAACTCGAAGTTATCTCCATTATAGGTATGCCTGGCCTTGGGAAGACAACTCTGGCATGGAAGATTTTTTGTGATCCAGAAATACAATATGAATTCCCAACTCTGATTTGGGTTTACATTTCTCAAGAGTCCAATATCCGGGAGGTTTTTCTTACCATTCTGAAAAAGTTCACTTCGCAAGACATGTCTGATTATACTGATCTCGCTAAGTTGGCACATATAGTTCGATCGTATCTTGAGAAGCCAAAATTCTTATTATGTATGGATGATGTCTGGACTGTTGAAGACTGGAAATTAGTTGAAACTGCTCTGCCAATGAGCAATGCTTTAGGGAGAGTGCTGTTAACAAGTCGGGATGAGAAAGTAGCATGGCAAGCAAATCCAAGAAGAGATCCCCACGAGTTACTTTTCCTCGACTCCAGCGAAAGTTGGGAGCTTCTCCAACTAGAAGTATTTGGAAAGCTTGGTAAGTGCCCTTCAGAGTTGGAGGTGCTTGGAAAACAAATAGCCAAGCAATGTGGCGGAGTGCCCCTCGCAATATTGGTAATAGGAGGAATTCTAGCTGAAAAAATCTCAACTAGTAGTGACATGAAAGATGAATGGGCGAATATATCAACTAGCTTGAGTATGTTTCCCAGTAATGACAAGCAGAAATTCACTGAAAATATTATCCAATTGAGTTACAATAAACTGGCACGTGGCTTGAGAGAATGCTTTCTTTATATGGGGATGTTCCCTGCACAAACTGATATCTCAGCCTCGAAACTAATCCACCTGTGGATTGCAGAAGGATTCATAAAAGAAAAGCCAGACAACAGCTTAGAGCAAGTTGCTGAGAACAATTTGAAAGTTCTCGTGACCAGGAACTTAGTCAGGGTTGATAAAACTAAGGCCGGAGGTAATATTAAAACGTGTCGAGTTCACGACATGATACGTGACTTTTGCAAAAGTCAGGCGGCATTCATGAAACAAAATTTGTTCCAAGAGGTGAAAATATCAAGGGAAGGAACTTTTGACCCCCCTATATCTGAGGTACAAAAGTACAATCGACTTTGTATTCATTCCTATGTCGTTGACTTCCTTGGAAAAAAACCCAAGGGTCCAGGGGTTCGTTCCTTTTTGTGTTTCTCCAAAGAAGCCATCAACTTTCCACCAGAGTGCACTCAGTTGATACCTGAGGCCTTTGATTTGCTGAGGGTCTTAGATGTGAATCCTATCAAATTCACCAAATTTCCTACCAAGCTCTCTCAGCTAGTACATTTGAGGTACATTGCTTTGTCAGGCGACAATTTCAAGGCTTTTCCTGAAGCCATGTCTGAGCTTTGGAATCTGCAGACGATTAGAATTGACACAAGGCACCGTATATTTGAATTCAAAGCAAATATATGGAAGATGATGCAACTAAGGCATTTGAAGACAAAAGTAGCTATAATTGTTGACAATGAAATGCAAGGTGAAGCTGGAGAGAACCTTCAAACACTCAGTAGATTAGCGGCTGAATGTTGCACAGAAAATTTGTTCAACAGGGCCTCGAACCTTGTAAACTTGGGAATTCGTGGGCAGTTAGAAACTCTTTTGGAGGTCAATTGCTTGGAAAAATTGGATCGGCTTCAAAGGTTGAAGCTGGTGCATGATGTGTTTCCTAAGTTACCAAGTGAAAACCCATTGCCACGCCTTCCTCAACCAGACAAATTCCCACCAAATCTGAGGATCCTGAATTTGTCGTTTACGTTTCTTGATTGGAATGATCATATGGTTACATTGGGAATGATACGCACTCTTGAGGTGCTCAAATTAAAAGCATATGCATTCAAGGGGAGGCTCTGGGAAGCTAGTTCTGGTGGCTTTCGTTCTCTTGAGTTCTTGCACATTGCTGACACAGATTTAGAGCTTTGGACCGCTGCGACTGGTGCTGATCCCTTTCCTAAACTCAAATCTCTTGTACTTAAGAACTGCAGACGCCTCGAAGAAATTCCATCTGTGCTTGAGAAAAGCCTTGAGATACTGGACATCCAACGTGTCTCAGAATATGTAGTTTCCTTTTCTAGGAGAATGGAGTGGAAAAAAGACAGATTCAAAGTCATCCATGGATAAAAAGGTTAGTGGACAATGCCTTCTGTAACGCCCCAGTCCGAAAATTACATAAATGTTCCTAGATCATATAAATGCAAGACCATGTAATGTATGTTTAATGATAGTTCGATTTCAAGAAAAGTAATTATTAAGTATTCGGGAAGGGTGTTCAAATGATTGAGTCAATCCTACACACTCGTTCGTAAGCCATTTAAATGATGAGATTTCTGTAAGCCCAGCAATAGTTTAATTATATTTTGATATTTAAAAATAGCCAATAAAAGAATTTGAAATATATATATATATATATATGTAAAATTGAATTGTCTTATAAGTCTATACTAATTATATGATTTAATGAATTAATAATATGCTTGTATTGAATAATTTATTAATTCCATGAGTCTAATAAAAAAACTTAGTCTACGTATAACCGCCTAACCAACTCCCATATGATAACTGTCTAACTAATAAATACAACTAACTTCCAACATCTGAATTCCCATACTTGGTTACCAGCTGATCAAGTATGTATGTATTATATAGATATCTATCCATATTGGGTATATGTAAGTGCGTCCTTTTTCTTTTTTTTTTCTTTTCTTTTTTAATATGAACTTTCTAGAAAAACTTAAGGATGTTGGGTTGGGGTATTGGAGGGGGGGCAATGGGAACGAAAATAAAATTATTTTCATTGATATTACTTGGTATAAGTTAAAGAAAATAAAAATAAGATAATGATTCTCCCATTTGGATTTTCTAATACCATATCAATCAAACTCCTCAATCAATTAATATCATTTATATCAACTTTACCATTTTTTTATTTAATATATTATATATCTATTATTTAAAATTAATATTAATATATATAATTAATAATTAATCTAATATATAATTTCAATAGTTTAATATATATAATATATATTAATGTAGATATGCATATGATATATAATATATATACATATATATTATATTGATGAAATTTTATTTGTGATGTATTATTATATTATAATATAATTAATTTGTTTATTATTACATATATGGGATTTTATAAGAAAATAAAAAATAAATTAATTATATATTAGAATAAATATGTAACATTTTTATATATTTATAAATTTATTATATATTATATTTATATGTAATAATTATATATATATATATATATTAATTTAATTGATAAATATATATTAATTAATAAGAATATAATGGACATTTTGATTGATTGTCATTATTAATGTTAAATTAAATCAAGCATTAACAATTTATTAATGATTTTTATTGTAATTTACTCATCAATAATTTTTATTTTCATTTTCATTGAAGAATTTTTTTACCAAGACGCCTCTGAGATATATATATAAAAAAAAAAAGTAACATATGTTCATATCATATGTAAGCTTAGCGTGGGACCATTCTGGAAAGAATTTTGAATTAATATTTTCGGTAACTAACCAAATTAGACAGATTTCCTTAATTTAAGGAAAAATATTCATCTTGCTGTCAACAGAAATTCGTAAGCATGGTATTTTGTAACTCATGCACGATATCTTCTGCGCGTCAAATGTGGTATAAAAAGAAAACATTTTTGTTTATAGCAATTCTCTTCTGTATTGGGTGTATTATGAATTTAATTCATCATCTTTTTTTAAGATAATAAATTAATATTAATACGTTAATGAGTGATATTGTAGATTGAGTTGCATAATGCATCCGAAACACACTTTTTTTTTTCTTTTATTAGTGAATATGATGTACATATTAATGAAATCTTTTTGCATGGTATTACTACATGACTAATAATCAAGTTAAATTATGAATATATAACTTATTTGCCAAACCAATTTTCAGTTAAATTGCAACTTCTTCTTTTTGGTGTTTTAGTATTAATAAGCTAATTTTTTATATATTTTTTTATTGGATTGCTGACATGTAATTTTTTTTATTCTATTTGTTGAAAAATGATCGAACCCAAACTTTGGGTCATATACTCATACGACACATCCCATAGCTCTTTAGTAGTATATAAGATTAACTACAAATTGATGGGTAGGAATACAAAATTCAGAAAAAATAAAATAAAAAATGCAGCAACAATTCATATAACATTAATGAAAAGAAATTTGGAGGAATATTATTAATAAACGTTAAACAATAGGAGCTAAAAGTCTGCGGCATCAGTCCCTTTGGTGTGAAAGGTTAGTAAAGTATAGCTAGCTAATGTGGTACGAAAATTTCTGCAGTTAAAAAAAGATTTGTGAAACTCAATAACTACTAAAAAATAGTAAAATTATTGCAGCTAGTAAAGTATAGCTAGCTAACGCAGTTGGTTGTGATGCTGATACAACCAATTATTCATATTCAAGAATAGTTAGAATGAGTTGAGGTTATTTTTAAACAAAATTATAAAAATTTTAATTTCAAAATTGAGATTATTATGAAAATATGCAGAATATATAATTTGTCTACTCCTGTGAATTAAAATAGTTTTAGGCACAACTTCCCAATGGTATGCCGGGTGCTGCAACATCATACAACAACCTAAATTTTATGGTTAAGTTTTGGGGATGCCAATGAACAAAACAAATTGGTCTCCACATGGACCATTCATTTGAATATCTTAGCACCCACTAATCATTATATTACTCCTAATATTAAATTATGGGAGGCACAAATTTTTTCCAACAAGATTTGCTATGCACGCGCTTGATTTTATGCTTCAACAAATAAATACAAATACTACACATATTAACATATCCAACATTAATAAATTTTAATATATATTACTTAAAAGATTTTAACAGATCGATTTATAAACACATACATACAAATAGATGATTAATTAATCAACGCATAATACTTACGTATACAAACATATATATAAAATAATAAATTTCTCGTGAGTTGTCATCCCTATATATATATATATTTTTTGAGAGGGATAAATTTTAGATTGAAGTTGAATAATAAGTCAAGTAAGAAAAGAGAGATGGAATGAGTATGAAGAAGATTCTGATAAGATACCCATGCTTTTAATTAAAAAAATTGGTATTGGAGAATTGGAATAAAAAGGAATAGTTAATCGGATCTAGTTTTAGCCCCAAATGGCCCATTTTTATTGACAAATATTAGTGGTATAAAATCTAGCCAGTAATCCAAATGGAATCTACAGTTTAAAGATATAGTATCTCCGATAAGATTGGTTCAACTTTAATTATGATTTCTGTTGGACTCATTACCAGAATTTAACCTTTCACACGACCAAAGAGTCATTTTTTAATCCCCAATTAACATTAATTAATTATTCTTTCTATTTTTAACACAACACTCCAAATACAAATTCCTATATCCATGTAATTGGTTTGACTCCACTATTAGAGCCCACAATCACATTATTAAGATTAATAAATAAATGAAAGATATTATAACCCCATTATATTTTATTAATTACTTCGATCATTCAAACAAAAAAAGAATCAATTAACTATAATAACATAACTCGTATTTTTCTTTGGAAGACAAGAATATAGGAATTCCACTCCTCCACACCTAATCTAACCAGTATAGAGTACGTAGTCGTGTATAGTATAGTATATAATGTATTTGCATGTCACAACATTTCAGAAGACTGATTTTATTAGTATGTCTTCAATTTTACTTAATCTGACCAATTTTTTAGGCTATTAATTGTAGCAGGCTAAATTCAAATGATTTTCACGTATAGTGTAATTAACATCCTTTTATTTTTAAGCTTTAAATTTGTGTCATATGGTATAGTTAATAACTCAATTAATTGTCAGGTAGATAAACCAACTAATTCTGTAAAATAACATGTATAATATTATTATAAAATTAGCTAAATGGCCCATTAGCTCAGTTGGTTAGAGCGTCGTGCTAATAACGCGAAGGTCGCAGGTTCGAAACCTGCATGGGCCAATTTTTGATTTAATTTTTTTTGTTAGTTTTGGGCTTAAGGCCGTCCTGTCTTAAGACGGGCTTTTGAGCCCACAATATTCCTCTAGGCCCACGCGCAGTTCACAAAGTCAAAATAATGGTTCAACCCTTGAATGCCTATTTCTTATGAGATACTTTATTATAGAGAATTATGGAGACATATTTGCTCCTCCAAATGAATTGCCACTTAAAAAGAATCATAACCATAAAATCAATTTAGTGTATAAATAATGAAGTAAGGAGGACTACTAGCATTCACATTTGCTCATATTGCATTTAAATTCATGTGTTATATTGTGATCACATCATTATTATGTGGTAAGGGTAGGGTACATATTATCATTTTTAATGAACTTTATTATCATAGCAAAATGATTATAATTATATACATTGGGCTTATAGAAATGAAAGATTTGGGGTAGAAATATGTATGGGAGTGAGTATTTAGAATATATATGAATTTGGGTATGAAAATAACCCATATGCAGGTGAGAATTAGTGTTTATATTTGTGGTGAACTTGCATAAAGTTCTATGGAGATGAACCTTATGCAGAAAATATCCATCACTTTGATAATAATATTTCTAGTGATTAGGCTATCAAAATATATGTAACTGTATATAAAAATTCTATTGCGTCATTGCCATATAGAAAATTATTATTTTGATGGAGATGCAGAATACTTAGAACACCATAAACCAATATTAATTTATGCAAAACCTCAAATCAAATATTTAAAGAAAGTAGTCAGCTACAAATTGCGGGGTGGGGGGACCATAATAAAATATAAAAAATTCAGACCTCCCAAAATGCATTTCTTTATCATCAATATTATTTATCAAATCTTATTACATGCCTCTCTGTATGAAGCTAATTTGCCCCAACGTGTAATGTTATTAGATCAGAGTTGAAAAATAGCATATTATTTATGATATATATTTCAAAATAATAATAGTATATATTATGGTCTATCTGTCCAAAATTATCATAAAATTTGACCTCATTACTTCCAAAAATACCATCTAGTTACTATAAGGAGTCTGGATATATCAGACCTAACAGGCTAGGGACTTTCTCAACTTCTAACTTAAACTATTTAAATTGTACTATCACATATTATATACTCAATCATTTGCATACTATTACTAGCAATCAATCTGTGGCGATTGATTAGATTAAAGTCAAGTTTTAATTAATTTATGATAAACTTTTTTACTATTAGGTCGAGCTTGAGTCAGAGTATTTTTTCCAACTCAACATAAATTTAAATGGGTTCAAACAAGTAAATACTATAAATGAAGATATATTTCAGAATTGTTGTAAAATTATATTTCATAATTAACTTTTACCATATGGTTAAAAAAATTGAAGGAAAACAAAGGACACTGAAACAAGTCTACAATTTTTTTGTAGCAAAAAAGAATCGCAATTCTGAATAACAATATGTGTAAATATAGTTTCAAATTAAAAAAATATTAGACAAGCTTCTGATATCTCCTCTCTCCGATTCAAACTTTGTTTTGTTGCTTTGCAACTCTCTCTGATTTCTCAACTAGTTGTACAACCTAAAATATGTAAAAGAACAATGATTCGAACAAAATTTGATGATTTTGCTAAATTTTAATTGTAATTTTTACTAGGTCTTGATATAATTAAAGTTGCGTGCATATTATTATTTTTTTCACCTTTATCCAAACGGTGATAATTGAGTCACATATTCCATGTTTTTAAAGTTGGTTGCCTAAAAGTGAAGATTGGTGTTAATTTATCTAGGTGTGCGATAAACTCGTTAATCCATCATCTAGCTCAATTTTCTTATTCGTTCGAGTCCCTGTGATTAGAGTGGTGTCAGGTTCACTAGAACATATTGTATTTTTGAGGTTGTTCTATTTGTTTGATTCTATAAACTTGTTTTCCTCTAAAAAATAAGTAAAAATAATATTATTTGAATTGAAAGATTTGATGAGGGTTCAATACTTCAATTCATAGTAGCATATTTCTTATGGTTGTTTGTATTAGCTTGCATTTTAAATTCATTGGTTTATTAAAAAAATGTTTTAAAATTTACTTCAAATCGAATAAATCTGCAATTGTATTATATAAGATTTATCAAAAAATCATAATGAAATATATGAATGTTGGCACAGATTAGTAGTCTCATAAAGATGTATGATAAATGATAAAATTTAGAACAAATAAATCGAAAATTACCAGAATAATATAAGTTAGGCAACTAATAACTAAACGGTCAATGATTTCAATAATTTTGATGAATATTTGAAAGTCCAAAAGCAAATCACAAAAAGAATAATCACATTCACAGGCTGACCTTGCCAGATTCTAGTAGCTACTGTACTAATAAAGAATCATAGTTCCCCATTTTAGCCAATGGATTCTCCCCACGTACTCGTGTTCCATTTCATGTTACATGTTGGAGCCAAAGAAGCAGGGCCCACACTGCCAGCTCCCGTAATCCACAATTAGAGGTCAACCCTTGAGTTTATTTACTTAACTACGGTTTAGTTGGGTGTTTCTTGAATGGATACCAAAACAAATAATAATAACAATATAAAATTAGAACACTTTGGACAAGTGGCGTGTTTGGAAGATCGTACATTGCGGCAGTGTCAATTTCAATTTGGTGCTATTGTTTGTGTCTCAGATACCAAACATTGACTATTTAGAATAAATAGTATATAATTATCAAGAGATTAGATTAATTAGTTTATTAAGATAATTAAAAAATCTTACACGCGTCCCAAGCTCAACGAGGAAGGTTTATTTTGGGAAAGCATAAGCCATGGGGATAATGTAATACACTACGGATTAAGATTTTCTTTACCTGTTTTTGAATACTATATTATAAATACGTGCTCTAACTCATCTTATGTATGTTTAAATTTACAAGTATAGTATAAGATTTGTAATATATTTATAAGTAAATATTGTGAAAACTTATTAAAATTTTGAATAAATTTTTAAGAATATTTGTATTGAATATCTCTTTTAATATGTTTTCGATATGAATACCAAATTCAAAATTGTGTAAAAAAATATTAATTTGATATATTATACGGAAAAAAAACTAAAAATAAAAAAATTATTTGTATTTTAAAAAATTAGAAAGTATATTTACAAAAAAATACTAATAAAAAACTGACATATAATTTGTTCGAAATATTTACACTTTGAAAGCTAAAAGTTGCCAAAATTAATTATTATTTTCAAACTACTCTATTATTAGTATTGATATGGATATTGATATATCTTTAAATATATATGATATATATATATATATATATATATATATATTCCTTCCATAAAAAAAAAAAAAAGAGTTATGTGTTTCATAATTATAATTTTTTATTTTTTATCAATTTGAAGAAGATACGACTTTTTAAATTTTCAGATGTATGTTTTTAGTATTTGTTGATTTGAGTTATGCAATAACATATAATTTGTTTATAAATTAAAAAGAATTCAACTACACAACAGAGTTTGGTATTAATGCTCTTTTTCTTTAGGTATAATACATATTTTACAACTTTGATAAACATTATATCATTCTCCGTCTCGAAAGATTTTCTTTTCTTTTCTTTTTTTAGCCATCCAAATTATTTTATTTTCACATAAATCTAGTTAAATTTTCCAATGGATGTTCACAATTAATCTTTGTTCACAAGCTTTGTATTGCAACACTTTGAAGGGTACCCTTTCGTAAGGAAAAATAGTGGGAGCCATATATATATATATATATGTGTGTGTGTGTGTGCGCGCGCGCGCCACATGAATATGTGTTTACTGTGCATGACATCAATATTTTCTTTATATGTATAATTTTATGCACATATTGTACAATTATAGGATCCATACAATTTTATTTTGGTTTCAAAAATTCAATTAAAAACGAAAATTGCATCCACTTGCTTGTCCAACGATTTGGGGGCACGACTAATACATTTTAATTATAAAATTAATATTTTAGGTAAACATAGAATATGTTATAGGTAAATTAATATATTTTTCTAGTTAAATAAGAAATATTATTACTCCTTAGGTAAATATTGTAATAATTTTTAGATAAACACCGTAATAATTTTCGATAAACGAATAATATTATTAAAGATCATAATGTATATTTGTGTTAATATGTTCATTTTTTTTGAATAAATAAGTAATACATTTTAAATAAATAAGTAATATTATAATAAATTAAAATTATATTATAAGTTATATTTTTAATTAAATAAGTAATATGTAGATTAATTTACTAGTGTTCCAAAAAATAAATTAATAAATTTTTTGAAAAGTTTAGAAACAACTAAAGTCAGACTGATGTATGAACTGAAGGATACTTTAATCAAAACCCCATATTTTTAATTTAAAAAATATATTTAATTGGAGGTGTATATGTATAAACATTGAATTTGGTGGTACATGACTGTTTTTCCTTATTTATACCTAATTCATAGAAACTACATTCACCACGCTTCTCTTTCTTTCTTTTATCTTATTTATTATAAATAAGTATCAACTAATGTATTTTTCGATATAGCATTATCATAAAATCTGACACAAACACTTTTTATGATATCAAATCTTAAATCACTGTCGCCCTAAAGAGTTTGAAAATTCCTTCAAATTTTCCCGACAAGGACATTTTTGTCCATACGTAAACAGCACAATTGCTGACGTACACGTGTCGTCTTGCAGAGTTAACAGCATGGAGATTTTGTGCAGGTGGGTTGTCCAATCTCCATACTCTCTTGAAATCCCACTTCTCTTCCAATTGCGCTGCCCAGCCAATGCATCACAAGCCTATAATGGTCTTTTTACATGGGGACGAAGAGGATCCGAGTCATCAGGGGTAAATCCACTTTTCTTGTACTGCATTCAGACAGCTGTTTTCACATACAAAGGATGTTCGGAGGGTAGTTTGGTCATTAAGAAACACAATTCAAACAATCCTCAACATCGTTTTTTTATTCATTAACTAATTGTACTTGGTCTACACTTGAAGTTTGCTCCAGGAATCAAATTTCCTTAACTAATTCAATTATCAACTTAATAGCAATAAATACTAATTTGTGATAATTCCACTACTTATTTTTTAAGCACGTGAATACAAATATATATTTACGGTTCGATGAAATCAATCAAGAATTTATTTTTTTTAGTATGAATTTTTTTTAACGATATATATATAATTTAGTATTAATTTTCAATACGTAAATATTAAAGCTTTAGAGATTTAGTCTCCCAAATAGTGTTTTTATGAAATTAATCGATTCAAATAATATAACAAAAAAATTGCAAGTGATTAAAGTTCAACTGATTTGAACCATTCTATCAATCAAACCACCAATAATTAACATGATCGTTTTGATGAACCGTCCAGTAATAAGAACACTAAAATATCAAACATTTTTTCTAAAAAATAATTGGATGTGATTATTATTTATCATAAAAATCTATCATACAAGAGTTATACTTGGTCAAATTAAAAGAAAAGGATGAACATTAAGAGCATATTTCCGAAAATAACCTCTATAGTTGCTTAGATATCACGTTTCTTTGACCACCCCAGCCCCTACCCACCATGAGGACTATTTATTGGTCCAAATCTTTCTGTCATCTCTAGTTCTAAACTTCAAAAATTTCCCTGGTTTCTGATTTCGTTTTTCCACATATTGCCCATTTCTTTTTCATTTTTCCTTAGCTTTTTTTTCCAGTTGCAGTATCTAAGCACTTTTTCCACTATAATTAGCTGGATTTGGAATCATTTTTAGTGGTATCTAGAGAGCTTAAAGTTGGGAGCTGTTGGGCCAGAATCCATTTTCATAGCCTGCTTTTTACCGGGTTTTAGAAGCTTGAAAAATTTGTTCTTCTTTCCTCATCCATAACCTACAAAGTCAAACTCGCTAGATTTTTCTCAAGAAACCAAAGGACTTGTTTGGGTAGATGGAAAACAAATTCGGAGCTGTCAAAAAAGATGATCATATAGAACTGCCTCCTGGATTTCGATTCCACCCGACCGATGAAGAGTTGATCGTTCATTATCTGTTAAAGAAGGTTCTTGATCCAAATTTCTCTGCTGTAGCCATTGGAGAAGTTGACATGAACAAAGTTGAACCTTGGGATTTGCCTTGTGAGTTTTCTGAATAAAGTTAATCTTATTTTCAATATATTTGTTTTTTTATTTTCTTCCCTTTCTTGTATTGTGCTTAGTTTTAATAATTATTATAAATTTTCAATCCATAAAAATTTATTTAGTTTTACGTGTTGCGTATTGATGAAGGGAGAGGAAAAATAGGGGAAAAAGAATGGTATTTTTTCTGTGTTAGAGATAAGAAATATCCGAGCGGGCAAAGAACAAACAGGGCTACTGCTGAAGGATATTGGAAAGCTACTGGAAAAGATAAAGAAATTTTCAGAGGAAAAAAACTCGTTGGAATGAAAAAAACCCTGGTTTTTTACAAGGGTAGAGCCCCCAAAGGCGAAAGATCGAACTGGGTTGCTCATGAATATAGATTGGAGGGAGAATTCTCTCTTAATAAACTTCAAAATCCATCAAAGGTACAGTTTCTAACAAAAATCAGAAACTTTTTTTTTTTTTTTTTTTGGCCCCTAAGATAAGCAAATATGTTTACATTTTTTCTCCAGCAGAATGACTGTGTGATCATCAGAGTATTTAAGAAGACTACTGGTGGGCAAAAAGTCCATATATCAGGGCTGATGAGAATGAATTCTGCTGGAAATGGATTGAGTTCTCCAACAATGCCGCCACTGATAGATTGGACGAAGCCCGAACTGGAACCGGGCCACGTGCACTGCTTCTCCAGGCCCGTTACAGCTCCTGATCAGATGATCCTGGGCGATTCCATCACCTGTTTTACTGATCCCATTTTTCCAGCCACTTCAAACCCTGTAAATTCATTTCCACTTGATCATTCATTTTCCAGGTTCCCTGGATTGACTCCTTTTCAGGATTCGACAATTCCCAAGACGCTGACGGGGAATTATGGGCAGAATATGAATCAGGGATTCAGAAAAGAGAGAGAAATTGCCAGTGTCTCACAAGAAACTGATAATTCTTGTGTTGTCTCAAATCTTGAAATGGAACCAACTTCAGTTGGATCACTGGATTTTGATTGCATTTGGGGTTTCTAAGGTTTCTTGAGAGATAATTAGCACAAAGTTCTTAATAGAGAGAGTAGAAAATATGTACAGAAAGCCTTATGTGTTGTTACTATTTGATCGTCAGAGAATGATCGTGTGTATAGACAGATGCTTATACTATGATTGGAAAATTAATGTATATGCCATTAAATATTTTACTAATACTATACTATTGAAGTGAGTATTAAATTTTATTTTTATTATTTTGTTATTTGGTACAGTTGAACTCTTGATTGATGATTTGAGATCAGCTTAGTTTGTAACCAACTGATCACATCCCATTCCTTATTTTAATTCCTCGAAAAATGATTTTTATAATTTCAACCTCTGTGGGGGCTACAATCAGTGCCCTCTTTATCCTTACATGCTTTGAATTGGAGCTGTCAGAATTAATAAATATCATTTTTTTGGCTTACCATCATCATTATCATCATCATTATTATCATTATCATCATTATTATCATTATTATTATTATTATTATTATTATTATTACTACTAGTGACTTGGCTTTGGTAAGGAAAACTTAATCAAAGTATAGTTATAGATGCACCTACAAAAAGGACCTCCTAATTGACAAAGCTTTGTGATTCAAAAATAAATAAATACAACTAATGAATGAATAAGAAAGCAACCATAAACAAGTGGCCATCAAACATCTTCTGAAATAGTTTTACAGGAGTCTTTGTTCTATTCCTGCTGTCTCGTAACTGCTTTTACAACCAATACAAAAGTTAGAGAGACTCGAATAGAGGAAACCATATAGTCAATGCAAAATTGCAAAGCATGCTGAAGAACTTAAACATGCCCTTATCCAATAATAATTTTAAAGATTCACTTCAAAATCGGATTGAAATCGATCAACAAGAAATCAAAAACATCGAATTCGATTTAAAATGGGTCAAAATCGAATGGTTATTTTTGAACTTTATTTATTAGATTTTATTCTTTATTTTTAAATTTATGTAGTTGAATTAAAGTGAGCATCGTAGTCAATCAACATGAATTGTGAAGGGCATTACTCAATTTCAGCTGTATTTGGGAATTTTATGATATGTCAATTCTTTTTTTCTTTTTTATTAATAATATTTGTTTACTTTAAAAACTGTATAAGAAGTTGTCATACTTTATATAGCCACAACCGCATACTGCTACAGCCACAATGTCAAAAAGCCACATCAAGGTTAGCCTTCACATAATCTGCCTCCAATTTTGCGCAGTAGAGAATTAACTATGACTATTCATCAAGCCAGAAAATAAATAAACAAGCCCTACTCTTATTTATTTAACTCATTATTTTTTATCTTATTTTTCAAATATAGCTTCAAAACTTCGACTGGAAAACTACTATGTTTGCATTCGACAGTCAAATGAAACTACTCGATATCAATCCAAAATAATTCTCTAACACATTGTTTGAGCTCGATTCATAAACATATAGAACAACACTAGATATTTTGTTGGGTTAATTACGTAAAAATAATAAACTATAGATCATTTTTTTTTTGCAATAGCCGATATGAACTTTAAAAAGTAACATAAAACTCCACGAACTGTGAATATTTCTCAATTACAACATGGACCACTTTTTCTATATCAAATTGTGAAGCCATTACCATTATAAAGACGGCTCGACGAGGCCATCCAAATTTAGTATCTATTTTGTAATTAAAAACCACTTAGTGTTCTTAATTTTTTTGTAATTAAACTTTCTTTTTAATCAAATATACAGCTACGTAGAGGTCAATAAAATAGTTAAGAAAGTAAGAAAAACAAAAGAGGAAAGAAAAGGTAGTTCTATTCGAATTTGGCTTATTTTAACTCGATTATAATTTTTTAAACTCAAACTTGATCTATCCAAATATAGATCTAATAGGTAAAAAAAGCTTAAATAATATTATCTCCATCCAAAAAAAAAAAAAAAAAGGATGTTTCCCCATAAAAAATAAAAGAAAATTCTTGTGGGTCGTGCGATTAGAACTTAATTCCAATTCATTTGCAGCTCCAAAAGGACTGAATATGTTTGGTTTGCATTTCAAAAAAAAAAAAAAAAAGAGATACTGAATATCAAAATACTCAACAATTTAATTTCTTAATCCAATAAAATTCTATCCTATAAACATTTATTATTTCTCTATATTTTTTCATTTCTCAATATCATCACCCATTATCTTTCCACCTTTTCATTTTTTATTAAAAATAATAATTTAATTGTTATTAACACATCTTTCACAATATTTCTGTATATACTAAATCTAAGTGAAGGTTAAAATTGTAATTTTTATTTTTATTTTTCTGTCAAATTGTGAATCTAAACATTTTCTTATAGCTGTGTTGTCAATCACTCATTTCAGTCATTTGGTTTGAATATTATTTTACCTTTTCTTTTCTCTCTAATAACTTTTTACAATTTTTTAAAATTCAGATTATTTTTCGTTTCTAATTCAATTTTTAGTATATAATATATTAAATAAATTATTTTTTTGTAATTTTTAATTTGACATCCATATCACATATATTAAAATGAGGTATTAAATTTTAAAAATACAATTGTTTATATATATTAAGTATTTATGTTAGATTTAAAAATGCAATTGTTGATTTTTTTCAAATATTTAAGTGACTTGAATTTATATCAACCTTATTGAAGTGATACAAAATTCAAAATTTAACGCCATTGAATAACTCAAATTGTAAGTGACCTTAATTTGAATATTAAAGTTTTTAATTAAAATAAAATTATATAAAATAACCTTAAAATTAAATCCTGGGCCACCTAAAATTCAAAGCACCGAAAGTGACAAAGTTTTGAATTTTGTGTGGCTCGTTATGAGATAACACAAAAAACGAATTTTGTGTCACTTCAATTATAATTGGCAAGAAAGTTAAGAAAAGTTAGAAAAATTAGAAAAGTCTACAATAGTGAAAAAAAATATATATATATATATATATATATATATATATATATATATATATAAAACTAAAAAACTTGTAAAATAACAAATGTTCTAAAAAAATTGTGAAAATTACATCATTGTTATTTTAACTTTTGTCCCTTAATATTTATAGTTATTTTATTTTATAAATTTATGATTTAAAATAAAATATATATTCTATCCATACATCATATAGAAAAAATGTTCAATTTTAGTTTACAATTTCACAATTTTAAAGTCAGACAACCCAATTAATTCTAAACCAAACACAATGCTACAATTCATCTGCTCTTATTCTCAAGCTTTGCTTGTAATAACAAGTGATTTGATCCTAAAACCAAATATATTCAATCAAATCCATATATATAAATTAGAAGCAGTTCCTAACAAAGAACGTGGGCATGTTTGTTGATGAAACCCTTCCCGCCTACTTCACGAACTCCAGGTCCCGGCAACAGCATCTATTTTTGCTATTGCACAACAGCTGCCAAACGTTAAAACAGCTATCTCAAATCCATGCCCAAATCACGATCAATGGATTTAACCGAAAAAGCTTCATTCTTGTCAAGTTACTGGCTATGTATACAGCCTTCAATGATTTCCCGACTGCCCGCCAACTGTTCGATCAAGTGCCAAATCCAAGTTCCGCGCTGTGGAACCAAATCATCAGGGGTTATTCTGTCGGTGGCAACCCGCGTCAATCGTACGAGTGTTTTAAGGATATGGGACGTTCTCTAGCGCTGCCTGATGCGCATACGTATACTTTCGTCGTTAATGTCTGTTCTAAAGGAGACTTGATGGTAGAGGGGGAACAGGTTCATGGGAAGGTTTTGAAATGTGGGTTCTGTTCCAATGTTTATGTTCAGACCAGTTTGGTGGGGTTTTATGTGAAGAGTGGGGGGAAGGATGGAATTGAGAAGGCGAAGCAGGTGTTCGACGAAATGCCCGACAGAAATGTTGTCACTTGGAATTCTTTGCTTTTGGGGAGCATTAGATGCGGGGATGTTGATGGAGCAAAGAGAATCTTTGAGGAGATGCCAGAAAAGAACGTCGTCTCTTGGACCACCATGATCGCTGGGTGCGCACAAAACGAGAGGTGTAAGGAAGCACTGGCCTTATTTCGTGAGATGCAGCAAGAAAACATAGAGTTTGATCAGGTGACTTTGGTCGCTGTACTATCAGCCTGTGCTGAATTGGGTGATCTGACTCTGGGGAAAAGGATTGATTCATACATTTTTGAGTCTTTCACTAAAAAAAAGCAGCCAGTTCTTGTTACATTAAGGAATGCACTCATACATATGTATGCTAGCTGTGGTGAAATTGAAGCTGCATTTTCAGTATTTCAGAAATTGGATCAGAAAACTACCATTTCTTGGACATCCATGATAACAGGTTTTGCCAAACACGGTTATGGGGCCGAGGCTCTCTCCGTTTTTCAATGGATGGAAAGAGTAAAATCATCTGTAGTTAGACCTGATGAAATCACATTCTTGGGTGTTTTGTGTGCCTGTAGCCATTCGGGCTACGTCAATGAGGGACGCTTTTACTTCAAGACTATGATCGAGACTTGGGGAATCAAACCTAAGATTGAACACTTTGGATGCATGGCTGATATGTTGAGTCGAGCTGGATTACTAGACGAAGCACACAAGCTTGTGAAATCAATGCCTATGAAGCCTAATGATGTTATTTGGGGTGCCCTTCTTGGTGGATGCAGGATATACAGAAGAGTGGAGCTTGCTAGTGAGGTAACTGATTTTTTGACAGAGGAACTTGACCCAAATCGAGCGGCTGGCTACTTTGTGCTGTTGTCAAACGTATACGCTGCTGATAAGAAATGGGAGGATGTGGTTTCTGTGAGGAGAAAGATGCTCGGAATGAAGCTGAGGAAGCCTCCGGGTCAAAGTTGGATCGAGATAGAAGGAAGCATATATGAGTTTATGGCTGGTGATAGGTCTCATGAGAGTGCATGTTTGATATATGATGTTCTAGATGGGATCATGAGAGAAGCCATGTTTCAGGGTAACTTTTCATCTTCTTGGGATGCATCTGTGAGAATTGATGATTAAAAAGAACCAGAAAATCTCCTGATTGATGTTAATTCTGAGTTTCTAGCTGATTATGATGTTCAAAGCACTCATCTCCTGTGCAAGATTTGGTTCTGCAGAGAGAGAGAGAGAGAGAGAAGCTGCCTCTTGTAGAAACTAAGCTCAATGGGTTGAACCATCGAAAGAGTTCTTTCTAGTACAGTTCTGAGTATATGCATTTTGTGATTAATGAGGGAATCAGTGAGATCACAATTGTGGTTGCAAAGATTCAGTTCATATTTTGGGGATGTGGGATTGGATTTTTGTCATGTTTATTTGTGATGAAAATACTTTGATGTGTAACGAGTTGCAATTGTAATTGTAGGGATCAAGATATGAAATTAATCGAATAGTGTTTCTTGTAAAGTGACCAAAATTTTCATCTCCCAATCGTGATAAAGATGATTTATTATCAGATCAACAGTCTGGGTCCATTTTCTCATTTTCTGAAGTCACACTCGAGTTCCACTAAAGGATCAAAGCCTACAACATGAAACATAAATCGTGAATTCAAGAATCATGAATCACAAACCACAAATTCTAAACCGCATGTAAAATATGTCATAATTCCTAAATTTTAAATCTTAGACCCTAAACCGTGAATTTGAACATGAATTGTGAACCATAAACCTAAATCATGAAGTTTGAAAAAACTATGAACCATGAACATAAACCCCTTATGTTATATGTGTTTCTTCTTTAACTAATAGAAAAAGACATTAACTTTTAAAATAACTCTTATTTTGAGATTGAGAGAGTGTTGTTTAGATTTTTAAATGAAAAAATAATGACTGTTATTAATTGGAGATTGTTCTTGTTTCCGAGTATGGACTGAATTGATTTATGTGATAGGAAAAAGTATTGCATTAGTTGAAAGCAAATTTTGTATTTCAAGATTTGCTGAAAGGGTAGTAAGTGAAGGGGAGTATGAAGTGTTTTAGATGTGGTAATTGCATATTTTTCTTGTGCTCAATTAGTTTTAACAAACTCACTTTATTCGGACATTATTTCATTTTAACTAAAGAGCTTTCATTATAATAAAAATAATTTTATTATTTATTTTTAATTCACACATGTTAAAGTAGTGGAGAAGTTTGTCGATTTTCAAGCATATGAGAATGCATGATTCTTGAGCTGATTTGAGTGAAAACATGTCATTTTTAGAGATTTGAGGGCTTAGTCATACACTTGTGAGTAATCACTAAGCCAAGTCACACATTTAACCTAAGATTATTTCGTTTATTTGATTATATCTAGTTAAACTTTATAGATAGTAGGGCTAGAAAATAGATTGTAAAGGATCTTTTAATGAATTTCTGATTAATCAACTTCATATTCTTGTTTTTATTCATGTGTTCATAGTTTGATGTTGATTAGTTTCATCGACTTTCTGAGCATGATTAGGTTTAAAAATTATAAATAAAAAGAGGAGGTTTGTTTTTAGATATTAAACATATAAGACTTATGCATTAATCAGTCACAACAAAAAAAGAAATTCATAATACTGAAAACTAGTGAAAAATCCGTACGCCAAGTTACAAAAACTGACAGCCACGGCCACCGAGCATAATTTTTAGAACACTACCTAAACACAAAGAAATTTTTTAATTTATACCTATTAACTTTGGTCCTTTTCAATATATATCTTATTTATATGTTTTTTTATGATCTACAACTATTGATTTTATTTCAATTATCATCAATTTTGACAAAATTTTAAAGCTTGTCGAAAATTATTGATGTGTGAGTCTAACTATGTACATAACAAATAAAGTAATAAATGTCAAGGTTAACAATTTTCTACAATTCTTGTTTCAAATTATGAGACGTCTGAATCTATATTATAATTGCATTAGTAAAATTGAACACACAAAATCTGATGAAAATATACAGCTAGAATTCAGAATTAAGAATTAGCGTAGTCGTAAGTTGAGAATGCAATGCATAACATCATATTTCTCTTCCTCACCTATAAAGAGGCCAACAAACAAAGCTTTAGTATCACAATCAAACTACTCTTCCTAATCGCAAGTTGCGAATCTTCTTCATCCACATTGGTATTGGAAACCCTCCCAACCAAACAACAATCTTCTCCTCCATCTACAACCACCTGCCTCTATTTCCACAGCTCTTAAACCAAATATTTTGGTAAAATAAATTATTAACTGAAAATTAAGTAAATTTAGAAATTATTTTTAGTTTCTTTATTTTTTTTCTTAATTTTCACTGATTATTTGTTATTTTCAGTATTTGTTATCTGTATTTTTTTATAAATTATTATAAATTTTGGAATTTATGTTTTTTTGGATTCAATTTGTATGTATTCAGAATACATTTTAATTATGAAATTTATTTCTACATTCTGGAATTTATATTATATTTTCTGAATTTGTTTGTTATGTTCAAAAATTTATCCATAATTTTTAGAATTTAGCTTTATTTCTAATTTACTAGAATGTCCTCTTAAAACATGTGTGATTTTGGTCGAAGATCCCACCCACGAGTGGTCAGAGTTGGCAAAATACTACTTTTACATAACTAGAAGTGCACCATGTGTTGCACAATTTGTAATTTATAAATATTTAGAAATTAAATTTATAATTTAAAATTATATAATAGTTGATTTATAATTAAAATATAAATAATATATTTATTATAAAATATTATTAAAGTTATATAAATTGAATAAGCTTATTAATTTATATTTTTTAATATAATATTTTTAAAATAGAATTTGTTAGCTAATAATAAGAATAACAATAATCATATACTAATTATATATAATTGACTTAATTACAGCTCTATAATACTATTTTGTTAGGGGTATCAAACAGGTCGGATCGTCGGTTTGTGAATAGGATTGGGACATAGTTATTACAGGTTTTGCATTAATCGAACCATACATGTTTAACTTATTGTGCCAAGAATTGTAACTTGAACACAACCCATTTATTTTGCTGGTTGACTCGACCAACTCGATAGAACCTGAATAATAAAAATTATTATAAAATTCTATGAAAACTTATAAAAATAAATGAATTATAATATTTGTCAATGTACAATTATATGAGTTCACAAAATAATAACTGACATTAACAATATATAATGGGACATGATGAAGTTTTTTCTATGTATACATAAGTTTTTAATAAATATTACTGTAACATACTCTATGTAATTACAGTAAAAGAATTAATTTAAAAATAATTATTATATAGGTTATTGGGTTGACTCAACCTGATCCATTTTCTATTCGGGTCATTCGTGTCTGACCCATTTTTGATTTGAACCTATTAAGGGTCAATTCTAACCTGCTATATTCCTATTCGATTCATGTCGAATTGTCAGATCGTGTTGCAGTTTGTATGTCTTAATCTAAATTTACTAATAATTTGGCGGCTAAAATATAATAATCTGAATTATTTATTGTGCAGTTTTGATTGATTTCTTGGAGTTTAATGTGGGAAACTTGAGAAATTCAATTGAAAATCTCTCAAATCATAATGTGTTAAGTGTTAATTGAAGATATGGGGAAGTACGAAGATCGATATAGCAATGTGTCCAAAATCATTGTAATTTTTAAATTTTTTGGAAGATATTCTGCTTCATTATTGAGCTTATTGCTATCTCTATTTGAACTCGTGAATCTGTTTTTGAGCATTATGTTTGTACTTAATTGCAGGTTCAAAAGAGATGAAATATTTGTGAGTTGTACTGTAATAACAAGGAGACAGGGGTAGAGTTCTGTACACATAAAGGAAACTTGGCCTGGTACAAGGTCAATACAGTCAATTTCACAGAAGAATAGAAGGCATGTGGGCCAATGTGTGTGTGCACATTCAGGGCCAGGGGTGGATACAAATCATTATCTTATCCATTTCCCTCTTACAAGCAACAAAATGAAAACAATTCCCTTATTTGCAATCCTTCATACGAAAACATGGCTGAAGCTCTCACTTCCTTAACACTTGCAAACCCTTGCATCAGACATGATCCTCTGCAAACAACCAAACCCCAATTCACTTCATTTTCAAAATCAGTAAGCTTATATTTATGTTCTGATACTTTATGAAACTCTGTAATTTTATTTTTATGCTAAAGTTTCTTATGTTTCATTCTTGATTCAGATTAAGCAGTATTGCTCAACTTCAAGATTTTGCTATGGAAGTCATCAGGTAATATCAAGCTATTTTCGTAGTTTTTGAGGTCTTAATAGCTTAGTAGCACTGTTCCACTGTTGGTTAGTACAAGTCCTGGATTCTATTCTCACTTCTCAAATCCCCCACCACAAAATAATAATAACAACTATCGTCATAAAAAGAAAGTTATATATCACATTTCTCAACTGCTGCATATATATGGTCAGAGAAAATGATAATAATTAAAAAAAAAAAAAAAACCGTGGTCAGAACTATAGTGAAGAGTTTTGCCTGAGGCCCTGAGGCTTTGGCAATAGCAAGGAGGAGGTGTTAGCTTCCCAAAAAAGATGAAAGAGAAGAAATTCAGTATATGGATCTTTTATTTTGCAACTCTAAACTTGGGCTTGGCCCATAATATTCTTCGGTGGGCCGAGTCCAATTTGGGAATTTCTTTGGTTGAGTTGGTTGTGAATTAGATTTGTATACATTGATGAAGTTTTAGAGGGTGCTCATTTTGCATACATACTTGATAGTGCCTTTCCTCTTTAAAATATGATTATTTTACAAAAATATATACCCTGGATCATATTTGGTATAATTCGACTATCTAAATAATTATTGCAAAGTGAGGTTAGTTGTATTTATTATTCTCCATTACTAAATGATAATCTTTTTGTTTCAAAATAAAATTTATATTTCAAAAGTATATTTATTTAAAATAAGAGCTATATTTCAAAAGCCAACATCTTATTTTATTACTTAAACAAAAAGTTTAAGGGTTTAATGTCAAAATAGTTACATATGAATAAGTAAATTAACAAATAAACAAAATCATAAATGAGAATTTATGATTTCTAAAAGTAGTGCTTCAGGAAAAGTTGTACCTATCATATATGACTTATTTTGAAATAGATGAGTACCTAAGACTTGTAAGGAAACATGGACTTAGTTGGGCCGCACTCCTTAAGGATGTTTCTTAGTTCATGGGCCTCTAAGTTCAGCCCACATCATCGATATTATTTCGGAAACAAAATCAAACTTCAAGGGATCTTTATGATTTATAGAAATACAAATAATTTATGCAAGTAGGAAAAACACAAGTTTTTATGATTCGCCCAATTTGGTAATGATATTATATTGAAAGAATGGATGAAGTTAAAAAAAATTATCCTCCTTAAGTTAAAATACTACAATTAATTAATTTTGTACCAGCCAGGACTACATTTTATTAGTACGAGCTGGTGTAGGTAGTATGAACAGAAGAATAGAAACATCTAAATTGGCTTAAAACATGATATTATGCGAGGATCAGGTATACCACCATTCCATATGATTTGTTGTATCGTAATAGATTGAAGGAGAGAAAAGCAAGAGAGGATCGAGAGTTAGGGCGAACGCATTGCCAGATTGGCCATTGATGGCAGTAATGGTTGATCAAATGGAAGGACAGAGAGACCTCATCATTCACAAATCAATTTGGCATCTCAGTGATGAGGCCATGAAGAAAGTTTGTGAGTTCTTCTTTTTTCTATCTCAAGTTCGTCAAAATTCATCAATTATTATCCTAATTTTTGTTGCAATTCTGTGGTTGTTTCCTTAAATAGACACATTTTACATAATGTTCACCTGTTGGGGATGCTGTTTCTTTGGCTCTACAAAGGTAATAATCTAATCCCTATGTTTTCGTGTTGTTTTTTTATTACTGTTTTGTAGAGGCTATACTTGGTGAAAAATACTAGAGTTAAACAATATCTTCTTGCGTTTATTATACATATACACGTACGTATATTTGATGGTGTTTACATTCACCGCACACACCATGCCTGAATATTACAACATGCAGCATATACAATGTCGTTATATGGGGACATTTGGATTCAAATTAATTTTTTTTAGAAATCATTGTTTTATGAATTTTTTTAATTCTTTTTGGCTATAGGATCCATACTATGATTCAGAAGGATACAGAGGAGATGGAGGAGATGGTACTGGACATTGGGCTTATGAGAAGGTACTTGTGTTTCTCTAGTAATTTGCAACTTTAAAGACAATTGTTACCTCTTATGCATTATAATATTGTAAAATATTTTTATATATAGACGGAGAAATAATAATGCGAGCATCTTGTGAGTACTTACCGATATGATCCTGATGTAGCAAATATCTTTAAGTACCATATAAATAAATACTTAGGGAGGTGCTCAGCGTAAGTTTGGAGGATATCATTCCTCTACCTATCTACGAAAATAAGAAAGCCACAAGAATCTGTAGTTTATAAATTGAGGGAAAAAAAAAAACACTCTAGGGTAGTCCTGCCACCTTATTCATTAAAATTGAGAAGCTACACTTCATAGATTTTCATTACTAATAACATATATAATCTAAGTAGTAAGTTTCTTAAGGTGCGTGAGAACATGAATAATGAAACTTATAGATGCTATTTATGAATTTTGAAGTATCAATTAAACAAAAATTCTAAAGTCTATAATAAGCCATCATAGAGCTTATAAGTTGCCCAAGCACTACAAAAAAATAGTCGGTGTAATGTTGCCCGCCTAGTTTTATAATATTTGGGGGTGGCATCCTCTATGGAGTTGACCACACATTTAGTTTTGTGTGAATTATGAATTTACAGCAAGAGGATATGGAGGAATCATCAAGAGCAGAGCTGTGGAGGGAGGAGCTGATTGAAGAGATTGAACAAAAAGTTGGAAGCTTAAGAGAGTTGGAAGAAGCTGGCAAGAAAGAAGAGCTTGTCAAGTGATTTTACTTATAATAACTGTGAATAACATTCTGCACTTTTTATTTCCTTCACATTTGTAAAATTCTGGTTTCAATTACTTTATCTAAACAAGAATTGGGCATCATGTCCTTTTACTAGTTCTTTCTTCAACTGAGAAGACTTGAAAGTTTGGTTCTTCGACGTTGATCGGAGTTGGAGAAAATTGCTAAGGGCGAGTTTGTTCAGGGTTGTTAGGAATTCAATTTGGATTATAGACAGTGCACCTAATGTTTGTTATGGTCTTTTAACGAACAAATCGCACCATCTCCCGCATTAAAAGCATTTGTCGTAGCTCATCCATCTTTGTCTGGTTCCTGTTCCTCTCTCGCTCACTTAACATATACTTGAGAAAGAGATAATTTAAGTGCTATGGAATTCGGTCATTATAGTTTTTTTCTCACATTAAACTGGGGTTTTGATTGTAAAAGTCCCAGTTCTATCTATGTCTATTGTATAGGGGTTTATGTGCCTTAAGTTGCTATGTATGGACTAAATACAAATCAATTTGTCAAAATCATTAAAGATGAGTTGTGGAAATAGAGCATCCTATCTAATTTTTATTATGGGGAGCATCCATTCCCATCAACTACTTCTTCACTTTTAAGTTTGAAGAGGATAGCAACATATACGCCGAGAAGAGGTGTGCACACCTTGTCTTTTGGATTCTTCAACCTTTCTCTTTTAGATTTCAGTATGTACTTTAATATTATGATGCCTCGCTAGGCTTTAAATTTCTGGATCTTTGATCTTAATTATCATATAATTTTTTTTGTGATGTTTTCTCAATTTTATGCTGAAATTAATTATTATGTTTGTTTTACCCCTTAAATTATGTGTCATTGAGATTGATCACCTTTCGATACTTAATTTGTAAAAGATAATTTGTAATTCTTAATTGATTTTCACATGTAGCCACTCTTGATAATTCATTAGAGATATTATAATGCAAAATCAATTGAATCGAGCTTGTGTCCTCAATAATTTGTATATCATTTATTCTTAATTTGAATGCGTTTAATGAATTAGTCTGAAGAGTTTATTTTGGATTAGTTAATTAAATAAATTAATCTAAGAACTTGTTTAGATTAATAACACTTACAGGACAATTGTATCAACAAAATTTATTATTGATTTAAAAGTAGAGATTTTAGGATCTGATTAAGGAAAATATCAAAATAATTTAACGAGAATCAACAATAGGAAAATAACTGAAATGAGAAATGAAGGTTGTTTATTATTTGAAATATAAATTTGCCTTATTCTGGTTTATTAATCTCCAATTTTAGGATAATAATTTTTAGCGAACACTTCTAATTTGCTTTTTATAAACACTTGTATGCATTGTTATTTTTTAATGATAATAAAAGCCTCATAGTCATATTTTACTAAAGTATTTCAACAATATATGCCAAAAGCAAATAAGAAGTAACATACTATATGAGCTTTAAAAATAACTTAAAGTGATTATGCAACATTTAAGAAGTTTATTCTACTTCTAAATACACATTTTCAAATTTACAATAGCCTTTATGTGAGACCATTCCATGCTGACACTTATAAATTCTTTAATAACTTTAAAAAAAAAAAATTGAATATAAGAAAGACTATAAAGCCAATAAAAAAATAAAAATAAAATTTTTAAGGAAAAAAAAAGCTGAAAAAGGTCAATAATATTAGGACCATACAATATGGGAATGGTAAAAGAAAAAAAAAAAAAGTTTTAACCACACACCAAAGAAAAAGTCCAAATAGCATGGAACAATCTAGAAGACAATATTGGTTGATCCTTAAGAAAGCCTGAAAGAAATAGTTACAATACCATGGGTCCTTATAACTAGTGTCGTGGAACAGTGGGCCTTAAAAAAAAAAAAAAAAAAAGTCACATGTTGCAACTTTAATCATTTATCCACACACACAGCTATGCTTTCTGCTGCCTGCCTCTTCTTGCATTTTCCTCTTCACCTCACATTCACAAAATATCTACCAAATATTATGGTTGTCCCTTTTCTTCTTTTTATTTATTTTTTCTTTTTTCGGTGGGATTTGTAATTTGCTAATATAGTGAGTTGGCACACTGGCTCGATGTTTGTTGTAATATTGTCACATCTATTACAATGTCGACTATGAGGCGGCATTCATTTTCCAACTATTTAATATTATTGATATACATAAAATACTTTGTTCTTCGAGCTTATAAGCACTCGAACATCTTTAAAATAACTCTTAACGTTGTTTAATTTGTTTGTATACTTATTGGTGCCCATATTCTGAACCACTAAAGAGGTCCTTTTAAATATCTATTTTTTTTTCCTAAAAAATGCTTACAGGTACCGTTTATAAGTCGGCAAGAATATTATAATAATTATTTAATAGAAAAAATAATAACAATAAAGGTCTAAAGTGGTACACCTACCAAATTAATTTCTAGAAAATAATATATTTTCAAAGTTTATTTAAATTATTAAATAATTGCACAAGATAGGTGGCAAAAACATACCCTAAAGAGAATGGTTCCAAATTTTTGGTTTGGCGCGTGTGAAGATATACCAAATCAAAATTCTATTTATTGGTAATTGAGTTCAAAAAAAAAAAAATTATTTCTATACTAAATCGAAATTCTATTTAACAGCATCAGAAAAATATAATCTATATAGGCACATAGAAAAATATTTTATTTTATAATTATTAATACAGGTACAATAAAATTTAAAAAGAATAAAATAATATGATTTAATTATCATATCCACCTTCGGCTTCTCTAACTCGTCACGGTCAGGGATATAAATTGTATCAAGTTAGGTTTGGTAACCAATTAATGAAGAAAAAAAATTGAATAAATTAATTTAAATTTTGGTTTCCTTGAAACAACAATTTATATTAAAAAAAAATAAAAAATAAAAAGTATAAATAATAAATAATAATTTAGTTTATACGTGAATGGCGACCTCAAGTTTGGGTGTGACAGAGGATTGAGAAGATGGAGTAAGGTGAGGATGGACCACACAAAACGATAGGACCTTACATTCACATCACAATTCCAAACATTTCCCACTTTCTAATATATGGGAAAATAAAGTTTCGGAAAATTTAGAGATTAATTCTTAAATTTATAATTCATGTTTAAATTATATTTTTTATTTAAATAGGCAATTGAATTTTTTAAGTAAGCTAAATAAGCTCGCAATCTTTTAAAATCAAGACAAATAAAACTCTTTTATATATTATAATAACTAAATATATTTCAAATATATAAATAATTAACAACATGAAACTTAGAAATTATTAAATAATTTCGTATGAAAAAATAAATCTAAAAATTATTTATTAGATATGTAGGAAATTACTCAAATAAAGTAAATTTCAAATCTATAAAAAAACAACATATTCCAAAGTTAATAAATATTTTTTACAACTGCCAAATAATATTTAGATTTTTTAGTTTTAAGTATATATATATATATATATATATATATGTGTGTGTGTGTGTGTGTGTGTGTGTGTGTTTGGGTGTGTTTTTTTTATTAAAAAAAAATATATATTCAAAGTTTGTCACACTTGCTCATCCATACGCACAATGCCAGCACAACCATGCTCTAAAGACTTGAAGGAGGTTGATGTCGATTTACCAAGCTTTTAATATGAGAAGCATAGGTTGCATTGTATGCGAAGAACAAAATAATTATATTTACAATAAAGTTTGAATAAATTAATATTTAAACTATTTTATTATTTCATTTATAAGACGACATTTAAAAAATATCAATACAATAAATTTTGGTATTAAAGATTGAAATTAGTCACATAACATCATTCCCTAAATAACTACAAAATAAAAATAAAATAGTGAAAAACTGAAATAAAAACTTTTAAAATTATTAGTGTCCAATTGCTGGCGAATATTAGAGACGAATATAACTCACCTCTATATATGTAGGTAATTTGTTTTTAATTCTATGATGAAGGCAAAGATTTGGTCAATACATGTAGAAATGAAAATAATGTGTTTCTAAAGTTTAGCAATCAATATTTGAGTGAGAGATATTTCGTTTCAAACATATCAGTGCTTTAATTTAAAAATAAATATTATGTGATTAGAGACTAATTTTCCATCTTTAGTTTAATTTTTTCTTGTAGTGTATGGTTTTGGAAAAATGAGTACTTATTTTCATACAAACTTAAATAAGTTAAAGTGTCATTATATCATAAATAGTGTGCAAAAAAAGGGGAAACTAACAAGATTTATTAACATATCAAAAAAAATATTTAGATAAAACATACAAAAGTCGTAAAAATATGTTCTCAATATCAGTTAAAGTTGTCCTCACTATTAAAATTCATATTTCTAGCTAATATATGAAGTTATGTCTATGATTTTAATTAGATACTTTATAATAAACTTTTTTTTAATTAATTTTAGGTTAGCTTTGGGATTTTTTTTTATCAAGATATATATATTCATTTTATCAAGCTTTGGTGGAAAAGATTTGTTATACAAATATTAGAACATTCCAAATAACAAACAAGTATCAATAATTATACCATGCAATTTTTTAATTGATTAGAAATCCAACTATATATGTTTTTTTTTTTTAAATACATAAAGTTATAACCACTGATCAAATAGCTACATAATATGTAGGTTGTGCAATTTGCTAAAATTATAGAATTGCACTAAATATGTCCATAAAAAGGTATCTTCTTTTATTTATACCATATATTAGTCAAAGTTTAGTAATTATATATTAATTTCAATTTTTTTTAATCATCCAAAATCTGTGATATTTTTTATTTAATTCTAATAGTTTAAAAAATATTTTGTTTGTTAGTGGCATAGATAAAAATTTAGTTATATAATAGATCTAACGTTAAAAAAATAAAGTGATTAATTTGTATTAAAAGTTAAACTATCTAATAATTTTTTGTATTAAAAATTATTAAATGTCTTTGATTTGTTACTTAAATTAATACAACCCACAATAAATATTCAAATTAACCAAATAATCAAACCATAAACAATTGCATTTTTTGAATATAATACTTAATTTAGAATATGTAATATAGGTGTCATCAAAGTTAGTGAAATTTTGATTAAATAGATATATACCTTAAAATGAATAAGAAAGGAACAAATACAATTTTTTGTTTTAAATATTTGAAAAAAACGAAGGAATGAAAAATATTTCTGAATTTGAAAATTGAGTTATGAAATTTTACTATTCACCAACTTTTTTATTATTATATTAATAAAGAGTATAAATAAAGATACAAATCAAACAAGTGTATATAAAAATATTACAAATCTTCAGGCGATCTTATTTGACTACAAATTTTCAAAATTTTATTGAACATGTGCATTACAATAATTTATTTTATGTACCTAATGAAATTTGAAATAAGTTACTAATTGTTACTTTATTGTTGCGCAATTTACAAACCAAAATTATTTTACATTATAATTTTTTTCACACAATGAATTTCAATAGTTTATAAAAATAAAAAATCAGAATAGTACATTTAATTAAAAGAAATATATAGGAATTCATATTTAATTATTTACAACGAATTAGAAAGTAGTTTTGTTTTTACTATACAAGATTTTTGGTTTATTTTTCAAAATTAATATTTCGCTAAAACAAATATTAAAAAATTTAAAATATGTCGTAAGATAATTTTGGAAATAGCATAATTTACATAGAAAATAAAGAAAAGTCAAATTGACTAAATCTAGTGTATGTCGGCTGGGCAGGACTTTTCTTATCCACTGCTCAGCTACGCGGTGAAACGACCGTTACCATGGGAAATTCTTAAATCTGACCAACAATTTCGTAACTGAAATCTCCACAATTTTGGATTTTATCCACTAATTTTATCCACAAAACAGATAATTATTTTTTATTAAATATTATTATAAATAAAACGGATAATGTCTCATTAACTGTTTGAAGTTTCTAACTCGGTGATTTAATTATATTTCATAAAGATTAATTTTATCAAATGGTAAGTATTTGGATTCGGATTGGATTATCTGTAAGAAATAATTGGAATTAAATCTTATAGATATTACCCGATGAATATTGAATGATATTAACATATTTATTTGAATTTCAAAAATAATAGGAAATAAGGAAAATTGTCAGAAAATCCATTTAAAAACATTTGGATAAGGTTAAATCTTTTGACCCCACCTTCTTCGCTTTGCCCTTCTCTTTTTCAGCATTCCTCTCAGTTCTTTTTTCTTCTCATTCTTTACCTTTACGTTTCTCTCTCCCCCTTCAAAACTTCAAGAAGACATCACCACGAATCCAACTCATTCTCGATTACCGAAGAATACCATTTTTTTCTTTTTTGAAATTAAAGGGCTTGGTTGAATCTCACTACTGGGTTATTTCTCGCTCCTTTTGTTGATTCAGGACAAGAAAAAGAAAAAGGATTCTTGAGTCACGGAGGATATCTTTTGTGGGTTTTGGTTTATGGTTTTTAGTCCTTGGTTTTTTATTTTGGACGTTATTTGGTTGTCGAAATCTTGATAGCATGTCTTGTCTTAAGGGCGGTTTTGCTGTTTCTGGGTCGAGCAATCTTATTATCAATTTCCGAGGAAAAGGGGATTTTAAGGTTTGTTCATCGATTGGGGGTCTGCAGTTTAAAGAATCGAATTCAAAAGGGATTTGGGGCAAAACCCTAAATTTCTCAGATCAGAAAGGTTTGAGCAGTTTGAGTATGAAGGCACCAAATTTGGACCCTGTTCAGGTGATTATTTTCTGTTTTTCCTTCATATATATACATAAATATACACACTTATATTTATAGTGTATTGTGATCAAATTATATTATGTTTTCATTTGTAATTATGTGGATTATTTTAGGCACAAACCACAATTTCATTTCCCAAAGCTGTGAAATGGTGGGAAAAAACCCTCCACCCAAACATGGTAGAGATCAATTCAGCTCAAGAGCTTGTGGAGTCTTTGATGAATGCTGGTGACAAATTGGTTATAGTTGACTTTTATTCCCCTGGTTGTGGAGGCTGCAAAGCTTTGCATCCTAAGGTAACTCTCTCTCTTTCTCCCCCCTCCTCCCTTCTTCTCTCTCTCTTGGATTTTACTCTCTTATCCTTTTATGATTCAATGTCATTTATAACCCTTAATTGCATTTGATTTCTTGATTTGAGTAAATTATAATTGCTCCTCGATTTCCACACATGGATAAACAGATCTGCCAACTTGCTGAATCAAACCCCAATGCCATTTTCCTAACCGTGAATTACGAAGAACACAAGGCCATGTGCTATGCCCTTCACGTTCATGTATTGCCCTTCTTCCGATTCTACAGAGGCGCAGATGGCAGAGTCTGTAGCTTTAGCTGTACCAATGCCACTGTAAGGGATCTTTACTCGGCCAATTCGGCCTCTTTTATGCCTGAATGAATCAAGAATCTATTTTTGGTATTCAAATATTGCCCTCTTGTATGCAGATCAAGAAATTCCGGGATGCATTGGCGAAACACGGATCTGAAAGGTGCAGTCTTGGCCCGGCTAAAGGTTTAGAGGAAAAAGAGCTGTTGGCATTGGCCTCGATTGATCTGATTTCAAAAGATTTGGTGCCAAAATCAACCGAAGAAGAGAAAGTGGGAGATTTGGTACTTAATGGAAGTGGTAAATTGAATGGGTACAGCATAGATAAGAGTAAGATTGGGGTGAAAGAAGGGAATGCCATGGTAGCTGCATAGAGAGTTACAGTTCCAAATCCAGAAGCAAGAATGGTTAACATGTCTGTTTTTGTATATATCTGTTGTGTGTGAGAATGGATTCCAATTCCTATAAGCAGGGCTGTTGGTTTTTTAGATATAAGCCCTGTATATTTGGAGAACCTTTTTTGGTTCATAGTTGAAATCCCCAGTGGGAAGATGTGTATCTCTTTCATGTTGTTGATTAATCAATGCAGCGCAATATTTGGAAAATATACTATTGCCTTGTTTCACCTATTTCCCTCTTATACATTTCAATTTACATTTTGAGTTTACTTTTTTAATTTTAATAATAAGTCCCAAATGTGGGAGAAATAAATCTGAAACCTACGACCTTATAATTAGGTGTAATTGTAGCCACAATTCACCCAACACGATCATCCGGCCGAGAACTGGAGTTCATCCAATGCCAGGTAAAACTTCTATTTTTCAATTAATGAATCAAAACAAAAGTACTAGGGGTAAATACTAGTATCATATAACTCCTCTACTAAATTTAGATATCATTAATTTTAATTAAAAGTTTCATAATTGCGCCTAGGCATATGGTCAAATAGAAATTTCCATCGTATCATTTATAATATAATTATTTATAGAAACATTAAATAGGATAACTCATTTTTTTTAAATAAAAAAATAAATAAGGAAATACTTTTTATATGGAACCCAAACTGATACAAATTGTGTAGCTTACAATAAATAATAATCAAATATAACCCAAATAATCAACAAAAATACAAGTTTATGTTTTAAATATAATATTTTATTTAAATATATAAAATATAAATGTCAAATTAAAACTCGAGAAAAGATGATTATTTTAATATACTGTACATTAAAAAAACATATCAAGAACAAAAAAGAAAAATATTGACATTTTAAGAAATGGAAAAGTTAAAAAAAAAAAAAAAGAGAGATAGAAAAAGAAAGAAAAGGTGTTAATTTGCAATTCTTTCCTGGTCTAGAAACAAAACAAAAAATAGCAGAATTTCGTTATTTATAAAGGGTTCTATTATCTATGACTATATAAAAATTTAGATTTTTTTTATATTTATATATTTACTTTAATTTTTAAAGATTTTTAACTTTTTAATTTCAACTCCATTTTTTATGAAAAATATATTTTAATCATTTTCTGTAATTTGATATTCATATTGCATATATAATAATAAAATAGTAATTTTAAATATAAAATACTATTTTTATACATTAATTGTGGTATATTTTAATATTTAATATACTTTAATATTGTTAGAATTTTTATTTTAAATAATTTTTATCAAAATATATTTTATATAATTATCTATTTAATTTTAATAATTATATTACTATTTTTATAATAATTTATTATATTATTATATTATACACGAAAAAAATACTAGTTATATGAATATGGATTTGACCACAGTTGCACGTTAGTGGTTGAACCGATAATTTTGTTGATGTAATAAACTTTGAAATTAGAATCATAATCAAATTAGACTAATTTTGTATATTTTTAAATAAATACAAATATTTTTATAAAAATAACTACTTATTTTAAAATTACCCACAAAATTAACATAAAACAGTCGTATTTAAAAAATATATGTCATATCAACTACAATAATAACATTTCACGGTATCAAAATCATACTCATATTTTAATTAATATTTTCTTCAATTAAAAGAAATATTAACCTTAAGTTTTGTATCAAAATAAAAGGTTAGAAGTTTGAGGTTGTTATAATATTATGTATATTATAGTTTACTTAGGCATAATTACATGACATTTATGTAAGTATGCAGAGAAGTGTTCATTACTCTTTAATAGTATCGTGATTCTTAAGTGTATCCTTTATAATCACTCTTTTCCATGCAGAAACAATGTGCTCCTTAATAAATAAAAAACAAAACTGTATCTAATTTATATTAATATAATAATAACATAGTTCAAATATAATTTTTTATTTATTTTTTGTTTCTACAAAAATTAAAATTACTTGTCAATTTTTTATTAGCTAAATTTTATTTTTCTTCTTCTTTAGCATTTTTGTTCAGTTTATTAAAATACAAAAAAAATTATTTATACTACACTTTTTACGTATAATCTATTAATTTAAGCTTTTTTTATAATCGTTAATTTTACAATGCATATATTAAAAATGAGATATTCAATGCAAAAAATATAATTGTTTTTTGTTGATTATTTGATGTTGGATTTTAATAATTATTGTGTATTGAAATATTTGTATTATATTTGAACTATAAGTAAATATTAACTAACAATTTTTAAGAGAATTATTATATAATTGCAATTTTATATAATTAACCAATTTATTATAAGAAATAAAACTTTTATTTGAAATAGAGAGACTATGTTTTTTTAGAAATAAAATTATTTTTTAACATGTATTATCAGTAAAATATTAAATATTTTAAATATTATTAAATATTTTATTCTAAAATATTGTTTAGCTCAAAATTATATTATTAATATATATTATTTTATTTAAAAAAATATCATATATTAAGCGAAGTGATACTAGTTTACGTTAATAAACTAAATTAATAAAGTATATTTATCTAGAAATTAAACATAAAGCACAACTGTATACGTGGATTGTGGAGTACGTATGAGAGAATTTACTTTTATTTGGCTGCATATTTCTTTATAACATTGGCCGTTGGGTCTCAAACTCATTTTTCAATTGTATATTATATTATATCCACAAAATTTATTTATTTTATTACTTTCAAAAACATTTTTTCAAATTTATTATTACTTTTAAATTATATTCTTATCATAATTATGTTATATATAAATTATTGATCATAATTACATATATTTTTAAAAATATTAATATTATGTATTTTTTAAAATTTAATAATATAATATTATAATAATCTATCCGTGGACACACAAGAGAACTTACTAGTTATTCAAATAAAATATACTTTTATGGTACAAATTAATATTGACGAAAAATATTTTTCGTAGAATCTAAAAATTATTAACTTTTGTCCCAAAAAACTATATTTTGTGGATGTTGGGAAATTGGACATGAGGCATTGCCTTAACTTGAGTTTTTAGGATTTTATAGTTTGAAAAAGTATTCAGTGTTTTTGTCTTTTTGTGTAGTCATATGGAGCTATGTTGAAAAAGTGAATTTCGAGGGTAGTGGTGTGTGTGTATGGTTAAAAATGAAGCAGGTGGTTGATGTTGAGATGCCAAATATCCACGTCATTTTCCTTTTTGTTTTTTGTCTTTTCTCCACCAAATATTGTGTTTCTAAAAAGTAAAAATAAGAGATTCATACATTGAGACGTGGCACTCTAATAGCTCATCCATTCTTTTTTGGATTACACATTGCACCACAAAATACAAATCAATAACTCATCCCACTTTTTTCGCCAACTATATATATATATATATATATATATGATTAATATGTACCTATATTTGATTGGGTGGTATTATGCAATTTAATGAGTAATATTTTTAAAAAGATTAATAATTATTATGGATAAATAAATAATATGAATAATATCTTTTAAAAAAATTAGTAATTTATTATATAAAAATAAAAAGTTAATGATAATATTTTTTTAAGTTTGAATGTGATATAACATATTTTAAAAATAATATTTTTTAATTTAACAAATAATACCTCTTATATTAATTTTTAGGATTCATGCAAGTACATAATGTTTTTTGCATATATATATATATATAGATACATATTAAAAATTAAATACCGACATATGCCTTTTCGATAGCGTTTTCATATTCAAGAAGTTGGGTGGGAAATTAAAGATGTGGGGTTAAGCAACGGCAGAAATTTAAAAAGCCCAAAAAAAGAACCTTTCTGAAAGTTATTCCGATATTCTTTGTCCAATTTGAAGATGTTTTAACTTAAGATTTTTCAGAAATCAAATTAAGGGGCAGTGTCTTTTTTTTTTTTTTTTTTCTAATAATAAAAGAACACGAATTAATTTTTTTGCGCACAATGGAAAATATTATTTATAGTGGTTGTTAAAATAGGAAAAAGGATTAGTGTGCTTTTAATCGACCCACAAAAATTGATCTTATTATGGCTTCAAGCTCATCAGTTATGAGCACTGATGCAAAAGCCGGGATGTCCGCCCGCCTAGGTTCTAGCTGTTGGTGTTCCGATCTGATTTTTTAAAAATCAAGTTGTAATTTTATTTTTTAGTAGATGCCGTTTAGGCCGTCTAGTCGGTAAAATATTTTTTGAAAAATAAATTCATAATTAAAAAAATAATATATTTGATATTTTTACTTTTCACTTCAAATTTTAAATGAACTTAACAATGTGTGTAACTTTAATTAAATATCTATAAACTTTATAGTTGGAACTTGAAAGTTGGAACTCGTAAGTTGTAATTGTGTTACTTAAATTTTGTTGTTATTTGAATTTTTTTTGTGAAATTAATAATTATATAATCCTCATATTTTATATTGAACTTTGAATTGAAAAAAATTAAAATTATGTTATATTTATCAATTTATCATATATATTAGCTTTATGGGGTTGATAGAAAAATTTTAAAAATTTTAAATAAATGGGTCTCCCTAGACGCTAGTCGATCGAAAAGTGTCTGACTACCAATTCCCGACTTCTACACCATTGATTATGAGACCCATTGTTCCGGGCTTGAAGCAAAACTTTTGTATTAAATTATTTATGTGAAATTGATAATTTTTACTGCTTATTTAACAATAAGAAATACTATAAATACAAGTGGACCAACTGTTTTTTTTCCTACTTATTTATCAATACTATAAATACTACTTTTTGAGAGAAAACTATAAGAAATACTATAAATACTACTTATTTATGTTAAATATAATTTTTTTAATATTTAAAAGTAGTAATTGAAGGAAAAAACTTGTATGCAGTCGTTTTGAGGGATGTTTTTATGTGACGTGGAGTTTAAATTTATTTCTTTTTTACTTTTTTTTTTTTTAATTTTTCGGTTCTCTCATTTTTTTCCTAGAGCTGTCTTTTCTATTTTTTTAGGGTCTTTTGTTTTCTTTCTTTATTTTTCTTTTTTACTTTTCAGCTTTATTTAACGTTTTTTTTTTTTTTTTGTGGTTTTAGGCTTTACAGGTTTATGGTTTTATATATTTTTATTCTTTATGTTATTTCATCTTTTAGTTTTTTAGGATTTTTTTTTAGTTTTTTTATTATAATATCACTATTTAATATATTTAATCTCACGTAAAATATTTATAAAACAAGCTCGTGAGGCCTATCATAATGAAAAAGGCAGTGGCTGTCACGTTATTTCTTCAACTACTATGAATACTTCACGTCTTTGGAATACCTGTAAACACTTTTTTTTTTTTCCTAAACTTGTGTTCTCATAAATTCAAAAGTGTGTATATATATGTATGTATGTATCATCTTTCACATCAATTCACAATTACAGATGGGCTATATATAAAAGAATGAAGTCTGTGAAGTTGAGATCCCCTGAATATCCATCCAACTGTGCACTATTCATAACTAAAATATATATTTTCCGTGTCATGCATGCACCTACTGTTGATATATTTTATTTTTATAATAAAAAATTAACATAAAATATTTATAATAAAAAAATTTAATTTAAAGATATTAACTAATTCTTGTATGAAATTTAAACACACCTGTAGCTGTTCAGTGTTCTTTTACCTATGTGAACAATCACGAATAATTTAATAAATTATTAATATTCAATATTACCTAAATAACGCACAATTCATAAAATAAAATTTATGGTCTTATTAGAAAAATAATTTTTTTTCTTATTTAAATAATCTTATATTTTTAATTAAACTAATTAGTTGATTAATTTTTTATATAATTAATCATTATTCTACTCTTGTTAGTATATGTAGGTTTACTTATTGAATAAATATAAGATTAAAATATTAAAAAATAAATTGATTAGTTTTATTTAAGAAAATTAACAGTATCTTAAAATTATTATAAAAAATATTTTATTACTATTTATTTACAGCTCAAATTCAATATAAATAGTCTAACCCACAGTAAATAATCAAACTAAAACTATATAATATATTAATAAATAATCAAATCAAAACTATATAATATATTAATAAATAAATGAAAATTTAAAATCTAATATCATATTTTAATACCTGCAATAATGTATCAATTAAAGATCATAAAAAATATTAGTTTGACATATTATATGTTCAAAATGGATTGGAAACAAAAAAAAAATTATTTGTATTTTATAAAAATAAATTGTAAAAAAGAAAAAGAAATAAACAAAAGTAAACCAATAGGATGTTGATAATACAATAATTTTTATGCGTGTCACTTTTATAAATAAAAATCACAAAAATATTTAAATTTATAATTGAATGGAAAAATAGGAAAAAAAATAAAAAATTTATAACCAAATATTAGTTAACATATACATACGGCTGTTGCTTTTTTCAAGGGCCAAAATAAATAAATAAATAAATAAGTTGATGTATTATTCTTTATTTATGTGTTGATGTTTTGATGGATGTTTGAGCAAGTTTTGGATATAAGAAATCAATAATTAGGAGAAAAGAATTATTATTAGATCTTCAACATATATGTAACACACAAGTTAGAATTATAACGTTGTCTTCTTTGGTGGTGACAAAGAAGACGGTGCCGAACTCAGGAAGGATTTCCGATGCGCCGCTGTTCATGGTGGTGGCTTCTGAGACTGAGAGTGTCGTCGGTTGTTGTCGAAAATATTGAAATATGGGGAGGGAAAATAAACGTAGGCTCACCAAAAATGCAAAAATATCACAAAATATTGAAGAATAAACTATTAAAATGAAAAGGAGAAATTATTTAGACATATTTTCCTAATATGTTATTGTATTTAAACATAATATGAAGTAGCTTAGGTAGGTTATTTATCCTGTTATTAGCCCACGCACATTAAGCTTCATTCATATTTTGATTTCAGGGAGAATTTTATCTCATGCTTCTTAATTTTGATCTTATTTAGTATATAATTTTTATTTATGATTTCTAATTTTAATTTTTGTCGAATTTATGTCCGATTTCGTCAAGATTCAAAAAACTCATAGAAAATTGTTGATGGGACAAACATAATTCTGAGTGACACATTATAATTTTTGGGTGAATCTTTAAAATCATTAAATTAAATGTCATATATTTGATAGAATCAAAATTAATGGAAATAAAATAAAAATTCCATTGATCAAATAAGTTAGAGATTGAAATATTATGCCTCTTTTTTTTTTTTTTTTTTAAATTATGTAATATCATTAATAAAATAAAAATATATAAATTGAGATATTATTTTGCTGGTGTAACATCAGCAGCAGGACAATAGGTTCTCTTCACACTAGTCACTACCTTGTCACCTTGTCAGCTGGCATGCCAAAATCATTGCATAACTTTGTCTTTAACGACGACGACGTAGTCTTCCATTTTTTAGAAAAAGATAGGGCACCAATATAGAAATGAATTAAATGATCCAACATATGCGTTTTCGTATTTAAAGAATTTGGTGCAAATCTAAATATGTGGGCTCATAAGATCATATGTTTACAAAGAAATTATGAAAAGTATCAGTTTAAAAAGGATAATTCCAATTTTTGCATTATGCTCTTCCTATTTTTATTTTATTTTTTTTTACTTTTTTCTTTTTAAGTATTTTACATTTATGTATCTGACTTTTAACTATTCAAATCAATAATTAATATGAAATACAAGTGACAAATAATGGAATACATATAGTATAAGGGACACAAGTGGGAAAACAAATAAGAGTATATGGAATTAAAAGCTAGAAATTTGCTAAATGTGTGTTTTTCCTTTACATTATTCCCATATTCAATCCCAACATTTTTTATAACCAAAAAAATAAAATAAAAAATACGTATAATACAAATTGAACTATAATTTATTTATTTTTAAGATTGAAGTTGGCGAAAACTCAGAGATCTGGTTAATTCATGTCATTAAGCGACCAATCACGCCCAGTTTTTTAAAATTAAAAAAAAAATTCAGATCTTATTTTAATATTTAATCGAATAGTGGAGGAATTTTTTTGTTCTGGTCAATATTTTTTTTGGTTGCTCTCAATTTTTAACAATATTTATGAACGATGAAGTATTATTGCATGATTGGAGGTTGACATTTGCCTAAAAAACACAACATAATTTGGTTATCTTCACCTATTCTATTATTCAATGAAAAGCCGAAACTCCGTTGTCAACCTCACAACCCAGCTCATTGCATTATTTTGTCATAATGCACAAGGTATTGTGTGGATTAAGTGGCCTTTGAAATTGAAAAAAAAAAAAAAAAGAGTTATGTTTATCAAGATTTTCTTCTTTTAGTTAATTTAACGGAGGTATGACTTAAAAAGAAATAAAAAATTTGCATTTATACAATTTTTTTTATTTGTTGATTCTTCATAATTTATCATATACAATTTATTTATAAATTTAAAATTTTCAATTTTTTTACGTCAACTCGTAAAACAAGACCCGGCCTTTGAAGTATGTTCTTTTTTTACATTTTTCTAAAATATAGCTCTTTTTTGGGATAGAGAGAGTAGTTAATCACAAAATAAGTGCATTTTTAGAAAATTTCATATTGATTAAAGAGACTTATATGTTTTTGTTTAAGTTTAACTGTTATATTATTTTATTCAAAAATTGTATTTTTTTCTGCTTTGACATTTCTTTTCCATTTCCAATTCTTATATCATTAGAAATTTTGGAAGATAATTAAAAAAAATTGTGTTTTTGAATTTCTAAAACAACAGTTATCAAGTCTTTGTGCTAAAAGAAAATTACAACACTTATTTTGGAACCGGTGGAAAATAAACAAAAGAATTTATCTAATAATTAAATGGTTAGTGTGAAATCATGTGAAGGGGTATCAAATTAAAGAGAGACGAGGTGGCTCCTTTTGTTGGTTTTAGCTAGACTAGATTGAAAGATGAGTTGTGAAGGCCGTGATGAAGATCCGTCTCCAAAGGTAAACACAATATTGCTTAATTTTTTTTCGAATCAAAACTATTGTCATAGAAATGGGTCACGGGTACTTGCACTCGTGGAATGTTTCAATTGTTTAATGCAAATTTTATGTCACACCAATTTAATATTTGGGCTATTTCAAAGATCCTTCTCAATTGAAAAGTCTACCAAGTCCTTTTCTAAAATGCAAATGAAGATGCCTTCTTCAAACTGAAAAAACTTCCTGCAAGACTATAAGAAAAGAAGAGAAGAAAGGTCCTGCAAGAAAGTCCATCCGCAATTGTATGAAACCCTAGGAAAGTTAGCTGCCGATTAGGGGTGGAGACAGAGATTCTCCAAAGAGAGTGCTCATACCCCAACTACTGGTGACGGCCAAGGGCTTATTTCATAATCGATTATAATAGCGTGCAAGCCCTTCTTCGCAAGTGCCTCCGCTCGATCTTCTGACTAATGAATGTAAAAGCATATGATTCGTTATGGCCAAATATAATTGAGGTGTTCAACAAACATTGATTATATAATTAGATTTCAAAAATTTACAGCATTCAATTAATCTTGGTCAAAGTCTTTAATATAGGGTTGTATATATTTAGAGAAATTTAAGGCTTTAATTGAAGAAAATAATTTGATAATAAATTTGAAGGAGAGATTTAAAATTCACAATCACACTCATTCAACTATTTAGCAAATACTTGTGCGGTCAACCCATTCAAAACCACTTCATTATTACAGTTGAGTTTGTTCGAATTATTCAACAACTTACGATTTTAGGAACTCACCCATACATTTAGATTGCATTCTTTAATTTAGTGAAAGAAGAGAGGTCTTCCATTACCATGATAATATTATGTTAAAACTATCCTACAAGCATTTTTATTTACTCTCTATCTTCTCAATAAGGTAGTATCTTTATAATCAGTCCCTTCAGTTGTTTAGAACTGATAAATCTGCACAACTCAAATGCATAGAAAAACAAAATTCATTATACAATCTATCTAAATATTCAAATAAATATGAAGGTATACAATATGTATCAGAGCACCAAACCCTACAGTTACACTGCATCAAATGCATTCCGCTGTGTGTGTATCCAACACACATTCACACACCCATATGGGGTGTGTGTGCATATACATTTGGTGTAGAGGGCCTTCCACCACGGGTGGTATCAACCACAATCCCCACATTTTTACAAACACACGCCCATATGGGAGTGTGCAGAATAAAAAGAGAATTTAAAACTCCCATGCACCAGTTCCATATATTCCAACATGAAACATTATGCAGACAAGACTGAGCTACTTCAAAGGCAGTCCATAAGTGTTTGTCTTCTCTGCTACCCTTTTAACTATAGCAAACATGTTGACAGAATCAAACAGCAAGCCCTGCCTTCATTTAACGTCGAAGGAGTTAATTACATTAGATGCCCTCGGAGCCAAAGTTATGACTAACCAGGCTTCAACAAAGAGCACCATTCAAATTTCCGTTCTTTTCAAGTAATCATCAGGCAATGGACCAGGTAATATTAACAAGAAGGAAACTAAAATTGAAGTCATAAACCCAATGGATACTTAATGCTAGTAGAGTAAGAATTCAAGCAAATAACAGTTTGAAGTAATAAAGAAACCATCAGCAACAAACATGATGAATAACAGGCTTCATAGTTCATGCAAACAAACTCATGGATCCAATTAACGAAAAACCAAGTGTAGACCATGACTTTGGGAAAAACAGTGTAAATTGTTCCAGCATCAATGGTTTGCCTCAGAGGTAGTGACAATTGGATATCATCATGTTTATTTCTGATAATACGTGCAAATAGCGAATAACATCACCGGCAAACCAGCTCTGAAATTTTACAAAATTCAGTATCTCAGAGATAAGACAGATTCTGCATCAGTAGACCAATTTCATCCAGGTTAAAGCAACACATGTTAAACCAGAAAAATAATTGCCCTGTAATGAACTTGCTGAGCACATAAATCAAAACAACAAATTAAGTGTTCAAAAACCTTATTTACAGTGATTCATACATATCATGAAAAAGGAAAAATAAACTATACCACACTGCAATAGAATATATCTCATATGAAACGCAAGGCAGCTCCGTAAATGCAAAGAAAGAGGAAAATAGTTAACAAACTCAACATAACGCCTAAATTTCTGTTTCAGAAAGTTGAACAAACACTCAAATAGCAAACATTGTTAAATTTTATTAAACATGAACGCCTACAAGTTCATCGTCATTGTCAGCGTCATCAATTATGAGACGAGTACTCACTGCAAAATCAAAATGCTCCATGCTATTTAGTCACTAAATAACGTGCAACAATACAAAATATCAAATTTATAAATGCTAATACTCCAAGCAACAATGCATCAATTTTCATATAAATAGCATCAGAGAGATTTCCCATCAGACTAAGTCATCTTTACCCACAAGGAGTTCTGATGTCCGTGTCTATCTCATCATCATATGAAAAAATCAGCTGTTCATTGAAATTATTCCATGTAAATCAAATAATTACAATTTTAAATCTTTGAAATTACTCTATGAAAATCAAATAATTACAACTCCAAAGGAAATCCATAAAATAAAATTGAGAAGAAAACTTCACAGACAATAGAAACAACGATTGCCTCGAAACCTCAGATTAATATGATTTTCATAGTAAACCACTCAAAGTATATTTAACACCATCACAGGAAGAAGCAAACTTACAAAATGGGGGAAAAACACTCGCACAAACAGAGAGAACACGAAAAAAAAAAAAAAAAACAGAACTTACAGGATGAATTAACCAGCCACTGCACTGCACAGAATTAGCATATAAATTGTAAAAGATCCTAAGATCACAACCTAAAACAGCCAAACCGAAAGAATTAACTAAATTTCTTTGATTATTTAAAATTGTAAGCAGAAAAATTTCAGAAATACTCGATCTAAGCGACCTAGTGAACATCAATAAAATGCCAGATACGTATCGAAAAAAATTAAAACAAATCCTCAAAATGAGACTACGAGAAGCACTACGAAATCGTGAGACAGGGTTCCACTTCTCGAATGTTAGGGGCCACAAGATGGGACTAATATACACTTCTGGAAGCCTAGAGGCTTCTAACCTAGGGCTTAAGAGAATGAGAAAAGAAAGATTTGCGATGTCGCTACAGATTTTTACTTGTCCTTTGTGCTAACAAGCCTGGTACCATCTAGAAAAAAAAAAATTACCTAAAAAATTAATATCTTGGTTGCAATTTTGAATTGCTACGTGAATTTAAAACTCATATTAATTTAACTTTTAATTACAATATTGTTTTGATGTTCAATTGTATCTTTATTACTATTATTGGATGCACATCAACGAGGTGTAACTATTATTTATTGTTTTGTAATTTTCCGACACCAACATTATATTTTAATTGAAAAATATGTTTTATGTAATTTCAATCCTTAATTTATTACAATAATATGAATATATAATAAAATATGATAGGTTTGTTGAAAGTACATCCAATAATCATGGTAAAAATACAATTGAATGTTGTAAATTAATATAACTAAATTAAAAAGTTTAAAATGAAATATAACTAAATTAAAAAGTTTAAAATGAACATTGCAATTCAACATCAACCCATGTAATTTTTTTGGTAATGAACTCAAAAAGAATTTAATAATAACAACAACAAAATTATATCAGTCAACATGATCTGAAAATTATCATGGAACATTCTTAGCTTTCATTGCACTAAAAAAACAAATACTTCATTTTTGTACAAAATATCAATCAACACACTTTGAGTTTTAAAATAAGAAATAAAAATAATTAAAAAAAACTTCAACCACCTTCCATTTTACCTGTTTTTACTCTTTATATTTGCACAATTAAGAAAAGAAAAAGAACTTTATGACTATAAATGTGAATAAATAGGAATTTCGTCGCACCCTCATTCTTAATAATTTTTTTACCTATTTTTCAAAAAATAGAAAACTATTTACACACAAAAAAAATAGAAGATAAAATTCACATATTTAGAGTGTTTGATATCTAATCATAATCACACAAACCATATGAATCATAAATTATTGTACATTTTTCATGTCCAATTACACTTTTATTCTCTACTATTATTTTCCTACAAAATAAAGGTTTCCGTAAAAAAATAAGAAATTAGAAGTGAAGCACATAACTTGCGAAAGTTTCAGTTATTTTAGTAAATTATGCATAATATGCTTTAGATTTATATAGAACATTCTGTCCCGGGTGGCACCCTAATCGATATGAATAAGGTGCCAATAATTTCACCAACCACATCTACAGCTCGTACTCATCTAAGATTTAGTAGGCTACGTGGAATTTTAATATATGGATCTTATTTTTCAAATATAAATAAATTGATATAACATGAGTTTCAAAATATTTCTATATGTATAAATTTATATGACAAGCAGCTTCACAACAAAATCATTTTTTATTATTTTTATTTCTCTCTCATTTGTTCTTTTTCCCAATGTTTTCTGCTCTCCAATCTTTATTTTCTCTCTCAATTGTTTTTTTAGGGAGTTTTCTTCTCTCCAACCTCTCAATTGGCAGATGTTTTCTGCTCTCCAAATCCTCTCAATTGGCAGTTACATCTCACGCAACTCAGTGGCCCTTCCAAAAATTCAAAACTTAATAATTTTTTGTTCGAAGCTTCATTATAACTTCACAAGCCAGCACAAATGTTTTAAAATAATAAATATAAATATCTCCAACTATCCTGCTCATATATAAATATATAAATTATCAAAACAGTGAAGAAAAAAATAAAAGATATTTTATCATGTTTTGGAATTATACATACACCTCTGAGGTGTTACATACATCTCCTATGAAATGCATACTACTTCTCTTAAAAAATAACCTTCTCAATTGGTACAGGTAGTCACAAATATCAAAATGAAATGTGCAATTTCTGTAACACAAAGATGAGAAGCCTCTGCCTTCATTAATCCAGGGGGAAATTGATTACATTCGATGCCTTTGGAGCCAAGGCAATAACTTACCAGGCTTCGACAAAGATCACCGTTCAAATCTCCGTTCTTTTCGTATAATCATCAGGCAGAAAAGGGCTGGGAAAGATCCACCAGATCAAAAAAATATCAACAAGTTCTTACAACCATCCATACTAAATTTAACACCATGAAAAGTTCTGTAAAACAAACTCATGCTCTGCAAATAGGTAGTCTTAACAAAGTGAAGATAGAGGAAACACCACATGTCAACAGGAACAATAACTCAAAACCAAAAACGGTCAATATTGAATAGAAATGAATCAGTAAAATCAAATTCAACAAAAACAGCACCCACCTAACAAAGAAAGGAACCACGCTCATTTCTGCATATTCAAAATATAATTTAGAGAAAAAGAAGGCAAAACGACTGTGGGCAATGTAGTAAAATAGTTGCATTAGAAATGTGCCCGGAAAATGAACTCATTATAAAATAGGAAGCATTGATTTGTTTTATATATAGCATCAGAGAGATTCCCATAAGACCAAGTCATCCTTCCCCGAAGGAGTTCTGATGTCCCTGTCTATTTTATCATCGTTTGCCAAAACCAGACTTTCATTGAAATTATTCTATGAAAATCAAATAGTTACAACTCAAAAGGACACCAATGAAATAAAAACTAGAAGATATATTTACAACTAATTGGAAGGATCAATTGCCTCATAACCTCAGATTAATATGCTTTTCATAGTAGACCACTCAAAGTATATTTAGCACCATCATGGGTAGAAGCGCAAAAAACTCATCAAAAGAAATCATAAACAAGGAATAAAGCAGCTGTCAAATGTTATTAAAATAAGACTTCAGATATTGTCCAAGATTTCATCTTTTTGAAAATAAAACAACAAAACCAAAACAAAAAATAATAGATCCTTCATTGTGTAGTAAAAGCAAAGAAAATTTCACAAATACTTGCTCAAAATAAACCTGCAATTATTATTAAAGGGCAAATACATGTTACCAAGAAAAAGATTAAAGACTTCTCAATTTTAAACAGAGAAAATAAAATTCCAAGAGAGAGTAGAAAAGAATTAGAGCATTACCAAATATCTAACCGAAAAGAACCACTGAATTTGAGGAAAAATTACTCTGGCAGCTTCTTCTCATGCACCACAATATGATTGAGACCTTTCTCAATGGAGAAGCTGCCAAAGTTATGACACCTCAAAATTGGGTCATGCCAATGCCTGTGAAGGAACGGTGATATTCCATGATGGATTTCCTAAGTCCTCTGTCTGCAAAAGCTATTCAGACGTAGAACCAACAGTTTCAAGAGGTGGAATTCCACATTTCAAACATTGGAAATCTAGAAATGCCCGGATAAGGAAAGCATCACAGAAAATCTGAAAGCAATGGGCAATACACAAGATTCAAAGATTCTACCAACACAAAAATTGATTTAAATTAGAAGATGTGGATGTTAAAAAAACTACAACTGTTATACCATCCGTAGATATAACAGTTGGACCATTCTGATACTGTTCTACATGTCACAATGTTGTAAGAAAAAAATATACAAGTGACATGGAGTTCCATTCTCTCAGTATCTAGCAGAAAAAAAAACATAATAAATAAGAAATTTAACACGGATTCATCATAATCTATACTCTAATTGTTCTTAAAAAGATAAATTTCGAAACGAAATAAATATCACAGTAGATGAACTAGGATTTATCATCAGTATCTGAATCCGATTCAGACTCTACATCCAACAATGACAGTAGAGGATTTATTCTGTTTGTATTTGCTTCCAAAGGCGGAAGTCCATCATCACTAGAACATTCATCATCATCATCATCATCATTATGAGAAGTAGAAGAATTCAAACCTTGCTTCGAGCTATCTTCAGACAGTGATTTGAAAATGTCAGGCCACTCTGAAGATTTCTGAAGCAGACGCACTTGATCGTGGTAGAGCACTTGTATGACAATACCAGCCACTTTTCTACCAGATTCAATCGCCTCGTCTCTCCCACTCTCATCAACTACAACAAAGTTTCCTCGTTTAATCCACATGCTTTTCTGGAACTTTGCGGGAAAATAGGCTATTAACTTTTGGCCCTTCACATCCATTACCTTCACAGATAGAATTACATACAGTCAATAACCATCAATTTGAGTTTGATGATGTTAGACAATACACCAACGCATTTCCTCAATTTTGCACAAAATTAGACAGGAACCACGTACATATTTGTACATCAGAAACGGATACTGTATTTAACCAAATTGATCATAAAATTATATACCTCAATAAGGTTGGAGCCCCTCAAATCGGCAACCTTCATAATGCTTTGACCTGGCTGCAGAGTCGCCATCTCGTCTTCACATGCGCGCTTTAGATTCTTCCTTCCTCCTTTCATGTCCAATTCTGAAATTCACGATTTGAAGCTCTCTCTCTCTCTCTCTTGGGGTGTGCGAGGAGTAGCGACTGAGAAGAACAATAAATTCAATTGACTGAATTGGAGTAGTGCGGCGGCGGCCAATGTATTGAATATTGGCTAGGGTTCACCAAATAGAGCAGATAAAATTGCAAAAATGCCCCCGAAGATCGTAATTAGTTTTTATCGGTGATTTGTTTGCCTTGGGAAAGGTTGAGCACTAGCTGGTCCGTGTGACTTGTCAGACCAACAAATAATTTATATGATATTAAGGTCTTAAATAATTAAAAATTTGACAATATTTTTTTTAAATAAAGAATAAGAATAATATAAAATTCTAAAAAAAAAAAAAAAAAAAAAAAGAGTTTATCATCACGTATTACCGCCACAATTATTTACAATAATAAGTTTTTGATTTTTTTTCTTGATATATATCCTAATTATTTATCAACATTTCTATTTTTTTCTTCTATTTTTTTACTAAAATTTAAAGACTCAAATAATTTTTTATTTTAGATATGTTTTTTACATATGATATATCAAATTAATCATATTTTAGTAATCTTTAATTTGACACCAATATTGCATATTGTAAAATAAAATTATATTTAAAGTATGATATATAGTATATGGAGAGAATATAGTATTTTTATGAATTTAATTATTTATTCTTATTTTAATATTTATACATATATATATATTGAATTTGAAAAAATAATATTTAGTTTTATATGAATTTCATCTAAAAGTATATATATATATATATATATTAAATAAAAATATTATATGAATTAATTTATATAATATTATAATTTATTATTCCATCTTAATAAATTTTAATGAGTAGAATATTTTGTATTAAGTTGGAAACATTCTAAAATTGACTTTAAAAAGTCTTGCAATATATTAGTTAATAAAGATAATTTTTTTGAGAATAATAATGTAATATATCATAATAAAAAATTAAATCTCATATATATATATTAATATAATTTACATAAATAATTCTATGTAATTTTTTTTAATAATAGTAATAATAATAATATAATTTTAACATATATTATATATAATAAAATATATTATGCCATGTGTATTGCATGGACACCCATGTAGATGAATATAATAAAAGGAAAATCTCAAGCCCTAAAAAATGCAAAATAAAATAAAAAAAAAACTGTAAAATAAACTGAAACACAAAAAATATGAAAATCTAAAAAACAGAAAATAAAAAAACTTTAGTAAAAAATAATAGAGCTATGAAGCCGAATAAAATAAAAAATTAAACTTTGCGATCCGTAACACAAAAATATAATCCGTGAGATGATCATATACAATATTTTGTCGAAAAACAAATAATTATTTATTTTTCACCAATTGTATTTTTAATGAAAAGTTTTTGTATTTTCATATTCCGGATCCAAATTCGGAAATCAACATACAAATTTGAATCCAAAAATTGATATCTTGTTTAGATTCCTAGGTAAAAATAACTTATATTGTTTTGATACATAATTTGTAATATATTTAATAAAATAAAATAAAAATATTTTACTAATATAATCAGGGAATTAATATTTAAAATAAATATTTAGAATATTTAAATTATTTTGGCATATAAAATATATAATTATATATATATATAATAATTTTTCATTTAAAATAAAAGTCTTGCATCCATAATAATTGATTAAAATTATTTAATATTTTTTAAAACAAAATTATTAGTTGATATTTATTTACAGTCAAATTCAACACACAATAAATATACAATTTGAGTCAATTAACCAATAACAAATTTCCACCTGTACTATCTCATTTTAATTTTAATTTTAGTTTATTTGATATGAATATAAAAGATAATTAATTTTATATTTTTTAATTACGCTTAGGAATGAAAAAAAACATTTGTAATTTAAAGAAATTGAAAAAAAATAAAAATAAAAAATTTAAAATTCATTCATTCAAAAACTGCCTCGTCATTTTTCGAAAATAGTTTGAATTTTAGAAAGTGACGTTGGCTAGACATTACAATCTTTAAACTATTTTTTATTATATTAGTATAGATGTGACCCTTGCAAATAGTAAACAATTATTAGATGATTGTAGTTAAAATTAAAGACCAACAACACACTTGCAAATTTTGGGTATTATAAGTTTAGAAGTTACGATATTCAAGAGGGGAAAAGAAAGATTTTATAAACTGTGTATTAATTATTATTAATTAGATATTTGAATTAGACCTAATTAGTACAATCTACCCCATCAAATTCATAATTTACTTTTAACAATATAAATTTGGAGGGAAAATATAAAAAATATCTATATATAAACTATTCGAGCCGCTGGGTACAAGAAAAGAAAATATTGGATTTAGGGTGGTTTCGAACCAACAATCTCATAGAGGAGGTCCAACCATTTTATCATAGGGCTAGCTAGCCCATATGGGTAAAGTTTGAAACTCTTTAATATTATGTCAATAAATTGAGGAGGCTTACAAAAATATTAAAATATCACTGATTTATTTTACTTTTTGAATTATTCACAATTACTTTACAATATAGATAAATTACAATTGTAAACACTAATAAGAATAATTTTTTATATTTTTCTTAAAATTCAATATAATTAAAAATAAAATAATTTACATAAAAAAATTAATATACTTATTAGTTTGTGAATTTATTTACATATTTTGTTAGTAGGTATAAAAATTCATTCATATAAATTATTATCCATTAAAATTCTAAACTTCACACGTTATGTTATATTTCTCTTTAAGTAAACAAATAATATTATTACACGTAAATAGTATTACTTTATCTTGTACCATTATTACTCATTTTATTAAAAGTATTAATTTGAAACTAATATTAAAATATAAAATGATTAACTGTATTAAAAATTAAAATTTTAGTAAGTTTTCTAAATAATAATTAGGTAATATTCATTTATTTACTGTAAATAGATGATAAAATTTTTTTTCCTTTGTTTGAAAATTCACATATTTACATATGTGAGTAGAAATTGAACTAAAAAAATTAATCTATGTTACCACTGATTTTTTAAAAGAAACAAACACATGATTTTTTTGTATATAGATGACTTTTTTATTGTAATATTATTAGGTAATATTTATTTATTTATTGTAAATAGATGATTTTTTTCTATATTTGAAAATTCACATATTTATATATGTGTTTAGAAATTGAACTAAAACAATTGCTCAATGTTACTACTTATTTAAAAAAAGAAAAGAAAAAAGAAATACATGACTGCTTGATATAATTTAGGAATAAAATCTTATATTTTTCTTACTTCAATATAATTAAAAAAAAATTATTTACATAAAAAAAATTGATATTTTATTTTTTGATATGTACAAACACATATTTACATATGTGAGTAGAAATTGAACTAAAAAAATTGACCTATGTTACCACTGATTTTTTAAAAGAAACAAACACATGATTTTTTCGTAAATAAATGATTTTTTATTGTAATATTATTAGGTAATATTTATTTATTTATTGTAAATAGATGATTTTTTTCTCTGTTTGAAAATTTACATATTTATATATGTGTTTAGATATTGAACTAAAACAATTGCTCAATGTTACTACTTATTTAAAAAAAAAACATGACTGCTTGATATAATTTAGGAATAAAATCTTATATTTTTCTTAATTCAATATAATTAAAAATAAAATTATTTACATAAAAAAATTGATATTTTATTTTTTGATATGTACAAAAATTCATTCTTATAAATTGTTATCACTTAAAATTCTAAACTTCACACGTTATGACAGAATTTTTTTAATTAAACAAATAATATTATTACATTTAAATAATATTACTTTATCTTTTAACATTATTACTCATTTTCTTACAAATATATTAATTTAAAACTAATATTAAAATATAAAATGATCAATTGTATTAAAAATTATAATTTTAGTAAGTTTTCTAAGAAATTATTAGGTAATATTTATTTATTTATTGTAAATAGATGATAAAATTTTATTTTAAACTACTTTGTTATCATATTATTTTGGATTCAATTCAAATTAAACTAAAAAAGTGTTCAATATTGATATTATTACTTTTTTCAATTTAACAAATAAGTAGTAATACCTTTTGAAAACGAATGTAATACTTTCTGAATAAGATAATAATACATTTTCAATAAGAAAGTAATATTGTTAATATTCGACAAAAGCGATGCTACTAAACATTTTTAGAGTAACAAATTCACATAATCCTCTACTATAAAATATATCATAGAATTTAACAAAGAATCATATATTTTTTTCTTTTAAAAATAAGTAGTAATACCTTCTGAATTAAAAAGTAATACTATTTGAATAAAAAGTAATACATTTTCAATAAGAAAATAATACTATTAATATTCGACAAAAGTGAGACTCATACACATCTTAAAATTAACAAATACACATCATTCCCTCAGCATAAAATATATCCTATAATTTAACATGCAGTCATGTATTTTTTTGTTTTAAAAAATAAGTAGTAATGTCTTTTGAATAAAAAGGTAATACCTTTTAATAAAGAAAGTAATATATTTTTAATAAGAAAATAATACTATTAATATTCGAGAAAAAGGAAAATTCTAGACATCTTTAGATGAACAAATACACATCATTTTCCTCACTATAAAATATTTTCTAGAATTTAACCAGCAATTATGTATTTGTTTCTTTTAAAAAATTATTAGTAATACCTTTTAAATAAGAATGTAATACTTTTAAAATAAGAAAGTATTACATTTTCAATAAAAAAATAATACTGTTAATATTCGATAAAAGAGAGAATTCTAAGCATTTTCAAATTAACAAATACACATCATTCCCCCCTTATAAAATATATTCTAACATTTAAAAAGCAGTCATATATAGGCAATAATTCCTTTTGAATTAGAAAGTAATACTTTTTGAATAAGAAAATAATACATTTTCAATAAGAAAGTAGTACTGTTGATATTCGACAGAAGCGATAATCCTAGACATCTTCAGATTAACAAATAGACATTATTCCCTCACTATAAAATATTTTCTAGAATTTAAAAGGCAGTCATTTGTTTGTTTCTTTTAAAAAATAAGTAGCAATACCTTTTGAATAAGAAATAATATATTTAGAATAAAAAATTAACACATTTTCAATAAGAAAGTAATACTGTTAAGTTTCCCCCAAAAGCAAGAATTCTGGACATCTTCAAATTAACAAATACATATCATTCATCCACTATAAAATATTTATTAGAATTTACCAAGTTGTCAAGAGTTTGTTCCAATCATAAAAATGTGCATAATCTATTATGTAATATTAATATCAATTATATTTATATATAATTATATTTCAAATTGAAATATAATTTGTTATATTAAATTAAAATTTCTAAAGATAAGTTTATTAAATAATAAATTGTATGATATTTTGAAGTAAATTTTTTACTGTCCCGAATTAAATATAAATATCACTTACTAAAAACTATTGAGGTTAAACAAAAATTATAATATTATATAAATTAATAGTATAAATTTTTTATTTTTATGTATATTTTTGTAGATTAAATTCATATAAAAATTAATATATTATTTATTCAAATCCAACAAATCTATCAAAATTTAAAAAATTATAATTCAATCTATACAAAATTATATTTCATTTATAAACTATATTCCATGCTTCAAATGTAATTAGTTGACATCAATATTATATAAATTGATGTCAAATTAATGTTCACAAAAAAAATATTAATTTGATATATTATATGTTAAAAACAAATTTAAAATGAAAAAATTATTTAAATTATAAAATTTGATGATGAAAAATAAAAATTGAAGAGACAAAAAAAAAATGAAAGACACGTGTCAATTAATTATGAAGAACATTTCAAAAGAACAGAAAAAATCTCACTATTCTTTCACTATTCTCCTTTTATATATAATATAGATATAGATTTGTCTATTAATATAATAAATATTACAATAGATTTTTTTATGGAGACATATCAAAATTAATTTTAAAATTAATTTCACAAATTAATTTTACAAATAAATTATACAAATTAATTCTGCAAATTAATCTATTAGGATGTAATTTTTTAATTTACTAAAAAAATTATTTATTTTAGCGATAGAAGATGTGGGTGAAGAGGCATGGTTTTAAAAATGGATTCAAAGTGTATCTCAAAATCATATAATTAATTTTTAAGCCTATACACTTAATATAGTACAGGATAATATAGTTTCAACTTTAATCACATATGTTTCTTCAGTCTAAGCGGCAAATGTGAAGAAGAAACAATCGGACTACATAAAAGTTTAGAATAATTTTCAATCACTTATTGTTTATTATTAACATTTATATAAGTCATATTTTATATAAATATTTCAATTTGAAATACTGTTATTTACATTATATTGTATTTTTTTTCTAAAAAATTATCTCTAACAAATAATAAATTAAACACTATTTGAAAGTAAATTTTAGAGTTTAAGCCCAGTATAAATGTATATTCCACTATACTTTATTAAATTCAATATAAATACTTCACTCACTAAAACATATAAAGATTAAACAACAAATTATATAATTAACTTGTATAATATTTTTTATTTTTAATATTTGTTATTTTTAATTTAAATCCATTTAAATATTTAATCACTATTTATTCAAAGTTAACATCTATATATTTATATATATATATAGATATATATAAACAAAATAATTTTTTTTAATTCCGTTTTCCCACCTAAACTTCATTACTTATTTAGAATAATTATATTATCATTAAATTAAAAATAAACATTTTTATTCTAGAAATTTTGATTCGATTTCAAAATCTAAATTATTCTACAAATTTAGGTGTTTCAAAATTAGATGATATAAAGATTAATAGACTGCAATATTTAATACATGATTCGAAATCTATATATTTTATCGAATATTAATCAAATCACTAAATTATGAAATTAAAAAAATATATGAAATCTAACAAATATATAACTCAATTTTTTTGATTTATTTTATATAAAAAAAATCTATATATATATATATATAAGTAAAATTACTTTTTAAAATTTTGTTTTTTCGGCCTAAATTTCAACCATATAAATGTAAAACTATATATATTTATGCAACTCTTTTAAAATACATTATTATAATTTAATTGAAGAGATTAATATTAACAATCTTCGAGATTTGCTTAGTTTCTGTTGTTCAACATAAATAAATTTGAATTTAAAAAAAAATTTGTTAACTCATAATATATTCAAAATAAGAAATAAATTTGTTAGGAATGTGAAATTATTGTAGTTTCATTATATTATGGAAAATTATTAACAATTTTTCTATAATTAAACTATCAATTATTTAAAATCACCCAATCACGTGGATAAAATCTGATTTTGTCAAATATTAAATTAAATTGTCAATAATCTTACCATAATTCAAAATCATTTCTCATTTTTGTCTCTCTCTTCTTTCTATATATTTTATCAAGATTATTACGAAATATTTTAAAGTCTCTCTTTTTTGTTCTCCCTCCTCTTGAAGTGTATTGCGTTTTCTGTTTTGAGAAAATAAATGGTAAGACATGTACGATAATATGTGTTATATTTCAATTGTCACAAAAGCCTATACTCTTCAAAATATTATTTTTAGGTTTATTTTTTTTTTTTTAAAATTATTCACATGTTGCTTTCAATTTATTATAAACATATTTAATTTTTTTTTAACTATTTTTCTTTCTTATTTTTAATCAAAAAGTTCGTCCATCTCTTTCATGTTTCGTTTGATTATTGTTGTGATTTTCTGTTGAGATCTGCTAATTATTTTGACGTATAAGCATTGTGCGATTTTTCATTAGCTTTCAAAGTATTTGTTTCTATCAAATTTCAATGGTTTGTAATATTATTACATTTAATTAGCAATTTGAAAAAAAAAATTGTCCTTAATTTGACTATGTAATTGGCAAATTTTACGAGATCTGTATAAATCTTTATTTTCTTTAATCTGCTGAAAATGGCTATTTTTTTAATTTAATTTGATTCATTCTTCTATAAATTGTGGATATCATGATTTTCAATTTGTGAATGAGGCTAATTCTAATAGAAGAAAAGACAAAACATAAAATTACAACAAATTTCTACTCATTATACAACAAAATAATTACTGAATTAAAAATCTACACATTCTATAATATACTATATAACTTAAATATATGATTATATTACAAAATATAAGAAAAAAAATATTTTCTGTGCATCGCACAGGTCTCACACTAATATATATTAAATTAAAATAAAAAATTAAATAAATTAATCAATATCTTTAAAGTAAATAATAAAAAAATAAATTAGAAGTTTGATAATTAAACCAACAAACAACTCCAAGACAAAAGTAAAAAAAAAAAAAAAAAAAAAAAAAAAGGTTGTTCCTCAGTTCAACTTGAAGAAGAATCGAACTGTGAAACTTAACTGATCAAAGAATTTTTTAGGAAATATAATCCAAAAAATCAAAGAGCAAAAAGAAACGGAGTGAAAGAAAATGGCCACCAGCAAATGGGTTGCGGCAGGGTGGGCCGGCAGCTCCTCCACCGAATCATCTCCCGTCAGCCCTGGGGTGGCCCTCTATTCCAGACATGTTTCTCATTCTATTAACATATCAAATAGCTTGCATTCAATTAGCCAGCTAAGTCTTTTTTACCCTGATGTTGGGGGTGGTCGGAGTGTGTGGCAGTAAATCTATAGTCCCGATCCTCTAACCCAAATTTTGCATCCCACTCCTTCCAAAATATAATACTTTCAATAAAATCTAAGATAATTAACACAAATCTATCTTATTTAGAAGATATAAATTCAATATATTGTACGAAGAAGATACAATAAATTTTAAAATAAATATTTTAGGTGCTAAAAAAATATGAAGATTCACTGTAGCTCCAATACTTCATCCAATTGAACAAAATTACTCAGTAATGAGGGGTTGGGATGAGAATAAATTAGCTATGCAAGTCACTATGGTAATCTATTTATGAAAAAGATGCATTTTTGGTCTTTTTATTTTATTTTTCTCCTGTAGTTAATATTTCAAACTTTTTAATTCTTGTAATTCTTAATTTTCAACTTGTCGGGTCTAATTTTGATTTATTTAAAATGATTATTTGATAAAAATATTAATGACAACTTTTTACTTTATAAGATTTAAATTTTATTTAATTCTTAATTTATGTATATATATCATGATTCATATTTTAGAATTTAAAAATCTAACAATTTATTTTTAGTTATGAAATAATTATGTTATGTTAAATGTCATGAAAAAAACGATTTTTATATAGTATATTATGAGTTAAGAATAAATAAGGAATTAGAAAAATATATAGTATTTGAAGATTTCAATTATAAATACAATTCACTGTCAGGTTCAGCAACTCCGGTTGGCTGAGAAAATATCTTAATTTCTACTTTTACTATGTTTTTAGTTTATACTAGCATGTTCTCTCGAGTGATGCACGAATATATTATTATAGTATAATGTTATTAAATTTCAAAAATACATAAATTAATATTTTTGAAAAATATATATAATTATGTTCAATAATTTATATATATAACAACATTATAATAAGGATATAAATATTATATATAAAATCATATTCAAACATTAATTAATTTTATTTCTAAAATATAATCATCAAATTACCAACTATATAATATTTTCTTTTGAAACAAGAAAATTGAATAAAATCTAGTATATCAATGTGAATTTTTTTTCATTATTATATATAACATCGAATCTGCTACAAAATCATAATTAATTTGTTAAAATCAAGTAATTATGAAGATATATGCATGTTTTTATTAGTTTTGATAAAATTAGTAACATTACTAATATTAATAAATAAAAATATAAAAATTAAAATGAATACTTATCGATTAGTAATATAACAACATTTTCTAAAAATCGATATTGATAGATAAGACAACGTCAAAGTATATTTATCAAGCACTCATAAATACTTCAAAGAAATTAAATTAAATATACATTTCTAATTAAGAAAATCTTTGATTCGTTTTTTTATCAAGGCAAAAATGGATTAATTCATCCACATAATCTTAAAAATATAAACACGTGTCAAGAAAGTATTAGTACAGAGTATATATTCCACACAGGCAACTACCTTTTATTACATACAAAATCTTTAATCCAGTTGGAAATTGAGGAAAGGGCCCATCATTATCTTAAAAAGCCAACAGAAGCAGAGAAACAGATATATGGATATGCCAACACAGACAAAGGATAGGAGCTATGGCTTCCCATTGGTTATGCCAAAATTCACAATCAAATATAAGCCACCTGATCTCTAAATCTTTCAAATCAACAGTCAGAATCCAACTTGGAATCAGCACCACAAATACACCATTGAAAGGAAATACAAATGCATACACTTCTCACCCACAAAATCCTCCTCTAAAAGATTTTTTATTCCCAGGTTGGAGAAAATGGCCACTGTCACTACACAGGCCTCTGTCGCCGTTTTCCGGCCTTGCGCATCGAAAACCCGGTTCTTGACCGGTTCATCTGGAAAGTTGAACAGGGAAGTGTCTATTAGACCGGCAGTCTCATCCTATGGTTCATTCAAGGTTGAAGCAAAGAAAGGTGAATGGCTACCTGGATTGGCCTCACCTGCCTATCTTGATGGCAGGTATGTGTTTTTATCAGCTTACATTGGTCTTAGAATGAGTAGTTATGTAAGTCTGGAGTGTAATTGAAGTTGAGTTGGAAAATACTTTTATTTTTATATAATTATATATAAATATCAAGTTGCATTGTATAGAGCATTTTTAATTAAATTAGACTAAGTATGAAATTTTTTTATAACTAGTTAATCGAGCCAAGTCGAACTCAATTTTATAGAGTTTGACATTGTATCAAGCTTTACTCTACTCGATTACAATCTATACAAAATTTTAGTCGAACTAATCACAAGCCACAACTTTTTCTTATTTTTATCAAGTCAACAGTTACTCTTTTCATTAGTCTAGTTTTAGATAACTAAACTTGAGATTTACATTTAATTTGTTTGTGGCCAGGCTTCCCGGAGACAATGGATTCGATCCATTGGGACTAGCTGAGGACCCGGAGAACCTGAAATGGTTTGTCCAGGCTGAGCTTGTGAACGGCCGGTGGGCAATGTTGGGGGTCGCCGGAATGCTGTTGCCGGAAGTTTTCACATCGATCGGAATCATCAATGTTCCAAAGTGGTACGACGCCGGAAAAGCCGAGTACTTCGCCTCATCATCGACCCTTTTCGTGGTCGAGTTCATTCTCTTCCACTACGTGGAGATCAGAAGGTGGCAAGACATCAAGAACCCTGGAAGTGTCAACCAGGACCCTATTTTCAAGAGCTACAGCTTACCTCCAAATGAAGTTGGATATCCAGGTGGCATCTTCAACCCCCTCAACTTCGCCCCTACTTTGGAGGCCAAGGAGAAGGAGATAGCCAACGGTAAGAGAGAGAGAGAGAGAGAGAGAGAGAGAGAGAGAGAGAGATAGAGAGATATTCAAGATTTGAGTACTGATTTTGTATACTTGTTTAATTTTGCAGGAAGACTAGCAATGTTGGCATTCTTGGGATTTATAATTCAGCACAATGTGACCGGGAAAGGCCCGTTCGATAACCTGTTGCAGCACCTTTCTGACCCATGGCACAACACAATTATTCAGACACTCAAGGGTTAATTTGCATAATATAATTGAGGATATTGCAATGAAAGATGATGTTTTTCATGTACGTAATCTGAAGTTGTGTTTTGGACTTAGATTTGAGATATCTGTAAACAAGGGGACTTTTGATGTATAGGGAAATGAATTGGTGCATCTATCATTCTTGTAGTCCCGACAAGATCATTGACAGCAAATCTTCAAGAAAAGCATCCCAAGAAAAACCAAAATCTTACATTTAGACGATTTAGCATACTTTAATTATTATGATGTTTTTCTTAAATTTTTTCTAACAGATTAATACCACGATCGGGTCAAGTGGGTTTTTGCCCAATTATTAAAGTCATGTTTTAGTCACTTCATAAGAAAATTATTATATTTCAAGGATCATTATCGTCAAAATAAACTTTAACATTTGAAACCAATATAATGAGAGAACTGTTACGTCTTGACGGGGAACTCCAACATCGAGAATTAAATCTATTGTTTACTTATAATTTTAACTCTATACATAAAGTATACTACGTAGTAATGATCAACAAGAGTATGATATCCATGAGGATAATTTGGTTTAGTAAGTATTGCAATTTGATAACATATTCTTATCTAGATGACCAATAATCAAGTTTGTGATTTTATAACTAATTAACTAAAAACACATTAATAAATCTAACTAATGAAAACAATTGATCAAGCAAGAACACAATTCAATAAATAAGAGAATCCCAAAAAATAAAACCGACTTCTAGGGTCAAGATTTCATCTAGTTTCAGGTAAAGAATCCAATCAATTGAATAAGCCTCACGTTTTATCTTTTCAATAGAGGTAATCACACAATTAATTAGATTGGACACTCTCTTTAGCAAGTTAACTTGTTGATTGATTGTTAAAGGTTTTATCTCTACCCTACTTTAATAATTAACTTCATAAAAAATAATAGAATACATTTCCCTCATTTTATTATCAATCTCTCCATCTAACAATTAAATATGTCATACATTCATATGATCTAAAAAATCTTATCTCTCAACGTTAATTTAATTAATCAGATATGGATAATGAGTTGACCAATATGACTAAACTAGGGAAGTATAAATGGAATCAATAAAAAATGTACTTGCATTAAAATATTTTCATCAAACTATCAACTAAAACACTTCCACGCCTTAAAAAGGAGATTTGGAAAACATGCTTGGAAAATGAAAGAAAAACCAAAATTAAAGGATAATTCATGTCAACAAATCAATAAAAAGAGAGAAGAAAATTAGTGATTAAGAAATGTTGCTCTTCAGTCTTGACCTCATGTAATCCTTAAACCTTCAGATTCTCACTTGTACTTTGTCTTGTTTGTCACAGATGTCTTTATGTGTAATATGTGTTATAGATCCTAATATGCAATATATGTCGTAATGTAACTGTATTAAGCCAAAATACGGCAAAATTAGGACAAAACAAGCCAAAACTTGGACAAGTCAAATCCCCGCACATGGGCACGGTTCCGGTTTTGTTTGATCAACGGTTTGATTTAACTGTGGACCCGATTTTGGTTCGGTTTCTGGACTGGTGGTTTCGGTTCTAAACCGGTGGTTTCAAGTGTGAACAGAACAGAAACCAAAATCGGCTATATGCAGGTTTAGTTTGGTTCCACCTAGACATGGGCACGGTTCCGGTTCCAAACCGGAATTGCCGGTCAATGGTTCGATTCAACTATTGACCCGAACCGGAACCAAAACCGTCGGAGTAACAGTTCGGTTCCGGTTCCGGTTCGGTTCCAGATTGAATTTGAAAATTATAGCCGTTGGAGATCAACGACTAAGATTAAATAGCCATTGATCTTCAACGACCGAGATGGAAGAACCGTTAGGAACCGCCGGTTCCGAATCGGAATCGGGAACTGGCGGTCCCCAACGGCTCTTTTGATTTTTTTTCCTATAAATACCCCTTTCTACTCATTTTATTTCAGAATATCTAATTTCTCTCAATCTCCCTCAATCTCTCTCAATTATCTTGTGATCTCTCTCAATCTCTCTAAATCTCTCCCGACATATTTCTCAAACTCTCTCAATTATCTTGTGATCTCCCTCAATCTCTCCCGATTATCTTGTTATCTTTCTCAATCTCCTTCAATCTCTCTCAATTATCTTTATCTTGTCATCTTTCTCAATCTCTCTCAAAATGTCGAGCTCAAGCCAAAGAGGACGTGGAGGTAGATGATCATCTTCTTTATCTCGACAAGCAAAGGGAAAATTACCTATGTCGACGAGTACAAGTGCCGGAATTGGATTAACACCACCATCTCCTTTGGTTTCAAGGTATCTCAATCTTGATGGTGAAGATATTGAAATTCCGATCAAGTGGCAAGAAGATTTTGAAGCTGAATTAGGTTTGTGTTTATTTTATAAAATATCTCTCTTAAATATTATTTTATACTTTTTTATTTTAAATATCTCTCTCAACTATCTATGGTTAATAATTTATTATGATTATCAATTTAGGTGCACAAAACGAATCTACCGAAGAAGAACGTCTTCCAACTCAAGAGACTCAAAGTCAAAGTACGCGACAAACTCAAAGTGGACGAGATGAAGCACTAAGATCGGATATCTTTGCCGTTCACTTCAAAAGAGATATGCAAAATAATAAAGCAATTTGCAACTATTGTGGGGTGGAATATGTTTTTCAAAAAGGAGGAGGTTATGGCACGCTCAAAAAACATTTGCAACGTCACCATCTGGACAAAGTCGGAAACGATCGCCATCAGACACGAATACCTCGTGGAGGATTCTCCGGATTCACTAGGTACGGCTTCTTTATTTAAATATTCCGAACCAACAATGAGAAAATATTTATCAAAAATGGTTTGTGGCATGTTTTTACCTTTTTAATTTTACTGAAAATAATTTGTATAAAAACCTTGTGTCATTATCAATGAACCCTCAAGTGTACGGTGTTTCACGTAGAACATTAGTTCGTGATATTGAAAAAATTGTAGGTGAATTTAAGTTGTCTTTAATTGATATGTTTAATTCTATACAACAAAAAGTTTCAATTTGTGCGGATATATGGGCGGATCATTGGAGAGAACATAGTTTTTTAGGTCTTACTTGTCATTGGATAGATAATTCATGGACAATGCAAAAAAAATTACTTGCATATAGAGAATTTGATCAAACACACATGGCCGCAAATATTTCTCATAAAATTCATACTATTTTGCAAGAATATAATTTAGTTACAATTTTTTTTTTCAATTTCATTTGACAATGCTAGTGCTAATACTTCTAATTTGCCATTATTAATTCAAATTTGTCAACCATCATTTAATGATAGATTTTTTTCACATTAGATGCATGTGTCATGTTTTAAATTTGTGTGTACAAGATGGCATGGAACATTTTAAAGCATATATAGATCCTATTAGATTAACAATTGGACATTTAGCTAGATATGCAACTTTATGCAGAAAATTGAGAAGGTTTTGTAAAGCATTTGATATGAGTGTACCCAAAAAAATCACTAAAGATGTGCCTTTTTTTCACAAGAACAATTAGGCATTCCTTTATTTTTAAGTTCATGGGATACATGTGTTGAATTAATGTCTCTTTTGAAAGTTTTTAAAGATGCAATGGAAAAATTATCTGGATGTTACTATCTTACTTCTCCTTCATTTATAGATCATTGTGTTAAAATTGCACTTATTTTACAATAATATTATTCGCATGACACTTTACAAAATTGCATTGCAAGCATGAGAAGTAAATGGTTAAAATATTATCAAGAAATTCTCGATTTATTTTTAGTTGCAAAACTTTTAGATCCTAGAATTAGAGAAGATGGTTTAGAAGAATTACTAAGAATGTATTATGATGCATTATTTCCGGTTAAAGATGATGACACTCCCAATCCGCATATAATTGTAGGTAACACAAAATAATTACTTTATGATTGTTTTAAAGAATATAAAATTTATTATGGTGATAATTTAAATAGTGAAAACGGTCACGGAAATGAAGATATTGGTGGAGGTAGTTCGGTTTCGGATCAACCCGATCATCATCAAGATCCGAACTCTGAACACCTTAATCAATGTTATAGGTTTTCTGATATTAGAAAATTAAAAAAACCTAGGAGTAATAGTCTTTATCAAGAATTAGATAATTATCTATCTACTACTTTTGCAGAACTTGGATTTGATACACCTAACGAACTTTTGAGATAGTGGTCTCGAAGAGCAAAAAACTTTCCTATTTTATCACTAATGGCAAAGAAAATATTTGCGTGGCATCCACCGTTTCGATTGAACAAGCATTTAGCACCGGCGGTTACATTTTGGATCTTCGAAGATCCAATTTAAAGGTAGAAAATCTAGAAAATCAAGCTATACTTCATAATTGGTCGAACGCCGAGGTAAGAAAACAAAAAGTAAATTTTGATGAAGAGGATGGGGATGAAGATGGAAACGAGTATTCGACCAAATCCGGCTGTGATTGAGTCACGCCACTTCTCAAGCATTAAGGTACTAATATTACAAGAAGGTAAGAGAACTACGTCGACTTTGATTCCTCAACTATGAGGATACGTTCTATTTTTTTTAATATATTTTAAATGAAAACTTGTATAGTTGTAATCTCTTGTTAAAAGAAGTAAATGTTTTTAGGTAAGTTAATTTTTTGTTGTAACTTTTCTATTTTTTTTTGTAATTTTATTATAAGTTGTAAAGTTAAGTTTTGATTGTTGTACTTTTTTTTTTTTTTTTTTGTAAAATATAATTGGTTTTAGTTAAGTTAACTATATATTCAATTCAATCTCTTGTGATAATCAAATTCAAAAGACCAAAATTATTTTTGAAAGATGTTAATTAAAAAAAAAAAGAACCGTGGAACAGGAATCGGAACTGGGGGAACCGCCGGTTCCGAAACCGGAACCAAAACTATATATATGGTGGTTTGGTTTCGGTTCCGCCTTCCACGGTTTCAAAAACCGCCGGTTCCAGAACCGAAATCGAAACTGTGAAACCGTGCCCATGTCTAGTTCCACCCCTTCCGATTCTAGAAACAGACAATTCCAAAATCGTGCCCATGTCTACCGCATACCCACTTGGCCTAAGTTGGGTCACTTAGCCGGTCAAGTGGTCTGACGCCTTCAAAATCTTCAAATTAGAACCGCACAATCAGTCGACCGGCTAAGTGATCTCAAACCCCCGACTTTTTACTCTGCCCTTTCATAGACTCAACCCAAGTTGACACCCAATGGTTGAGTGGCTCTCTTGCCCTTTCTCTCTCATCTCTTTCTATCTTAATTCACCCAACCACTTCCAACACATTGCTAATTTTCGTCCTTTTATGCCTGAAAATATACAAATTTTACAGTATTCGTGTACCTTTTCAGGATCAAAGTATCAAAATAAAATCAAGTGAGAATGGGCTCTAACTCAAAACATACTTAATTCATGCTAAAAAAAATGTATAAATATTGTTTATCAACTCTCCCAAACGTAAATCATTGGTCGTCTGCGAGCAAATAAAAAAAAAAAAGCACGCACATGGTAATAGTATTTGTGCAAACAATAATAGATAATTTGTCCCAAATTGATTTTGAAACAAATCTTGAAAGTTTCTTACAACTATTTGAGAACCCGCTAGTTTAGATTTTCAAGTGAACCAATCAAATGAACATTAATATTTGTATTTGTTTCTTTTCAAATTCGTTCTTATATTCTAGTTGAGTTTTCACTAGTATAAAGAGTTGGAAAAATATGTGAATTAATCAAAAGTTTGCAAATGTGTGATGGTATTGGTCTCAAGAGATCGAGAGAGAGAGAGAGAGTTTGAGGCTTATCATACATTAGTATTGTTCTCTTTGTGGATTTTGGTGTTTCTCCGATTTTAGGATTTTCACGTTAATTCTTGTGTTGTGTTATTTTTATTTCTCAATAATTTACTTACTTTCTCTATGGATGAATGTGGGATCCACGATGCTTTAATTCAGAACACATGGTATTAGAGCTTGGGTTGGGATCTCTTAAAATTCTAAGTATGCTTTATGGTTGTAAGGTAGTCTGATCTTCTACGTTAGATAAGTTTTTCTTTCGTATAATCATTTATGTTAAGTAGATATGTCAAGATTTTCCAATTAAATGAGGTTTGAGGTGGAGAATTTGATGGAAGGATCACCTTTGGCTTATAAAAAATAGAAGTCAAATATATGTTAATACACCAAGTTACACAAGACTCTAAAATTGTGATTATAATGTATTTACATACTCCTGCTTAATCTCAATTTTTAATTTTTAATGATTTAGGGCAGTTCAATGCGTTTTTGGGTATGAATATCTACTAAATATTCAGAATCGATTCATAATAATTTTCAAATGATTCAGTTCGAGGAATTCAAATAGTTACCAAATATTTTGAACATGTGATATTTTTGATTCAAATATTTTTATTATAAAATTTCGTAAGAAGTCAACAGACTTGTTCTCGTCCTAATCACGTGGACCACTAGATATACGTGTTTAACATTAAAGTCTTGGAGCACCCTTCGTTTGTTATGCATTTAAGTTATTACTTACGTAAGGCAAAGATTGTTTGTGGACACGTTTGGGAGATCTTTTCGTGTAGTATGACGAAGTCAAAAGAGGTTTCAGAAGTTTAGTTGATAGGCCCACTGATCAAACAAGTAGTTAGAGAAAGTGCATATAAAATTCACTGCTTATGAGGAAGTCCTAAAGTCTATAAGTCTAAATATACAAATACGTACATTATTATGAACAAATATTTTTATAATAAAAGTGATCTAGAGAAAGAAAATAATTCTTCCTCGTATTTTTTCAATAAATATTTATTTCGCTGTTCTTATGATATCATAAGAACGTTACAAACACATATGATGATATTTCAAATTTCTTTATTTCTTCTTCTTCTTCTTTCTTTTTCTTTTTCTTTTTTCTTTTAGGTAGTTATCTTGGCTTATTAATTTGAGTGTAGAGGCATGGTGGGTCACTTGCTCCACTTAAAAGTTTATTACATAATTTACTCATCTCAAATTTACTTAAATACATACATATGCGTGTGATTGTGTTTTGAAGGTGTAAATCTTGCCTTAGAGAAAAAGAGAGATTTATTGGGGAAGATTTTCACTCCTTCTGATTAGCTATTATGTACAACTCGTCAACCCATAAACTGTTTCTTACAATATGAAAAACAAAACAAAATACACATTGGTGGGAAGAAGCTTGTCACACAAACCAAAAAGTGAAGCCGAATTAGCGACAAATTAATTAACATCTTCCTCAAATGAGCTTAACAAATTCACCAAAATCAATCCTTCCATCACCATCAACGTCAAAAGCCATTATCATTCTCTGGCATTCTTCTTCACACAATGCCGCAAAACCTAATGAACTCATCACTTTCTTCAACTCCGCTGCATCAATAAACCCATCATTATTCTCATCAAACACCCCAAATGCTTCTCTCACTTCATCCAAACTTGCCTCTCTATCATCAAACATATTCACAATTTCAAATGAATCTTGCAACAATGGCTCTCGAGGCCTTGCTAAACCTAACTTCTCCATCACTACTTCAACATCTTCTCCCGTCACTTCGACTGTAGGACATGGTTTTGAGATCAAAACATCTTCAGGTGGGACTTCGTTCTTGCTGCGAAATCGACACAAACTCTTCCAATATTCGAGAAGGTAGGAGAGAAGATCGAATACTTGTCGAAAACAGGAGTGGAAATCATGGAGTGTGATTATGAAGCTGTAGAAAATGCACCACAAGATGAACGATACGAATGAAGCAAGATTCGATGCTAAGGTGATGACCACAGCTGCTGACATCTTTGCATCCATATCATATGAGTGTTGTTTATTTATGTACTATCCTCCTCAATTAAGTTAGGATATATATATATATATAGGGTTCTCTTGGAGAAAAAAATAATAAGAGGAAGTTTCTCTGAAACTTAGTGAAAGCTTTGATGAAAATGAAAGTGAAAGTGACTGGTAACTTTTTTTTTTTTTTTTTTTTTTTTTTTTTTTTTTTTTTTTTCCACTGGAATAATGCAGAGGACTTTCCTGGTAGCTTGTGAGCGATAAATTCTATGTTCGAGTCTTGATTATTAGTATTAAAATATATGATATTCCCACAATTAAAAGAATAAAACTTTTGGTTGTTTAAAAAACTAGATGTGTTTTAAAGTTGATTTTCATTTAACCATATACATACATATATATACATATATATATATATATATATATTTTTTTTTTTTTTGAGAGAGAGAATTATCATTAAATAATTTTTATATAAAAACTAAAATGCAAAAACTCCTATGCATTAGGTGCTCGTGCAACCAAATCTACAATATTACCTATTTAACGAAAAAATATTACTTGTTTATTTGAAAAGTATTACTACTAATGTATTATCTTAATTAAATAAGTAAAAGTGAAGATCGAGTACATGATACATCCGATACACAAGAGACTCAACCCTATGGAAATAGAAGTAGGGGTAAACATCAGATTGATATATTGTTTCCCTGAAAGCATGAATAATGCGAAAACACATTTTTAAAGTGTATCGAGTTCTCTATTTTATATTTTTAATTTCATCGATAAATGTTATATATTTATCAATAATATAATGTATATTAATAAAAGTAAATTTAAAATTAAATTCAAAATGAAATAAATGATGAGGTGTGTGTTTAAAGTCATTCCATTCTTTCTTTGTTTTTAAGTTATATGGGAATGAACACGCTAGATTCCATTTTTTAAGTATCCGGAGCAATGATTTGAGGCTGAAGTCTTCTCTTTATTTTTAGTCACTTCTTTTAATCTTATATTTTCAATTGAGAACTCATGTAGTTTATCCACTACAATAGTGATATTCTTACATATTGTAATTTTATTTTGTACTTATTCATGTAAACTATTCAAAATACCCAATAAAGTTTGACCTACCTATTAATTAATAAAAATATAAAAAATTTTATTTCATCTAAAATATTAAAATTAAAATTTTAAATATACTAAAAAATATAAGAGAATTAGTGAGAGCTTGAAGGAAAATGGAAATAAGACACCATCCACATAAAGATGAGTAATTTGGAGTGTAGTAGTTTCATTCTCGGCGCCTCTAAGATTATAAAAGATCACTGATAAAAGACTATTCAGCAGTATGAAAATTAGAATAATTAATTTTAGAATAAAGTAGAAATGGTGGAGAACTAGATGGGAGAAACATTAGACTCATCTTGGTGTTCATAAAAAAATAAATGATTTGAGAAAATTAATTTCAGATCTATAAAAAATTCAGATCCAAGAAGAATGAGTAACTAACTTTTTCAGAATTTTCATGTTTGAAGTTAAGATTTATATGGTAATAACATTAAATAATAGTGCACTAGGAAGAAGAGATGGTTTGAAGTTAAAGTTGCCGGCATTAGCTTTCATCCTAGTTTTCACTTCATTAAGTTACAAATGTCAAATTTGAATGGATTTGATCAAAACCCTACCGGAGAAAACATTTATTTTCAATTAGTGAAGATAACATCAAAACACAAATAGCATGATGGTTGTGAGTGTGTCTCATAGATATGGACAAAGTGAAGTATTCATTGAATTAAGCCAAAAAATAAATAATAAATTGTTCATGATAAATTTCCTAACGAACAACACTACGAGATTTGTTGAGACAAAGAAGTGCTAACAAATTATTCTCTACACCAAACTAAAAGACGAAGGAGTATAATCTTTTTAACTTGGACCATTATTCACATGCATCCAATTTTAAACCACAATCGAAAGAAAAATTCAGTAATCGAGATATGTGAGTACAATCATCGAAGCTAATCGAAGAACTTCAGTCCTCTGTATAAAGAGGAACTTGTGAAAGCAAAAAAGATATTTTGAGTTTTTTGATAAATAACTTTGTAGTAGTTAGATGCTTTAAGTTTATGAGTGTTTCGAGTGCCGCTAAATAAAAAGTTCGCTCAAACTTTTATATTATTTTAACAAAATATTATATGCATAACAGTATTTAAAAAGTTGATCCAATTATTGTTAATTTATCTAATTTAATAACATAAATTTAAGATATTATAATTTAATAAGATCCGCTACTTATTTAAAAGTAATATTCAAGATACTGTTTAATTTTATTTAAATATCAATCACAATAATTCAATCATAGCAAACTGATAAACGACAAAAAAAAAAAAAGAATTGAAAATTGGGACGGAAAGTGTGATGCCTGAAAATTAGTAAAATTTGAAACAAAATAACTGCACGCATAAAGTAATTGTGGAATTGAAATGAGTGAAGTGAGTAGAGTGTGAAGGGATTAATTATTGGGTTGTCCATTGACTTAGGACCAAGACTTTATTGTCTTCAAGAAATTTCTCTTCAACTTCGACATTAATGTCGTTGACTCATTAGGCTTATCTTGGTAATCTATTTTATTATAAATTTAATTAAATATGCTCTTATATATCTCCAATTCTTTTAAATGCAATTAGTATAGTCATTTACACGGCATATCCTAAATACAATTCATTTTTACAAGTCCACCCAAGTATCCAACAAACCCAATATCAAGCATTCTTCTACTAAAAAATTTAAATTCCATTTCTAGTATTTTTGTTAGGAACAAGAAGAGTATTGCATAACTACACTAGATCCTTTTGGCAACTATATATATGTGCGTGTGTATAACTACAAGAAATAATTATGGACTCCTAACAAAATACAAAATTTTCGAACTTAAGGCGACGAACTCTTCCGACTAAAGGAAGGTCTGAAAGAAATTATATGATTACTACTATAAAGATTTACATAAAAGATAATTATATAAATATTATTTGAATTTGAAATATAGTTTTTCTTTTTAAGTTATATTGTATTATTGTCATTTCATGAAAAGTTATGTCACACAAATAATAAATTATATGACATTTCAAACTGAATTTTAGACTCAATTCCACTATGTATTAAGGTAAAATAAATAATATAAAATTAAACTATAGAATATTTTTATTTTTCTAAAAAAATATATTTAATATTTTTATAATTGTAGCTCAAATTTATATAAGATTTTAATACACTATCTATTGAATTCAACATATATAGCAAAATTAAAAGTAAATAATATAACTCATAAAAAAATATTTCACATTTTAGATATATATTTTGTTATAATATACATAGTATTGGTGTTAACATAAAATCTCATCATCTTCTTCTCCTTCTTTGTAATGAAATTTCATATTCTTTTCCTTATTAATATGTTAATGATTATTTACAATTTTTATTTTATTTAATAAATAAATAAATAAGAAAATAATTTAAATATATTTATTTTATATCTCTATATTTTTTCTTGTTAATTTATATATATATATATATATATATATATAAACTACCTCCTTTATATCTCTTATCCAAAGAAGAATGTCAAAGAAAGATAATGAAAACTCAAGTTTATTGTAACAGTTAGAAGCAAATCTTTTAAAGTAATGAACATCATGTGTGTTGTAACCTCCGGAAAATTACATCTAAGCCATCCAATATCATCAATACCCACTAACTATTAGTTTTGAATCCTCTAGGAGCTGAATTATTGTCATGTGATTCTAGCTGCAAGATAACACACAAGCAAACAACATTCATAGCTACAAAAGCTCTCCTGCAAAGATTTTATTTATTTATTTAATAGTAGTGAGCGTCCAATTCTCACACTATTCTTGTTTATTGGTGCTTCTGGGCTAATGATACTACTACCCAAAAGACAAAAGTCATTTAATCTTTAAAAGTGATATATCAACTGTGAGCACTAGTCGAGACGTATTTCGTCATGCAGAAAGAGGATCACCTCAACTCGACTTCTTTATGTTCTATTCCAAAGGTGGTTCAACTCCACCTTCATAGAGAAGGAGCATAATATAGTTTTCTATATTTTTGCTTTTTTTTTATTGGTTAGCTTTAAGCTATTGTTGGGTGTCATAACCGACAAATTACTCTTCACACCATATCTATTGTGTGAACAAAATTACACATTGTAAATAACAAATATACCTTATTGAAATATTTAAGAAAACATAAACAAACAAATCTTAACATTTCTATCATCTACGCACATAGAGACTATAATACAAACCCTAATACCTCCATTGTTCTTGTTCATTCTTGGCTCAAGTACAAACACACACACACACACACACTAACTATATCACAATATTTAAATAAAAGGTTAAATTTTTTGTAAGCAATCCATAATGGAAAACACAAATGCAAATGCTATTGGAAATGTAAGTATCTTTTAAGTATTGGAGGTTTAAATTATGTTTTTTCCGTTGCTGGACTAGAATAACTCATATATTCAGCCAACCAACATCAAACACAAAATATGGCGTTTGACCAACTAGGACTGAACATGCAACACGATGTTCGGCCAACGCTAAACAAAAAATATGACATTTAGCTAATTAGGATTGAACACACAACACAACATTACGCTAAATATTGTATATTGATTTTTGTTTTACATTCCGTTGTTAAATGATCAGTAGCTTGTTCCTAAACCTGGAACGGCTAACAAACTTTTATTTAACATTTCTAATCTAAAACATACTATAAATTAAACAAGAAATATATCCCAAATAAATGATAAAAATTAATGTCGAAAGAAAATTGTTGAGAGTTGTTTGGTGAAAGTTTACTGCAAACACGACCAAACAAACAACAAGTTGTCCGATCAACAAGAGTTAACGCTTCTTATCAAATTGTTCAAAATCATATGATATATTGATGATTGATATATATATTCTTATATTAGAATGGTTTGAAAATTCTTCTAAGTTGTTCGATTTGTTGTGTGATAGAAGGGTGGGTTGGGGAAAATTCAGTGTTTGAGAGAGGTGGTGAAGTCCGTGTTTAAGGTTTGATAAGGTTTAGTTTTCAAACTAATGCAAAGACTTCAAATTGAAACCTACAATCTAGTTGCCGATTCGTTCTCTTCATCTTCTTTTATCATTTTTGTTTCCAAAAATTAAATTAGCCTCTTTTTAAACTTTTAATTGATATTGAGAGTATAAATCAATATCTTCGAAGTTGATGAAAATACAAAGATTTAGGAAGCCATTTTGACAGAATTGAGGAGTCAAGTTGTTTGAAAATTCGGGAAGGAGAAGACAATTGTGAAATTAATGAATCTACTTTGCAAAATTTGAATGCCTTTATGAAAGCTTGAGTTGCCTCCAATTTTGAGAAATTTGTAAAAGGGTGTAATAAAAATTTTGTGTGGAGTACTAACTAAATTTAATTTTTTTAAATATATTATTTGTGGTTTACTTAAAAAAAGTGATGTAAAGGAACCATTTTTGTTGTGCGTTTAGAAGCCGTTAATCTAATCCTGCAAAAAAAAAAAAAAAAATTCTACCCACTTATCCGCACCCTTAGGTCATTGGGTGCTATCCACTTTCATCAAACCTCAAGAAATGAGACCAAATTCCTCTACTGGAGGAAACAATCGAACGAACAAGAAAAGCTTCTCCTCCTCAAGAGGGCCCCGGTCCGCGAGCCCGACCAGGCCATTATCTCCTCCACCTTCTGCAGCTACACTTGTTGAAGGCCAACTTTTAACAGAAGAGCTCTCACAATTTGAAACCCTCGCATTATCGCCGGAAAGTCCGAATCCGAGGAGCTTCCCCCACAGCGTGAAGCAGCAATGTTGGGAGAAGGCTGAGAAAATCAAGGGGCGCGACCCGGATAGATGGCGGCGCGACCCCTTGGGTAACACAGTGTTCAGGAAGCTTGTGGGTTGCCCCGGTTGCCTCTGTCATGATTACGATCACATTGTTCCTTACTCCAAGGTAGGTTCTGAGTTTCAAAGGCAGTATGATTTCCTTTTCCCCTTGTATTTATGAATTTTTGTTATGTGGGTTTTAGGATTGAGTGTTTGGATTTCAATTGTGGGAATTCGGGTTTGGTAATGCCCTCAAGGAAGGTACAGTGTTAGAAGCATGAGTTACTTTGTTGCGATTGTTGGAAAAATCAGTATTTCATTGATTGATTTGATTTATTCTTCTTATATAAAAACAATAATGTTGTTTGGTAAACTGAATTTCCTGTCTACAAGCACATGAGCATTGATTTCTTGATATATAAATACCACACCATATACATGCAAATGGACACAAATTTCTTTTTCTCTGAAGCATTGCTTTTGCCAAAAACTGATTTCTTCATTGAATTTAAGTGAATTGCTGGTTTATTTAGTTTTAGAAGTAGCTGTTTCTTCGACGGTATTATGCCCAATAACAAATACATCCTAGCAATAGAAGTTTTGTTGTATCTTGGATTCGTGGGAGATTATAAAGTAGATTCCTTGTGACAGTGCACTTTTGCACGCCTCAAGAAGATATTTACCACCTCATATTTATTTGTTTTTCGCATCTTTGTTAACAATGATTGTGTACAATGGGTTTTGGTAACTTGCAAATTTTCTAGCATTATTTTGTTTCCCTATGTTTTCTTTTCATTACTGGGGTAAGGGTTATTGGTATTTTTACATCTTTAGACAAGAACTCAACATTTTTTTAACTAATATACTAGAACCCTTCAGGCTATTGTACTTTTCATCCAATGCAGTAGTTATATATTTTATTCCTGATTTGAACAATATTTTATCTATTTATATTGTTAACTTCTAATTGTAAAAAAAAAAAAAAAAAGGCCAAACAAGGCATTTTTCAAGTATGAGGCTGGTCTATTTCTGTTGTTAATTTTGATTATAAAAAAGTTAAACTAAACAAGGCAGTGTTCACATATAAGGCTGGTGAGCGTTCCGAATGTTCGGGTATTACTCTTCTATGCTAGTAGTGTTTTTGTGTAAATTCTTCAATATACCTTGTACGTTGCCTCATGATCAGGAAGCCACATAATAGTGTTTAACCATCTCTTAAGAACAACAACTTGTTGACTGTTAGCAAATATTCCGCATAACAAATATTTTTTCTTGTATGTAATTTCAGTATGGTTAACTTTTGGATTTATGTTCTATCATTTGAAATGATGCTATGTTAGATACTTGTAGTGGATTGTATCTTCAGGTAAATACATACAAGCATGCAAAATTTGATTGGTAACCTGGAATATCCATAGATCATGATGGTTATGCAAAGTATGAAAATAAGTTCTGGGATAGCTTATGTGGCTTTATAGTGTACTTTAGATTAACCTTTTGGGGCAAAAGTTGGATACAACGTGTACTACTGAAAATACTCCTTATATTATCTCAGGTAACAATGGAAATGGGCCCAAAAAAAAAAAAAAAAAAAAAATAAAAAGTTAGATTGGACTGCCGTGTATGCTATTGCTCTTCTTAGTTATGATTTTTATTTTCTTTCTTGTTCATAGACTTCACAAACTACGGCATGTTTGCATGGAATATTGAGCCTTTTTGTATCAAAGTGGTTCTGTAGGATAGGTGAATATATCCTAAATGATTGGTGTATGGCATTTTTTCACATCATAATTTTTTTCTTAAGGCTGATTATTCCTTTTGAGTTGCTTATGTGAAATGAAAATTCCATGTATATGCAGGGAGGGAAAAGCACGTTAGAAAATTGTCAAGTGTTGCAGGTAAATCTTTCCTTTCCTCATGATTGGTTGGAAAGTTTTTAGTGTTGGAAATACATTTTCATTGCCCTTGTCATGTTCTTGTTTCGTTTTATTGGAAAGGTGCCTTTTGTTCATTGGTTTCAGATGTTAATTTGAGATATCTGGTCATTATGAAGTCCTGGTGTTGAATTTTGAAATACAAGATAGAATTGAAGAAAGGAAGAACACAAAAATATAATGTGGTTTGCCCAAAATATAACGAACAAATTGATAAGATATCCCCCCCCCCCCCTTTGAGCATAAAGAACAAACAACAGCGTGATACCGGATTTTCTCTCATAAATCCATTTGAAAAGCTTGTGTCCAACATCGTTTTTAGTCATCATTCACTCTGCCACTATCATTTGATTATTCTTTGTCAGAGTTAATCTCATCACACATGCCAAACTAAAGATGCATGTGTGAAATTGACTTTGAACTTGTTAATCCAAACCCTCCCAATCAACTTGTACTGTTCAGTATTTTAAAAATAGATGGAGTAGCCAGGAAGCTATGTTATGCACCAGAACATTCCTTAGTATCGAAGAAAGTACCAGTGTGATTTTGTGAATACAGCTTTGACCTTAAAAACATTAGCATTGCTGAGCCTTGGTACAGAATCAAGAAAATCTTTGAAATGTTGTGAGCTGCAGATGACCTTTTTAGGTTATTACCAGAAGTTTCTGGATTAAAGCTTATGGAAACATTAAAAAGTTGTAGGTTGTGTTACTGCTTCTTCTGAGTTGAAACAAGAAGTTTTTCAACTGGTTTATTTGCATTTGAGGGAAATGCCCTAGCACGTGGTGCAAAATTATCTAGTTCTTTCATTATTATTATTTTATTCCTTCAAATTATTAGATGTAGAGAAAGGTGGCCATTTAAAATTGATAAATTGGTTAAGCAATTACTCCTTTTCTGTTAGAGATAAGAATCAAGTTATTGATTTTTTATTAAAAGGAAACGGTTTAGGACCAGAACAGGAAAATATGATATTTTCCCCAACAGGATAGTGGATCCTGTCCCAAAGGCTTATTTACCTAAGAAGGATATTTATACTAGTACTTAAATATTATAATAGTGAGCTGCTCTCCCTCCTTGAATTGAGTCAGTCCAGGTCCACCAGTTAATCCCTGTGATTCAATTTTTGCCTTAAATAGCTAATCCATGAATTATGCCCCTAAGAAACTCGTTTCCTATCATTTTCCTTAATGAATATGGTTGTGCTATGTTGCACACCTCCATACCCGTCCCATGAATCTTTTTTCTATGTTAGTAAAATGCATACCAGGCGGCATGCAGAGGATGGAAATACTTAAGAATAATGCTTACTTCGCCCCTATTTCATGTGCTACCATATACAGCTGAGTACTAATGCTCAATTAGCTTATACATCAACACTTGATTTGATAAATTCATGTTGCATAATGACAAGAAATTCCTTGTTTTGAGTTTTTTTTTATTCTCCAAATATTTCAGCACCTGATTCGGTAGACTGTTTAGCTTTAGATTGAGTCGGAGGATTATTTCCTCCGGAACATGGAGTTGTTCGTTTTTTCTTACATTTTCATGTTAATCATTGATAACCTGTTTATTGTGTCATCTTTTCTAATCATAGGCTACTGTTAATCGGTCCAAAGGAAACCGGACTGAGATGTCCAAAAGTGATCTTATTCAGAAGAGTGCTTACTGCCGGGTGTCAGGTATACATTTGATTTTTCTACTTTTGGTTAGATAGGAACATAGGGACAATTTTTGAAATTAATTTGTATGTAACATTATACATTATAGGATATTATAATCTTGTATGAACATTTGTAAATGATAACTTCACAAATTCTTCCAAAGTTTTCGTTTATGACCTATTTGAATAAAATGACATTGCATTAACTTCTAAATTCAATATTTCAAATAATTATTTATATTAAATAGTATTATCTTTGTGGATAAATTGTTTGTGATCTTCTCATGTAAATGTATTTAGGGTAATATACTAACATACCCTTAAGCTTGATAAGGTTTGTGAGCCTACTGAGTCTGGTACTGTTGAATCAAACTGAAGCTTGATTAACCTTGAGCTGAGTTTGGGTTTTTTTATGAGTCAATCTCGAGTTGCGGGCGAGCTGGCTCTACTGAATTACACTTCCTATTTGATGATGAATCATTTAAATGGGAAGGATGTATTATTGTGGTCTTACAGTTATTGTTGCAGGTCGGGATATGGATCTTCTCGAGTTGTCGGCCTATGGCAATGTTCGTCGTGGGCAAGATTCCGGCGGATGTAAAATTCAATAATTCACTCATTCAGCTGATACCTGCATCTTGGTGATATTGCGCGGGAGTGAGAAAGAATTCTAATGTAGATGGTTTGATGAACTAACTGGCTTCAATTTGTGCATGATATGCATTCTTCGACAGAATTTGTCACTTGGAAACCTCCATTCTTGCGCTGTACGTGGGTCCCACTCGAACCTCTGCAAGAAAGTACAGCATAAGATTGCACATCTGAGGCAGTCGACCAGATTGTGTTGAATTTTCTTGTGTTGTGGGAGCAGTTGGACCCGAACAAGAAGCATACTATTTTAAGGTAATAGTTGTACTTGGAAAGTTTTGCAAGAGGGATTAAAAGAGTGTACTATTTATGCCCACATTTGAAGTGAATCGCATTTTCCTATGATCTCATTTTCTTTTTCGAGGAACTTGCTGAAATGATATACGATAATGAAATATGGTAAGAAATAAATGATCACGTGATATATTCCGATAAAATTTCGATCATTTCTATGGTTATGTGAATTTATGATTTCAAAAAAAAAAAAAAAATAGAAGTTATCTTGGGATCTTATCATTTTAATTTCATGCTATAAGTTTGAAAAAAAAAAAATGTCTTAAATTTATATTTATATTAATATAAAAGTACACAGTTTCATAAATTTATAAGAATGTTATTTTTTATGTAAATTATTTTTTATTAATAAATTCTGAGCAAAGAAAAGAGATTGGCAGTGCCTGTTATTGGTGTACCCACCCTGTTAAAGTGGGATTGTGAGATATTTTTATGTCAAATAAAAATATATTAAAAAATATATTTTATATATTATGAATTTTGTTTTAAAAAAATATATTATTATTTTATTAAATTATTTATTTATTAATAAAAGTAATATAATCTTACATGGCATAATAATACGACACAAAACAAAATACATATTTTAATAATTTTATTACTGTTAATTATAATATACAATTATATTACTACAAATATTACAAATTGTGTATCACACGAGAGATACTAGTTTTAATAAACACATGTGAAGTAAAATCCTTTTAAATCTTTATATAAATTAATACAAAATGAAGGTTAAAATTGTAATATATACATATATTCACACACAAACACACACACACACACACACACACACACACATATATATATATATATATATATATATATATATATATATATATATAGATATTTCCTGCTCAATTCTGAATCTAAATATTTTCTTGGTTTCTATTCATATACTTGTTCTTATTGGTTTGCACATTTTTTTTCAAACAATTTGTTAAAATACACTCTTTCTTTTTTTTCTAATTCCTATTTTTATATATAATATATCAAATAATTTATTTATTTTATAATTTGAGATTCATATCAGATATATTAAAATAAGATATTAGATTTATACAAATAATAGTTTATTTGTTCATTATTTATGTTAAATGTGATTATTTATGATGGGGTGGAATATTAGTTCAAAAAATTAGTATAGAAAAAAATGATGTTAAAAAATAAAATTGCTGAATTAGAGAGGAAAATTGGTATGTTGATGAGCAATAGATGAGTTTTGATTTGGAGCGCAAATGTGAATATTCAGCTGCTCTGCAAAAGTTACCAAACTGCATCACACAAAATGCAATTGGGATGATACTTAATTATATATTTATATATATATATATATATGTATGTATATGTGGCATAAAAAATTCCAAATAATGTGTGTCACACTTGCTAGATTACCTTTGTTAATAAAGTGAAGGACATTATTACTTTCCATTAAACGTTGTTGATTGACCACAAATCAATTGTATGCCGAAATACACTAAATTCAATAATTGTAGAACCAAATATTAGGTATACTACAACATGTTTAATATCACTTAGCCCCTGCATTTAAGACAAAACCAACATGTTTAATATCACTTACCCCCTGCATTTAACACAAAATGCTTCAACTACACAATATTTTCATTATATTTTACGAGGCCACAATTGTACTTGAATTAGTGATTTAAAATTGTTGGAGTATTCAACGTTTGATATAAGAGACATTATGGTGGGGGGTTGGTGCAGAAGTATTTATTTTTACAACTTTCAAAATTGGGGTAATAAATAAATGGTGTTTATGTTTGTTAATTCATTAGAATTTTTGCTTTATTTTTTCAATGTTAATTTATTTCTGATAAACCAAAAAAGAGAAAAAGGAAGAATCCAGAAATAACGGTGGTGAGTGGAAGTGATTTTGATCTATACATAATCGTATACCGATGAGTCGAAGTATAAAAAAAAAAGATTCAGGTATCTATTGTGCTTTGAACACTCTAGAACACTGAAACTGGGCACGTGGCGTGAAGGCATGTGTTTGTAAAAAGCACAACGGCAAAAAAGGAAAAATTAAAAATGAAAAGCTGGAAAAAGCAAATTGAAAAAGCCAAAAACATTTATTGGTACTTTATGAATATGGGAATTTTTTGGGGACCCCATTCGCAAATAATCTTATAATAAAATTTATGTGGTCTACATTTGCTCACACACATTGAAAATATCTCAGTTTCTGATCCATCAGCTACACATATTTTTTATTTATTTATTTATGTTCGAAAACATAGAGATGTTCACATCAAAAGCCTTATAAAAAATTATCCTATTTATTTTCTAATAATAATAATAAAAGACTTAAGAGAAGGAAGTGAATTTGATATTTTTCAATTTCTTGTCAATGTTTCATTTATACATACATACAATATAGTAAATAATAGTCGTCATCATCGGAATCTTTTCATCCTATTTCTACGGTTGCCAATACATACATTTCTTTATTGCACAAAATAGTCATATAATATATGATGTACACATGCCTTGGACAGTTTCAATATACAAATATAATATATCATTATAAAAATAATAATATAATTATAGTAAAATATATTTTTAATAAAAATTATTTAAAATAAAAATACCTCATAATATAAAAATATATTCAAATGTTAAAATAGATCATAATTATGTATGCAAAATATTTTATATTTAAAAATTAATATTGTATTTTTATATATGTAACATGGATATCAAATTGAAAATCACGAAAAGATAATTAATTTACTTTATTTTTCATAAAAAATAGAATTGGAATGAAAATATTATAAATATTTGACATTAAAGTAAAATAATAAAAAAATCTAATTGAATATTAAAAAAGATAATATTTTTTGTAAATTTTTGCACCTGTCATTTTTTTTATATAATTATAAATTTATGGTGTACATTACATGATAAAAGCAATCTAGTGAACAATGTACTAAACGTAACATTGAAAGAAATGAGTGTAAACTGTGACCAAATTAGTACTAAGTGCTAACACTCTTCTTTGAATTAAATATTTTTAAGGGTAAGTCGTTGTGTATTGTGTATACATCTAGTAATAATTTTTAAATAAATTAATAATATTATTAAAAAATTAATAGTAATATTTTTTAAAGTAACAAATAATATATTTTTAAGGAAAGAATTATTTTTTTAATAAATAGATAATAATTTTTAGTTTAGCCAGTAATATTGTTAAGTCAAATTGTACGGTGCATTCCATATATAAAGGTTTTTGTCTACCTGGTAAATATAAAATTTCAAGAATAAAAGATAATGATGTGATTATGATGATGACGACCACAACCACAACAACAATAACAACAATAATAATAATAATAAAATTAAAGATTTAAAACACGAATGAAAAATGAATCATGTATACTTTACTGAAATCTTCACTATTTCTTTAGTTGTTTTGTTTGGTTATGAAAACGACAGGATAATCAACAAGAGCAAGAGGAGACAACAATCTCCCTCCCCCCCCCCCCTCTCTCTCTCTCTCTCCCCATTGGCCATTACAGGACTGCAGTAAACTCCAAGCAAACAATGACTCGCACAGTTCATGAGTGTGAAAATGTCCACATGATATTCTTCCTTAGCAGCACCAAAAACATCTTCTGATATTTCACTTGCAAGTTGCAAGATAATTCTTTATGTTCAAATAAATCAAGAAAATGGATAAGATTATTGCCAGAAAAAATATATCTGTGTGTTCGTGCATCTAAATCTGAAACACTATCACTCACTCTTCCCTTATGTCAATGTTTCTCTAAAATATATGTACATAAAAACACTCATCAAATGCAAAATGAAGTGCACCAATTTAACATTACAACAAACAGGTGCAATCTACATTGTCTTTGTGGCTTCTCTCCAAAAATCGTTGGTCTTCCCGAATCGAAATCTTACAAGAAAATCGATATTGGTTAAGAGGGTAAAGATCAAGAATTTGAACCAAATCGTTTCTATCCGATTGATCACTCGTAAAGATGAATTGTCTTAAGCACTCTCCCGGAAATTAATCGAACGAGACAAGGCAGCCGGATTAGCATGCAGTACGGGCGAGGCAGAGACGGTAACTTTTTTCTCATCACCCTTTGGTTGCAAGGCCTTGAAAAGACCTTCCCTACTAACCGAATCATATTTGATCCCTAGCGTTTCCCATATCGAACTCTTTGCCGCTTCCTCAGGATCATCGATTCTCAATGTTTTTGGAACAACGATCGAGCTTTCCGAACTCTTCAGGTCCGGACACTCTTGACCACCTGATCCATTCGGCTTGAGTAATTCCCCATTTCTAGAATGTTTTCCAAGGGGTGAGTTGGGGCCCGACCCCGTAGCCCTTTGGTTTGCGCTAGGAGATGGTGCGGATACCCATGGTACAACATTCCAAGCATTAGGTATACCGCAGTTCCAATACGGCGTAGGGTAGAATGGCATCGGGTAGCCTGGAGGGCACATTGTCGGTAGAGGAAGGGCCGGAAATGGCCAGGCAACTCCCGGCATGCAAGGAACTGGATATGGAATGCCGTTCATATTAGGCATCACTTGCTCTTGTGGACAATTTTCAACCAGTTTTGGTACAGAACCTGATGTCGTGACAGATGATCCCATAGAACTATCATCTTTATTCTCTCCTGTTTTGCAATAACCGTTTCTAACCCCGTTTGGCCCTCTTTTCTCGGCGAGATTCAAAGTCGAGGCCATGGATTCGCATAATGGCGTGTCAGGACCGAACGAGAGGACAGAGCTGTTAGGTTTAAAACCTTTATGTTGATGAAACCCGTTAGGAGGATCGATCCGGCCTGCTTGAAGGGCTTCAGAGATCGTAATGTGCCGACAATGTGAGTTGGAGTTCTTGTTTTTCCGGCGGCCAGCCCCCACCGGAACATTCCTCATAGTGCCCCCAGCAGTCCAGTACCTCTGGCAGCTCTTGCAAAAGTGACGAGGCTGGTTAACATTGTAGTTGTTGTAGTAACAAAACTTGGTTTCCATGCTGTTGCATCGAGGGCAGGGAAGGATCTTGTCAGGCTTTTTCAGCAGCTTCTGTGCCCCGTCTGGTGCATCAGGTAGCTCATTTTCGGGCTTTGGGTTGTTTTCGGATGTGGCATCTTCATCAATCAATGGAGTTTCGGTATTTTCGTCGAATTCTGATGAAACAGTAGGATTCAGTGATTCCTCTCCTGTGCCTGTATTTTGATCCTTCTCTTGCATCTTTGTTTCACTGAGTTTTGCTGTTTGGTCCTATAATGAATAAGCAAAATTCTCATCAGATGCAAATTTTGGACAACGTATGATTAAATCTAAACCTGGGTGGTGGGGTGGTGAACAAGATAATCCGTACTCGATACCAACTTTATTTCATCTCCTATTTCAGTATTTTAATATATAACGTGTTAATGATGTCATTTCATTTAGGTATCGACCAGTTTATTCCATAGCAAGCAAAATTACCACAATCAACGAAACAGAAACTTCCATTGAAACTAGATTTTTAATCCATCTTTTCTTCAATTGCAATCTATAATAATTGACGACGTCAGGGAAAATGACTTTGTATTAGTTATTAACAAGAACACAATTAAGGTTGACATGCTAACCATATCAGAAAGATAAAGGATACAAATAAAAGAGAAAACAGAGCTGGTGGATTTAGAACTTTCCAGAACACAGGGCTTTTGAGCAGACCACGGGATTCAAGGTATAAGAATACCCATACTTCTAGAGCGACAGGGGACAAGTTTGGGATATTAGAACTTTCAGGAATTCCGGGGGGGGGGGGGGGGGGGGGGGGGGAGCGAGAGAGAGAAGGCTTTATAATGGCAGGGAAAAAAAAAAACCAATAAGGAAATGAAAATTAAATCTGAAACATAGAAAACAGAATTCAAACAATGGAATCTGAAAAGTCATGGTCGTCTAAAAATAAAGAAGTACTAAAAGATTTTCCAATTTTCTGAAAATATGATAGCAGTTATCGAATTTACAAAGAAAACGGAAAAACCTAAAATAGAAATGAAACCAAAATTTCAATTTTACGAATCAATCCAAACAATATAGAAATTGTAAAGCCCCATTAAAACCCAAAATTTGCAGATTCCAGCAACTTAATTAATCACAAATTCTTCATAAAAAAGTATAAAAGTAAAATAACAATCAATCTTCTCAATGTTCTAACCATTATGATCTAGGCTCCTTGAATTTGTGTGTGTGTGTAAAGGGTGCACACACACACACACCCCCCTTTATGTTATATACACACACACACACCTCTATGTCAGCGTGTGTGATGTGCGAAAATTGTTAGCCGAACAATTACCTCTTCGGCCGGAAGCTGCTTTTCATCTTCAGATTTTTCTCCATTGACTTCCATAGATCGGACACAATCGCCGCCGCCGCCGCTGCCACTTCCACAGTTACTCTCATCGGAAGACTCGACTGAGGATACCCCTCCGGCGGAAGTTCCGCCGTTATCCGGTAACAATATCTTCCTACCAAACAACTTGATCTCCGGCTCCTTCACTTCCTTCATTCCTCCGGCAGTGGTCAAGAGAGCAGTAAAAAAAGGAAATAATAATAATAAAAAAGATACCAAGGCTTTGTTGGCAGTGCCAAATGAAATGATTTGGATCCCTTTTTAAAATCTCATTAAAAACGCCCCTTCAGTGGGGGTGGGACGCCACGTCAGCGGGGGCCGATGGTCTCAGCCACAAGTTTTTATTTTGGTGAGCTTAAATAATTTAATACTAGATTCGGAGGTAGCACGAAGAGTCCCGTGCTACCTTAAACTTTTCGGGCGTACCAAATTTCTGTTATACTCGGTTTGGACGACGAAGTGTCTAGTGACGTGGATGAAGGTGATTTGCTCCATTCGGATTGTACTCGAGTTCAGGTGATGAGGGGAAGACACTTTTGCGAATAAATCCTGGCCAATCATTACTACTCTTCTCCAAAATTTGAGGGCTGTGATTTTTGTTATTTTTCAACTTTATATCAATGTGTGCCGCCACAGATTGTAATATAATATAAATTTATAATAAATAAAAAATTATCTTTATAATTAATTAATTATTTATTAGGCGAAGTCTTTTTTTCATATATATATATATACATTTCTTTTTTTTTTTTTTTTGGATAACACTTAATCAAAAAGGATTAAACTCATCTATACTCAAAGAAATATTATTTTTTTCTTCTTTTTCTCTTTAAGGGAAAGAACATTTTCAAGATGAGTGAATGATTCAAAGGGTGTTTGATAAACTTTGTGGAATGTGAAAGGGAACAGAAATAAAATGAGTTGGCAATGGGTTTCACAGCCAAGTTCAGAAAAATATGAGTCAACACCTAAAATGGAATATCAAACACAACATTATCTTTCATTATATTCTCATTCTTCATTCTCAAGCCCCCACACCAAACATCCCCATACAAGGGATAGAGTAATAGATTGGATTGTTAAAACTTACAATAGACATGTCACCGATCTTTTGGTTTCTATTTTCGATTTAATTTTGAAATCATCAGTTTCCTGAATCCTAAAAAGTGGAATTGAAATCTGCCCGTATATAGGTTATTTTAGTTTCGAAATTGACAATTTGGAACTGAAATTAAAATTCATGGTTTGGAACTGTTAGTTTCCAGAACCAACTACCATAGAACTGAATCAAAACCAGATCAATAATTAAACTCAATCGATGATTGAATCAAAATTGTGTTGTGTCTAAATTAAAACATAAAATTTGGATCCCAAAGCCTTAAATATTATTCAATTGATAAATTAGTCATAATATTCATTAAAATCATTTCATATCCAAGAGTCTTTAATATTGTCTAATTGATTATCTTTAATTTAGTGTTGGCAGGAAACATATATGTTAGTTTCAAGTGACAAAGAGGCATAATGGAGAAAGTGAATAGACCTCTTAATTTATTATTATTATTATTATTATTATTATTATTATTATTTTGTCTTTAAATGCAGTTTTTAACATCTTTTTTTTTTTGGTCGAAAACGCGGAATTAAATAAATAAAAAAAGATGTCATACAAAATACTCAGGCATACCTGAGGGTATACAAACCAAGGCAATCAAGCCCGGCTGGGGTGGGAATCACCATAGCTCTCTAGAACTATGTGAGAATATAATGTGCTCCATAATACAAAGGCCAACAAAAAACCTAAACAGTGAAAAATCCGCGGAAGAAAACCCCAATTGGAAACGGGGTGGGCCTCATTAAAAACCTCGCGACCATACGAGGAAAAGAGTACCCTAGTACAAGAACAAGTGATAGGAAAAAATTAAGACAACGCACACACGCAACACGGGTGCACTCCTCGGTGGACCCGAGCAGTCCCCACTCACGCACCCATCTCATTTTATTCCATACCTCAAAAAAAACAAGGCCACATGACGTGGTCGCAAGTCTACAACATACATATGCCCCAAACAATCAAGGGACCACTCACTAACAAAAAATCTATCAATCATGGACATGGTCCTCTAACTGTCATATAACACGCTCAACCGGATACAAACTAAACAAGCAATATCCGGCTTATAAAGAACCACAAAGCTGGCAAAAGCACTCGGCTTAACAGGTTTATGTAAACCCCTAATGTTCCATGTAACAATGATCATGGATGTCTAGGGATATTCTGTAACCTCCCTGAAACCCCCGCCTTACTGACTGAGGTAACCCGTCTCGGCCGAGCCTTCTGTCCCACCACCTTCTTACCTCGAAGATCCACCTGCTCAAACAAAACTGGTTGAGAAGTAGACCGTCGTACCAGATGAAGGGAAGATGATGCATTGGATATAGCTGGTCTCTCCAAGTTAAGTAAGTGCCGAAGTGCATCACTGGAATATTCAGTGGCCTCCTGAACCATCTCCCCACATTGGATCCTTACCATATCCGGATCAGGCTCTCCAATATGGGGGCCATCCATAGCCCGGCCCGCCTCTGCACTTTGGGGACTCACATCCCGAACCAACATCTATTGTACGATTGTAGGATGCGTTCCTTGCAGCTGCTTCCAACAATGTTAGCTTCTCAATAATTTACTTAATAGTTGAACTATTAATATGTTAAAATGTCCTTTAAAGTCTGTAAACAAATCCATGTATTTGATATTATAATGTGGTATTTAATTCTTAACAAGTGATATCAGAGTTCGGATTAGGGCCTCTTGAAATTTTGAGTATGCTTTGTAGTTGTAGGGTAATTTGATCTTCTACATGAGAAAAACTTTTTTTTGAGACATTTATTCATAGATTGGAGGTAGTAAAGTTTTCCAATCTAATGAGCTTTGAGATAAAAAAAATATTTGATGGAAGCATCAATTTCGGCTTATGACAAATATAAGTTAAAGATGTGTTAGTAGAGGTCAGGTTACACAAGGCTTTAAAAGGAAGACTGGATCGGCATTGGGTGATTCAACAAGTCAAATGGTCCTCGTGGAAGTTTTTCCACTATAAATAACTAGTATGAGTGACAAAGATTGGGGGGACTTGATTTAAGAGAGGCAAGTATAATACGATCGAGTTTGGCCAAAAATGTTCTTGCAACTGTGCATGGAATTTCAAATTCTAAGAAGTTGTGGGAAAAGTTGGAGGACTTATATCAAACAAAGGGCATCTCAAAGCAATTGTATCCGAAAGAGTAATTTCACACATTACAGATGAGGGTGCGAAAATCTCTGATCATTTTAAGTACTCTCAATGACATCATCTCTAAACTGGAGGCAATTGGAGCAAAAATAGAAGATGAGGATCAAGCATTGAAACTCATCTTACTGCTTCCAGATTCCTACGAGCACATGAAGCCGATCTTAATGTATAAAAAATAAACATTAGTTTTTATTAGTTTTTGTTGAGGTCACTAGAAAACTTTTGTCTGAGGAAAGAGTGACAACTAAAGATCTCATTTCAACAGAAAATGCGATAGTGGTGGTAAGTAGCAAAGGAATGAAAGAAGGACTCCAATTAAAGTAGCAAAGGAAGAAAGAAAGGACTCCAATTCAAAACTAATTTGCTGCAAATGTGAAGAATCATGGCATAACAGGTGGACCTATCCAGAAAAATGTGGAGCTATTGAACAAATTTCTCTGAGTGTAAAGCTGATATCACAACCAATGAGATTTGCTCTGAGGAGGAAAGACATATTCTTATGACTGGTCAATAGTTGTCATGAAGAAGAGAGGAGATGATAATATTAGTAGGTCTACATATGATATTGGTTTGACATTGATGCAGGGTGTAGTGGAAATTTTGTCAATATGATTGAATTACTTCCAAAGGAGCCAAAAATGAGAGTAACACCCTAAATTTTCAGCGGGATTTTATTGACATATGTCGAGGAAATTCCTAGAATTAGTAATTTTAATTGAACTACTTATATGTTGGTGTAGTGGAAATTTTGTCAATATGATTGAATTACTTCCAATGGAGCCAAAAATGAGAGTAACACCCTAAATTTTCAGCGGGATTTTATTGACATATGTCGAGGAAATTCCTAGAATTTGTAATTTTAATTGAACTACTTATATGTTGGAATAAGATTGTTCTCTATCTTGAGAATGATGATTGTTGGTAAAGACAATAAATTTTCTTTTATATATGTCAATGTGGAGTTGTTGAGATTAGTGGCAACAATAAAAGATGATTTGTCCCACATTATTTTTCAAACAAATCTTGGGGATTTCTTATAGCTATTTAACAAGCAGTATATATGTTATGTTACCACAAGGAACATGCAGTATATATGTAAAAAATGGTTATGCAACACAGATGAGTCCCTTCAACAAGTGATAAGGCCCATGTGAAGAGGTTAGGGACAAGCCCAAAGATTCCTATTGGGGGCCCAAACTTACCTAAGAAATCCTATTTTTATATTTTCTTCACTACTCAGTTAATTAGAATTTTCATATTTGACCCGTTTTATCTTTAAGGGATGGCGTAGATAATTCACTCACATTCAGTTCTATCCGTCAAGCATTCCATTTCACTAAATATGAAAATATTCGAACTAAATTTGAAATTTATTTCTAAAATCCAGAAACATAAATAAAACCTACTTGTTTTTTTAAAGTTTGAATCCATATTAACAAATAAAACAAAACCATTAAATAAAATAAAATATTAAATGAATATACCAATTTATAATTCAATCCAAAATTATATTGAATAAATAATTTGGTAATTTTTTTTGCTATTTAAATTATTTTCCTTTATTCAACTGTTTTTATCTGCTATATCTACATTTCAAAAAAAAAAATTATTTCAGAATTTTTTGTTCTCCCTAAATTGAAGACTTTTTTTTTTATTATATTATTTCTAGAACACAAAACGTCTACCCATGCAGGTGGCCCTAATCCAATTGCAAATTCAGTTAAATGACGTCATATTTGAGTTGACTTGTTGAGTAATGTGTTGGCAGAGACAAAAGGAAAGAAATACAAAAAGTAATATTACCGTTTTATTTCGAAGACATTGTTAAGGATGAAAGTTAAAAAGTGGTCAGAATATATAGTATTAAAATACCAGTTTTGACATAATTGAAGCACAAACACAATCCAAGAAGAGGTACACGCAATTGAAATATATATAGATTAATGAGCGACGGAGCCATAAATTTTAGTTATTGGGATAAAACAATGTACAATTTTTAAAATAAAAATATAATGTAATTCAATTTTATAAATTTAATATAAACAAATATGTTGCTAATTTCACATAATCAATAATCAAATAATATAATATATAAATTATTGTTACTCACATCTTTTAGCCAAAATCAGAAATCTTTACTCCATAAGTTTAGATAAAACAACTTATATTCAAAGAAATTAGTAAAACCCTAAAATAAAAAATAAAAAAATAATTTATGATATTTAAAGTAATTTTTTCTAAATTTTCATTAAACTTAACTTTATGATATGTTTTTACCTAAGATTAAATATTGTATTTAATATTTTTAAGAGAATTGCCCCTTATTACTTATATACAATTAATTTATACTTTAAGAAATATATATTTATATTTGATAATTAGAGAAGTTGCATATGAATATTACAATAGATAAACATGTAATAAGATAGAGTAAACTAGATTCACAAAAATAGCTAAGTCAAAACATAGTTTCTTTTTTTTTTTTTTTTAATCTTTTTCGGATGTGATATTTTTTATTATTTAAACTATTCTTTAAAAAAAAGTAAAACTATTAAAACATTTGTAGAAACTATTAAAATTTGAGGGGCACTAATCCTCCCCCCCCCCCCCGGTCCTGTACATCATCATGCATTACATAGCAAACCGATAGCACAAACACTTATATCGAATCTAGTTCCTTAATTTCATGGCATTGTACACGTATATTGATTGTTGGTTATAATATCAAATAATGTCTTACTTTGTATTACAAAATTAAATCTATATAGAATTTGTTACTCCATTTGTTGGTTTGGGATTTATCAAAACAACTTTGGAATATTCTTTCTTTTGCTTCTAGACTCCAAAACAACGTTTGTAAATATCTGATGCTCGAACTGAACTAAAAACTTAGTAAAGTTGAGTTGAGATAAACGTCTTACAACAAAATAAATATGTCTTGGCGAATGCTTACAGTTTGACGTATTGTTCTCAAAGATGAAATGATTTCTGTCTTTTGGATAGTAGCATCAATAGCCGAGAAGCTCCATTAACTAAAAGGTAAGAAAGTTTTATGTTAGTTTTCAAAAATTGTAATGTGATGCAGAATTTTCAGGTATGTTTTCCATGCAGATGGATATTCATAGGCATTCATCGTCTAAAAATAACTTTTGAAATTACTCCGCCACTACTTGCTGCCCAAGCTTTCATTTTCAGCTTCCCGATGATGTCTATTACTTTAGTAAATTGGCTCATGATAAATATAATGAACATGAACACCCACTCTTTTCAGTTTCATGCAAATTCCCAACGTTTACATTGGATTTAGAACCAATTCAGCCATGTCCACTTTTGAGTAGCAAAAGTCGACTTCACTGAACCAAATCAAAGCCAAAAGCCCACAACAAGTCACAAGGCCCATAATTGAGGCCGAGTCTGAGCCAAGCTGAGCGTGCATATGTTTGTGTGTAAACTAGTATTAATATCAACATTAATTCACGGTGGGATTAGTTTTTATTAAGTCTATTTACATCACCATTAAATAATTTATTTTCCATGTTTTCTAATTGCTTTCTGATTCTTTATGCACAACTCTTTTTTCTCCATTTGATTGTTCACATCTCATTTATTGCCCTTCAAGGGCCATAAATATCACCCTTAGATAATTGGGTTATGGGCCTAATAAATATTTTAGTTGTTGTTCATGGCCCAATGTGCAGCCCATAAATTAAATGTTTTGAGCTATTTTTTCCTTTTCAAGCCCAATCCCTTCTAACATCATTTATTTGGTCCCATAAATTAAATATGCTGAGCTAATTCTTCCTTTTCAAGCCCAATCCCTTCTAACATCATTTATGTTGCCCACGTTTGTTTCTCTAAGTCTAAAATTTCTCCAAATCAGTTGTAAGAAATTAGTTAAACACAAATTGAAGTATCTCGAATACAAAGTGCAGATAAGTAGAAAATTTCAAATGCAAAATGTATAAAGTGTATTAATCCACATTTTTATCAATCTAAATTGTGCATATTTTTCTACATGTGAAATGTGCCTTTTTGCTTTATATCTATGCGATCCAAATTAAATTTGAGAGGTTTTATGTATGCATGATATTTGTCTTTTATGGGGAATTGAGTTGAACCAACGGAATATTTTTAGCACTCGCCTTTTTTTTTCCTATTAATGTAAGGTGATGAAGGAAGAGTGATGATAACTGTGATTCCTGTATTTGATTGTATTTGCTTGGCTTGATTTTCAACCTGTGGAGATAGCAATTCAACTTAATTGAGACACAAGAAGGAAAGCTCATCTAACCAAAATACACTATATATATGGAAAAAAGATCAACCTAAATAACAAGCCAAGTTTGAATGAAAAACAAGAGAGAGAAAAAAGGATTTTCGGATGGAAATCGAGTTCTGTTGGGACAGATTGTAAACTTAGTGTACTCTTATATTTGATTATAGTGAAGATTTTGGGTGAACTTTAGTCCCGTGGTTTTTATTCCTCATGTTGGGGAGGTTTTCCACATTAAAATTGCTTGTGCCAATTTGTTTGGTTTTATTTGTTCTTTGGTTGTGCATCGTTCGTATTGATTATACTATTTGATATTACTTCCTAACAGACTCACAGAAGAGACATATAACTATTATTTCAGTTGTGCAGTCAATTGATTATTTTTGGATTAGTTGAGTGTGTTTATCCCAATAGTACCAACCCCTTTTTTTGACTTTATGAAAGACATAAGATTTAAAGATTTAATGGATTTGTTAATTATTTAAGGATTGTCTTGTGGGTTTTGTTACCTTGCAACTTGATTTCCAATTGAACAGTGATTTTTCTTTGAATTATATGGATGTTGAATATTGTAATGCTTTGAGGTTCATATTTTGAAGAAGTATTTCAGCTTTTAAGTTTGGGACATTACAAATCACCTTCTTGGTATGAGAAGTATTGATCGATTCATTTAACCTTCACGACTGTATAGTCTTATGGTCTTTGCTTGTAAGAAGTGGAGGTTTTTATTTTTATTTTGTTTTAACTCGAAAGCCCTAACAATCGCCCCTTAAACAAAAGACCACTGAATCACTCGGTTGATTTGTGGAGTAAGGTATCCATCTGCATTTGATTAAGGCTTGTGAACTTATCTTACGTGAAGCCTCTGCTCCACAACATGCACAACTCTTATGTATTGAATTCAACATATTAGCCTTGCTTCCAATTGTGTTTGATAAAAGCTCCCTCTCAACTACACACTCAAAACTTATGCCTCCTTTACATTCATTCAACCACACCACTAGCTTTGCAACAATCATCTTATACTTTGTTAAGGCTTATGTATTGGTTTTTAAAACTATTTTATGTCAATTCTAAAAGTTGATTTAATTATTATTTATATACATTTGAATTATTTTTACTTTTAAAAAAATATTTCTTTTATTATAATCCCAAGTAACAGTTTAAAATGATGTATTTATGATAAATTAGAAAATGAGGCTACATCAATCTTTAACCGCCACATTACTCTCTAGTCGGTTGATTTATCTCTGATGGCCAGTCAAAGGCGTTATACCAAGTTTTATAAAGTTAAAAGACATCTTTTTAAAATTGTGAATTTATTGGCTATTTTTTTTTTAAATTGCAAAATCTATGTTTTAACTTTTGCATGGTTGCAAAACTTGGCCTATGTCTTCTTTTCCATCATTTATCTTTATTATTAAGGAATATAGTTTCATATCACACTTAAATTAAATTTATTAGGGTTGAAATAATTCCACATGTGCAACTTTTATTTTTTAATGCCTTTATTGATTTATATGAAAATTGTTGAAATAGATCATGGATTATCTTAAGAAATTCAATTTCTTGATGAAATTGGGCTAAATTCACGCAAATAGAAAAATACGGGATCATATTGTAACACTAGAAAGATACAAGACAAGTTTTGGGACTAACCAGAAGTTACATAGTTTTGCAATTTTTTTAGCTATTTTCATAATTCATGCAAAGTTACAAGACTCTCATTTTAAAAAGGAAAGAGAGTTAAGATTAGATATTGTTTTCTGAATAAAAAATAGGGAGACCGGAGACAATTCGAAGTTCATGAATTGAACCTAACCAAAGATGATTGATCAGTAAATGTCATCTTCCACTTGCAGTTGTGGAATCATCTTTTGTTCCCATTTTGACTTAATAAAATCACATCATTTCTTCCACTTCTGTATGATCAAAAAGTCCTTAAATTCAGTAAACGCTTCACAACTGTCCTGGATTCATGCAATATTCACATTTGTTGACATACAAAATAAACATAAAGGAGTTTGAAAGATTTGTCAAGATATCAACAACATTTTATTATATTCTCTGTGTGTAGTGTGTGTGAGTGTGTGAAACTTTCCACATGCATGATGATCTTGCCATAATGCCGACACCTTTTTGACTTAAGTAAGTAAACCCTACACCATCCAAAGTGCCCTACTGCCCACTGCCCACCTTAACATGAATGTTTAATATCCAGCACTTGATTGGAGACTGTCTTTCTTCTTTCTATCTGTATATATAAATATAAGCATTTGATATAGCTGCATATGAGCATAAAGACATACATAGAGAGAGAGAGAGAGAGGGGGGGATTTTTGTATCTGTGTGCTTGTATGTGTGGTATCAATGGCTGGCACTTGCATTAGGCAAATGGTGGTGATTTTATGTTTCTGTTACCTTATATGCATGAATGGCGCCACACCAGTTACAAGTAAATATTCTTCTTCATTATATTTCTCTTACATTTTCTTAGTGAGTTTCTCCATATCTCCCATGCTAATGATTCTATCTGTGTTCACTTTGTAACAGGAAGCTCAAATCTGGTCCAGAAACCTCAAATTCAAGAAGTTGCAAAAAGAGCTCTCTTGGTATGTACTTAACCTAATATCTTTATATTTCAACAAAGAAAAAAAATCTAATTTTCAACAGAAAAATTTACAGGAGAACTTTGATTTTGTGGTGAGAAGAATGGCAATTGAGCTGAATGACTACCCGGGTTCCGGGGCGAACAATCGGCACACTCCGAGGCCTCAGCTAGGGAGAGGCTGCAGTGACTGCTGATGAGATCTTGGTAACAGATAACTGTGTGTTTGCTGTGTAATGTGTATGTTGTAGTGTTAAAGAAAAAAAAAAAAAATGACTCTGGCTATTTACGTACTTAGGAAATTTGGAGGGATGAGATGTAATTTTTTTAAGTTTTCCGAATTGGGAAATTAAATAATCTGCTACTTAGTTAGGGCATGACTTATAGATATGGTTGATATCTAATTATATTTTAGTTATTCCATTTCCAAATTATACAAGAGTTTCCATTTTTGGACCAAACTTAATTTGTGCTTGTGCATCAAGAGCAATGCATGTTTTTTTTGTGTGTTTGGTTTCATTACGGCAAGGTGTGGGAGGAATACTGATTTTGCATCTTGTTATCTTAGGGTGTTTTGTGCATTTATTTTCCATTTTTCTATTTCGATATGTCTATTTTGATTGTTTTAATTTTTTTAGCATATTCAAAATTTGGGGTCTCAGTTGATCTGAATATGAACTCGATGCTATATATCTTTTTGTATGGGATTTCCAGGTGGGGAGTGGATCAAACTCCTTTCTATACCCAAACCATGATGAATGATATCGCCAATTAAACCATCAAGGCTTGGACTTATCCATCTTTATTTGAATCAACCTTTAATTGATCACAAACTCATTATAAACACATAGAATAATAAATCAAGAATGTCCGGACAAGCTAATAAGATACCAGTATCATTTTTTTCTTCAAAATAATAGGATCTCTAACTCTTTTTTAGAATTAAAATATTGATTTAAGAAACTTGTGGAACTTTTGCAGTTTTATATAACTAAAAATTATATTACTAACAACTTAAAAAAATGTTTGATATATTATATATATACGTATTTTCAAATACATCAATAAATACTTTAAATCAGCTAAGATGGAAAAAAAACATAAAATATGTAATAGTTTTTAAAACATTCCTTAACACGCTTACCTTTTTTAGGTTAAAAGTTTGAAAGTGAGAGGTTGTTAGGTAAACTACTTTAAGGGTGTTGTAAATATCTGCACCAACTTGGAAATTTCTCTTTTATGGTGAGTGGATTTTGAGGTGGTAGTCACCTCCACTTCTGGGTGCATTTTATGTTTTGAGCACTTCTATTGAAAATGCCCTTCAAATGTTCAAGTTTATCATTGAATATATATTCTTCAAAGTCATCAATGTCCCACATGATTACGTCTCGACTTTGGGGTACAAGCATGCATGTTCCAGATAAGATTGATTTTGAGTTGCGGCTTCTATAGATGAGTGATTCTTTTGTATACTAATTGTTTGTATGGAATTTAATACTTTCAATAAACAATATCAATGCATCTGAGTTTGACTCGTCAAGCGAATCAAATTGAGTTGGATCAATTAAGGCCCGTGTGAGTCAATTTAATAAATTTGTAGCTGTCAGTGAGGTGGGTCGGACTAAGTTAGCTGAAACAAAAATATGTAATCTTAGCTCAGCTCACAAGTTATACATAGTGGGCTGGTGCGATGTCGTTATATGGTTGTATGATCTAAACTAGCGCTAATTTGTATATTTTTTCATGCTTTATTTTCTCTTTTTATTTTTTTAAAAAGTGAATAATTTTTTTTATAAAAAATATAATAGATTAATACCAAGATATATTATATACCTATATCACTATTTGAGCAACCCAATGTTACACATTGCAAGCTCGATAGTTCTATTAACTAGTGATATTAATAAATTGAGACAAGTCATGTTAACCATGTCATGTCATTATATAATTAATAACATAATTTAAATAATTGCTATGGTATGTTAATTACGACAATTCAAAATTGTCCATAAATAGTGTTTATTTAGAGAAAAAAAAAAAAAAAAAACGGTTGTAAAAATCCTCAAGAAATGTGAATTTTACAGAACACCAAATTGAAGAAAAGAAAACTGCATCATACAGGGCCTCAATTCTTACAGTATAAACATGGTAATGTACAAAATCTAATCCCCGTCAGCAGATGGAGCCAGAGCAGGTGCAGGAGAAGGTGAATCTGTTTGATTGACAGCCTTAAATCCAAGCTTCTTTATCAGCTCGTTAGCAATCAACTCATTGGCACTATCTGATGGATGGTATTCATCCCAAAACACGTACTTGCTTCTCTCTTTGCACAGTATTGACGCCGGAACACATGTCAGAGCTGGCCGAATCCTCCCAAACGAGCAACATGGCGAGTCTGAGTTCGTGAATCCTACATTTCATTCAATCAAATCGTATTACCTACACTAGCTCGTACTAACAGAAACTTAAGTTGTCATAGAAACATGACTTTTTTTATTTTTTTATTTTTCTATAAGTGGCTAAGTTTGAGAGATTCGTTAGGAAAAATGAGTTGCGCAAATTCTTCATCTTTATGTCTTACCATAATTGGTCGGATTGGTGATCAAGTCGTTGACAACGTCGTATGCATCTCCGAATTTGAAGGTTGCATTTGGGAGACTGGTAGATAATTCAGTCACAAGTTTGCTAGTGGCTTGGTTAAAGCTCAGAGCTAGTTTGTTTGTCCTGTCCTGACATCCACCCGATGTGCTAAGAACTCGTTGAAGAGGGATGCATCCCATCGGCCCTAACCCGAACACCATCAACTGTCGGGCGCCTAAGCTATGCAGCACCTACGGATGACACAATCCAACAAAGATAACCATTGGACCAATCACCACATACAACACTAAATAGATAGAGAAAGAACTATATTGTAGAAGAAGATGGCGTACTGTAAGTTGCTTTCCGAGTGTTTCCATCATGTACTGAATGAAGGTATTATCCGAATAAGTCCACGAATCGCTGTATACGGGCATCAAGTAGTTGTTGATGAAATCATTGCTTCCAAGTGCCACCACATAGCGAGCATCTTCGAAGAACTTATGAGCCTCAGTTTCTCCAATTTTGGCTCTAATCAATTCTTGAGTCCCCTGAAAGAGCTCTATTTGTTTGTACAACCCAAACCTCTGCACCTGCACCACCAATTATACTAAAAACTCAATCCAAATGTCAAATACTAGCGAAAATTTTGATATATATAAATCAATAAATGTGACGAACTTACAAAGTATGATCCTGTTTCATTCAAAATCCCACCACCTCCAGACGCGTAATTCACTCCATTCTCGAGTATCACATCTTCATTTAAAGACGGATCCAGGAACGCCGGAGGCCTTGGAAGTCCCATCTTATCGCCTGTCAACCCACCAACAAAAAAAATCGTTGTCACTTATAATTTTGAAGTACATATTTGATCTCTCACATGTAAATCATAAAACATGTTAGTTACATACCTATAATATCAGCAACTGTTCTGCCATTAGAGAACCTCCCATTAGGCAATCCATTACCAAAATCGATTCCGTACCAGGGGAGGCTGGCCCGAGCAAGGCTCTTGGCGAGGTAATTGTTGTTGCCAACATCGGAAAGGGAATCCCCGAAGATGAACTGAACAATCTTGCAGTCGTATCCATCGACAAGAAACGATATTACGAAGATAGAAAGTATCGTTTCAACTTTCAGTCTGATCATTTTCTTAGAGGAAGATTTTTGATGAAAATCCCAGTTCTTGAAATGTAGAGGGCCTGAATTGGATTTAATACTAGAGAAAATATTTGACTGAAATGGGAATGTTTTAGAAAGGAGAAGCAGAGAAAAGGACAAGAGTTGAGCAAGTTTGATGAACAAACAGATGAGGATTTTCTGACCTACTGCAACTACCTTTGTGTTCGGATACAACGGTATGAGCCTAACTAGACCAACTTGTCCATGCACAAACTTCCTAGGCTGAACCCTATTTGAAGTTACAGTTGGAAATTAATTAATGTTTCAAAGTCTTCTTTTTTTCATGTTTTTATTTTATTTTATTTTATTATGATTATTTATTTATTTATTGGAAATTCGAGAAATATGATGGGAGTGAAAACGTTATTTCACTCTTATATAATGATAAAAAAGCAAGTCCTACGCAAGACTGTCTCGAAAATATTTTACATAAAATTAAACTCTTAAAAATAGATAGAGAAAGAGAAAGAATGAATTAAGAAAAACAAAAACATAAAAATCCTAGAAACTGAAAAACTAAAAAAATACATGGAACAAAAAAAAAAAAACTAAAAGCCCTGAAAAAAACTGAAAATCCTAGGAAAGAAATTAGGGGGCTAAAAAATAAAATGAAACAGAATTAAAGTGAATTTGGTCTATCTCACAAAAGTATATTATACAAGACACTCTCATACAAAGTTTTGTCCAAAAAAAAAAAAAAATACTAGGACAAGACCCATGCATTTTTTAGTATTAGCTATCCAACCCAAGTTGTTGTTCGAGTTTGATATGATCATGCAATTATTGATAGTGTCGGATAAGCTTGCACAAATGAGCAAGACGGTGTTTAACTAAGTTTATAAGCTCTTGAAAATATATGATAAGATGTTTGAGAGCTTATAATTAGTTCATTAAAGTGTTTGGTATATATTTTTAAAAAATTATATTTTATTTTAAAATAAAATGTTATGAGCTTATAAGTTATTTTAAAAAGTAAGAAGTGTTCCACTTAGAGTGTGTTTGGCTAAGATTATTAAAAATACTTATAAGCTCTGACATCTTATACGATGCTTTTAGAGTTCATAACATGTTACATCATATTTTAAATATAAGTGGTTGAAGTGTTATGTTAAAAAAAGGGTGATGGGGCTTATAAGATGTTAGTAATGACAAATTTATCATTAAAATGATCAAATTTGAAAGAGTTAAGTTCTTAAAAACATCTTATAAAAAGAGCTTATAAGCTCCTTCAAAGTGTTACGTAATTTTTTTTAAAATAATATCTTATTTTATTCAAAATAAGATGTTAGGAACTTATAAGTGGTTAGGAAAAAAAAAAAGTAAGGAGGGTGATACTTATTTTTTAGGGTAAGATCTTATTTTCATTAATTCTTTTAAATTTAATAATTTTAATTACAAAACAATCATTACTACATCTTATAATTTCCATTATCGTATTTAAACACTTCAACGACTTATTTTTAAAATAAGATGTAACATCTTATAAGCTCTAAAAATATCTTGGAAGTTAAGGCTTATTTTATGTTTTTAATAAGTTTAGCCAAACACCCTTTTACTTTTTTTAAAACAGCTTATAAACTTCTACATCTTATTATAAATAAAATAAGATCTTGTTTTAAAACTTTTATCAACCACTTTGAAGGAACTTATAAGCTCTCAAATATCTTATAATATGTTTTTAATAGCCTATAAGTTCAGTCCAACGTCCTCTTATTTTTGAAGTAAAATTATATTTTATCTCCTTCAAATAAATTATAATTACAAAAATATCATTATTACATCTTATACGCTCCAACATCTTATTTTAATCAAATATGTTAATAATTTATTTTTTTAAATAAGATATATTATTTTATAAGCTCTAAAAATTTGTTATAAGTGGTTAGAACTGATAAAATATTTCCAATAACAAATAATATTTTCTACCCACTCCCTTTTTTAATTTTTTCCCTTATGGGTATTAGAAAGTTTTTGAAGCTGAGGATACTAAAAATGGCAGTGGCAAATATACCTAATATTAGCCTAGTCTGGAAAAGTAGGTCTGTTACTTATTTGGTCTATAAATTCCACGAGGCTCACCAAAGTTAGATAAAAGCCACCGGAATTTTTCAATTATGGGACAACAACTTAATTTAAATTGTGGACATCTGTTTCAGGACAAGAGGGCATTTAATTTTCAGGTTTCATTTTGTATTTTATTTAATATTTTACATTTATTAATGTTCATTATTATGTGAGTAAAATGATATTATTAATAAATATGTATTGTGTATTGATAAAATTAAAATATAAGAGAAATACAAAATATAATAAATTATCTGAAAACAGAATTCTAGTGTTGGCTCTAGGATTTTTTTTTTCTTAAATGAAATTCGTATAGAGGAAATATTTTTCTTTAAATGGAAATATGTTTCAATTAACATCTTGGTAAAATCCGTTTCATTCTTTTAAATTCATTTTTGACAGATAATTATATATTTTTTTATGGGTCGATTGTGTTATATTTGGATATTTAAATTTTTTTTACCTAAAAAATAAAATTTGAAATTATTTGAAAATAATTAATATTTAAAACACTTTAGATTATTCAATTTACTTTAATTTTTTTAACTTCAAAATTTTGGTGGTTTGTCAGGCTTGTATTGAATTTGAGTATTTGCAGTAAATATATGCTACTAATATAACTATTAATAAAATATATTTTTAGAAATAAATATGGATAATGACAAAAATAATTAGAGTAAAACGATATATATCTTCAACTTAGTTTTTTGAGTGTAATTGTTTTTTTAGTATATAAAATAATTTTACCAAAAGTCTATGTGAACAAGTGAACGCACACAAAAGTTAATAAAAAAAATTGCTTTATTTATATAAAATGAAATAAAAAAGTTGTCCCAAAAAAAAAAAAACAATTCTAGGTAGAAAGTAACCCAAATATTTTTATTGTAATTAAATTTAGATTACATTTAGTAATGGTAATACATCAACAACATAATAATGATTATAAATCGACTAAAATTTTAAGATTTTATAATTATTTTTAATATTTTTAATTTTTATTATTATCAATTGCAACCAATCATGTATAACTTTTTCATGTCTATTATGTTTACAATCATATAAACATCTTTAATGTACATATTTTACATTTTTTACTATGTACCAATTTTCCTTCTTATTATAATAGTACATGATCCGTGCAATGTACGAAAGATATTATGTATAATATTTTATATTTTTAGTATTTATTTAGTTTAGTGTTATATGTTTATATTGTTATATTATATTATTTTGGATAATCTGAATATATGAATTAGTATAACATTTTTATTATGACTAATTTATATAAGTGAAGTAAAAGTCTATATTTCTTAATATTTGGTAAAGCTTAGTATAAAATACACAAAAAATTTAATAAACTATATGAAGAACTATTATTATAATTAAAAAAATATGAACATATATATAACAAAAAAGCAATCAACATGAAATAAATTTAAAATATTACAAAATGAGAAATGTAAAACAAAAAATTTCAAAAAAAAAAAAAATTGTTCACAAATTTTGTAACACTTCTTTATAAATTACATTTGTAATAGTTCTCCTATCACGATCCTCATCATCAAAAATCAAAATCTTCAATCCTTTATGATTTGTAACTCTGGAAACAACACCATATAATTGACCATGACTGAAGACAGGTTTCTTCAATAATAGTCCAACATGATTTAATGATTGTTCTTGACTCTAATTTATCGTCTTTGCATAAGAAATAATAAAAGAAATCTATTTTCGTTGAAACTTGAAAGGCATCCTACGATCAGATGGAGTATCAGAAAGCCGAGGAATCAAAACCTTTTGACAAGTGTCTGCATTTATTTAAAAATATATATATAATAATGAAACAACATTGATAAAATCCTTATGTAAATATATTAAGTTATATAATTTATACCATTGAACAGTTTTGGTCGACAAAATTGCAAAACAACAATAATTGATTCGGTACCGCCAACACTCAGATAAGACATCAGTTTCTCAATAAACTTATCCCATTAGGTCACTGTCAGTTTATTATTCATTCAACACAATAGAAAATATACCAATATTAACAATAATTTTGAATCTAACATTTAAATTTAAGTTGAAAAAATTAATATACTATAGATTATATTATATAATTTAGAAAATTTAAAATACATGTGATCTTCAAGAGTTATCTCCATGATCCTCTTCGGACCATCCTTCGTCGGCATGGATCTAGATGGTTGCATCCCATAAACTCGACCAATCACATCTCAATTAACACAAAAAATTAATAAATCTGATTAGAATAGCATATAAAAAAATTATAAATAGTAAAACTATAATAAATAAAAAATAGAGTACCAAACAAAAAGGTTTCATCTTTCTTCTTTAGACCAGATATCCAATCGAATGATTTAAAATTGAATCTATTCATAGGAAACAATGAGTCCTTAAACTTATTAACCTTCGTTTTGCCATAAAAATTGAACTTATACTCATGGCTTGCTGTTTTGAATTTAAATTCGTCAGTTGACACCATGATACCAGAGACAATATATATTTTTCCCTCAAATAATAGTTTTTTAAAACTATGGATGTGTGAATTTCTTGCTTGACCATGAATATTATCACTCTGCAAAAATAGTGAAATTAAATATGTTAAATACTGCATATTTCATACTATCCATTTTATCACGTTTATTATGAAACTTTTTTTTTTACCATACCTGTTTATCCTTAAAAACACACTCAAAACTAAAGATCTGATTTTTGTCCGCAAATGTAGGTACATCGTAAGTGCGAAACAGATGAAGTCTAAGAGTCTAATTCCTTCTCTTCGGATGGACATCTTTCACATAATTTAAAATACTCGACATTACAAATCAATAAAGCAAGATCAAAAAAGTATGTGAATAGTGAAAGTGCACAATGTAGACCCCACAAAATAATACACTATTTATAATAAAAATTAAGTTCAATATATAGTTATGTATTGCTGAAAAATCTAGGAATCAGTTATCCGTATTTATCAGCATTCTATGGTGCTGATTATTTAGATATGAGATATATTTTGATTAAGTTTTTCTAAGAAATTATAATTAACTTTTTTTTTTTCTTCTTAACATTATGATTTGAATTATTTTGATTTTTAGCACATTTACTTCAATGTTATGATGGAATGTTATTTTCTTTATTTTTTAGTTTATGAAGAATCATTTTTTTCCCATAAAATGCACAATAATTTTTAAAATGTATGATTATTTTTAATTATTAATGTTTTGAAAACATTAACTACAAATTTATTTATACTTATTTATGGTCGTTTATTTATTATGTTTTAGAGTAAAAAATTTACTTATTGTTTAATCATTTTTTCTATCCTGATCTCTTAGCATGCAATAATATATCTTCATTAACATTGTTAAACATAGTAACTAGGTTGCATGTAATGCGGAAAACATACTAGGAATCTATGGTCATATTATAAATAAATTTTTTTTTTATAAAAAGATTTTTTTAATTATTCTTTAGAAAATTAAAATCAATAAAAAATATAAATAAGTATAGACGATTGCATTATAACAATATTTTTTAAGAACAAAAATATTAAACAAAAACAAAGTAATTCATAATAATAAAATATGACTTTCGTGTGATACACGGATATCATATTAATAATTGTAATTAATTAATTAATTAATTAATAATATAACTTGTGATTTCACACTTTGGCATGAATATAAGGTATTGCGTGATGCTCTTTTAAATTTATGGGTCTTAGCATTCTTGATTGGTCAGAGGGCCTTTGGGAAATTGTTTAGACACCCTCCCACCAACTCTTTTAACCATGGTAGAATTTTTACTCCTTGTTCGAGTGGAAACTAAAAGCATATTACTTGATATTTGACGAAGACACTATTTTTTGCGCATTGGGTGTCAGAAAACTTAATTTACAGTATAATTTGTTTAATTAAAAAATATTATTTATTTTTATAAAAGATATTATTGTTGATTAATTATTTTTATAAAAATAATAATATTTTTAAGTAAAAAATATTATTTTTTAATAAAACAAGTAATGTTGTAGATCAAACATACGATTCATGACACATAAGAGACTCACTTTTTGATAAATTATTTTATTATTTTATTAGATTTTACACACTTACGTTTCAAAATAAATACTTATTATTTTAGGAATTTAAGAAATAACAATTCTTAATTTTTTTTTCAAAATTATTTATATCTCATAAATGCAATGAATATGGAAAAAAAAAAAAGAGTAGCTAAGAAAATAGAAGAAAAATACAATTTCTTATACTAGATAATTAAACTTAAGTAACAATGTATAAATAATCTTATTAGATTCACTAATATGTGAAAAATATTTAAAAACCATAACTTATTTTGAGGAGTCAATGTTTTTATACTTTACAGATTTGGTATAAAGTTAACACACACTAATAAAACAACACCCAATTTCAAAACTAATTCACATCTGTAAAAACCGAAGGAGGAAAAAAAAAAAGAAAACCCAAAGAATTTTTTTTTTTAAAAAAGGGTAATTCCTCAATATATGTATGTATACATATATATATATATATAAATATATATTTATATATATAATATGGGGATGGTTGGAAACATACGTGTAGATTTCATCGAGGCCTTACGGCGGAGAAAATTAAGATAACCAAACCCCTTCAAGTACACGCACTCCAGCGTGTTTGTGTGTGTTACTTTCTCCTTTTTAACCAAAACCCCCAAATCCCTATTTCTGTTCACTCGGAATTTCACGACTAAGGTACCTTTCCTTTCTTCTTTTTACCTCTTTTCTATTTGCCGAATCCGTTTCCGCTTTAGCTTTTAATTTTATCGGATTCCTCGTAGATCTGTTGCATTGTAATGAATTTGTGAAGTATTGATTGTATGGGAGAATTTCTGAACTTAAATAATTTTGATAGCGTGTTTGTTCGTCATTTCTATTGTTGAATTTTAAGTGGTGCTGGAATTTTGAAAATGTAGAAGTATTATTTGTTTAGTGAAAATTATCGGTTATTGACGTAAAACCGTGATAAGTGGATAGATCTAAAGTTTCGTCTTACTTATGATGAATTTCGCTATAGCAGTTAATGTTTTAAGATTTCTGCATGAAAGTGTAATTATCTTTGACGAAAATGACCTGATCATTTCTTCCCTTTTCATCTACTTTGGATGTTCAGGCAGCTTGAACTTTATGTTCAATTGATATTCTTAACCTTTCCTTATTTATAATTGCTTCTATATTAGTGATTGGTGCTGCTATGGTATTGGTTCATTACAAATGTCGATCTAAGATTGAAACATTCAAAACTCATGAGTTGATTAGTTGATGAGATCTAAGATTAAACAGTGAAATCTCAAAGGGGGATGGGATTCAATTCACATTTGACTAATTTGTTGGTAGGTAAAATACACTTCAAATTTCTATTAGTTTCTGGGCTTATGCCATGGCGCTTGTCCTGCTGCACACCTTCATTTTTCGAAGTCCCTCATTAAAAAACACATTATGATGTTACAAACAAGCGCATTATCATCTATCAAAAATCTCTTTTGCAAACCATAGCTGTATGCATTAGAATTCTGTCAAGGGTTTGTTCCATCCCTATTTGGATATGTTTTCCAAATCATGTATAATTGTTGTGTTTGGTGTGCTAGCATAACATACATACATGATAGCTTATGGTAATCTAGAATTCGGTTATTCATATTTCTTTAAGAGGTTGATATCGTATATTATGCTATATTCTTTTACTCTCTTTTGCTTTTTCCCCAATAATAGCTATTTGGTCAACCAAAATATTAAATATGCTTTGGGCTTTGAGTGTGGATTGTGGAGATCCAAATTCAAGAGCAAGTTGTTTGTGCCTGCTGGCCCCTTTATTGCACTGATTTTTGAACAAAACATATTAGTCTACGGTAAATGTCTGTGATGCACTTATTGTATGTAGCAAAAAAGCCCGTATTGAACATCTTAAACTTAGAGAATTGTGGTTGGATGAGATCGTGTTGTTCATGCCCAGTGGGCTTGTAGTCCTTTATTAATATAAATCATGCAAAGTGACTGCCTACACTATTCCCCATATCATCTATACCCTAGTTACAGAATTACACATGTTTATATTATTGAGAAATCCTGCAAACAGAAACTATTGCGCTCTGACTCTGCTCAAGAAGTTAAAAGGATTATCTAACATACTTTTAGTTTGTTAAGTTGTATATATATACTTACATACATATTTCTCTTTCTTGTCCTGGCGTTGATTGATTAGTTTGTGCAGGATTCAACTGCAAGATGGCAGCCACTTCAGCGACCACTCTTTCCATTGGATCCACGGCATCTCTTGGGCCCAAAGTGAGGCCTATGCAGTTGACGGCCTTTAGCATGAAGCTGAACCCAAAGAACAACCTTACGACTTTCAGTGGCCTTAAAGCAGAATCCTCTGTTAATTGTGAATCAGAATCATCATTCTTAGGCAGTGAAAGTGCACTTGTCCTCAAACACTCTTACAGCACAAAAGCCCAGAAACGTACCCAGAGATCATACAGTCACGTCCAGCCTCAAGCATCCTATAAAGTGGCTATTCTTGGAGCTAGTGGTGGTATAGGCCAGCCCCTAGCCCTTCTGGTCAAGATGTCACCACTAGTTTCTACACTGAACCTTTATGATATAGCAAACGTGAAAGGAGTTGCTGCTGATCTTAGCCACTGCAACACCCCCTCTCAGGTTGCCGATTTTACGGGAGTATCCGAATTGGCTAAGTGTTTGCAAGGTGTTAATGTTGTTGTCATACCAGCTGGTGTTCCAAGAAAACCGGGCATGACTCGCGATGATCTCTTCAACATCAATGCTAACATAGTCAAAACACTAGTTGAGGCCGTTGCTGATAACTGCCCGGATGCGTTCATTCACATTATCAGCAACCCTGTCAACTCAACGGTTCCAATTGCGGCTGAGGTTCTGAAACAGAAAGGCGTTTATGATCCAAAGAAGCTCTTTGGCGTCACCACTCTTGACGTTGTCCGAGCGAACACTTTCGTCGCTCAGAAGAAAAACCTGAAGCTCATTGATGTCGATGTCCCGGTCATCGGGGGCCATGCTGGAATTACCATTTTGCCCCTTCTGTCAAAGACGAAGCCGTCTGTTGCCTTTACTGATGAAGAAGTGCAAGAGTTGACGGTGAGGATTCAGAATGCTGGGACTGAAGTCGTCGAGGCGAAAGCAGGAGCAGGGTCTGCCACTCTCTCCATGGCGTATGCTGCAGCCCGATTCGTCGAGTCTTCGCTTCGTGCTCTTGATGGGGATGCCGATGTGTATGAATGCTCATATATCCAGTCTGATCTGACCGAGCTACCATTCTTTGCATCAAGGATTAAGTTGGGGAGGAACGGGGTTGAGGCCGTGATTTCGTCCGAGCTTCAAGGGTTGACTGAGTATGAACAGAAGGCTTTGGAGGCTCTGAAGCCGGAGCTGAAGGCGAGCATCGAGAAAGGCGTGGCTTTTGTTCAGAAAGAAGCTGTAACTGCATAAATTCTTACTACAGGTGAGGCATCTTTGAGGATTAAGTAATAAAGTAGTGCGGCTATTGCATATGCTTATTAGTGGATCAAATTCCAATTTTGGTTATATAGAGAATTAGCATGTTGTGCTGTATAACTTTGTGTGCGCGATTTCTTGGTAATAACTCTGCAGAGGCATTGTAACCCTTCAAACTCTTGATTTCTTACATACTAAGAACCCTTTTTTTTTTTTTCTCTTATAATATCTTTTTTTTTAATGATTTAAGCATTATGAAATGAAATGTTGAATTGTAACTTCCCTAATAAATAAACTGTGATTGCAAACCTTTACGCCATCGATGCAAGTATCCCATATTTTTGCTTTGCTACATTAATGCATGTATATGGCTCACTTTTTACTTGCGGCCTGGTTGTTTTTACTTAGCCATTTGTGGGAAAGTAAATGTTTCTCATTTTTATCCTTTTTTTTATTCAATTATGCTCTTGATTTAATTGGCACAGGACTAGATGGTACTGATAGTGGTATGTTAAATATGTCAAAATTACTATAGATGATAAATTATAAGTTTTGGTTAAAAATAATCATTTTCTTTTACAAGTGAGTAAACGAAACGTCCTAGGTTTCAATATCAAAACCAACAGTCCTAGGTTGTCCATTTCGCAACAAAACCAACAATCTTAGGTTGTAGGTTGCGATTCTCATGGAACTTCACGCATGTCCTCATCTCCATTATCATTACTCTTTTTTTTTTCTTTCGTATTTATGAGACTATTAACACGATTTATTTGAGACATACTGAATATTTAAATTCATACAGCTCAAAACATTACATATAAAAAAAAAAAAAAATAGTGACTTTTTTGCGTATGTTTTTCTTCTCGCTTGAAGTTCTCTTTAAAGCAAGGGATATTATCCTATCACATTTTTAAAAAATGGAAATGAATTGGGCAGGATCTCAAACATAAAAGGCCAAGAAAAATAATTCACAATAAATTATAGGATTACTGAAACAATTGAATAAAAATTATTGATGTGGAATACAACAAGTTAGGGGATGTTTGGACTGGCCTTCACACAAAACTGTTGTGTTGTGCACAATCTTTAGCGTGTTTGTATATGGTTGTGGATTGAGGATGGACCCAATCCACAATAATACCAACCTACCCTGCCGACCTCCCCTCTTGCAACTGTCCCCTCTTTGCGTGATGTATCCCCCCTCTTTCTCTCTCTTTCACGTTCTTTTAGGAGCATTAATTATTGGGTTGCTTCTCTATCTCTTTCACGTGACTCTCTCTCTCCCCCCTCTCTCTCTCTCCTTTTGTCATTATTAGTACCCCTTCAAAAAATCTGAGGATTGCTCTCCTCTCTCTCTGTTTTTCTCCTTTTGTCATTATTAGTACCTCTTCAAAAAATCTGAGGATTGCTCTCCTCTCTCGCTTTCACGTGACTCTCTCTCTCTCTCTCTCCTTTTGTTATTATTAGTACCCCTTCAAAAAATCTGATGATTGCTCTCCTCTCTCTCTCTTCTACATGATTCTCTCTTTCTCCCTCTCTCTCCTTTTGTCATTATTAGTCAAGTAGACTCCTGCAAAAAATCTGAAGAAAGCAAAAGCAAAATCTGAGGAAAGCAAAAGCAGACGCATTCAAAGCCCTCTCTTCTCTACTTCCCCCCTTCATTCTCTCTCTCTCTCACGTGGTTGTGATTGTTGTCTTTCCAAAGATCAATATTAATGCTATTACTATTCCAATTAATCCTATCACTGCACCATCCAACTTTTTACGGAACTTTCTTCTAGCTTCTCATATCTCTCTATTATCTCTTCCTTGTTTCTCTCTTTTGCTTCTCATTTCTCTCTTCATCTTCAGGGCTCACCATTTTATTTGTTTCCTCTCCAACCAACCTTCAACCTTCTTCTTTTTTTTCTCCGATTTTATTTAATTTATATTTCTTTATTATTGAGATTTGCAATTTTGACTATATACATTTGAAATTTTGGGGTCTTCCTCTAATTAAGGCATGACTAAAATGTTGTCTATGGTTTTCTTGCAATTTACACTATTTGCAGGTCAGAAACGGCAAGATTTTGGCAAAGAATATATCTATGAAAGCTGCTCTACTTCTTCTTTACTTTTATTCGTTGCAGATAGCTGTTGTCATTTCATTACTTTTTCTGTAATTTTTTTTCGATCTTCATATTTATGAGCATTGTAAGAAGTATTTATATAGTGGAGCGATGGTTAAAATTTCACACACACCTCACACACTATGCACTAGATCTTCTATATCAAAGTATAAACTTCTTCCATTGAGTTTCAAGTGTGGTTGTGGCTGTCGTCTCATCGCTGAATCGGTTGGGAGCTCCAACTCTCCTGTTTTCTTTGAAAAAAAGGTAAATATGTTCGTGTGGTACGTTGTTTGTTTCTTGCTGAACATTGTTCTGATGATTTTTTTCATGTTTATTTGTTACAACTATGAAGGCATGTTAGTTGATTTCAAGTAATCTTGTTTGTCTTACAACTAATATGAAGGCATGTTAATTGTTTGTTTATATGAAGGCATGTTAATTGTTTGTTTCTGCAACTATGAAGGCATGTTTATATGAAGGCATGTTAATTGTTTGTTTCTGCAACTATGAAGGCATCTTATTTTTATTTCTAGTAATTTTCCTATATTTTCTCAATTATTATTCAAAATTCTGTCTCTATCATGCATAGATTTCTATCTTGGTTTAATGAAACTTTAATTTCGTGTGTGATGCGTGAGATGTATTCTAGCTGTATTATGCCTAATTTTGTTATTCTCATTCAAGTTATGTCTGCAATATTATGCCTCTCCTATGCTTTCCTGTTTTTCTGTTCATGGTTTTCCTTTTTATTTTAGAGAGTGTAGTTTTAAATAAATTAAATAAATATCTACGATCACAAGCTAACAAGCCCTTCAGTTTATTTTTCTGTTTTTTTTTCTGTGTATTTAACATTAATTTTCGAGACATGCATGTTCTTAATTATTTGCTTAAACTGATTATTTGTTTTTAGGATATCTATTTAACAAGGATTTTGCTTATTGTGATCGCTTATACCAATTGATTTGTTCTTTCATACTTATGAAACTTTTTCATAGTTTCATAGATTAATGAACAGTCCAATATTTTTATTTTTTTTGGAAAATCATCACATTTATATCTATGCCTTGTAAAAAGTGGAAATAATATTTGATTATATTAGTCAATTTTTGGTGGAATAAAAAGTGGAATAAATGTCAGAATAAATCATCAGTTTTTGACGTACATTGTAATTTTATTTATTTTTAAGTATCTTTCACTGTAATAAATGTTGGTTATATTATAATTCATTTGATTATATACATTCATTATTGGATTATATATTTTACACACACACACACACGTTTCCATCAAAATGTGTGTTCTTCCAACGTGAATAGTATTTCTTTGAAACTTGTTTTCCACGGACTTTCTCAAGGAAAAAAATATTTGTTTAATGAGAATTTATGTTTAATTCATTTTATAATCAAATATTTGCTTCATAATACAAATAAAATAAATACTATTATTTCTTCTGCACTTAATAATTAATAATTATCTCTATAATAATAATTAATAATTTTTTTCTTAGATGGCTAGGAGTATTATAGCCGAAAAAGTGAGTTGGACTCGAGAAAATGAGTCTCAATTTATCGTATTCTACCACCAAGAGTATCTCAACGGTAATCTCATTTCCTTATCCTTCTCTAACCCCCTGCTGCAATCCATTTGTGACAAGTTGAATGTTGTTACAAATGACCGTTCTCGCTACACTCTACAACAGTGTCGTAACAAATTGAAAAATCTAAAACGGGCGCGGAGATTATTGTACGATCCGAGGTACAAGCGGGGGTCGGGCTTACAGTGGTGTTATGAGAAAGAGACGATGATCGGGCCTAAGGATATTTTGGTATAAATATACAAAGTAATTCCTTTTTTTTTTCTTACAAAAATAACAACTTGACATAAAACAAAATCAAATATATTTACTTTGTTAAAAACTTATAGGAGCATCGTGACAACAAAGGCTTTCTTAAACGGGGATTGTCGCACTTCGACTTGTGTCCAGATTTGTTCAGTAACAACACATCTACTGGTGATGAGGCACGTTCTAGTGCTCATCTCCCTACCGAGGATGAAGTTGAAGATGAAATCTCCACTCCTAGAGCTGTTCCCATCCGATCTGGTGGTAGCACATTGAGTCCGGAGTTGGACCCTCAAGATGGTCCAAGTGGGGTCCGACAATATGGTCGAAGACGTTCCTTTATGTCAGCTGAAAAGGATGAGGCGCTTGTTCGAACGCTGAACCATTTTGATGAGTACCTAACCAAAAAAATGGCTCAACCAGCGGCGGATGATAACGACTTCCAACAGTGTTATGCTGCAGTGCGTGCAATGGAGGAAGTCCCACTTCGCATCCAGATGAAGGCATGCGAAAAGTTACGTGATCGTGCAACGCGCCATATGTTTCTTTCTTTCACCGATGATGACAAGCGCGCTTGGGTGGGAACTTTAGTTTGAGATGGGGTGGGATGTACTATCTATATAATATTATGTATGTTGTTAGTTGTATTTGTTATCAGTTGTGTTTGTTGCCAGTTGTGTTTGTTTGTTATGACTTTTATTTAGGGGTGTGTGTTCCCTATTTCAAACATTATTAGATGCATTATTTCATAATTATTATATGATCGTGATGTTCACAAAATTTTCCAATCACATATTAATGTATGTGTGACTATGCAATGTGCTCATTTTATGGCTGAAAAGTAGTTTTATTTATTTCTTTATTTATTTTTTAATGCATGCTAACTTATTTGAATTTCTTGTTTCATATTATTTACTTTTATAGGGTTAATTCAATTATGGCAAACTCTGATGATGATAACGTATCTAACGCCCCCCACTGGTTTGGTGATTCAAACTCTTCAGATGAAGAAGTCATTATGCGTTTCATGGCTCAAGTAGTACTTCCGAACGTACAACGTCAAGAGCCGGTTCCAGAAAATACCTCGCGATTGCGAGGTAGTGATTGGGTGGGAGAGATTTTATGGGCACCGACAATCGATTTTATAGAAATGTTCGGATGACAAGGCCTTGTTTCCACGCCCTTGTTGATTTGTTGACCACAAGAGGCTTGTTACCTCATTGCCAGCAAACTCGAGTTTCCGGTATTGAGTCTGTAATGATTTTTCTCCGAACGGTATCCATGCATTTACGACAACGAGATACTATGGAACGTTTCCAACACTCGCTCGAGACTGTTAATCGCCATGTTCACCGTGTGATGAATGCATTGGTCTCACTAGCTCTGGAGTTTATTGGTCCACCTAATTTCAATCATATACATCCGAACATTCTATACAATCCGAGTTTCTACCCTTATTTTGAGGTGATTTCATAATTCTAATCAAATTTTTGTTTCATACCTTTATTTTGTTATTATCATCATCATCATCATTCATTGACAATAAATGGTACAAAATATGGTGTTGTTGGAGCTTTGGACAGCACACTAATTCCTGCATGGGTACCAGTGAACCGTGCGAATGTCTACCGATCACGCAATCACTCAATATCTCAAAACGTGCTTGCAATTTGTGATTTTAATTTGATGTTCACCTATGTGTATGCTGGATGGGAGGGGAGTGCATGTGATGCACATGTCCTGATGGATGCTGTTAGACGTGACCCAAAATTTTCGTGGCCCCCGGATGGTAATATTTCACACAAAATCTATATAATTTGGAAAAGGACTTCTATAATTTATTGTGTATCTAACTCTTACAACGATTTTAGGGAGATACTACCTCGTGGATGCTGGATACATGAACTACGCTTGTTTTCTTGCTCCTTATTGGAACACACGTTACCACCTAAATGAGTTCAATGTTTCTGGCACCCAAGCGCGCAATCCGGCTGAGCTGTTCAATCATCGTCATTCTCGTCTTAGAAATGCAATAGAACGTTCTTTTGGTGTGCTTAAGAGCAGGTTTTCTATTTTGAGATGGGGTATGCCTAGTTATAGAATCCCAAATCAAACTAACATGGTGATTGCGTGTTGAGTGGTGCACAACTTCATTCGGAGAATGGGTCCCTTGTTTGATGGGACTTGTCCACACCATGAAGATGATGAGATGATATTCTCGCAAAGGACTTTTTCGAGCCAGCCACAGATTCAAGCACTAGGGCAATTCAGGGATGACATAGCGAATGCAATGTGGGATGCTAGAGGGAACTAATAGGTGATTGTCGATCTTCTTTGATTTGGTATCAAATTCAAACAATATTATTATTAATTATGTATCTTTATTAGGACTTATCATATTTTCACCATTTTATTTGAACAATGTTTATCTGAGTTTCTTTGTTTGAGTTTGACAATTAATAATTAATTGTGGTATGGTAAAGTACGTGCTTATATTGATATTCCCAATTTATATCTTTAATTGTTGTTTTGATTAAAATCTTGATTCTCGAGCATCTTGTTGTTTTATTTGTCATGTTATGTAATGTACAAAAATTAAAATAGGTAGACCTCTTATTTTGTTCAACTCAAAATGTAGTGAATTTAATCACTATTTGAAAATTTGAAGACCGTCCTATTACATTTTAAAATTTTTTATGGTAAATAGTTATGAATTTATAACAATCAACGAATTTTTTTATACTGATTTGTATCACGCTAAATAAATATTTATATGATTATATAATTTATTTATTATTATTTATATAAAATAGATATTTTTACTATATACTGCAAATATTTACATGAATATATATATATATATATATTGCATATAATATTTATATAGTTTAGATATATATTATTTATATAATTTACTGTTTATATTCTGTAGGTATTATATAAAACAGTTTATTTATATTATTCAAATTTATTAAATTAGGAATATATATATATAGTTCATCAATCATCCATCACCAATCATAAATCCATAAATTTTAATTATATCTTTAATCATTAACCAATCATCTAATCATTATACATATCACTTCCCACAATATAATAATACTAAAACACACCATTAAAATCTACTGATTTGATATTTACAGTAATAATCTAACCTATCACAATCCAAAACAAACACCATTTTTTACTATGCATTTAGTTGTGCACAGCAAGTTGTACACAACAGGTTGTGCTACGGAGGCCTCCAGCCTTGTCAAACATCCCCTTAGGCAATGTTTACTTTTATGAATTTGTATAAGGCTGTATAAGGATAGTGTTGTGATAAAAATGGGATATATTGAGGGATACATAATCCTGCCCGATGTTTACATGGGGGGATTGATTGAATAAATAATCCGGAAACTTGTTTACTTTATGTGATTAGGGTTAACGGAAAATCATAAATTACCTCATTGCCCTTATTATACAGAAATTCCCCAAAAAAATTTCTGAATCACCCTGGCAGCAATTCCTCCTCAGCGCAGAAATTTTCACACACACAGTATATTATATAAAAAATCCAAATTATTTTTCCATTTAATTACAAAATTTTCCTACCAATGTCTGTACTTGATTTGCCTAAATACTTCAATTATTTTCCTTTTTAAATAAATTGTAATATTTTTATTAAATTTTATAAACTACGTAAAGTAAACAACATCTGCTAAATAGTAAAGTATGGATGTATGTGGCCTTTCCAGTTCCATTTTACAGAAAGAAAACCAATAAAAATTGTTACAATTTCTGCAGAGCTCTACTAAATCTTAGGACCACCATCAGCCACTCTTAATATACACAAAAATGACACCTAGAAGTTCTCGTTTAAAGAGTCCCCCACAAACCCAATATTCTTATTCCTCATCAGATTCAAGAACCCAGCCGAGTCGACCCGCTTCAAATCGCAGCTTTCGGGCACCCATTTCCAAGAATTGATACTACCCATGTTTTCCCTTTGATTCCTGATGCAATTCCAAGAATTTCTGTGGAATGGGCAGGTGGAATCGTACACGGGTTTGCGAGAGGGATCAAGAACCCATTGCCCTCTGAAAAGATCGCATGGGAGATGGGGTAAAAGAGGGTTTTTGGAAGAGAGAGATTGTGGGAGTCGAGTAGTGGTGGTGCGGAAAGGCAGAAGTGTGGAGTAGAAGAAGATGAGTAAACAGGAGGGAATGATCAAGACTTCTGTCGTTTAGAGGTTTGGGTGGAGATATTTGTTTTGGTTTTGTTGGAGGGTAAAAGGGTAATTTAACTATGCCTTTTGCCCATGGGATTAAGTATCCCACCCCTTCGGTCGGGATACCGTATCACCCGTTTTCCCCTTGATTTTCGTGCCAATCCCGGGGCTCTGGGATTTGAGCACTTTTTGACCTTATAAAGTAAACATTGGATAAGGTCGGATAATTAATCCTTATCCAACCTTATCAGGTTAAGTAAACACTGCCTTAGGGTTTAATTAGAGGTTGAATAAATATACATAACTGACCTTCTTGCTTAATTGGCCGGCCGGTGTTTTATTAAGTTACATCAATATATTGAAGAATTCAAAACCTAGCGACTAGTTTTGAAAAGCAAAGCAAAGATTTAAAACACACACAGATAGCGGGACCAACATCACATTGTATGCATATCAGTATTATTGGTCCCAAGGAAGATCCGTCACTGGGTCAGAGGCACTTTGAGGCATAATCGGACGAAACTTGAACACTTGAATCGAAGCTGTCCTACTCAAGCAAAGGGGACTCACATCTAGCTTCTTCAATGCCATCATCTAAAACCTATTCACCCTCCCCTCACCAAAATACCTAAATCTTCAATCCACTAACCACCTCAGAAAGAGTCTTTGGGTTAATCATTCAAATTACCAATAGTCATTGCAAGAACAGCGCCCCTCTATAAAATGATGAAACCGGTTGCGATCTCTAACAATAACCTTCCGATTATAAACTGCTGATAAAATTTTGCAGAAGTTATGGCAATCCCCACAAATCCGGAGGTCCTTCGCAACTCTTATAGTAGTCCCAGGTGGGGTGGCAAGAACACCAAAAGCAATAGCCAACTTCTCACTGTGGTATGATAATGCATACGGGTCGGTTTTGTCTTCCTTATTGTGCTGTTCACAGGTTATTTCAGCTACATAGCCAGCAATCCTCAGTTGCTGATTAATTTCACCAAGCATTTCGTAAATTTCCTTCTTTCTTGGATGCGAAGTATCATCTGCAAAAAATTCATGAACCTTCCCTTTTAGATCAATTGTGCTAGAAGCCGGTATTGTCCTAATTCCTTTGTCCTTCATCATTTTCCTCACTTCTATTACCTGTTGTAGAAATGTGAAACAGAAACTTTTCATGCACAGATTATACAAATTTCATATAAACATAGAATTATGTATGTATATAAATTAGAAACTTAAAAAAATCAAAATTTACATGTGAATAAGCCATACGATCCATATGTCGTGGCAGTGTCTTCTCTTATGAGGATGATCGTAGGAAGAATAAAGTGATAAATACCTTTTTATAAAAAATATTATGACTATTAAAGTAGACAGAACAAAGTGAACCCAAAAGTAAAGGTGTATACAGGAATAATATATACATGTATGTGTGTCTTGACCCCTAAAAGCACCTACTTCTAGTGTGAAAAAACATTATGTCACAGCAGTTGAATTCAAGGCAGATAATGAGCTTTTATGCGGGTATTACAGGATTAAAGATTACATAATTGAAGTGAAATTTTGACTTGGATTTTCAGGTCTTGAAGCTTCAAATTGCAACATTACCTTCTCCCCATTCCCAGATGAAGAATAGATATTCAATAACAGAAGATAGTCCCCTGCTTCTTGAGCCTTGAGTTCAACAAGATGCTCAATTACTTGTTCTCCAAGAGAAACATTACGATGAATTCTACAAGCCCCAAGCAACGTCCTCCACATTGTCGCATCTGGCTTGATCCTCATTGACTTTATGAGCTCGTAAGCCTCGTCTAGCAAACCAGCACGGCCTAAGAGATCCACCATACACCCGTAATGGTAAACATTGGGTGTGACCCCATAATCTTGGATCATAGCTTTGAAGATCATACGACCTTCATTAACCAGCCCTGAGTGACTGCAAGCTGATAGAACCCCGGTGAAAGTCTGATCACCAGGTGAAATTCCTTCTCTTCGCATTTGTTTGAAGGCTTTGATGGCATCTCTGCCATAGCCAATACTGGCTAATCCTGAAATCATTGCAGTCCATGAGATGACATCTTTATCAGCAATCTGATTAAACACCTCATATGCTTTTTCAATGCATCCGCAACGTGAGTACATTGCAATAAGAGCATTACAAACATTTTTTGCATTGAGAAGACCATGTTCTACAATATGGTTATGAACTTTATGACCCCATTCTAATGCATTCAGGCTTCCACAAGCCTGAAGAACAAGCAAACAAGTGACATCATCAGGTTGGCATTCTTTTGAATTTCTCATTATCTCAAATAGCCCCAACACCTCCCGGGTCCGTCCACTACGAATATAGCAAGAAATCAACACATTCCAAGCAACAGTATCTTTATGAGACATTTCATCAAACACATTACATGCTTCACTACCCTTCCCTAAACATGAATAGAAATCCATCAGTGTGGTCAGCAAAAGGTTATCAGACAAATACCCGTCTCTCCAAATCATCGCATGAATCTGTATTCCAATAGACAACGACTCCATCTTCGTACAACACTTCAAAGCGACGGTCGCTGAGAGAGCGTTCGGCAAAACGCCTGAACGAATTGATTCTCGGTACAACTGAAAGCCCTTACTAGCTGAATTACGGTTCAATGAATGAGCTTTGATCATGGTGTTGTATAACGAAACATTGGGCTGCGGGAAGTCGGAAAAGATTCTATCAGAGTAGGATAAATCGCGCAACGGAGGGAGCGCAAAACGAGAGAGAAAGGCTAGGAAAACGGTGGGATTGTAATAATGGGAGGAGCGGAGGAGTGCAGAATGGAGCTGGAGCAGATGGGATTTTCGGGTACATGATTTTATGAGGGAAATGATGGTCTTTTCTTGATGAACGGCGTTCATCAGAGCTCTGGCTGGTTTTTCTGTTCTTTGGCAATGGCGTTCTATAGTTTTTTCAGTGCAATATTAACTATGCATTAAGGCTTGATGCTATTTTTCTTATATATAAAATTAGATTAGATTGTCTATTTTTCAAAATGTCAAATGTGGTAGAATTTCTAACCGCTGCTATCTTTCCGAATTATATTCTTTAATATATGTGTATATTATATATATATTATATATAGGACAATCTTTTACTTTCATTTTGCAATTGAATCCTATTATTTTGAAATGTGCAATTTCGTATAGATTTTTTAATTTTTATAATTATATACAAGAGGTAATTTTCTCATAGAATATTTATGAGATGTTTTTCAGAGCTCGACACCCTCCATCATCAATTCTTAGAAAATGTCGAATCAAACCATTTGTCCGGAAAAATATATTATTTATGTACTCATAATTAAATTTATATTTTTAATTATCATTTGTTGTTGTTGTATTTAAATATTTGAGTCGCATTCTATTATATGACAAAATGGTGTGGAGGACACACCACATCATCAAAAATCTAATCAACAAATTATAAAAATTAAAATTTATATACATTAAATTGTAATAAAAGTGGGAAAAGTCACACATTTTTCTGTAACTAACCCATTTTTTTCAATAAAATGATATATATATATATATATATAAGGATTTCTTTTTCTTTTGAATTTAATAACGGAAAGATATTCTTTTTTGTTTAAAATTTTAAACACTTATTCTTGGATGTAATAAGTAGTAAGCTGTTACGATTGTATAGAAAATTTTACTTCAGAGGAATTAATGTAAAGAGTGTTTGAACCTGTTTACCACATTTACTTTATACATTATTTATCCAATTCTGCCATTAATAGAAAAAACATAATCCTCTCAGAGTGCCTACCTTCCACTATTATTACATTTGTTTACGGTCCAAAAATAGTAAAAAAACATATGAATGAAAATCAAGATAACTCTAATCAACCAACACGATTCATATATATACGCCAACCTTTGTTGCCAAAACCAAGATTGCTTCATAAATGTGAAATGCCTTGGCAAGCTTACTTCTCTTTTATAAACGAAAAGAGCACAACGCCAGTTCTCGGGAGTAATGAAGTCGACTACTCTTGGTTGAACATAGCTGCATGTATTCAAAAATCGAATAAGATGGACCGTGTTAGATCTTTAATGATTGAACATGGTTGAATAAGAATTGAACATTTGGGTTTTGTCGCATTGGTAATTTTGACATTTTAGAAGAGATTATATTTGAAAAAAGAAAACAAAAAATGTATGTAGAAAATATTTAATAATGTATTTTAGAACACCCTTAATAACAATGACTCACAATACATTAAAGAAAAGGAAGGGCCAGTGATTCACAAAATGGATAATAATTAAGAACACAACATTTATACATATCAAACATCACATTCACAATGTGCATTAATAGTTCCCCTAAATTTTGTACACAAAAATATTCTATATCTACTACAAACTTTATATTTTTATTTTATTAATATACATTATATGTACGGTAATAATATCATATCAAGTAGAGAATCTCGACAGACATATAGCCAAAAGAGGCAAAATGATGGATAGCAATGTTTTCAAAACAAAATGTGACCAGAATTAGAAGAAAAACATAAGTCAGAGCAAAAAGGATTTGAATTGATGATCATCTTCCTCCTCCATCCATCTTCCATTAAAAAGTGCAGAGTTGGTGATGAAGGAAGATTCTGAACAAGCATTCATCAATTTTCTCGTTTTGTACTTTGCCTTAAAACATGCTTGTCTTAATCTCTTTGTACTGTCTTCCATTTCTAAATTAGGAATTTCCTCCATTAATTTCTTCTGCTGCTCAAGAATTTCTATAGCTTTTCTCATCTTCTCTTCTCCTTCGTCCCTCCCCGTTTTCTGTCATAAAAAATAATAAAAATTAACAATACTAACAATGATAATAATTGAAATAAATTCAGACTAATATTAACCTACGAGAACACAAAAAGAAATAAAAAGTTTCTTGCTTATCCCAACATCCGAAATCAAGATAATCTAGATGAAAATGATTAAATCAGTGATCATGTGGAGGCGAGCAAACCAAATACCAACTCTCTTACTAAGATTGTTCGTAAATGATTAAAGTTTGGGAATCAAGTAGGAGAGAGATGGGACGTACCTGCACATTCTCGATTAGGGTTTTGAGGCTCATCAACTTTCTACGAGGCCACCTCCTTATTCCCAACTCCCTGCACCTTCTCTTGAAAAGGGTTATGCCCACTTTAAGTTCTTTTGCTGCTTGTGCTATTGGAAGATAAAAGTACTGGGAAATGTCTTCTCTCGACAGTCTTTGAGAACCACTTCGACCATTTTCGTTCGTCGATTGTTTGAATCTTTTGTCTGATCCCTTATCTTCAACTGATGATTTCGGGTCATATTTTATCTTCTTCCTTGTGTTTTTGTTGCACAATGGTTGTTGCTGACGATCGTCAGATTCAAATCCGGAATGGGAGATATTTCCCTCTGAGATTTAAATCAACAGGTAAAAATGGGATTTTTGATGATTTGTGTGTGCTCATGCTCTTTTCTTTTATTTGTATGCGCGGAAGGGGAGCGAGATGAAAACTAGGATTCGTCGGTGACTCCAACCGCTAATAGGCCGGATCAGGCCCGTGAAAACTGGTTCGCAGGTCACAAATTTCTTTGTCTTATTTCTCTTTGTCTCATTCACAAATCCATCTTATCTTCGTGTTCTTTTTTGCGCCAAATTAGAAAGAGAATCGCTATAGCTATGAGTGAGATACAGATTATGATAATACAGAAAGGGTAATATTAGCATATTGGCATTGGGTAGGAAGAAAAAGAAAACGTGGGACAGACTGAATACGAGGGACAAATAGATTGTCAAATGTGTTACAAAGATACAGATTGAAGGGTTCTCTATATCCTTTCCCTCTACTTAGCTAGAAAACAACCCATCTACCAAGAAGCACTTAGGCGGAGAAGGTCGACTAATGCAGAAGAGCGATTGAGCCTTATTAAAGAGATCACTTCGGCGAATATAAAAGAAAAATTGAACTCAAACCCCCTACTGGCTCTCACTTCCCTACTTCTTCGTTCTGTAAAAGCCGATTTGTGAGAGAGAGAGAGAGAGAGAGAGAGAGAGTACCTGTGATGAGAGTGTCGTTTGGTACATAATCCTGAGTGGTAAACATGTCCAGCAAAGAAACAGCATGAGGCGTTTCTTGAAACGCAAATTCTGGGTGGAAATCAGCATACCCACAACTTGAACTGATTTAACACATAATGAGAAGATGAAAAGTTAATTAAAAAAAAAACTATTATCAAATATCTGGATCATGCTTTTCAATAAAAAGGCTAGGGTGTTGTGATCCAAGTTCATCTCTTTCTAGAGAAAAAATAAAAAATAATAATAATCCAACACACAGACACACATATATCTTTAATGTGATGCGATAAAAACCTGAAATGATCAAGTTGTGGGGGAAGCTGTGTCGTTGGTATGGAGAAATCATCTGCACATTGATCTTTGTCTACTATTGCTCCATAGCTAGGCCTCGCGTAGCCAGTTTCCATTTCTGAAAAGGAAACACTCGATCTTCTCTCTAGATGTTAAGTGTGTGTGGATGAGAAGAACTGGAATTAATAACAAAATAAATGTGTTCAAAAATGAAAATGGCGTAGTAATCATGATGATTTTACTGCTTCGGAGATCGTGCATGCATGTTAAACCTCCTCTAGCTGCCTCTATCTTTGTGTAATGTCTATTAATTCTTACATGTATACGTGTATCTATGGAGCACCATCTTCTATCTTATTAGCTTTCAAAATCTTCTATTCTTATATTTTTAAATAATAATCACACACACACATTCATTTAATAATATTATTAATCAACACATGACATATATTCAAAATAACAGAATAAAAAATAAAATTTAAAATAAAATAAAGAATCCAAATCTTATGTTCTCTCGCACAAGTTCTATTTTATAATCTTGAATATACACATGTTACAATTAACCTCTCTAATTTGACACTGAATAAGTTACAAATCTCATTAATATAATAATTTTTCCCAATCCTAGCTCAAGGATGTTGCTTAGTATAATACTCGATAATTAATAAAATTTTCTGATTAATAGATTTTAAAAATGGTTTTAAAGATGAGGTTAGATGATGATTAGATAAACACAATTAATAAACCAAAGTTCCAAGTAAATAGGGGTTGGAGCTTGAATTCGTGATACTAAAACTAGTTATAATAATATTCCTTAATTTGGTTCACTCTTTTATTTTATGTTTAAATTGATGTTTTTTCTTAACTCTTATAAATTATGGCTGCCCAGATTCATAATAATATATTTGAGTAAATTGGCCATAAGTTTTTACATGTGCATTTTAATAAATAAATAAGATTGTTTATCCAAATATTTCAACTTAAAAATATTAGTGGCAGTTAGTTAATGAATTGAAGTGAAACGGTTGTGACGGACCAATTAAGTTTATATCCAATTATTGAAGTTTCACGTTTATTTAGCATTAATTGCTATTCCTTTGTAAGAGGATGTTACATATAATTTATTACGTTCAGATTACTCTTTGGTCCCCAAAAAAATGTCCATTTATTACAATCAAATACAAATAATTGTCTTTTATCATATTATGTGTGTGTGTGTGTATATACACACACACAGTGTGTGTGAAGAAGATCACAGAGAGTACTGGTTTCCCGTTTTGTCAACGACTCAATGCAGAGGGATGAAGAGAGAGAGAGAGAGAAGGGTCAGAGGAAGCTTTTAAAGAGGATGACTGTGGAAACCCTGCTAAGAATTATTTTTGAGTGCTTGCCAATGAACCAAGGCCACGTGCTTCCCCTGCCGTACAAACATTTATTGCCACAGGAGAATAATTCATTTTAGCCCAATCAAGATTATTATTTCTTTTATATTTTGAGCATTTGACTAATCAATGCCACGTCATGCTGGGATTACAGTAGTAATAATGATTAATGCTGTGTTTTTCTTTGATAGACATTACTTTTTTAAGATTACGAAGCAAGTATATAATGAGAGAATTCATATTCTCTTTTTTCTGTTATTTTTTCCCTCCAAAAAAATAATACCATTTGAGCTGTATAATAGGGCACCTGGGGATGGGAAAGCCTTCGACCTTGTCTTAATCATCTGTTTGACATGCATACAGCTCATCTTTAAAGTGTAATGATGAGTTATAACAGTGAAATATAATTTAAAAACATTAAAATTGCAAATAAAATATCATTTAAAGTAAAGAATAAACTCAGACAATTTCAATGTTACACCCAGTACACACCACCACCAGATATTTGCACACACGCACACACCCACCCACAATGGTATGTGCAAATACATGGTGAAAACAAGCACAAGGTGCGCAAGTTCAAAATAACTGTTAAATCACTACAATCTTATACAATATAGCAGGAAAGCCTTTGAAAGAGGTAGTAAAAGTGTGATAAAATTGGAACCACAATCTTATACCAAGAAAATATATATTAAATTAACAAGATCCTGTCAAAATTAAAGCATTGAAGCTACAGCAAGTTCTACCTCCCCAAGAAGAGTCCATCACAGGTTCTCTTTCTCCAACACAAATATATCACGGGGGTATTAAACATACTAGAGCCATTTTTTTTTTTTAAAGTACGAGTGAAATTAATATTTCTTCCCACCTCTGCCACGTCCACGTCCACGCCCACGCCCACGCCCGCCTCCTTTTCCATGCAATGCCTTGTTCACATCATGTTTGACTTGCATGTTTTCGGGCAAGGGAAGTATGTGGTCCACACACTTTCTGAAGCTGAAGTCATCAGTGGATTCATCTACCCTGATGAGGAAGAAGCAGCGGCTTTTGAATTGGGGGTGGAAGCGGACTTGGAAGGCTTTGATGCCTTTCCCGATCTTTCTCTCTGCCTCTAGATGGCCTTTCTTGAGCAGTTCTTCCAGCACCATGTGTTCGTACTGAATATAAGAAAAATAAACTAGTTACATCCTGGCCTTAATGTTAATTGAAAGTATGCAATCAACTTCACAATATTAAAGTTGCACTTGTCTGTAGAGAGTAGAATGCTGCAATTGAACATGCTATCTTATCTATTTTAATCTGAAGATATGAAGAAAATAAAACATGTCGAGTTTCAAAATCCCCCAAAACAAAATATAAATAAATAAATAAATAAAGAGAACAAAACACATATGAAGTAAAGTTGAAAAATCCTAAGAACAAAATGCATTGCATTCCAACTTGAACAACCACTTTGGCAGAACAACATCGTTCAACCTCAGTTTGCTTGAATTAGTACATGTGTCATTTGCTAGAATCATGAATCCCACCGTAAATTTTGTCAGTTCTGGAAAGGCAAAGCTTTTCTATAGAAACTCAATTATGAAGGTTCAAATTCGCACTTGTCACAACAATCATCAACGTAAAACAAAGAGAAGAAAAATATTGCTTGCTTTAGTCTAATCTTTCAATTAAATATCAGAAAACATTTAACAAGTGGTAGCAGATAGCATCCACTTAAATTACTCCAACCGCAAATATATACGCTTTGAAAGAATGCAATTTATACTGAAATCCACATCCAGCCATTATCAGGTGCCCAATATTTCCTACATGGTACTTTTCATTGCTAATGAATGCAATAAAGTGGCTAACAAATATGATCAAGAAGTATACTGAAGTTCCTCATCTTTAGTTTAACCCACAAAAACCAACGAAAAGACTAAAGGACCTAACTCTTCCACCAGTAGACACAAATATAGATTTCAACGGTCAATCGCAGGGCACTGAAAAGATAATGGAAAATCAGAAAAGGGTTCCATCTTCACGCAAAAGTGACCGAGTTTTGGTGTTGCACACAAAATGTGGCAACTGTCTTTCTTGAGGAAGCAAACTGCCAAAATACACCATAGGATCATACCAATCCTGTTACATTTTGGGTAAGGTGGCACTATTTGCCCAAAATATTAATCGGACTTTGAGCACATCTATGCAAACTCAATTACCTTTCTGTAAAATCCTATCACAGCAATCCCACCCCTGTAAAATGCTAGTTTACTTTGTTGTATTCAATCAATGAATATGTTTCCAGTTCATGCAAAACCATCTGAGTAATTTCAAGTACATTGTATGATAAAAAAAACAAGAACAAGTCAGAATTTCAGTTACTTTATGACAAGCAGAAATGATATCTTGCGCCCCCACCCCAAAAAAAAAAAAAAAAAAAAACTAATCAACATATCAGGGATTGAACCAAAATAGAATCAAATCCATTTACCATAACCATAACAAATATTTCAAGTTTTAGTACCGAGAACTACGAACTTTCAACAACACTTTGGCCGGTAAAACATAAAACTCATAATCTTGGTTACCTTATTGAGATTGAGATTAGGAGTCCAGGTATGAAGAAGCTTATAAAAGTAATCAAACATCTGAACAGCCGAACCGAAAGTCTTCGGCCCGACAGTGGCCGGGCCCGATTCCTTCTCCTCTCCACCATTCTCCTGCTCTTCAGATTTTCCCTCTTCATTACCAGAAGTCTCGATCTGCGGCTCCATGACGGACTTATCATCCTCGTTTTTCGCTCTCTTCTCCCCCTTCTCTTCCGACTCCTTATCTTCCTCCCTGGAGCGCTTCACGCCGCCGTCTTCCGGATCCTCCACCGGAGCCGGGTTGTTGGAAGTTTCGACTTTCTGCTCGACTTCCATTGGGACCTCCGGAACTGCCTCGTCCGCCATAAGTGAGCAGTTAATTCCAACCTAGGGTTTTTAGGGTTTTAAATAAATCTTAACCCGCTCCTTTTTGCATATGACTTTTTCTTTACTCCTTATTTCTGATTTATAGATTTTATTTTCTGGTTTTGAGGTCCTGAGGCCGTAGATGGGTCATGGCCCATGAATCTCTAAGTAAGCCCAATGTCTACTCTTTGGGCCATTTTGTTACACATCAATGGGCTTCATTGAATAAAGCAATTAGATGTGCACCATTACGATATGTGATGTACATTTACGTAAGTTATAATATATATATATATATATATATATATATATATATATATATTATTCAGTTTGAATAGTTTTCTTATATTATACTATGTTGTTTTTATCTCGAAAACTATTTTCGTAATTAATAATTTACACAATATTTTAAAATAAATTATAGAGCGCAAACCCAACATAAATTGTCTATCCACTATAATTTTTTAAATTCAATACAAATATTTTCTTATTAAAATATATTGCGATGAAATAATAAATTATATAAATTAATAGTATATTATAAAAATAAATTTCTTTAACTTTTTTTTTATATTCGTAGCTCAAATTCATATAAAATTTTAATATATTATTTATTCAAATCCAACACATAATTTTTTAGAAAGACTCATATACATATGTTAGTAATCCAAATACCACTTACATTTTTTTCGTGTGATACACAATTTATAATATATTTCAAAATTAAAATAAAATATATTTATAATATAATTTGAAGTAATTTCAATATTTAAGAATATTTCAAGTATTTTATTATTTTATTAGTAAATGAATATTGTAAGAAAATAACTTTTTATAAAAGACAATATTCCTTGTATTCAAAAATGGAAGTATTGTTCCCTATCTATTCCAATCTGATGATCTATTGTATCTTCTTATGTTACAAAAATATATGATAGGGTTAGATGTGTTAATATATAAAAATAAAATATGAATATTTGGATTTTATATAAACAGTGCAACATTATGCATTTTACTCAAACTGGAATATTATAAGGCAAAAGAATTTAAAAATAAAGTGCGCATATTTTTAAGATAATAAATAAATAATGAAAAAGCATAAAGTGAATAATTGAATAAGCACAAGAAACCAAGACTCTTTTTTTTTTTTTTTTTTTTTTTAATTTGGTGCATAGAGAGAAGAGCTTGGAATTCTAAAGGTTGTGCTATGGATAAAGCAAATGCATAGATAGTATTTTTGGGAAGAGATTTTTTGTGTACTATCAGCTTCTCCCAATATTCCACTTTTCTATCTTTTTTGCATTTCTACTTATCCCAATTTCGGCTCCTTCTTTTAGTTGTTTTTAACAAATATTTATATGTCCGACTAACGCTGATATTAATGAGTATATCATTGATATATAAAATATTTATAATTATAAACCATTCATTTATGGATTTATACTATATATTAATAGTTTACGTATTAAAATATATTATAATTAGTTAGTCAGACAGAATGGTAACAACAAAATAATGACACTACTATTAGGATAGTAATTGGATTAAACCCTACTGCTAGATTTCTTTTATGCATTTAAACTCATATAATTGGATACATCAATTGTTTTTATCATCAGTTCACCAAGTAGTTTTTTTTTTTCCCTTGTCTTTTATTCATCACTTAATTTGAAAGTGAGGAAGATCTTTTGCTCTCCACCCTGCTCTCATCTTTGTTCCACGTCATAGACTAAGGTAGCATTTATCATCTTCGTTTCGTCGCACGTAACCAATACTTATCGTGTGTAATTCGGTATTATCAATACATACCAGATGTCTTATACAGATAATATGTATTATCAATAATGTGATAGGAAATAAAATACTATTTTAAAAGTCACATATTCAAGATAAATAACACACATCTTTCATATTTTCTATAACTCAAATATTTGAATTAAAAAACAATATTTTCTTGTTTCAAAATAATATTTTAACACTGTATTCACAATTATTGATACTCAACGTAGATGTTTGATCATTCAACCATCAAATATAAGATTTGTGGTTCAAAATCTCACAGGATAAATGTATTTTTACAAAATAAATCTTGTCTTTTAAATCTCCATGATAGTTCAAAGCTACTCGTGGGGACCAATAGACATGTCTTTGGTTGAAGGATGGTCTAAAGAACAAGGCAAGGAATAGGATGTGAGGGAACCAATGCAAAGATTCTTGGCTTCTCAAGATTGATGTTTTTCTACCTACCTTTTTGTTCAAACCTGTTGCAGTCTTCTAAAACAGCCTTATGTTGCTTCTTTGGCAGGCTTATGATTGGGTGAATCTAGCTTCTCTATATGCTTTGGGTCCCCTTTTGTACTTTACGCTTAAATCCCATAAAACACATCAAGTACAAATTAGCCATTTAAGCAATAGAGAAGGCTCATTTTCAGACAAAGAATCCATTCTCTGTCATCATTGTTCTTGACACCAAATTCTCTCACCTTAAGAAAATGTGCTGCTTAACCCATAGGATCATCATCCTTGTACTCTTTGTTGGGTTTCTGTCTGTCCAACCAGAGAATGTTTTAGCCTCAAGAAACATAAATCTTTCTCTGAGACCGGAGAGATTGCTCGAAAGAAGTTCCCGGATTCTGAATGCTGTTGCCTTAGACGAAATGAACATGCCAGTAAATGCCGCACCTTCACCTGCAATGACTTTAGACCCAGATCAATCGGAAAAGAGACCCGTTCGAGGAGGATCGGACCCTATTCATAATAGATGCTGATGCATGTACAGATGGTCCTCCAAAGTGCTAGCTGAGGCTAAAAATACTGCTTCAAGCCTATCACGATGCAGAGAACCTGGCTGTAATGATGAAATTTTTCTGCATCTGAAGGTTCCTCTATAGTTTGTTTTGCTACGATTGTTCAATTTGTTTAGATCACTGCCTCTCTCTCTCTCTCTCTCTCTCTCTCTCTCTCTCTCTCTTTACAGCTCAAAGATGGAAAACTATGAGGAGTAAGCACCAATATTATAGATAATAGCATAGCTCCAATACATGCAAACTATGATGTTCAATTTCAAATAGGAATCTAGTTTTCTGTCTACAGTTCTATATCTTTTTACTTTATTATCCTGTAATGAATTTCATATATCTGAAGCATCAGCTACTCAGTTACAAGTTACAACCAGGTTTAAACGACAGAGAGAGAGAGAGAGAGTATATTTCTGTGTCAATTTTAGGCTGTAATAGTCTGGACAAGAAAAATTGAATCAAGAATCATGTATAAACTTGCCAAACCAAGTGTGTATATTCTACATCAGTTACAACTTATAAATCATAAAATCCCATTATTAAACCTGTATCGGTTAGTCATTAAAGAAATTGTGATCTTCTGTACCTGTTCTTCCTGTGAAGATCCAACTGTGTAGGCATTTTCTTCCTGTAAACAGTCTGCCAAATCATATCAACAGCATCGCTAGGCCGAGACGGATACTGATACTCATAGTGTCGAGTAATCTCCTTTAATCTTTCCCACATTTTGGCCCATCTCTCTCTCTTGATTCCTCTGAGAAGATTCAGAAGGAAATCCTTCTTCACGGCATCTGATGCACGGACAAATACGCAAAATTCAGAATAGTCGAGTACGTCTTCAAATGGCAGCTCGATTTCATCACTAATGACTACAGGAACACAGTGGCTAGCAATGGCATCAAACAGACGATTGGATGAAGGGGTGTCCCCTGCAATATTAAGGCAAAATTTGGATGAGGCCATTCCCTTGCTTGCTTTGCTAACCCCGTGTGCTCGAACACTTCCGAATGTGAAGTGTACGTCTTTCTCGTCTTTAAGAAGATAGTATAGTTCTTGGCGTATCGCACCACCCTGGAAATTATCAAAAACCACCCGAGTCTTAGCTTAATTACATAAAAGAACTCAGCTTTTTCAAAACTTACAAAAATCACCCTTGATATTTGTACGAAAAATACAAACCTAACAGAAGAAGCACGAAACTCAGGGAGTTCCATTTCTTCCTTTACTATCCTGTCTTTTCCTACACCTATTTCCAATTTTTTCCTAATTTTTTTAATTGTTCATTTATTTTCTTCATGAAAAGTTTACTCTTCCAAAACTGCATCATCAGTTTCCTCGGATGTATTTTTCACAGACTAAAGAAAATTATTGCCTTGGAATAATAGAGGATTCGAATATTTAGCCAACACCTATTATTCTAAGGTAAGAATTTTCTTTAGTCTGATACAAGCACCCTAGGAAACCGATAATGCAGTTTTGGAAGAGTAATCAAACCTTTCAGTTATCCTTGTGGAGTAAAGAACATAACCACCATTCATTACTATGAATAGGAAAGTGTATCCTAGAAGTGAAGCTTAGGCTATTTATTTTCAGGAACTTCTCATAATACTAATTTAGTTTTTCCTATTCTTGAGAATGAGACAGAGCTTAAATGCTGTTCAGATTACATATTTAACCTTCCATTAGTGAATCAAATAAAACCACACTAGGATTAATATAAACACCTAAAACAGTAACACATTTTTTCTTTTTACTTTTTCAATCAAACATGAACAGAAGAAAGCTGACATTTAACTCTACCATCAAGAAAACTAAGCATTCAACAAACATAGACACATGCGAAGTGAATATATATAGAGCTTACATCTTTCCTGTAAATTGCTCCTTGGAAATAGACCAGTTTCGGCCTTTGGTCAAAGGGGGCCGAAATATCAGCTGGAATGGTCCTCACCATATGTTTGTAAGGAGCAATCACGTCCTTCTCAATATTAGCTGTTTCAACTGGATATCTCCCAAAATCCGCAAGCACAAACATAGCAGAACCGAGCTTTTCTCTAGCAATCAACATGCTATTCGGATGATGAGCTACAATCAAATGATCTCTCCCACCTGATCGCTTCCACTCTTTCTGATTTTTCAGAAAGTCCACCAATCGTTCTTGCAACAACCTATCCACACTAACATTTTGCTTTCCCAAACGCTTAGAATGCCGGTTATAACTCAAAGATGAGAAAAAGGGTACAAAGATTACATCAGCTACACTCGAGTTCTCTACTCTAATTGCAGTACAAGGCCTAGCTACATTTTCAGCATTTGATTCAAGAAGATCCAGAGTAAGCCAATATTCTGCACTATGCTGTAAATTTAAACCACCAGGGTAAGATGGTAATTTACTTCGGTCATTAACATTAGGCCATCTTTGTGTTTCATTCCCCTTCCAGCCTAACAAACCGAAATGAAATTCAGGAGGCAAGTCATACATATATGCCCTAAGAAGAGCCTGCTTTTCATCACAAGATTTCTTCCTATATCTTTCTCGTTCTTCCATGACCTTTTTTGGATCAAAAACAGGACTTTTCGGTATATAGACTTTGGCATTTGATTTAGAGCTAACTGATGCATTATCTGAATCTATAAACTGAACAACTGATTCAAGACTGAAAGAACTATCAGTAAAATCCAGAAGGGATAATGAAGAAGAAATCAAAATAAATATTGAAAAGGCTATTAGGCAAGAAAGGGATCTTGAGGATAGCATTCTCTTTTCTGAAATTGAAGACATCTTGAATATGAGAACTAATTCATCCAGGTCAAGTTGAGCACCAATCTATGTACCCCGTAGATAAAGACAGAATTCAAGTTCCTTCACTAAAAGAAGCAGAGGCAGATGATATGGAATTAAATGCCAAATCCCATACTTTTAATAACCTCATTAGTATGTCACAGCACACAGCACACAGGTTTCAGCAATCTTTGATGGAAATTTTCCTTAAAAGCACATTTCACATGAAATGGTATGTTCTTTGATGCTATAAAGGTGGTACCTTTCTAATAGAAGAGGGGATCAAAAGTGTTGTTATTTGATGCTATAAAGGTGGTACCTTCGTAATAAAATAGGGCATAGATCAAGATTAAACAACCACCTCCATCATACCAGACCTGTCAAACTTAACCTAGAACTCACCCATCTCTTTGGTCACCTCATAATTTTCCCATTCTAATAGCGCAGTAATTATGACTCAAAACCTACCTGCAAATGTGAAACACACACATACACACACAAAGCTTCTGAGTAGAAGACAAATATCATTTAAATAAAAAAAAAATAAAAAAAGAACTCAGAGCGTAGAGACTATCAAGCATAAAACTTAACCAATAATCAATTTTTTTCATCTGGGTCTGCAAGATTCAGTATTTCTTTTGAGACTTGAGCACCAAAACATCATAAGAAAAGGAGTACCTGATTTCAGCTGCCCGAAGTATTCTCACATGGTGACACAGCTCGACTCCCACTTCTTCGATTCTTCAAATTCCCACCAAATTTCTAATCAAAACTATGAATAATGATTAATTAAGATCGTAATTGTGTAGCAAGTATAATTATCTGGGTTGACTTGAAAAGTGGACAGTGGTGGAATACGTCGTAAAGACTTGTGCTGTCCAACGGAAATATATACATCTTAATGTAATGAATTACTTTCTCCCATGAAAAGTTTCCAGAAAGTCAAGCTTGTGACAGGGAATTTATTTATTTTAATAATTTGAGTTTAAGGTAAGTGCCTGAGAAGAAACAGACATTCTGATATTGCTTCCTTTTTTTGTATTTTTTCCTTTTAAATTAATTATATTGATGAGTTGGTGTTAAGTGGGGAAGCACCAATCTCATTTTCTCAGTTAGAGGTAGGAGAATTTGGTGAACAATCGTAGTATTAGGTTTAACCAATATTTATACAGCGATGCAAGAATTGTAATATAATTTTTTATTATAAAAAATATTGTGAAAAAAATTATATAATAAAAATTAAGATTAAATAAATTAAATTAAACTTTTATTTTTTATTTTTGAAACGTGTCAGATTTTTTAAAATAATATATTGTTGATATCTTTATTAAGGAATAAATATATTTCTCTCATTATTTGATTGTATATTGATTCATTCCTAGATTAGTGCCATTATATATTCTTCCTAAATTAGAATAGGTCAACACTTTCTCTCATTATTTGATTATATATTGATTCATTCCTCCTAAATTAGAATAGGTCAACACTTTTGTAAATATATATCTCTGTTGGTGTTGTAAACATTTTATCAAGAAAAATACAGTTCAACATTTTACCACATTTCTATATGGTATCAGAGCAGAAACGGTCCTAACTTTCTTCCCGTTTCCTCCGCTGCAATTTTCCGTTCGTGCACAGATCTGATGGCAATGACGACCACCGGCGAGTTCTCCGCCGTCCCTGCTATCATACCCCTCTCTGCACGCCACAATCTCCCTATCAAATTAACGCACAAGAACTTCACCTCTTGGCGTGCTCATCTCATTGTTTTGTTACGCGGACATAACCTGCTCGGATTCATTGATGGGTCACGCCCATGTCCGGCCAGGGCCGCCGACGGCTCTAATCTGGCCGTCGTTGAAGCGTGGGTTCAACAAGACCAGCTTCTTCTCGCCGCTATCTTCGGCTCCCTTACGGCGGAAATACTTCCCTTGGTTTCATCCGCCTCCACCGCCGCAGAGGCATGGGGTATTCTTACTCGTCTCTGTATGAGTACATCGCGTTCTCGCGTAAACAACCTCAAGAGTGATCTTTTTCGGGTGCAAATAAAGGATCGCTCTATAACTGAATTCTTGCATCACGTTAAAAGCATGGCTGACGAGCTCTCCCTAATTGACGAGTCCGTCAAACCCGATGATTTAACCCTATTTATCATCAACGGACTTGGCCCGGAGTACGCCTCCATCGTTGGTCCGATTAGGGCTCGTGAGACTCCTCTTCGGTTCGAGGAATTGCATGACCTCCTATGTGCACATGAATCCTCGCTACGTTCGTCGGAGGCAGCCGCTGCTTCGCTTGTTGCCACTGCTAACACCGCTCGCACTGGTGGTGGTGGTGGCGGTGGTCGTTCAGGTGGTTCGAACAAAGGTCGTCATGGTAGTTCTGGCGGTGGGCGTCGCCAGCCCCAGATGACCACGTCTGGTTCCTATTGGCAGGGGTCTGGTTCGTCGGCTAACTCACAAGGTCCGAAGCCTTCTCCTGTAATCTGCCAATTATGCGGGTATCGAGGTCATGCACATGCCGCCGGGTGCCGCCTCCCATGGCACACGCTGTTTCCTCGCTAGTTGGGTCGCGACCTCAGTCCTCTTGGTTGGTGGATTCGGGGGCCTCCCACAGTCTTACATCCGAACTTGGCAATCTATCCATTCACTCAGAGTATGATGGCACCGACGAGGTGCACATAGCTGACGGTACGGGTCTTCCTATTTCTCATTCTGGTATTGGATTTCTGAAATTTCCGTCTCGTCAGTTCTTATTATCAGATTTATTATGTGTTCCTACTGCTCAGCGCAATCTGTTATCTGTTAGTAAATTTACTCGGGATAATGATGTTTCGATGGGATTTTTTCCGTCCTATTTTCTTGTTAAGGATCGGGTAACGGGGACTCTGCTGCTTAAGGGTGATTGTCAAGATGGTGTTTATGCTCTGTCTTCGTCTAGTACTCTGTTGAAGTCAGCTTCTGTTGGTGTTCGTACTACTTCATACAATTGGCATGCCCGACTTGGTCATCCGTCTGTGGAGACCAGTCGATTTATTTTGAACACTTTTAACTTACCTGTCTTGAATAAATCCCATGTTTTGGGGAATAATTGCGTTTCTTGTCGTTTGAGCAAGGCTTGTAGACTCCCGTTTGGAGACACTTCATTTACTGCTGAGCATCCGTTGCATTTTTTATATACTGATGTGTGGGGTCCTTCTTCTGTCTCAAGTGATGGGTCTAAATATTTTTTGCTGTTTGTGGACTTATTTACTCGTTATTGCTGGTTGTATCCCATGTCTGCTAAATCTGAGGTTGCATATATTTTCATGAGTTTTAAACCTGTGGTTGAGAAGCAATTTGGATTTCTCATTAAGAATTTATACTCTGATAATGGTGGGAAATTTCAAACCTTACGTTCACCTCTCAATCGTTTGGGTATTAGCTGGCTCACAACAGCTCCTTATACCCCTCAGCAGAATGGTATGTCCGAGCGTCGGAACAGACATATTCTCGAGGTTGGTCGTGCACTACTTGCACATGCTAATCTCCCGGGTTCTTTCTGGTCATTTACTTTGCAAACAGCTGTTTATCTGATAAATCGTATGCCCACACCTGTCCTCCAGAATCGCACTCCTTTTCATATGCTTTTTGGACGGGCTCCTCACTACTCTAAGTTAAGGGTTTTTGGGTGCCTCTGTTTTCCCTGGCTTCGGCCCTATGATTCTGACAAGCTATCTATGCCTTCTCGTCGTTGTCTCTTTGTTGGGTATTCTACCTCTCAAAGTGCGTATCGGTGCATGGAGATCTCCTCTGGCAAGATCTTTCTATCTCGACATGTTCGATTTTTGGAGGATACCTTCCCGGGTTTCTCGCCTTCACTTTTGGTTTCCTTACTTGATGAGCATGCTACCTTATCTGTTTTACAGTTGCCTACTATTGATCCTGTTCCTTCTACTATGGCTCCTCCTGTGGACAATCCTTTGCCACCTGTCTCTGGAACTGTTCCTTCTGGCTCACCTCCGCGTACCCATGGTATGCGTACGCGTAGTCAAAATAATATATTTAAGCCCAAGGTTTTGAACAGTGCCACTAAGTATCCCCTTCCGGATGATGTTGAGCCTTCTACTGTTAAACAGGCTCTTTCCTCGCCTCAGTGGCGCCTTGCTATGGATGACGAGTTCACCGCTTTACAACGTCATGGTACGTGGGATCTGGTTGCTCCCCCTCCCAATGCTAATATTATTGGTTGCAAATGGGTTTTTCGTCTTAAGCGAAAGCCCGATGGCACGATTGATAAGTACAAAGCGAGGCTTGTCGCCAAGGGTTTTCACCAACGTCCTGGGGTTGATTTCACTGAGACATTTAGTCCTGTTGTCAAGCCTGCTATGATACGTTCTGTTCTTACTCTTGCTGTTTCTTCTGGTTGGACTATTCGTCAATTAGATGTGATTAATGCATTTCTTCATGGTGATCTCGCTGTGCCTGTTTATATGTCTCAGCCTCCGGGTTTCAAAGACTCGTCTAATCCTACGCATGTGTGCTTACTTCGGCGCTCCTTATATGGTCTTCGTCAAGCCCCTCGTGCTTGGTACGATTCTTTGTGTGCTGCTCTGGTTCAGTTTGGTATGGTCCGTTCTAAGGCTGATTCTTCTCTGTTCACCTTTTTTACGGGCTCGGATACTCTTCTGGTTCTTGCTTATGTTGACGACTTGGTTCTCACTGACTCTAGTTCATCTTTACTGTCTGCCTTGATTACTCACTTGCAATCCTGCTTTGCTGTCAAGGATCTTGGCCCGTTGTCTTATTTTCTTGGTGTTGAGGCTTCCCCGTGCAAAGAGGGTTTATTTCTCTCTCAGCACAAGTATACGGTTGATCTTTTGAGACGTTTTCAGATGGATGGGGTCAAACCAGTGAGTACACCCATTTCTCTGAAGTCGGCTCCTGCTTCTGGCTCGGTTTCTCCGACTACTTATCGAAGTGCCCTGGGTGGCTTACAGTATCTCACCCTTACCCGGCCTGATATTGCATTCACCGTTAATCGCTTGGCTCAGTTCATGTCCGCACCCACTTCTGATCATTGGCTGGCGGTTAAGCGTCTGTTCCGCTACCTTAAGGGCACTCTTCATCATGGTTTGCTGCTACGACCGGTCTCGCAGTTCTCTTTGACAGCTTACTCGGATTCTGACTTTGGAGGTGACCTTTCAGATTGCAAGTCTACCTCTGCCTTCATTATTTTCCTTGGTACTACACCTATTTCCTGGAGGTCTCGTAAGCAACGTGGAGTTGCTCGCTCTTCTACTGAGGCCGAATATCGGTCCCTTGCTTCTGCCGCTTCTGAGGTCTGCTGGCTTCGTCAACTCTTTGATGACCTTCGTCTCACACTGGTTGCTCCTCCGAGAATTCTGTGCGACAACATGGGTGCAACTCGTCTTGCTCTTAACCCAGTGCTTCACTCTCGTATGAAGCACATTGCCATCGACCTCCACTTCGTTCGGGACCTCTCTTCTAAAGGTGTTCTCTCTGTCTCCTATGTGAATACATTGGATCAGCTTGCGGATCTTCTCACTAAGCCTCTCTCTCGGGCTTGTTTTCATAGTCTTCGTTCCAAAATTGCCATTGCTGATGGCACGTCTATTTTGAGGGGGCGTATTAAGGAATAAATATATTTCTCTCATTATTTGATTGTATATTGATTCATTCCTAGATTAGTGCCATTATATATTCTTCCTAAATTAGAATAGGTCAACACTTTCTCTCATTATTTGATTGTATATTGATTCATTCCTAGATTAGTGCCATTATATATTCTTCCTAAATTAGAATAGGTCAACACTTTTGTAAATATATATCTCTGTTGGTGTTGTAAACATTTTATCAAGAAAAATACAATTCAACATTTTACCACATTTCTATAATCTTTTATAAAAAAATGATTAATTATCTTATATGAGACTTAGACCACCGCAACTACTTGAATCAATTACAAATATTCAAACCACCCTCAAAATATTAAGATAAAATAATAAATAAATAATTTAAAAAATCAGTTGTTTTATTCAAATAATCAAATACTTTCATTTTTTATTAAAATAGTAATTTGATTAATTTTATATTTTGGAACATAAACACACCGCAAATAACCTACTTCATCATCTATTAATCTAACTCAAATATTATAAACTAAAATCTAAATATTATAACTCAGATATACATAATTTATATTTTATTTATATATATAATGTAGATGGAAAATTGAAGAACGTAAAATAGGAAATTTTATATATTTTAGGTAAAAAAAAGGATTAAAAAATATTTTTTCAACATTTTAAAATTGTGTAGAAAATTAAATTAAGAAAAAGTTGATCCCCGTCGGCGCCTCTCTCTCCCCTGCAACACACACAAAAGCGATCGCCATAAACCAAACACTACTTTATCTTTTTTTTTTTTTTTTCTTTTAACACACTATTTTTGGCGAAAAAATAATAATTATATAATTTATTTCAATTATTTTTTATATTAATATAAATACAAAATTAGACCAAATCTATTATTCATCCTAAAAAAATACACACACAAAGAAAAATATTCCAACCGAAAACACGAAAAGTCATGTGAAACGGTTGCATGTGTGACACGATTTAAGATATTACTTGTTTAACGATAAAATATCACTATTTTTTTATGTGCATTACTTTTTATTAGTTACCTTAAAAAATAGTGATATTTTATAGTTAAATAAAAAAAATTATCGTCACACAAATAACACCTTAAATTTTTAAATCGTGTCATACGTCCAATTAATTCATAGAAGAATCAGATAACTATAAAAGTAAGTCCAAAAAAATGTTATTCTCGCTAATTGGTCAGCCGGTCCATTGGCTAATAGTCGATAGACTCAACATGTCACTCACTCAGTTTAGCCATTTAGTCAGTCATACGGCTGCTAGATGGGTTTTTTTTCAAAATAATGCAAAAAAAAAAAAAAAAAATTACGAAATAGGCATGTTTCCGAACAGTTTTTAAAAATAGGTAAAACGTCACCGCCGGTGACGTTATTTCAAAAAAACGTCACCGGAGGTGACGATTCTAAATTAAAATGAAAGAACGTCACCTAAGGTGACGTTCTTTCATTTATTATGTATCACATACATCATATATATATGATATACATGCATATATATATATATATATATATATATATATAGATACTGACATATATATATATACATATATATATATATGTATACATATATATATATATATATAACCTGTAATATATATATATATTTCAAATATGTATATATATATATATATTTTAAATTTATTAAGTGAATATATAAAAAAATATATATAATAATAATAATAATATATGTAATAATAATATACAGAAATATTTATTAAATTAAATAATAAATTTTTTTATTAATTCATATCTTTTAAATTAATAATATATATAAATTTATATATATTATTATTTATAAATATATATTTTATAAATAAATATATATATATATATATATATATATATGTGTATATATAATATATAATATATATATATATAACTAAAAACCTTAGATGACGTTTTTTAAAGGTGAGGTTTATTGTAATTTTTTTTAAATTTCATATATATATATATATATATATATATATTTATGTATTATTAATAATTGGCACAAAACTTTGGGTTGGAATGTAATTATGCAAATTTATTTAATTTTTTAAAAAATTTGGTTAATAGATGTAAATGATACAAAATAATAAATAGTTTGGATTTTAAATTAATTGTGGTGTGCTGTTTTATTAATGGACGACTTGTATAGAATGTGTAACAATTATGCAGTTAATTAATTTGGAGCAAAAATGAAATGCTAAAATAAAATATTGAAATTAAAAAAAGTACATCTTCGCGAAAAATTTCTTTTTGTTATGTATATATTATAAATTATAAGTAAACATAGAAAATAATACATAAATAAAGAAAATTCAAATTCACTTGAAAACAAATATGAAAAAGAATATAAAAATTAGATGCAAAATTATGAAAATTGCAACTAAAATTTCATTGTAATGAATGTGTCATGGGTATAAAGTCACTTTTTTTTTTCAGATTAGTAAATAAAAATAATTGTTTGTTTGTTATGATCTATATTCACACCTATTACAAATGACCTCCCGTACCACAACCTCGATTTCTTCTAGTTCGGCGACCTCTTCCTTCACCTTGCCCGACATTTCCTGATATTTCTTGTTGTTTCCTTCGAGTTCCACCTCGTCTACCTCTTGTGTTGACAACGGGTGGTTGTGGCTGTATGTCTTCTTCGACGTTATCTTCCTCCGAGGTTGGTGTCAAATGAATTGTCATTCTGCTGGAGGATGACGTAGAGTGGTCTGGTACATCCCGGAAAGTAACCACATCTGAATACTGGAATTGAATCGGAGTAGGACGGACATAGTCGTAGTTTGGCATATTGCTCGTGTCTCCTGCTCCGAGGTCAACGTTTATACCAGGAAATGGCGACTGAGTGGACATTAATGGATGGTAGGGTGTCGGAGTATACGGTGGTGTAATCATTGAATGCCTATATACATCCGACATATGTCCTTCAGTTTGGTATTCGGGCCGCGAAGATGTTGATGCAAAGTTCGCAGGTGGTGGCATCCGAACTTCAGGGGAACGATGCCTTCTAGTTCTCATCTGATTTTCTGCTTGACTTTGCTTCTGTTGTTGATGTACAGGCTGGGTATACGTCATTTGCGGAGGCTCGGGGGACAGTCTCTCAATTGTTCGCTCTAAATTTTCATACAATGAAAGTTGTTCATCTAACAGACTATTAAGTTGGTCAATGTCTAACCTATTTCTATTCTGTATATTTCTCTTCATGGGTTCCAACTGTTCGATCTACAAATAAGATAAAAGATGCATATTAAAACACCAATCATGTTGAATAGATATAAAATTAATTGTAGAATTACATATATGTTGCGTACCATGTAGTGCATCAGTGAAGCATCTCCAGTTTTTATGCCCATTATGTCATGCGTATCTACAGGGGATATAAAACGACGTGTAATCGAGTTATATCAATCATAGTAATCTGGTGTCGTCGTTGGGTTCATTGCATATTGGGTTCCCGTGAGATACTCATGTCTTTGATTCCACTGATGAACATACTTCGCGTGTATGTCCATCCAGTTGGCATTTTTTCGCCCTTTACGATCAATCTGATGCACGTTCGTCTTCCAGTCATCAAGAGGGTCGATCCGATTAGGTATGTCTTGCAACATTCGGAACTGACGTAAGACTCTTTCTGAATGATGGAACTCCACAAATGAGAAGAAAATCAGTGGACATATAGCCCGTACATTGTCCGAGAAGCACCGCGAAGGTAAATGGTTGCGACCAATCATATGGATCCCATGTAAACTGATGACACACAACAACCAAAAACCAAAAAACATACATGTGTTTTTAATTAATACATATAAGAATAATTAAAATGAAGTAATAAATCGAACCTGGTCATGTGTCAATTTATCTAATATTTCTCGAAAAACCTTGACCTGGCGCCTACCAGTGTGCACGAAACTGCTATCAATATTCCACCTGTTACATATATTTTACTAGTTAATCAGTAGATGCATTACATTTGGGTGTGCACTATAAATATTACCAATAACGATAAAATAACCAAAACAACATGGCTTGCATTGTAAATATTACCGGGCACCAAAAGGGGGGACAGGGAGTGTACCACCACCCAAATGATCAGGTCTTTCAATTTCTTGCATATTTAATCTACTCCTCTTATATACAGGTACAATAGAAGATATGCGCGACCATGCCCAAATCTATCAAATATTATGAAAACACAAAAAAAGAGTTATTACAAAGGTTACGTATGGTAGATTCATTAATATATCATAAAAAATTTATAAGTACCTGTAACAGTTGAACTGGGCCACCGAGGTTTTCTTTATACTCCAAGGCGCCATCGCACAAGTGACGGTATAGAGAAGATAGTACGGCACTGCCCCAGCTGAATTCAATAACTTTCTTTATGTCTTGCAGACATTATAAATATATTAGTGGTAACAAATTTCCACTGGCATCGGGGCACATCACACCGCATATCAAGAATAAAGCACATGCCCGAGCATATTGCTCGACATGTTCAATTGTGCTATCATCCGTCACTGGATGCGATCGCATATGAGCGGCTAAAGAGGTAGCTCTAATCTTTCCACTTTTTATGTGGGATATGTCTGGCGTGTAACCTAACATCGCCTGACAGTAATTAGCCCACTCATTTGGAGACATTGTAGGATCAAGTCCACACACCGGATCCCCTTCAATCGGCAAACCCCATATTAAGGCGACATCCATTAAAGTCACCGTTGCTTCACCAACAGGCAGGTGAAATGTATGGGTTTCAGGCTGCCACCTCTCCACCAAAGCGGTTATTAAGTGGTTGTCCGGGTAAAACTTCCCGCACCTATACACACCATAGAGACCCATTTGAAATAACAAATCCAGTACGCGTGTGTGGATCTCAGACCCTTCCTGTTCAAATAATTCCCAAAAATCATTATCACACCGCCTAAAGCGAAAGAAAAAGTTCAAATCACCGTCGGGCTTCAGTAGGCCCTCGGAAATGTGCTGAGATTGAAGGGTGAGAACTGTCAGTTCCTTCGGGCCATAGTGGTTGTGTGAATTGATATCCATTATCACTGCAAATGAAAGAACAACATTAAAAAAATTTATAACATATATGTATTGATAATAAATAAAAAAAATTAAGTTATAAGTAGAACAAAAATATATTTAAGTATGTGATACTTGGCTCCATATAACATACCTTTTTATACAAAGAAAATAAAGACGCGATTGCAGCAGTAATAAATTCTTCCAAAAAACGAGGTGAGCACAATCAATGTTTAACGAGAATTAAAAGGAGGAAAATGGACGAAGAATGTTGAAGAAGGAAAATGAAATGAAACGTGAATAGAAGGGAGGTGAAGTGGTCATTATATAGGTGTAAAATACAGACTGTTGATGTGATATATGCATGCTTCATTTATTTCTTCACGGGCAAACTTTTTATAAATGCATTCCTGACTTTTCAAACTTTCATTAAATGCTTTAATGACTTTCGTAATTACTTAAGCTTTTTATAAAAGCATCACTGAATTTTCAAACTTCTCTTAAATGCTTTAACGACTTTAGTAATGGCTTTACTTGATGTATGTGATGTGCCCGTATATATTTATATCTGTAATGCATGTGCCAGTATATATTTAGTAAAATTTTTTAGTGTATATATATTTCTATATATATTTTTATATTATACATATATATTATTTATTTTAACAATAAGAAACAATAATTAAAAATTAGTATTTAATATAATAATTTTTTTGTTATCTTTTTAAAATTATAATTTAATTTATATGTATATATATATTCGGATATTACATATATTACTATTTATAAATATATATATATATGTATTATAAATAAATATATATATAATAGATATAATATACATATATGTAAAAACGTCACCTTAGGTGACGTTTTTTTAAAAACGTCACCTTAGGTGATGTTATTTCAAGTTTTTTTTTATATTTATATATATTTATGTATATTATTACATATATATATATATAAATATAATACAAATATATGAATTTATATATTTATATATATATATATATAAATATATATATTCGGATATTACATATATTATTATTTATAAAAATATATACATATATATATATAAATGTATTATAAATAAAAATATATATAATAGATATACATATATGTAAAAACGTCACCTTAGGTGACGTTTTTGTAAAATTAATAATATATATAAATATAATCATTCAATTATGCACGCCACCTCCTGCAATGGAGTCAAAAGGTCTGTTCTGCAAAGCCTGCAATAATAAAGTATTCACGACAAATTTCTGAGGATAAAAAGTCACGCCACCTCCTGCAATAGAGTCAAAAGGTGTCCTCTGCAAAGCTGCAATGATAAAGTTTTCACGACAAATTTCTGCAGAAGTTGATGTAACTTTGTCTTCTTCATCTTCAAATAATGCATGCAAATAATGCATGCTCAATTAATGCGAAGGTGATGTTTATAGATTTTTTTTATATATATTATATATAGATATATATATATATATATATATATATATATATATCTACTAAATATCTATATATATATATATATCTTATTTGTTTAGAATATGTATACATATTTTAATTTAATAAGTAAATATATAAAATGATATATTAAATTAATAATATATATAAATATACGAATATTACATATATTATTATTTACAAATATATATATATATGTATATTATATATATATGATATAATATACATAATTCTAAAAACGTCACCTTAGGTGACGATGTTTTTTTTTATATTAATATATTTATGTATTATTATTACATATATATATATATATATATCTTATTTGTTTAGAATATGTATATATATTTTAATTTAATAAGTAAATATATAAAATGATATATTAAATTATAATTATAAAATTGGATATAATTTAATTTTATTTAAGATAAATTTAAAAAAATTTGTTAAATTTAATAATAATTTTTGATTATTAATTCATAATTTTTAAATTAATAATATATATAAATATACGAATATTACATATATTATTATTTACAAATATATATATATATATGTATATTATATATATATATATGATAAAATATACATAATTTTAAAAACGTCACCTTAGGTGACGATGTTTCATTTTTTTATAATAATATATTTATGTATTATTATTACATATATATATATATATATATATCTTATTTGTTTAGAATATGTATATATATTTTAATTTAATAAGTAAATATATAAAATGATATATTAAATTATAATTATAAAATTGGATATGGGAGAGCTCCGTAAGAAAGCTGCCTAAGTTTTTGGGTGCATTGCAAAAGTGGAACTCGGGCACCATTGTAGAGTGGAAACACCATGACACCAACGTCCCACATAAAAAGATTATCAAATATGTTTTTTGGGCGATCGAGCCTTGTTATACTGGGTTCAAGTACTGTCCACCGATTATCAGTGTTGATGGGACACATCTATACACAAAATACAAACATAAAATGCTGATAGCCGTTGCGGTGGACGGAAACAAACAGATATTTCCCCTAGCATTTGCTATTGTAGACGAGGAGAATTTTGAATCTTGGAAGTGGTTTTTGGATTTGATTTGCAAGTACGTCATACGTGGGAGGGCTCAGATGTGCATTATTTCAGATAGAAATGCAGGTCTTTTAAGTGCAATCGAGTCAATACCAACATTTAATGCCCCATATGGAGTGAGTCGTTTTTGTTTGAGACATGTTTGTTCAAATTTCAATTCGCATTTTAAAGATGTGCAATTGAAAGATCTGTGTTGGCGTGCTGGATCTGAACACCAAATCATTAAGCATAACAGTGTTATGAATGAAATCAGAAATCTGAACCCAGCTGCGTTCTTGTATCTCAATGAAATCAATAAAGAACAATGGGCTTTCGCGCATGATGGTGGCTGGCGACATGGTATTTTGACCACTAATGTGTCTGAATCGTTTAACGGTGTCTTAAAGGGTGCTCGACGTCTTCCTCTAACAGCTATAGTGGAGATCACGTTCAAGCGATGCGTTGCATATTTTGGAGAACGAAAAAAAGCTGTGAGGAGAATGCAGAGTAATGCACAATCATATACTGATTTTGCTCATTCAAAATATCAGTATTGGTCGCATATGTCTGTGGGCCATGTGGTTACCCAGATCGATTACCATGAGCAATCTGCTATGGTGGTCACAAAACCAAGACCAGGCAAAGGGGGCCACATGCATGCTGTTAGGCTTTCTACTAGAGACTGCTCTTGCGGCAAGTGGACCTTATATGGTATTCCATGTTCTCATGTGATGAGTGTATGCGCTGATTTACGGATTAATGCTACTTCATTTGTGCAACCGTATTATTGCTTGGTAAACTACAAGCGAACATATGCTGCTGCATTCCAACCCTATTTAGGGGAGGAATATTGGGATGAGCCTGATTTTCAGTTATTTCATGACACCACTTTAAGAAATATTTATCGCCGAGGAAGAAATCGAAGGTCGCGAATTCCGAATGAGATGGATTGGCCTCAAGCACGAGCTAGACAACATGCTAGGAGAAGACATGCTCGTCGACAAGGAGAAGGAACCAGTCAACAACCTCTTCGACATTCTCAAACATTGCAAACACAAGAAACTCAACAAGCAAGCTCACAATCTGAAGATTTCTAATATCATGTACAAACCTTATGAAGATTTGTGTAATGTAAGTGATTATGTTAAAGAGAAAAAACCATGTTATATGTGGAGTTTCATGGTTTCATATATGTGTAATTTAATTTCGAATTTTTTTTACGTCACCTCAAAAAGAAACAAATATATATATATATATATATATATATTATTGAAGTATCAAATATATATACATATATATGTCAATATCATTTACCTGCTTTCATTTACGTATGCTTTCTACATTTTTTTATACGTTAATATTAAATGAATACAAACGTCCCATCTACAGTTTTACTAACTTTATGCCCAAAAACCAAAAAAAAAAGAAAAAAAAACCATAAGGGACCCAGGAAGAAACCATTATAAATATGTGTGTGCTGAATGATTTTACTTACCTACAAATATGGATCATCCCCTAGAATTCTCTCCTCTTCCTCCACAATCAAAATGTTATAACATGTTTGAAGCTCAGTTCTACTCAAACACCGACTGGACAAAGGAAATGGAGACCGTGCTTGTGGATACTCTTGTGAAAGACGTCGAAGCAGGTGATTGGGAAATCGGTAACCATAATAGCAATTGCTTGTTGAACGTAAGAAATGTGTTGAAGAACCAATTCAAGGAGCGTAACTTCTCTTACGTTGATGTGAAAAGGCGGGTTGATTTGCTACAATCGCGTCACTACACGTTCAAAAAAATGATAATGACGGCCGGAGTTAGTATGGTTGGTGAAAGACGGTATATAAACCATAAAGACTATTGTTGGCGTTTATGGGTAATTTTCTCTATACTTTAAGCAATCATTTATTTTCTTCATTGTAAATATATATTTCACGCTTCTATTACTTATTCTTACATTTATAGGATCGTGATCCCAAAATGACAAATACAATTGCATACCTAATGGATGATGAGCCATTCTTCGACCAACTTGAGAAGCTTTTCAATTTTGAAGATAATGATGTCGTCAGTGGACCATCTTCCTCAACTAGGCAATAAAATGAATTGGTTTAGCTATGATTGCTATTTCAAATGTTGGACTTTCATGAATATTGTAATAATAATATTGTATTAATTATTGTATAGAGTGATATATAGGTATCTTAAGTTTGTAAAAATTATGAAATAATTTAATAAATAAAGTTCATTATTATTATATAACATATATATAACACAACAACAAACTATTATACCGAATAAATATATAATTTTTTCATCTTAAATCAAAAATTTCAAAAGTAAATTATTATGATGTTACTTAATATATATTTTATATATTTAGTTAATAAATAAAATTATATATATCTATATATAATATATAAAACAAATAAAAAAATGTCATCTTGCCGTTTTCTTAAAATCTAACGTTTATTCAATTATTTTTTTTAACTTAATAAATAAAAAATATATATATATATATAAATATTCAATAAATATATTTAGAATATATATATATATATATATTTTATAAATACATATCTATATATAATAAAAAAATTAAAAAATGTTAACTTAATTGAAATTATGATTTAATATATATTTTTACTTAATAAATAATTTACTTTTAAAATTTATAATTTAATATATATTCTTACTTAATAAATAAAAATATATATATATTCAAAATAAATTATATACATATTATAATAATACGAAATAAAAAAAAAACAATAAACGTCACCTAAGGTGACGTTTTTAAAAAACGTCACCTATGGTGACGTTTTAAGTTATATATATTATAGGTTGTATATACACATATATATATATATATATTTATTTATAAAATATATATTTATAAATAATAATATATATAATATCCGAATATATATATATAAATTTATATATTAGTATTATTATATATTTTTTTATTAATTTAAAAGATATTAATTAAAAATAAAAAATTATTATTTAATTTAATAAATATTTTTATATATTATTATTATTACATATATTATTATTACTATATATATAATTTTTTTATATATTTACTTAATAAATAAAAATATATATATACATATTCAAAATATATATTCTTATTTATAAATAATAATTTTATAAATACATATATATATATATATAATATATATTATAAAAATATATTTAAATATTTCTTTTATCTTAAATAACATTATAATTTTTTTATTTTATTAATTATATTTTAATATTTATTTTTATATATTTACTGAATAAATTAAATATATTATATATATATATTAATAAGAATATACATTTAAAATATATATATATATAATACAGGTTATATATATATATGTATATATATATATGTATATATATATATATACACGGCAGTCTATATATATATAATATATATATATATATATATGCATGTATGTTATATATGATGTATGTGATACATAATAAATGAAAGAACGTCACCTTAGGTGACGTTATTTCATTTTAATTTAGAATCGTCACCTCCGGTGACGTTTTTTTGAAATAACGTCACCGGCGGTGACGTTTTATCTATTTTTAAAAACTGTTCGGAAAAATGCCTATTTCGTAAATTTTTTTTTTTTTTGCATTATTTTGAAAAAAAACCCGCTGCTAGATCAGTTAAATAGGGATAGAGATGGGGATGGGTATGGGGATGGAGATTTGACCCGATCTATTGTAAATTGTAAGTCTATTAATATTAGTGAGCTGTAAAATTAATAATTAATAATTTAATTAATCTAAAAAATACATAACTGATCATTATTTTAGGATGAATACAGTATTAGTTACTTTAATTTGAAGTTGAATGAAGTTCTACCTCTAGAATGATACATAGAAGAATTCATTAATCTCAAACCATCTTTAATAATATAATAATAAAATAATCTATGTATCACCGAAAATTATTTTCCGGCCCATTGTCCCTTTGTAGATCTAAACTTCATTTTTTATTTTTCTTTTAAAATTGTGCAGCTTTCCTCTCTTTTTTCTATGTAGTAACTATTCCAACTAATTAGAATTTTTTTTATCATAATCCATTTTTATACATAATATATTGAATTTACCATATTTTCACATGGATTACATGATATATATAACATATATTCAAATAAAATATTTTATATGAAATATGCAATTTTCTGGTTGTTAATTTTTTGTAATGAATATGGATAAAATAATGAATTGAATTCTTTGCGGGTGTGTTTGCACAAACATGAAAATTAATAAAATAAAATTTTATACAAATTAAAATTAAAATTACTTATAAAATAATATAGGATTGTTCATTTTATAGCATTAATGAAGCACTTCAACATTTCTTAGATGGGTTGTAATATTGGGGTTGGATTTGAGTATTTAGGTTGGGTTGAACCATTGTATTGAGTTTGTACGGTAAATAAAAACTAAATAACTATTTAGATAACAATAAAATATTAAATAATTTGAAAAAACTTATTTTTGAAGAAAAAATATATATTTCACTTTTCATCACTATTTTGTTTTTATTACATTATTTTTTGGTCACTGATATTATTTATCTTTAATTTTTATCTCTACTATGAAAATTTCTTGTAGTGTGAGTTATAAATTCAACAATTCACTTTACAATGGATATAAGATAACTAAAAGAAAAATAATTTTTTAATTATTATTTATTATTATTATTATTATTATTATTATTATTATTATAATTAAGTATGTCGCGGAGAGAATCATGAATTTCTTTTATTACTCTAAAATGAAAGAGAAAATGGATAATTCAACAATTCAATTTAACATTAAGATGGATATAACTTTTAAGAACAATGATTTTGAATATGTGCCTATAATACTAATTGAGCACATATGGCACAAACTTGGAGCTCAAAGTTTTATTAACCAGGGGGATTAATGAATTAAGACAGGTCATTTTAACCTGCCACGTTAATTTAATAATTAAATAAATATGATTTCCATAATTACTATGGTGTGTTAGTTAATACAAATGAAAAAATCTAATGAATTTTTTTTTAATCAAATGAAAATTAATTTGATCAAATTTATGAAAATTTTGATAAAAAAAAAGATTAGAATAAAGAATCTAAAATTGAATACAAAGACAAAGTATGATTGTTGTTAGAAAAATCTGGCCCATTCATAAATTTCTTCATACCAAAAACTTTAAAATTTAGCAAATTTCATTTTGTTATCAATTAACTATATTTTATGGAAAATTTCCATGTGCATTGTAAAATAACTTAAATATCAATATTTAAATAATAATGTTCAATATAAGATTTTAATTTTCTTTTGAGTTTTTTTAATAGTAATTATTAAGTTTGTCCATAATATGTTCATCACTTTTAACAATTTTTTTTTTATGTAGAAAACAATTTTATGTATTTAAAAACTATTTTCAACTAACACATAAATTTCACAGGGTTTGCACTAGTAATTTGCAGTATGAATCACGGTTAAGACTTTTGTGAAATATTGTTAATCTATTCTGACACATTACACTCCACATATATGATGTATTTACAAATTTTTAGTACTTGCGTATAGGCAAAAGGATGTAATAATTTTGTTTCTATTCTTAAAATGATACCTAAAAGAGATAATTGAAAGGATTAATTATAAAAATTCTCCAACAATAAACAACAACCATAACACAATCTCAACAATCATAAAATATTATATTTAAAATTATAATTATGTCAAAACTGTTGGGGTTTATTAAATATTGAGATTTGATGGATATCAACAGTAACAATGACAAAAATGGTTGGGAGGACTTTGGTTGAAAACTTTGCAGAACCCTCCTTTGCAGTTGCCGTCTTTGCACATTTGATCGCACTTTTGATTGTCAGATCCTGGCTCACATCTATCAATGTGGTTGTCGTAGCAGCAATTCAATTTTCCATCCGCCGAAGCACGATTCATATCTGAAAAATGTAAACAATATTATTGATCATGCAAGGGCGCACACAATATTTGTTAAGGAATAACAAGTACAATACTATGATAAATATAATCAAGAAATTAAATCAATTAAAAATAAAAGAACTAACCAAACTAACATCACATTAGACAAGCCAACATAATTAGTGGGACCTAAACCTAGTCTTCAAGGCCCAAAGACATTAGACACACACATTTTTGTGTGTGAAAAAGAAAAATAATATAGACCTGTTGAAAATGTAAAAAGGGCAATGAGGAGCAACATCAAAAGCTTATTCATGGCCATGTTTACACTAAGTTATGAGGATGATTAGCACAGTGCATTGGGCAAACACTATGTTTGGTTAAATAGCAAAGTTTTAGGTTTTGATTTTGGTAAATAAATCTCTCATTGATTTCATTTCATTTTGTATCTTTAACATTATGATTTTTTTATTTTTTTTGAGTATTTTCTTCCTATTAACCATATAGATCGACCATTATTACCTTCATTAGGAAAGGAGCTACCAAATACATCAAATGACCTGAAATTAGAATCACTGAATTCTATCGTCTAGTCTAATCTAACTAATAGGGCCTGTATTGACCAATGCCACACCACTGAGTATACAAAAATGAATTAATTATTACATATGAAAATCCTATTTAAAAAACATAGTCATCATCATATGAAACATGTCCTTAATATTTTACTTTGTATTTTTGTTTTGACAAGTTATAATCATTAAATATGTAGGACATGGCAAGTTTGACATGCAATTTATATGGACGTAATCAAAATAAACGTAAACAACGTTAAAAATATATTATCATCATTAATAATTAAGAATAATTATTGTTTTTTTTTCATAATTTAATGAAATTTATTTTTATGTTTAATTTGCAAAAAAAAAAATGGATGCAAAAGAAGTGAAATAAACTTCCACAATTTTCATCTAAAATATAATTTTATAAGTAATTAGTTTTTGCAGGTTTGACAAAAAGAATTTCAATAATATATGAATATATAAAAATAAATAAGTGGTAAAAATAGCAAGTTGAAAATTTTCCGCCAATTGTAACTTACTAAAATACTAGTGTGAGACATGTGCGATACATAAAGATGTTTTTTTTCTTATTTTTTGTAATATAAACATATATTCAAGTTATATGATATATTGTAGAAGGCGTAAATTTGTAATTTGGTGATTATTTTATGTATAATGAGTAGAAATTTATTGTAATTTTATGTTGAGTCTTTTCTTCTATTAGAATTAGTCTCATTCAGTAATTGATAAGCATGATATCCACGATTTATAGAAGGTTGAATCAAATTAAATTAAAAAAAATATCAGCCAATTAAAGAAAATAAACATATGTACAGATCTTGCAAAACTTGCCAATTACACAGTCAAATTAAGGACAAAAATATATTGCAAATTGCTAATTAGAATTAATAATATTACAAAAGTTTGAAATTAGATAGAAACAAATACTTTGAAAGCTAATGAAAATCGCACAGTGCTTATACGTCGAAATAATTAGCAGATCTCAACAGAAAATTACAGAAACAATCAAACGAAAATGATGGACGAACTTTTCATATAAAAATAAGAAAGAAAAATAGTTAAGGAAATGAAATAATTTCTTGGTTATACGTCGAAATAATTAGCAGATCTCAACAGAAAATTACAGAAACAATCAAACAAAAAATGATGGACGAACTTTTCGTACAAAAATAAGAAAGAAAAATACTTAAGGAAATGAAATAATTTCTTGGGGACAAGAAAAAATAAAATTGAATTAGATTTAAAAGGAAGATTTGATTTGGAATAATATAAGTACAAAATACTATACTCATAAAATAAAATGTCAAAATTTTCTAATATATTATTTTAATGTGTCTTGGATTTTTTTTAAAAAATTATCATAAATTAGATAAGATAAAATTTTAGATCATGTTTCGATGTATTAAAAAAAATGTTAGTTTCATTATATTTAGGCCGATAATTTAGAGAAAGTTTAACTTTCACAATAGATGAATTTAGATACATTTTAGGCGAGAAACATTATAAAAATTAATATTTAGTACAATTGATCATATCCACAATCTGAATAACCTTTTGGAAACGTTATTCAAACTATAAAAAAATTCAGCCTAATATTTATTAAAAGAATTCATACATATAATTCATAACTTACTTATGCTTCTAGGTTTTTATTTACTTTTTTATATTTATTTTCTTGGAAAAAAAACATATAGTTTTTTCATAATTTATTATATATTAACTTTTATTTTTAATTATATTTTAAACCACATCAATAATTTATCAATTTTTATTATATGCTTATTAAAATTTATAAAATTGTGCATGGCACAATCATATTACTAGTTAACTAATACTTTTGTTTTCAGTCTTTTTAGGACACTTCTGAATATTAAAACTATATTTTTTTATAGAATTTTTTAAATTTCAATTAATGAAGAAATTATATCTAAATATTTATAAATGTAATGTTCATAATAGCTTCTTCATATTATATATTGTTTTACTTCTAAATTCTTATCTATATATATATATATATATATATATATATATATATATATGAGATATTATTATTAGAAGCCTACAAAAGCTAAGTTTAATCTAATTATATTTCCCTTTCAAATAAATTTATATATCTCACTAAATTTAAAAGTTGTTAAAGAAATCATGTGTGCAATTTGTTACTTAATTATATATATTATTTAACTAAATGAATTAACTATAGGAAAGTTGAATGCCATGTTTGACTATAATTAGGTAATTTTGTTATTAATAATTTAGGAAAATTCATGCATTATGACGCATTATTGAAATTAATTCATTCAAGGAAAATCAGTTGTCAATATTAGTTTTTATTAAGTAGTGTATCTTAAATTTAACGGATAATTGAAAAAAAAAAAAAAGTGCATGGCTTTTATCTTGTAATTTAATCATAAATATAGCAATTTGACTTTTTAATAGAATTGTTATGAAGTGCCACCCGAAATTTGACACCCTTTTCCAAAGACGGACCCACCAGCCACCCCTCAACTTCAAAAAATTTATATTTCAATATATATATATATATATATATATATATATTTATTTATATATATATATATGTTTGATATATTATAATATTTAAGAATACATATAAAGTATTAAATTCATTTTAGTAATTTCAGATTTTGAATGTCATGTTTGATTATTATTTACGATAATTTTGCAAAATTGCATGATTTATGGAAAAGTATTTAAAAATTAATTCATTCAAGAAAATTTGACATTGTCACTAAATACAATATTGTACTATATTAAATAATGCATAGTATTTAGGATAAAGATTGTAAAACACTATGGTTACCTTACTCATCTAATTTAAACCATCGTATGTGTATAAGAATACTTCATATAATTTAGTATGTAATTATTTTATGCAAGTTGGACAAAAATAATTAAAATCTTTAATTTAATGTTCTTTTAGTCTTACAAGAACATATGATGTTTAAAAAAAAAACTAGTATTTTGTTATATTCCTGTTTGTAATATTTTTAACAATAATAGAAAATTATTCTTGATAGTAATATAGTTATTGAATAGTGCGTGTTATTTTATCGGGTAGTGTGAGAGATCATCATCCCTATATAATAAATTAATATAAAATAGTCGTATACGAATATTTCAAAAAAAATACATAAATTATATACAAATATATTTTGATAATATTTATTAAAAGTAAAAATATCTAATAAGTTGTTTTGTATAAAAATATAAATTAAAAGGATAAAAAGATGTCAAGAGTGAGAGATCATCATCCCTATATAATAAATTAATATAAAATAGTCGTATACGAATATTTCAAAAAAAATACATAAATTATATACAAATATATTTTGATAATATTTATTAAAAGTAAAAATATCTAATAATTTGTTTTGTATAAAAATATAAATTAAAAGGATAAAAAGATGTCAAGAGTGAGAGATCATCATCCCTATATAATAAATTAATATAAAATAGTCGTATACGAATATTTCAAAAAAAATACATAAATTATATACAAATATATTTTGATAATATTTATTAAAAGTAAAAATATCTAATAATTTGTTTTGTATAAAAATATAAATTAAAAGGATAAAAAGATGTCAAGAGTGGGATTTGAACCCACGCCCCTTCGGACAAGTACCTGAAACTGGCGCCTTAGACCGCTCGGCCATCTTGACTTGATGCTCAAGGATTTTCTTTTTACTATATATATTAGAAATCATGAATTCTTTACACATTAACTTGTGAGGGCATCCGCAATCCATCCAACCATTCTCTTTCCTCCAGATCATCTTTTTTAAATACTTAATTTATTAAACACACTCCTCCATTCATTCATCCATCCATATATATTCAATACATTTTTTGTAGGTTTCATATTCTATTTTATTTATATTTTACTTATATTATTAATAATTAAAATATATGAATAATAATATTATTTATCAATAATATTACAATAAATATAGTAATTCATTATACACTAAATTAAAAAAACACGACAATCAAAATAAAATATTTTATTCATAAATTTTGAAAATAAAAAAATTATTGAGTGCAATAATAAAATTAAAAAGTACAACATTCAAATTAAAACGCTAATTCATTAATTGTTGTTGTAGCGTGCCCATATATGCTCAACCAAGTCGGCCCGAAGTTGTTGATGCATGTCGCTGTTACGTGGTTTGGAATTTTTCGAAGAAAATCTTGAAATTTAGGATTTGGGCCTTGGACGGATTGTGCGAGCTCATCACCTTCATCGTTGGGAAAATTTGTAACCATATCCCCCTCATCCTCAGCAATCATATTGTGTAAAATTATACAGGTTAACATAATAAATTTTAATTTTTTTCTAGACCAAAATCGAGTTGGACCTCTAATAATTGCCCATTGATCTTGGAGCACCCCAAAAGCTCGTTCAACATCTTTCTTTGCAGCCTCTTGCATTTTCTTAAAAAACTTTCTTTTTGAATCGTCGGGGCATGGAAAAGACTTCACGAGAGTTGCCCATATTGGATAGATTTCATCTGTTAGATAGCACCCCTTCGTATATTGTGTTCCGTTTGCCATGAAATTAACCTCGGGTGCATTTTCTTGCAGCACATTGTTGAATAATGGTGATTCATACAACACATCGAGATCATTGTTTGATCCAGTGACGCCGAAAAAGGCGTGCCATATCCATAGGTCTTGGGACGCAACCGCTTCCAACATAATCGTAGGAGCACCATGTCCTCTTGTAAACTGACCTTTCCAAGCAACAGGACAATTTTTCCATTCCCAGTGCATACAATCAAGACTGCCGAACATTCCTGGGAATCCATGTCTCGTCTCGTGCATTTGAATAAGTCGTTGGATGTCATTTGCATTTGGCCTTCTTAAGTAATGACTGCCCCAAATTTCTACCATATTTTGACAGAATTTGGAAAGACAATCAATTGCGGTTGATTCCCCCATTTGTAGATACTCATCAAGATGATCGGTTGGGACTCCATATGCTAGTTCACGAATAGCCGACGTGAATTTTTGTAGTGGTGACAGGCCTCTTCTATGAGCTGCATGGAGTCTCTGCTGAAAAAATAGTGACTGATTCTCAAGTGTACTCACTATACGGTGGAATAAGTCTTTACGCATTCGGAATTGTCGTCGGAATATGTGGTCGGGATACACCAAGACCTCAACGAAATAATCATTCACTAACCTTTCGTGTCCAGCTTCACGTTCCTTTTCGATGTACCTTCTACTTCGACTCCTCATTTGTAGGCACCTTCGTTCATATTCCTGCATTAGTTGTTGACTTTCTAAAAATATTGCCGACATCAAATCTAGCTCCAAATTAATGCCTTCATTTTCGGGGTCACTGGATGAGCTGGAACTACTTGAATATTGAGCCATTTTGTGTAAATAGAAGTTATCTTTCTGTAAATGAAGTAATAAGACTTTAGAATGAAATGAGGATGCCACCCATTACTCCTATATATAAGTCTTTTAGTTTACAACGACTACTTTTGCAACGGCTAGTTTTCAACTGCTACTTTTGCAACGGCTGCTTTTGCAACGGCTGCTTTTACAACGGCTAGTTTATTATCTGTCAAATTTAGTCATACATGTGGACAATGAGGTGGATAATATATTATAAAAATATTTATTATATTAATAAAAATATTTATTACATTAATAAAAATACTTATAACATTAATAGAAACATTGCTACTACATTAAATGACAACTACTACATGAAATGACTTAAGACGATGAGTTCCATTTCGCCATATTTTCTTGACACCGCTTGTCATGATAAAAATGTTGCTCAGATGTTATATTGCTTGTGTCTTTTTGCAGAACTTCGTATTCCTTCATCCGCATCTTCTTCTTCTTTGCTTTAAGTTGAGCCTTCATAATTTCAAGTTCAGTCTTTTCATGCATGAAAACTCAGCCAAACCTTTTACAATATTGTCGTACCTCTGCCTTATATCATTTTTTCCATCTTTGTCGTCACCACTAGCTGATGCAATTATCTTTTTCTTTGCTTTTCCTTTTGCGGCCTTTTGTCCAATCAAACGTGTTTCTTCATTTAAATCAAAATCAGCAGCTGTGTTTTGTGTGGAAGAAGTGTTGCTTGCTCCCGATTCAGATGTCCTCATCTTCTTCATATAAATATAGTCATCATCAGACTGTGATATGAATGTTGGACGATGTTTGACAATCTCCCACACATGATCAAGTTTAAAAGATGGGTTCCCCTCTGAACGAAACTTTTGCACTGCCCTTTTATATATATCCTCACTACTACATCCACTTCTGTACGAATTGGTTATGCTAATGTAACAAGTTTTGAATTTCTTCACAAGCAGCTTAATATAATGCTAGTGCGATCTCAAGATGGACGGCGTACGTGTTGGTTGACTGTCGGATTTATGTTCGTTGTAGTATGAAGCAACACGATTCCAGAAAGCTGCCTCCTTCTGATTATTACTGATGATTGGGTCATCAGACATAATGCAGAATGCGTTTGTTAGGCGCACATCATCTTCCTTTGTCCAAGCAGTTCAATCTTTCTTTTTCTTTGCTCGACAGCTGCTCGATCCATACTTTCCCCTAAAATTGGTGACTCATGATTTGAGAGTTGAGTCTCTGGGACTGAAGATGGAATTGGCGATTCTTCACCCATAGAAAATCTCGATGGCTTGCTTGTTGATTGTGGAGTAGAAAATCCAAACTGCTTCTCAAACTGATTGCTCGCATTTTGCCACATATTTTCTGGCATGGGATTATGAAATTGAGCGGTATTGGCAAAATTTCCAAGATTTGAGGCAAAATTTGGATAATTCGCCATATTCCCAAAACCTTATAAATTTTGGGGAAATTGTTAACCAATTAAAAATTTTGTGGATGAAATTGAGTCGGAAGATTGAATTGAGAATATGAAAAATTTGGGGAAAATTGAGAATTTGGGGACGATTCATCTTCATCAACATTTTGAGATTTATGAGAATTACTGAAATTGAATTTGTTATTTTTATCCATTTCGGATAAAAACTAGCAATTGAAAAGAGAGTTTGAAAATAAAAGACAAATGAGAAAGACACTAGAGAGAGTGAATTTGAGGTATGGATGAGAATGATAAAATGAGAAAAAAATGAGGTATTTATAGGGATTAAGGATATATCCTTAAAAAAAATGTATATTCAACGGATAGATAACGGTTATATTCTGAGAAATAATATACAATTTAAAAAATATTTTATAAATAACAAATGGCTATTTAATTTTTTTTTTTTAAAAATGCATAGAGCCTAACGGCTCCTTTAAAAATATATTAAAAAATAAAAAAATAAAAAAATAAAAAGAAAAAGTTATGACAAGAGCAGCAAGGTGGCCCACAATTGAAGCATCCAAGTTTTTAAACACTTTCATTCTCTCTCCATTTAAACTTTTTTCTCCAATGGTTTTAAACACAATAGGACAACAAATTTAATTTTTAAATGGGCATTTGGATGACCATTGCGGATGCTCTGAACGAAATACTTGGATACATAAGCGAATGATTCAATGCCCTCATACAATATCTATGCACCAATTTATCTAATACGGACCTAAGGTTGCCTAATTCTGCCCAAAATTAAATTCAAACCATCTCGAGTTGAATTAGAAATAATATTAATTGTTGATTGTTTGACTTTTTAAAATTAACAGTCCATTTAATGTTAAAATATACTATACACGTGTCATAATAATATAATATAATAAGTTATTATAAATATAATAATATATAATTTATTAACATAAATACATAATTATATAAAATATATTTTTAATAAAAACTTGTTTAAAATAAAAATATCTCACAATATAAAAATTTAAAAAATTAAAATATACCACAATTAACATATGAAAAATATTTTATATTGAAGAATTAATATTATATTTTTTATATAAGCAATATGTATATCAAATTAAAGATAGATGACTAATTTGATTTATTTTTCATAAAAATGAAGTTGAGATGAAAAATTATAAAATCTTTAAAAATTGAAGTGAAAAAAGAAAGAAAGAGAAAAAAATCCAATTGGTTCCGATACTTTCTAAATATAGAAAGGTATTTTGGGCGGGAAAATCCTACTTTCTATTTTTGCGAAGCACGAAAGATATTATGTATAATATTTTATATATTTAATGTTATATGTTTAGTTTGTTATATTATATTTTATGGGTAAATTATGAAATATTGTAATATAGTGTGTAATCCCATGCGATGCACGTAAGTTATTTTTGTATTTTTTTAATAAAAATTATGTTATTTATTACTAAAAATATTAGCAAAACTAATATAATATGTATTATCTGAATTTATAATTTTCATATTTGAGTAAGAATTTATTTAGAAAATTTAAATCAAATATCATTGATAATTTTTCATAATTTTAGACATACTAAATCCACCACAAATTGGAAATTTATTTACAGAATGTGGATATTGATTGAAAAGATACCAAATCTATTACAAATCCAATATTAATAGCTAAAATCGCAAACTCAGTATTCATTATACAAATTAATCTATTGTTTTAATAATGATAAACTTATGATTTTTGCATCAAGAAGAATATTAATTTGAAATATTTTTACGTATCATTAACAATATAAATATATAAGTGCAAAATTGAAAACAACAATAATTGGTTGAGTACCGCCAACACTCACATAAGACATCAGTGTCAGTTTATTATTTCTTTAACACAATAGAAAATATACCAATATCTCTTCGGGCCATCCTTCGTCGGCATGAATTTAGGTGGTTGCATCCCATAAACTCGACCAATCATATCTTATAAATCAACACAAAAAATTAATATATTTGATTAAAATAGCACATAGAAAAATTCTATATAATTAAAACTATAATAAATAAAAAATAGAATACCAAACAAAAGGATTTCGTCTTTCTTCTTTAGATCAGATATTCAATCGAATGATTTGAAGACGAATTTGTTCATAAGAAACAATAAGTCCCTAAACTTGTGAACCTTTATATTGCATAAAAATTGAACTTATATCCATGGGTTGTTGTTTTGAATTTAATTTCTTTAGTTGACACCATGATATCAGAGACAATATATAATTTTACCTCAAATAATAATTTTTTAAAGTCATTGATGTGTGAACTTCTTGCTTAACCACGAATAGTATCACTTTGCAAAAATAATGAAATTAAATATGTTAAATTATGCATGTTTCATACTACCCATTTATCATGTTTATTATGAAATTTATTTTTGACGATACATGTTAATCCTTAAAAACACACTCAAAACTGAGGATCTAGTTTTGTCTCCAAATGTAGGTAAAAATCGTATTCCAATCGCAAATGTAGGTAAATCGTTAGCACGAGCTAGATGAAGTCTAAGAGTCCAATTCTTTTTCTTGGAGTTCTTTCTCCGATTGAAGTGGAAAAAAATCCTCTAATTCATTCAGTTGCACCACTTCTTTCTTGTTCTTCTTCTTCATTCCTAAAAATTATGAAAATATAAATATATTATAAATATATTAAAATGAAAATAGATTATTTAGATAGGAGATATATTACTATTACGAACATTCAATTTAATAGATACGTATTGCTGAAAAATTTAGAAATTAGTTCAACAGATCGATATTCTAAATATATTAAAATGAATGCTTATTGGTTAGCAATATAACAATATTTTCTAAAAATCCGTCTTTCCATTTGTGGAAAGAAAAATGGGCAGAAAAATGCTAATAACAAATATAAAAAAGCCACTGATATACTATTATATATATAGACATAGATTTATTTATAAAAAATAATCTAAAGAAAAAACAAATGAAATAAATTGCATAATCATATTTTAGGAAAAATATTTAAATTATACTATAATTTACTTTAAAAATTATTATTAACATAATATTTTCTTGTTGTCCAAACTCATTTTAAATCATAAATTCAATCACAATATATACTAAGGTCTAACTCATACAATCAACCAACAAATAATTACATGTTTAAAAAATAATATTTTATTTTTATATATGTGATATAGACATCTAACTAAAAATTAATGAAAAAAATAATTTAAAATTTGAATTAGAAATGAGAAAAATATTTTTTTTCAAAAAAAGAGATCAAACTGAGCATGCTAAATGCTTTCAATCATTTCATGATTTTATTAAAATTAAACGGTTCTCTTATTATATTAGTAAAGTTTTGTAACTTTTCATATTGAGAACGCGGTCGAACTTAATCAAATTATCTATTCAAATTACATATATTTTTATTTTAAGTCAATCAAACTTGCTAATGAAAAAAAAAAAAGAAAAAGAAAAAGAAAAAAAATATATATATATATATGCTTCCATTCTTTCGTAATGGGATTTTGACCTAAATAATGCAAAAAAAAAATATTTTGTAAAATAGGTTGAATTTAAAAAGTGTTTTGAAAATAGGATAAAAGGTCAGGCCCCCTGACTTTTTTAATTTCAAATGTTATATATATGCATTATGTTTTCTTATATCACTTGCATATAAAATAGCTACTGTTGGGGCTGGATTGGGTGAACCGGAGGTAACGTCAGACAGCCAGGGCAGGTTACAGCGTCGATCTCCTTGGAGAAATCCTAGATGGACTGTCAAAAGTCTGGGAGATTTGGAGAACACATCTATGGTGGTGGGCTGAAATCCCTTGTGAAGGATAGAGAACAAGGAGGACAGGCGGGAAGCAAGGAATGGAATTTTTCATTTCGTGACCATCTGTTGGGAGATACTCTAGCGGCGGTGACCTGGGTGAGCAATTCGACGATTTGGGCGAGTAGCCTCCTTGATGCTTCATCCGCCATTTTCGTGAGATTACTCAGAGAAGGAAGACAAAAAAAAAAAAACAAATGGTCAGTTCAGTGAGAAAGATGAAGAGAGGGGAAGAAGTATTTAATAAAGTGCACAGTGACTAGGAGTTTTGAAAGAACGTGGGTTCCTTTTTCTTTGCAGATTTTTGACAGTTAAGGAAGATGGGAAGTGGGTGATGCCTGGTGATATTCTAAGGTGTGAAAATCTCATCTGTCATCCAATTCAACTTTCACCCACTAACACAAGGACACACGAGCACTTATCCAAGAATTTTTAAAGAAGCAGAATCTTTTTCAAATAAAATACAAAAATACCAATTTTCAAACAGCAGAATATTATATATTTCAGAGGATGTGTTTAAGGATTTTATGGTATTGAGTAACATATTTTCGACTGGAACTTCGGCAATTTTTTTTTTTTTTTTTGCGAAAATTAGGTAAGAATTCCAGGTTCTTATCATATTTTTCAAGGTAGGATCGTCGTAGCGAGCGCATTAATAAAAATATATATATTTTATATATTATATGCAATTATATTATATATAAAGATATATATATATTTGTAATTTGTATTATATTTATATTATTAGAAATCATTTTTTTATATTTACTGAACACAAATCAAATATAATATCAAAATATATTTTTATTTTTTAATTATATAAATATATACTTATTTAAATACTATATAAAATAATAATATCTTGGTAAATTAATAAAAATTCTAAATAAAAAATTTTATAATATAAAAAATATATTCAGAAATTATGTAATTTAAAGAATATTTTGTAATAATTATTATTTATAATTTAAATTTTAGAAAAAATATATATATATATATTATTACATAAATATATATATATACATTTAAAAAAAGAAAAAAATTAAATATCGTCAGGCTCACTGATGTTTTAAAGAAACGTCAGTGGGCCTGATGTTTCTGTTAAATTTGTTTATTTTTTAGATTTTTTTTAATATGTATACAATATATATATATATATATTATTTTTTATATATTCTAAATAAATTAAATATAATTATCGTTTATATTTTTTTGTTATATAAATATATATATATATATAGAAATTTATGTATATATATTTTATAGAAATATATACTATATTATATAATTTAAAAAAAGTATAATATTATATTATTATTTAAGATAATAAAATAATTATCTAATTTAAAGAATATTTTTAATAATTATTATTTATAATTTGAATTTCAGAAAAAATATATATATATTAATACATAAATATATACATATATAAATTTAAAAAAAAGAAAAAAATTAAATATTGTCAGGCCCTATATAATATATATTATTTCTTATATATTTTGAATAAATTAAATATAATTGTCGTTTATAATTTTTTTGTTAAATAAATATATATATATATAAATTTATGTATATATATTTTATAGAAATATATATTATATTATATAATTTTAAAAGTAAAATTTTATATTATTATTTAAGATAATAAATTTTTTTTGTAATTTAAAGAATAATATTTAATAATTATTATTTATAGTTTGAATTTCAGAAAAAATATAATATATATATATATATATATATATATATATTAATACATAAATATATACATATATACATTTAAAAAAAAGAAAAAAAAATTAAATATCGTGAGGTCCACTAACATTTTAAAGAAACGTTAGTGGGCCTGACGTTTCTTTTAAATTTTTATATTTTTTAATATGTATATAATATATATGCTAAATATATATATATATATATATATATATATATATTATTACTTATATATTCTGAATAAATCAAATATAATTATTGTTTACTTTTTATTTGTTATATATATATATAGAAATTTATGTATATATAGTTTATACAAATATATATTATATTATATAATTGTAAAAAGTAAAATTTTATATTATTATTTAAGATAATAAAAAATTATGTAATTTAAAGAATATTTTTTTAATAATTATTATTTATAATTTGTATTTCAGGAAAAAAATATATATATTAATAATAAATATATACATATATATATTTAAAAAAAAGAAAAAAATTAAATATCGTCAAGCCCACTGACGTTTCTTTTAAATTTTTAATTTTTTTAATTTTTTATATGTATATAATCTATATATATATATATTATTTCTTATATATTCTGAATAAATTAAATATAATTATCATTTATTTTTTATTTGTTATATAAATATGTTTATAGAAATTTATGTATATATATATTTTATAGAAATATAAATTATATTATATAATTGTAAAAAGTAAAATTTTATATTATTATTTAAGTTAATAAAAAATAATGTAATTTAAAGTATATTTTTTAATAATTATTATTTATAATTTAAAGTTCAGAAAAAAAAAAATATATATATATATATATATTTATACATAAATATATACATATATGCATTTAAAAAAAAGAAAAAAATTAAATATCGTCAGACCCACTGATGTTTAAAGAAACGTCAGTGGGCCTGACGTTTCTTTTGAATTTTATTTTTTTAATTTTTTAATTTGTATATATTATATTATATTATATATATATTATATTATTTGTTATAATATCATTTATTAAATTTTTTGTTATATAAATAAATTTATATAAAAATTTATTTATATATATTTTATAGAAATATATTATATAATTATAAATTTAAAAAATTGATATTATTATTTAAGATAATTAAAATATATTATAAAAAATTTATATAATTAAAAGATATTTTGTATAATTTGAATATTTGAAATATATATATATATGTATATATTAATACATAAATATATACATATATTTATGAATATAAAAGAAGAAAATTAATATATCGTTAGGCCCACTGACGTTTTAGAGAAACATCAGTGGGCCTGACGTTTCTTTTGAAATTTATATTTTTTTTTATTTTGTTTAATTTGTATGTAATATATATTATTATATATACATATATATTATTTCTTACATATAGTAATTTTTTTCTTATATAAATTTTATTTTAGAAATATATATATTTTTTCTATATAAATATAAATTATATGTTTGCAAATAATTAAATTTAATAAATTTTTAAAGATAATTAAATCATAATATTTTTAATTATTTATAAAATAAAGAATATTTATTAATAATTATAATAATTTTTTAGGGATAATTATAATATTTTATATATTATTATATATATATATATATAATATATATATATATATTTTTTATTAAATTAAATAATAATATCTGCTACGAATGAATAAATGAATTGTCTTTCAATGTCTATTCAATGTCTTTTTTACTTTTAAGAGAATTGTCAATTACCCTTTTCTTTCACAGAGATTTGTATATTTTGTTTACAGAGAGTCTCGTGAAATGAGGTTAGTTTTTATAGCGTGCACGTCTTCTCAAATCCCACTGAAATCTGCGCCGCATTGTGTAATCAATTCGAGTAATGATTTCTATTGTTGAACTAATATAAATAGGAATATCTTAGCATAATACATAAATGTGTAAAGAGAATGAGTAAGGGAAAAGGGCGTGGTTTCACGATTGATGAAGTATACACCGATGACTCGCCAATTCTGGATGAAAATAAGTCTTATTTCGATAGTACATTGTATAAATCACATTTTGCCCCACACTATCTACCAGTAAATTTTCTTTTAGAAGAACTATAGTAACGTGTGTTCATTATTGATTTAAAGTTTTATTTGTTGTTTTATAAATTTTCATGCAGTCAATGACTAAGGAGATGATCAAACTTTTGCCTAAAAATGAAGTCCCAGTTGTTTTATATTGTCTGTAAAAGTCATGGACAATGCGATAACATGAAAAACATAAAAAATCAAAATTTGATAATGCAAGTTGGGGCGCTTTGTGGAGGACACGAAATTGAATTTGGGTGATTTATGCATTTTCTCATTGGTTGAAAATACTGGAACGAAAGTCACTTTAAAATTGGTTTGGTCAGGCTGAGCGCTTCATTATTGTCTCGAGACATATCGGGTACAAGTGGTGGTTCATGTGGTTAATTGTGTCCATGAAAAATTGCTAATAAGGATTTTATTTTGTTTGTTGTGTTTTTTTAGGAAAATTTTATTCGGTGTAATAGTTTATTATTGTTTTATGTTTATGTTAAAGGAAGGTGGATCCGTGAGTGAAGAGAGAGTGATTGAATGAGTGAAGAGAGAGTGATTAAATTTGCTACACCTACCTCTACCAATTCACAAGAATTGCATGTGAAATGCTGTAAAACTTTGCTGCATGAATGACAAATGCGATGGATGTATCATTGCAGTAAATTTTGCAGGCATGTGAAATGGCAGAATGATAAATACGAGTGCAGAATTTTATTATGTTTTATTTTATTAATGTAGTGTATTTATTTTTATAGAGTGTGATATTATTTTGTTGTAAAAAGATTTAGTATGTGATATATTTTTATTATAAAAATATATAATATGATATTATGGTGTTGTAAAAATATATAAAGTGATAATATGTTTTTATAAATATATATATATATATATATATATATATATATATATGATAATGTCATAATTTTAAGTAGTTTATTTTTGGAATTATTTTAATTTAATAAATTGTTTGTGTATTATGTATATAATTTTTGTTAATTTGATTATTTATAATTAATTTAATAATTAAAATATATCTTATATTATTAGATATAAACGTATATATTTTTAAAAAATTATTCAAATAATAATCAAATAAAATTTTAAAGTAATACTTAAAATAAAAATGTAATAATATTAAAACATATTCTTATAATTTTAAAGAGAATAAAGAAGAAATAATATATATAATAAATTTAACAAATATATATATATTATAATATTTATGAATATATGTATATATTTATGTATTAATATATATATATATTTCAAAAATTCAAATTATACTTAAAATAAATGTATAATAATTATTAAAAAATATCTCTTAGATTATATAAAATTTTTATAATATTATATTATAATATAAAATTTGATTATTTACAATTATATAATATATATTTCTATAAAAAATATATACACAAATTTCTATATATATATATATATAACAAAAAAAATTAAATAAACAATAATGTTATTCAATATATAAGAAATAATATATATATATATAATATATATATTACATATAAATTAAACAAAATAAAAAGAAAATATAAAAAGAAACGTGAGGCCACTAACGTTTCTTTAAACCATCAGTGGCCCTGACGATGTATTATTTTTTTATTTATATGTATTAATATATGTATATATTTATGACATAATATATATAACAAAGATAATTTTTTATATATTTATGTATTAATATATGCATATATATTTTTCAAAAATTCAAATTATACTTAATAAAATTGTATAATAATTATTAAAAAATATTCTTTAAATTATATAATTTTTTTATAAAATTAAATAATAATATCAAATTTTATTATCTTAAATAATAATATCAATTTTTATAATTTACAATTATATAATATATTTCTATAAAATATATATACATAAATTTATATATATATATATTTATAGAAAAAATAAATTAAATAAATGATAATTATATTTACAGAATATATAAGAAATAATATAATATATAATATATACAAATTCAAAAAATTCAAAAGAAATGTCAGGCCTACTGATGTTTCTTTAAAACGTCAGTGGGCCTGACGATATTTAATTTTTTTTCTTTTTTAAAATGTATATATGTATATATTTATGTATTAATATATATATATATATATATATATAATATTCTTTAAATTACATAATTTTTTTATTATCTTAAATAATAATATAAAATTTTACTTTTTAAAATTATATAATATAATATATATTTCTATATACATATATTTATATAACAAATAAAATATAAACGATAATTATATTTAATTTATCCAGAATATATAAGAAATAATATATATATTTATAATATATACTATATACATATTACAAAATTAAAAAATAAAAAAATTTAAAAGAAACGTCAGGCCCGCTAAAACGTTAGTGGGCCTGACGATATTTAATTTTTTTCTTTTTTTTTAAATGTATATATGTATATATTTATGTATTAATATATATATTATTTATTTTTTCTGAAATTCAAATTATAAATACTAAGTATTAAAAAATATTCTTTAAATTACATAATTTTTTATTATCTTAAATAATAATATAAAATGTAACTTTTTAAAATTATATAATATAATATATATTTCTATAAAATATATATACATAAATTTCTATATATATATATATATATATATTTATATAACAAACAAAATATAAATGATAATTATATTTAATGTATTCTGAATATATAAGAAATAATATATATATATATATTTATAATATATATTATATACATATTACAAAATTAAAAAAATAAAAAATTTAAAAGAAACGTCAGTGGGCCTGACGATATTTAATTTTTTTTAAATGTATATATGTATATATTTATGTATTAATATATATATATATATATATATATTTGAAATTCAAATTATAAATAATAATTATTAAAAAATATTCTTTAAATTACATAATTTCTGAATATCTTTTTTTATATTATAATTCTTTTATATTTAGAAATTTTATAAATTTACCTATATATTATTAATTTATATAGTTTTGAAATAAGTATATATTTATATAATTAAAAAAAATAAAAATATATTTATATTATATTTGATTTATGTTTAGTAAATATAAAAAAATGATTTCTAATAATATAAATAAATATAATATAAATTACAAATATATATATATATATGTTTATATATAATATAATTGCATATATATATATATATATATATTTGCATATATACATATATACTTGCACATATATATATGCGGTACACTATATATATATATATATATATGGATGGATGTATGCATGTGATATAAGAAAACATAATGCATATATATAACATTTGAAATTAAAACGTTAGGCCCGGTGACGTTTTTACCAAAAAAGCATCAACGAACTTGATGTTTTACCCTATTTTCAAAAAACTTTTTCAAACTAACCTATTTCACAATATAATTTTTTTTCTGCATTATTTAGGTAAAAAACCCCATTCATAGTATATAAATAGAACGATGATAATGCATCTACATACTTAATTAAGATGTGGGCCAACTCTCCCCCGTCTCTCTCTCTTTCTCTTTTTTCTCTTCTATTTTTATTTATTCACTAAACTTTAAAAATTCAAATTGTATTTTTGTTTTAAGTTCATTTTTATGTAAGATATACCATATTAATCATATTGATTATATTTAATTTGACATCAATATGATATATTAAAATAAAAAGATAAACTTTAAGTATGAAATATTTTTATGGATGGAATATAATTTTTGTGAAGTATTTTTTTTAGTTTTGATATATTTGTCGGATTTGTATAAATATTGTATTAATTTTTATATAAATTTTAGCTAAAAATATAAATATTTTTGTATAATAATAAATATTATACCATTAATTTATATAATATTAGAATTTATTGTTTAACCTCAATAATTTTTAGTAAGTTGAAATATTTATATTGAATTTGAGGATGCTCCAAAATTCACTTAGAAATTTGCAATTTATGTAAACAAAGATAACTTTAAACAAATGTCAATGTAATATAATATAAATAAATAATTTTTTAGATTGAATAATATTTATGTAAATATAAATAATAATTCATGTAGTTTTTATAAAAATAATAATATAATTTTATCATATATTATTAATTGAAAGATCTTCCATACACATTGTTGATGTATTCTCATACATTGTTACTCAATAATTCATAGAGCATAATAATATTGAACCAGACTTCATTATAAAATATCAACAAAGAACATATTCGACTAAATGGAAATAATCAATCCAGGTAGAACTTGATTCTTTGGCAAAAAGAGAAGTATTGGTATGGTAGTGCTAGTACCACCAAATGTAAATCTTCTACCATATATATAAATTATTGTTAGAAAAGGTAATGATAAGAACACAAAAGGTAAATCGATAACACTTTATGGATTAAAACAATTTGAATGTGGTACACCCGTCTAATTGACTACTTGATTGGGAAGAGATATAATGTTGTTTTTGTGTATTTATAATTAAAAAAATAAAATCAAATTTACAAGTATAACAATGTGTGCAGATGATATGAATATAAATAGATACTCTAAATGGAGATGTTGGCTGTTATTATTTTAATATTTTTTATTTACCTATATGTAATAATTTATGTTATTTTGCGGGTATGTTCTATTTTTACTTATTCAATGTAATTTATTTGGTATTTATTGCATATGAACTTTCATCATTTTGATGTTATAATCCATAAATAAACTTCGACCATCATGTAATCCTAAATGTTTAAGCTAACGATTAATAGAGTAAGAGTATCAAATTTAGCCATCAAGTCAAGATGGCCGAGCGGTCTAAGGCGCCAGTTTCAGGTACTGGTCCGAAAGGGCGTGGGTTCAAATCCCACTCTTGACAATTATCTTCATATTTTTATTTTCCTTTTTTTGTTTTTCAATTGACAATTTTGGTTTTTCTAATTTCTATTTGATTTTCCATTTCCATTTCATTTGACAACTTTGTTTAATAAAATTCCGAAAATCTCATCTAGTGCAAAAATAAAAATTTTCAAACAAAAAAATATCCATCTTAATATTAAAGGTCATTTCTGTCTGCACCACAAAATTTTCTTTAGACACCACTATCTCTTTATACACCTTACCAATTTTTTTAATCATTAAATTTGCTAAAAACACCACATAATATTCCAATTTTACCTTAAAGAAACCCAAGACCACCTTTGTCTTTCCCAATCTCCTTAGCCGTCCAACCTGTAAAATTGGAGATGATATTGGGCTTTAGTCTTTCCCAACAAACAGCTCTTTTCTAGCTTCTCTAACAGCCTTAAATTTTTTGAAATCTCATGGTGGGCACAAGCTGCAGGGAATTAAAACGCAAAATAATATTTTTTCTTTTTATCTTTCATCAAGGCATTCTTCTTAAAAAAAAACCTTGAATGCAGGAACAACAAAATTTGACTGTCATTCGATGCTAGTCGGTCAAATGATTTAAACTTCACTCGATTTTAATTATTCGAATGATTTGAGTTACGTTCGATGTTGGTTGTTCGAATATGTATAAATGTGTTGCGATCTATATTAGTCGAACAACCCGTGTCCACCTCTAAGCAGTCACAAACTAATCTTCAATAACCAAAATGAAAAAAAAAAAAAAAAAAAAAAAAACCGGAGAATTTGAAGATATGATTTGCACAGAAATGATGGACGGCGGCGTAAGGCCCGGATGCAAAGGTTGTGAGAAGGGAGATTTAGAAGTTTGTGAACTTGAAATATAAGTTTAAGAGCATTTATGTCAATTTTTATATATTTAAATATAATAAAAACATTATGTGGTGAATAAAGAGGATGTAGTAGTGCAAATAAAATTACCCAATATTAAATTTGATTTGATGAAATTATAATTCAGCCTCATTTATCATTTTTATTACTAAAACTAACCCAGCTTCAAAAGAAAAACTAAAATAAAACTATTTTAGTAAACTAATATAACAATTATCTTTTTGGCCTTCTTGTTTCTTTATCTTTTTTCTCGTTTTTTTTTTGTGGTTAATAAAAGAAAATTCGAATTTCCCCAAGAAAAAATAAAAATTAAAAAGAAAAAAGAATTTACAAAACTATTCTGAAGCTACTGATAGGTTATATCCACCCATTTTATTTTATTATTTCCTTTTCGTGAAATGGGGTTATATCTATTATTAATATTAATTGAATTGCTGAATTCTCACATAAGCATCTATAAATATTTTTAATTACTAAAATAAATCTACTTTAGTAAATTAGATTATACGTATAATCACAACTTCAAAATATTATCTATATTCTTAAATTCAAAAAATTTACTTCTACTTGTATGATTTCCCAACGACATTTTCAACAAAGGGAGAAACGTGACATATTATCTTATACTACTATTACACAAATTAGTGTTGTTGCCCCCACGATGCATCGATGTGTAATATATTAAAAAAAACAAAATATATTTATAAAGTAATTCTAAATATTTATAAATATTTAAAATATTTGATTATTTTGTTGACAAATGTATGTTAAAAATATTATTTGCTATAAAAATATTTTTTCTATTTTAAAATAAGACCATTATTTTTATGGTAACTAATTAATTGTATTAAAGTTAAATCATTAATAAGTTTTTGTGATTATGAATTAAGATTTATTGCAGCTTCAATATATAATAACTTTTAAAATTTATCTTGATATTCAGCCAAAAAAAAGACAATTGTATTTTTTCAATATGATGTCTCATTTTAATATATGTTATGTATCAAATTAAGAACTGTAAAAAAAATTATTAATTTGATGTTAAAATAGAGTAGAAACAAAAAAATGTATTTTAAAATTAGAAAATATATTTATAAAAATAAAAAAATTAACAAAACAGAAGCAAATTCATCAATTTTGGAAATATTTCTACTTAAGAAAACCTGGAAATTTGGAGAAGATTACTATTCTAAAATTACTCTATTATCATATTTGTATAGATTGTGATGTAGAGTTTTTTTAATTATTTGAAAATTTCATTATTGCTGTTTTTATTTAGATAAAAAGTTCATGAAGTTCATTCATTAGGCAAAATATCAAAATTTATCATTATTTTTTTTCCACCTAAAGGCGTGTGTGGATTTGTCTATATTATTACATACACTTTATATATCATTTAATTATACACATATTTATATTATTATTATTTTGGGTTAGAGGTGTATAACTTACTTCTATGGAGCTATTATATTATATTTAGATGATTGTCCGTGTAATAGAATGGACATGATATATTTTATTGTATTAATAATATATAATAAATTTATTATTTTTTTTTAAATTATGTAATAATTATTTATATCAGCTATATTTATAAAAATATTATGAGATTTGATTTTTTATGTCATATTGCATTATCATTTTTTACGATGACTTATAAACTTTTTTTGTACAATAAAATTGAACAAAATTGTTTTTGTAATTGTAAAAACAAATGCTTGTATTTGTGAATGAATTAAATAGAATTTAAAAATGCACAAACACAATTTTATAGTGCTTTAAAGGTAGGCTAGTCCTATATTCACCCTACTTCGTCTCTTAGGACTGCGTTTACTTCAAAAGTCAGGATTTAACAAGATTGGACATGAAGTGGGATTAAAGCTGGGATATGGATAATTTCGAATTTATATCATACGTTTACTTCGTAGGATAACAATAGGATAGGCTAAAATAATTTTATACTATCCAACGTTTACTTTGGTCATGTATTAGCGAAGTTGGGCATGGCATCTAGGCGTAATTCCTGCACGAAGAATAACATAAATACGTTCAGGTATAATGTGTAGGAACCAAAACAAAGACAGACTAAGGTGGAAAACTATGAAGTTGGATACTGTACCATTCGTACAGGAGTTTGGTTTAGGAGATTTGGGAAAAATACCTTAAAAAACCTCTTCCATATTGGAGGTTGTTGCACAGCACCTACAGGAGTGTACACTTGTCAGAAAAATGGTGAACTTCAAGCATAATATAGTACTCATAAACGGTGCTAACCTTGTTGATTGGGAGGAAATTTCTGACATGCATTTCGCGTGAAGACGCGAACGTAGAAGTTATAAGCATAGTCGTACAAGAAGAGGCATATGTCTTGATGCTTAATATCATTGTCGTCACGAAATTTTGACCACCCTTCCATCAGGAGTATCGCCCCTTCATCATCCACCCCAGAAAATACAGCCCACTGCTGCCCCAACTCATTGTTAAGGGCAACCGACGGAGGAAGCCTGCCACCAACTTCGGTGGTAAATTTTGGGGGTAGTCTTGCAATCATCAAAATTCCCAGATTGTGAAATAAAGAATATCAAACACTAGTCAGTAGAAGAGGAAAACATAAATCTAGGGCGCATGTTATCAGAATAAATTTTCAGGTGCTCGTTTAAGGAACGTATGGAATGTCTTACCAAGCCTTTGGGATGATAGATAAACCTATCCCAGCATAGTTTCATGCAGTTGAAATATCCTTGAAAGTCCATTATACCTGTTTTAAGTAAGTGATACAATATTTATGTCAGAATTTGCACAAACTAATCCGTCCCACGATGAACAAGATATTCATGTATCCTAATGTAACAAACACAACGGATTGGTTTAACAGTTTGTTCCATCACTGCATACAACAAATACAACTAAGTTCCAAGCCTAAAAACTAATTAACAACAAATTCATGGTAGAGGCAGAGAGATCAATTACCGAAAGTTATCTTAAAGGACATGTGTGAAGTTCATAACTCATAAACGAATTCACAGTAACCAAAAGTAAGTTGGAACCTTGTATTACACAAAATCAATTCATGACAGGTGCAGAGCTAACCAATATGGGAAGCAAATCACAAGGCAGCTGTTTCAAATCATGTAAATTGGCCCTACATTAACACAAACTAACTCGGGATCCAACAAACAACTCGAAAGAACAAATATTATAAGGACACACATGTCTATCTTCTTAAAAGATCCGCCTGCCAGCAACAGGAGGCCAAAATAATACAGACTTTTCAAATTTGTAGAGAAAGTAAATCACCTTATTAAGAAAACACAGAAGTGGATGAATTCTTCAACGTACAGAACCATCCGCATCGTTGTCCCATTCCAGATGTTCGTGCAGCGTCTTTGGAAAATATGAAACAATATACAAATGATAGGAGATGAGACATGTATAGGATAGCCGAAAAATAACTTTACAAAACCAATCCCACAACTCAAATAAGAATCGAAACTGTGCCAAGAATGCCAGAAGGAAATCGATACCAACAGCTGGGGAAGGACCACTTACATGATATGCAGCGGCGTAGGGATACACTTCGCGCAATATTGATGGTGGCACGGCACAGCGGTTGGGTGCGGTTTAAAAAAGGATAAGGAGCGGCGTCTTCGCAGGGAGGGGCAATGGTGCGTGCAGGACTCGGCGGCGGAGCGGCCTGGGTGAAGGGTAATCGACGGGCAGATGAGGCACAACCGGGTGGGGAATCTCTCACGAGAAGTGAAGGAGGGTGCGGCGCAGCTAGGGTTTTTGATTTGTGAATGAAGGGTAAGTCAGTCAAAAAAATAAATAATCATAAAAAAATTGTAAATGTATGTTTCACTCGGGCAACTGAGTAACGTTCCAACCGGGTGGCACGACTGAGTGGGTTACTTCAGCCAAATTCCAAAAAAAATTTGGCACGGCCGCCCGAGTCAGTAGTCCGATCGAGTGGATAAGTTGGAAGGTTTGTCCACAAAATAATTTTCACTCGGCCACCCGAGTGAGGGGTCCGACCGAGTGGAACAGCCGAGTGGATGAGTTGGAACAAAACTCCAGAAACTTTTTTCACTCGGCGGCCCGAGTGAGGGGTCCGACCCAGTGGATGCCGGACAACAAGATTCCAGAAACTTTTTTCCACTCGACCACCCGAGTGAGGGGTCCAGCCGAGTAGAATAGTTGAGTGGATAACAGACAACAAGATTCCAGAAAAATTTTTCACTCGGTCACCCAAGTCAGGGGTCCGACCGAGTTGATAACTTTCAACTCAATTCCAAAAAAAAATTTTGCTCAGCCGCCCGAGTGAGGGGTCAGGTCGAGTGGAACGGCTAAGTAAGGCTCCAGTTTTTTATATAAACGGTTTATCTCTCTTATTTTCCTCATACTTCTAATTCCAAAAACCTACTCTCTTCATCTTTCATCCCTTTTCCATAAACAATCAAAAATCAAAAACTTTATTGATTATTATCTCATTCAATTCATCCAAGAAATCATCATCAACACCAAAATATTTCCAAATTTTCATAAGACTTGTGAAGTTTTCAATGTTGTAGCAATAACGCGAAATTATTATTTTTTCCTCCATTCAGGTATGTTTTGATAAATCATTCCTCTTGTTAAAATATCTTGATGATAGACGAAGTTGTAGTATATTGCAAAATTTCATTGGAGTCTTTTATCGAACAGTTGGTGTGCATCAGCTTAAATTGGGAATTTGGCATGCTTTGTCTTGATTAAAGATGATGGGTGGTTAATATCTCATCAACTACAATTTTTACATAATCGGTTCATATGAGATATACGATTGGTACATGTAAGAACGGAATCGAGAAAAGTTGTAATGTTTAGTTGTTTTTTTTGTTAAATTTGAGTTGGAAATTATGTTGCAATGCTAGAAAAAAAAATGAAATTTTTTATATTGAAAAGTATTGAAGTTTGAACTCATTTATTTATATGAATAAACTACACTAACTTCATTTATTCTAAGTACGATTGAGACAATGTATCCGTATCCCTTTCGTGCTCGAGGTTTCACTGTTAATGACATGGATAGACAACTGGAAGATAGGCGTAGATTTGAAGAGGAACAAGGAGCAAGAACTCAAATCCACTCAATGGAGGTAGTCAATACTAATTTCTATTGGGATCAACACTCCGTCGATGAACAACAACAAGAATATGAGAGAATTCTATCAACTATGCCGGATGCATACGACATACAATTTCAACATTGGGAGACAAGCAGTGAGCAATGGTTTGAGGTATACAGGAAGAAAAGACGAGTGACTCATTTTGCAGATGAAGAATGCATGAAAGAGATGGGTATTTACGAAGATCTGAAAAAGATGTGCAGGAATATAGGGTGGTCTAAAATTTTCGCCTTAAAAGAGAAGACATATGAGCCGTTGGTCTTGCAATTTTTCTCAACCGTTGATGTGGGATACGATGATACGATTTTGGCATCAATGACTTTCATTTTGGGAAATGAGGTCCAACTGCTTTCGTCCGAAACCATAAATGAAATTTATGACTTCCCGAAGAATAAATTCTCCAATCTACCCGATGCCAAGGTACACTCTCCCGGATTCAACCCAATAATCTTTTGGAAGGAGATAACAGAGGCTTCTCCAGATAAGTCATCCGTGTACAACCCTAGCCGATCGAAAGCATCCAACATAAGAAGCCCAGTCCTTTGCTATTTCCAACGGTTCATCTCAAATACAATTTTGGCCAAACCTAAGCCTGGGGTAGTTACCTTGGACGAGTTGTTCATCTTATGGTGTTTGTTGAATAGAAAAAAGTTCAATGTAGCGCCGATGCTTTTAAGGCAATTTGTTAGAACGAAACAACAAGTAGCAAATCATATCGGAGGGTTGATAACTCCGATTGCTTGATATTTCAGGATAAACTTGGAAGGTTTGGAACAAACTCCTGGTGAAACAACCTTAAATCTTGAGGTTGTTTGCAACATTAAGATGCGCCAGTTGCATCTAGGCACGAGAAAATTGTATCTCATCTCATCTCATCTGATAAGAAAAGGCTTGCTTTTCCTAACTCCCGCCTCACAAATGTCGCCGGGGGGAAAGTCCCGAATATTCTACTGAACAGCTCAATCCATATTGAAGCCATCAAGAAGAGTGAAAGGAAACTGAAGAATGAAGACGAAAGAAGGAAAGGGAGGAGAAGATCCTCAGATACTCAAACACAACCTATGGAGGTGGAGGCGAAACAACAAAACGTGGATGAGATGATGGAAGAAGCAGAACTACATGCATACGCACATGGAAGAACAAGGGAAAATCTCCCACATTATGAGGCCGGAACTTCACAGCAGCCACAACCTTCATGTCAGTTTTAAGGGGGGTGGAACGATTGGACAGATTGGAGAAATGCGTTGGATACACGTGTCAGCAACCTTGAAGAGTATATGCATCGTCAAGCGTATAACTCTCAAATTGCACTTGACATGCAGAGGCAACAATACAAGTGGCACGTACAGCAAGTTCATTTTCAGGAGCATGAATACCCGGCATATCAACCATTCAACCCATCCAACCCGCCTTACCGACACCTTAGAGAGGCATGTGCGAGAAATCATGTGTAGTTGCAAAGATTGATATTGGGGAAGATAAATTCGTTTGGAATAATATATTATTTTCATATTCCCTTTCTTTTTCTTGTTCTCCGATTTTTTTTCCACTCTCTTGTTTCAGCCGTCAACTTATTTTTTTGTTTGTAGTTTATTTTCTCCAATGCTTTTCAAGAAAACAACGTTGAAATTGTGGATACTGGAAGATTGCAAAATGAAGGTAGAAGCAGTAAAAATGGGGATTATTAACACACCAATGTTCAAGTCCAACATTATTTGTACCGTAACTAAACTCGGTTGGCACATAGAAATACACACAAACTTACTCCAACAATATATTACAAACCAAAAAAACACTCAACTTAATATATAAAGCACAAAGTACATATAGAATAATGGGAAGCATATGCTAATAAACCATGCATAGACTGCACCTACGAGGTGCAGCAATACTCTTAAACTGAGTTATTTCTTTTTCAAAGGTGACAATGATGCAGTAGAGCTACGATCTTCCCCACCATGCCGATATCAGCTACTAGAAGCCATTGATTTCTTTCCTTTCTTGTCAGAAGCTTGAATTGGAGAGTTTGTCAATGTTAATGATGTTTGATCATTTTCGTACAATGACTTGGTACTTTGGCTATCATTTTTCAACCACGCATGCTCCTTCCAAAACACATTATCAGTGTCCAACGAGCTTTCCTCACTCTCGTAGATGCTCGAAAGGTTCAGACGATTCAAATTGCTTATCTCTATGATGGATGAATCATTACCCGTCCCTGAGTCAGTATCACTTGAAATTTGAATAACTAAAAGCTCATTGCTTTTAGTAGGTGCGTTCTCTTCATCAAATATCTCTTTAAGAGCATGAAATGCATATTCTTCCTCTTTATAATATGCAGCAGCAAGCTTTTCTTGCTATGAAATAAAATAAAAGATATAATAAATATATAAATATGTAAACAATTTTTTTATTTACACAAATTTGCATAAAACTATCTTTACAAACTTAGAAAACTTACATTACATAAAGATGTCCAAACCGAGTCTGAGCACCGAACCTCATTTGTGGTTGGGTCGTAGGCAACCATTGACATATGAATTAGCCATTTGAACACCTTGTAACGTTTGTGTAACTTTCGAGTTTGTTCCATGCAAAAGTTGAAATTGAACTGTGTGCCAAAGTAGCGGTTCAGATAACACATGGCAAAGGAAATATCACGCTCATTTTTTTCCCCAACAACCCAAGCATCGGATTGGAGTTGTTCAAGAAGACGCACAATAAATTGACGGTCAATCTCTCGTGTCCAGATAGAGTTAAAGAAAACTTTATCTTGATTCATTGCTTGTTTTGGAACACCACTCGGCGTCATAAGGCTGGATAGTTCAAAGGACGAGAAGTGAAGAAATTTGTTGATTGTTTCATAATATTTGAGTTGCAGTTTATGTGAGTTGCAATGCCTGGCTTGGGAAATTAACAATTATATAGGAATTATTGGTGTACACTATTTTGAATAATGTGGGATCACTATCTTGTTTGATTCAATGTAAAAATAGTGTAAATCTTTGTCTTTGGTTATTAAAGGAAACAACTGTTGGTTCCCTTGTTGCTTGTGAAGAGACATGTATTATTGTCAATGCACATAATTGTTGGGATTGAACATGATCGCTGCATACATGGTGACATGATGCTTTAAGAGTGGAGGGCCCCCATGCTGTGAACAATTTGTAAGGATATGTCTTTACAGCTGGAAAATCTATTGTTACAGCAGACCATTATCAATGAACAACCAATATATTACATCCGAATTTTATGGGAAGTATTCTATCAAAAAGAAAACGATAGAATTTCGCAGGCAACCATAACTTTATCATATTCCGTATGCAATGTTCACAATTATTTACATTTACATCATCAGTCTTTTTGAAAAATCAAACACTAATAAGCAACAAACAATTAAAGGTAACATGTCCACCTATATTTACATGTGGATAAGTTATAAAGTTGTTACAAATTGTAATAACCCTAATACCATCAAATCCAAAATTAAGCAACAATATCACAAAAAAATAAAAATAAAAATAAAAAATATTATCCATACTCAAGAACCTAATTGGAGTTGCTTGTGAGTTATTGAGGTTGGTTGTCCAAACACGAGGAGTAGGATAATAATGACACCAACAACTAACACAAATGAAACTTTTTTATATTTTCTATTCAACGCATAAACGTAACCAATTAGCTTCACCTCGTGTTGCTTCGTCTCATGAAGAGATGCTCTCAGACAACTTTCATTCAACCTCATCTCCTCAATGGTTGTATTCAATATGATCTTATTATTTTCCAACTTCTCCACACGTCTTTGTGTTAATTGTTGTCATCAAAGCACAAATGGTCTTACTGCAACATTTACAAGATTCTTCATCAACCTATTCCCAAAACCCATAACCCTGTGGCTGGAAACAAAATAACAATTATCATAGTTGAAATTATAAACATAAATTGTTGGTAAGACGAAGGTTATGTGTACTTGTTTTTTATTTGTTAACATAATAAACATAATATTATATAAGCTGAAGAAATTATTAGAACAATAAGATATATCTAACATAATATTAGAACAAATAACACTAACTCAATAAAATGATCAAAAAAAGACATAATTCTTACATGTTGTAGTCGACAACGTATAAACCTACGATCACGATTATTTTCTGTCTGAGATATGAACTGAAAAACAGTTTTCCCACAATAACAAGTTTTTCGTGAATTTGCACTCGATGCAGGACTTGTCAACGAATTAGAGATGCTCACTACATATTCCGTAGTCACAAAGACATGAGATATAATCAAGCAGTATATGGAAAAACTAATTGCAAGAAAATGATAATGTTTTATCAGTAAAAAAAAGATATGATGCTAATACCTACTTTTCCAAATATTTGGAACGCAATGGATTCTCTATTATTTTTTCATGTTCACCTGCATAACAATAAGGAAAGTCATGCATTACAGTAAAAATGAATTTTTCTCAATATTCTATAAGGAGATATGGAAATATTTAAGGCCCAAAAACTTCTCCAGTCACAACATCATCTCTAAACCAGCTAAATTTGGCAGATGAAAGGTAAGGAATTTGTTGAAAATCATAAATATTCGAAAGGAGAAAATGTTACCCAAATAACGCAAATCTTCTTCAAACTAGCTGCATAAACTTCAATTGGCCCCAAACCTTTGTTTACGTACTAAACATTACAAGAGCTTGAATTAGATTAAGATATCAAACATCCACAATGAAACTAAAACTCAGTTGAAGCCATAAACACAAGTTTGGGCTACTCCCTAATATTGAAAATCAACACAACTATTTGCACTTGACAAAGACAATCCAAAACAAACATGTTAACACATCAAGATTGTCGATTGATGCATGCTAATATCCCTATTCAATTTAATAAATAACTCCAAAAAATATAATTTAAGATTCACATTTTTTTCGCAATAATCACAACTTTGCATTGACAGATGATTAATTATGTCATATATTTCAAAATTTATATGAAATTCACATCTCTTCGGTCTAATTTCTGACAATCAGAAAAGCACAATAGTTACCAAATAATCAAACTTCAACAAAAATAAGAACATATTAGCAATGAACAAGAATAATGAGTTAGATGAAGAAACCGGATTCCTCAGTTCGCTGCAAGGTGTTGTCGGCTCCCCTTCCGTCGAAGAATGTTGTGCGTTTCCGGCGAACGTTTTTGTGGGAGACGTGCAATGCCAGAGAAGCTTTTGGGGACGGTCGGAAAGGAGAGTGCTGACCTTTCTGGGGAGAGCCGGAGGATGACCCAACGTATCGGCGGAGCCGGCTGTTCGGTGCCGACTTTCCTCTTGGGGTCAGCGGCTATTCCTGCAAAATCGCCCAGGGCCGACGAGCCAAATGTTAGGGTTTGTTCAGAAAATGTGTATTATATATAAGAATATTTTTGTAATTTAAAATGTGCACAAGGGATAAAACAATCCATTCCTATTTGTAATCCGATGGGATAATTTTTATCCTGGGGGGAGGAATTAGTATCCTTCGAGTTATCCGAAAATTTTGAATTTATCACGAGTCGAGTGGATTGACCCGAAAAAATATCTGAAAAAATAAACGCACAATAACTCTGGACTATTCCCCCTATCCCGATATATCAGTCAAAGTAAACACTACCTAGAAGTAATTCACTAGAATTTGATCAGGATTCCACACACAATCATTTCTCACAATTCTAAATATGTCGCAACTTGTTAGAATAAATCTTCCATTGAAAATCTTTCCTAGTCTGCACACTCATTTTTATTGAATTCTTGAAATCAGCCAAGGAAACCACACCCCTCAACCGCACTTTGTGAAACAAATGGGTTAAGTTTCCCTAAACTATGAAAACAGTTGTTAAACGTGAAAGTTAAGAGCTTCTTAATGTTTTGCATGACCTTTGCTCTCTTTCAAATTTTTCATTACAGTTTTTGTTAAATATAATAAATGAATCACTTGTTGTGAGGAGACGTGACTGTTTTTCCCAGATTGACAATTACTACTTCTACTTTTGTCATTACTTAGCTAGTTTGTACTAATCTGAATTATCTCTGGTTGTTGTTTCGTCTTGCAGTAATTAAGTATATCGATTAGTTGACAGTAAATCATTGTAGCTTTATGATGTAGGCCGTCTTCCTTACAATATTGTTTGTAGCTAGGTAGGTAGCTTGCTTGTTATAGTTTCATTTCTTACAACTTGGAATTTTTTGTAGATTTATAGTAGGTATCTATTCGATGCTCGTCTTATGATGCAGACTTTTTATTTCTTGTCGATTGTTTAAACGAATTAATTTACATATTATATGAAATATTATATTCTTGCACAACTATTAAAACAAAGAGCATTATTTTTATTCCAACAAATAACCACAAGCTTTTTTAATGAAAATATATCAAAATATAATATGATAAACAAAGTTTATAAATGTATTTTGAATTGATTTGAATATATTTTATATACCAAAATGTGTATAGGTATTTTGTTTTAAATTTAATTCTATTGTCTGAAATGAATATTACATATTTGTTTATTTTGTAATTATTTTAATTTAAATTTGGAGTGAAAAACTTAAAAAAATAAAAAAGAAGAAGGAGCAAACTATATTTATATAATAAATGTTGACCAAATAATTGAATTAGAGAAATTGTTCACAATGCTCAACTCTATAAGGATGGACATTAAAGTTAAACATGCACACATACACATAATATTAACTAAGTAATTATATTTAATTTAACATAAAACTCCTCTAATTTATTTTATTTTATTTTAATTCCAATAAACTAATCCAGACAACGACTTTTCAGTGAAAAAAATATCTTTTGCAATAATTATTCAAAACATAATTTTTTTTTCAGTCTTATATGTTGGATTGCAGTGTAGTGTAGCCTTTTATTTTTGATTAGTTTATGTGGAACTTAGTTGGCGACAGCTGTCAATTGTATTATTTAAATCCGCATCTACCTAACCCAACATTTTTAATCCGCATCTATTTTGTCTTAGTCAACGTAAATTGGGATGTCAAATTTTATGCGAAGTTATTAATTAAATAAATTAATTATTAAATAAAACAAATTTTTATTTAATTTTTTTATTAAATAAAATTTGTGCATGAATATATGATTTTATTCTGATAAACAGATGTGATCAGCTCATTTGTCTGCCCAATTATTTTTTCATGCGATGGACATATATATTATTAGAGTATATACTATATATTTAATAATTAGTTATATACATAATATATTACATAACATAGAAGAATATATTATATACCTTCATTTTAAAAAAACAAGTTTTGTTTGAAAAGTTAAAATTAATAGATAAGATTTCAATAATACCTTTATGAAAATCATATTTTTTGAATAAAAAATGGATGAAAACTAAGACGAAACGAATAATGAATGAAAGTGAGTGAAATTGATAAGCGTTATGTGTTAGGATTATTTGTTGATTAACTACTTGGATTTAGATATAAGCATTGTGTGTTGGATTATTTGTATTGAGTTTTGTAAAATAAAATTAGTTAATAATTGTTCGTATAAATTTTTTAATTATATTTATAAAAAATATGATACAATCCATTTATTTCATTAGATTGAAATTTTTATTACTAATATTTTTGCAATTCAGAAGTATTATCAGAATTCTCTCATTCATCCCTTTGACATTTAATTTGAAAATGTATTTTGATTTTTTTTCTCTCGAATAAACTGTATTCTAATTTTTTCTTCAATAAATCCTCAATCCAATATGATTTTGTGAACGTAATGAAAAATATTTTAATGCATCAACCTTTTTTTTTTCTTTTTGCATTTGAGTTAATTCGGATTTAAATTTTCATTCAATAAATGCAAAATCAAATTCAAACTTCAAAAACAATTATCATTTAATATCATAGATATTAAAATTTTAGGAAAAAAAAAAGTAAATTCAATATCAAGATCATCTCGATTTTTAATTTTTTTTTGTTCGATCTCAAATATATTGAACTCATAATTTTTGAAATAATACATAATTACTGCGTAATGCATTAGCTGCTGTAACATTAAATATGAAATACTATATTAACTATTAAAGAAGTAGAAAATGTCTTCCGAGATCATTAATTATTGTCTGCAACAAGCAAGCAATTATATATCATTTCACATTTAAGGTTGACTAATTAATTGCTCTTGCATCTCGTCAAAGTTAAGCCATTGTTTCAGAGTTCGATTAGCAGATGCTACTGTGGGTGTTTGTTGTAAAGAGAATATTAGAGAGAGATGGCAGCTTATGTTGCTGTCGTTTCTCTCAAGCGCATAATTGCAAGGCTTTTAAATTATTACGATACTTTTTTCCCTCCCCCCGTTCTGGAAATCTTAAAATTTGCAGACAAGGAGTTGAAGTTGTTTGTAGAGTTTCTGGGAAGATTGGATGGCAGGAGCAGGAAGAGGATGAAGGCTTCGCTTGGACGAATCCCGGAGGTAATAAGTAAGTTTAATAGTGGATTGCAAACCAATCTGGAAAAGCTGGTTGAGGATCAGTCTAAAGAAAGCATTAATGGAGATGGGACTGGAATCTCAACAGATCTGGTGGAATATATCAAACAAGATACTCATTCCTTGGTTGAGACGTTGAAGAAGATGGAGGAGGAGGAGTGCTGCTCCTTGCAGCCTGAAGAAGAAGAAGATGATGATGATGATGAAGAAGTTCCGACATCAAGAATTGATTATGGTGGAAGTAGGTCAAAGATGGTTGGATTGCATGATGTGTACAGTGAAGTCAAAGAAGATCTTGTAGGTAATTGGGTGGAGAAACATGTTTCCACTCTAGTTGGGATGACAGGCATTGGAAAGACCACTCTGGCTAAAGAGATTTTTGAAGATTTAGATGTCTTGGAGTGGTTCGACTGTCATGCATGGGTGACAGTAGGCCGAGAATTCAAATCAGAAGAGATTTCGCAAGCAATTTTAGCTCAAATACTGGATTGCAACGCGCATGAAATGCTTCTGGGAGGGTCGTATGAGGAATCCTTGGGACGGAGCCTGGAGGGTAAGCGATACCTTGTTGTGTTGGATGATGTATGTGAAAGAGAGGTCCAATTTTACTTGGAAAGATCATTTCCAGACAACCAAAATGGAAGTCGAATCTTGCTTACAACTACGAAGCAGTTTCTAGGTGTAAATTTCTTGTTTTCTTCTAATCTCATAAATATGCGCTTGTTGGATGAAGAAGAAAGTTGGCATCTTCTGTGTTGCAAGGTCTTCGGTGAAAACTCGTGCCCTCCTCAATATGAGAAGGCTGGAAAGAAGATTGCCGAGAAGTGTGATGGTCTTCCTCTTATAATCATCACAGTTGCCGACCTCCTACTGAAGGCAGCTAAGAAGACTGCCCTAGAATCACTCTGGATTGAGGTGGCAACTCAGAAGAGGCATCAAATTTTCACTGAAGCATACAATGAAATATCAGAGGTACTATATCCAATCTACGAGAGATTAAGTGAATATTTAAAATCGGGCTTTCTCTATATGGGAGTGTTCCGACAAAATTATGAGATCCCCAAATCAAAGCTCTTCAATTTGTGGATTGTTGGGAAACTTGTTGAAATAGGTTTTCACCAAAATTTGGATGAATTTTTGGAGGAACTTACTTCGCACAGTCTTGTTTTAGTCTACCAAAGAAGCACTACATACATCCCAGGCACTCTATCTGAGAGAATAAAAACTTGTGCCCTCCATTCTTCCTGGTGGCACTTTTGCCAAAGAGAAGCTAGGAAGAACAACTTTTTTCATGCCCTGGATTGTTATGAAGACGGTTTAGGAGAAGGTATAAAAGATCAGAGTAGGCTGACAGTCCATAATAACGTTTTATTCGGTATCAAAGATGTGTATAACTCAATGGAGGAAAATTGTGCATCCACTGCAAACACTCTCCTATGTTTTGGTCCATATCATAGATATCCAGTGCCTATATGTTTCGGATTGAAGTTGTTGCGGAAACTGGATGCTCTTGAAATCCGTTTTTACATGTTCTCTTTGGAAGTATTGGAATTAGTTAAGTTACGATACCTTGCACTCACTTGCAACGGAGATCTCCCTCCTTCCATATACAAACTCGGAAAACTTAAGTTCTTGATTGTCCATAGACATTTCAACATCAAATACTATGAAGTTGTGTCAAATTTGCCAAAGGAGATATGGGATATGAAAAAACTGAAGCATCTTCAGATCATGGGAAGCGACCAACCAAACATTGGTGATTCTTCCTTGCAAAACCTCTTAACTCTATCAGATGTGAGCTTTGACAGTTGTTCTGAGGATGTTCTTGGAAGGATCCCTAATCTAAAGAAGCTAGGTATTCGAGTTCAATTGACACCTGATGCTGCAGAACCATTGTGTTGCTTTGACAATATCTCCCGACTCAATAATCTAAAATCACTTAAATGTGTCATTGTAAATCCAAAATGCAAGTTTGAGGCTGTTGCACCTCCTTCTCACCCGTTTCCCATATTCACATCACATTTGAGAAAGTTGAGTCTGAGTGGGTTGGATTATCCTTGGGAACAAATGAGAAATATTGCTTCAATGCCGAAGCTTGAAGTGTTGAAACTGCGATGCAATGCCTTTCGAGGCCCAAAGTGGAAAATTGAAGAGAATGGATTCCAAGAACTTTACTCTCTTCTAATTGAAGACATTGATCTAGTGCAATTAGAAGGGGCAGTTGGAAGCTTCAAAAGTCTTAGAAAACTAAGCATCAAACACTGCTACAAACTGAAAGAGCTCCATTTAAGACTGTGTGAACTTATTTCGAAGATAGAATTAGTTGACTGCAATTCTTTGCTCGAAAAGGAAATCAAACAGATTATTGCAGAAAGTCCTAAATTTCCAGACCACCTTTTGATCCATTCTTCATGGAAGTCATGAGCGGAAACTTGGATCAGAAGGTTAGTAGTTCATATTTACGATTTAATTGTTGGATTTTTTTGTTATTCCCTCTCTGGTGTATATTTTTTATTTTGTAACAGTTGTTATTTTTTGATTAAATGCTAGCTGCATTTCCTGCAGGGAGGAGGTAGAGCTTGAAGACGTTCTTCATGTAATAAGGGTGACGCTTGCACAGTCAGGCATTATAGCTACAAATTGAGGAGACACTTCCAGATGTGGGCACAATTCCGAGTAGGAAGCGGAACTGGCGGTTGGAACTGTTGACCCGATTATAAACCAAAATCAAAATCAAAACCGCTAATTGGCCGGTTTAGTTTTGATTCCAAGGTAGCTGGTTCCAAGTTCAGCACGATTCAAAAACCCGTTGGTTCCAACTGTGAAATTTAAAAATAAATAAGAAAAAAAAAAGAAACTAGAAATCGAAATCATGGAACTGGTGGTTCCGAAATTGGAACTGCTGTATACTATTACAGCCCCGGTTCCAGCCCCCACGGTTCCGAGAACTGGAGGTTTCAAAACCATGCCCGCATCTATGTATATGTCTATTAGTAACTTGGATTGTAGACGAGTCGAGTCAAGCTGAACGTGCTATTGCTCAAGTTTGTTTGAAATGTTGTCGAGTTTTTAATATTATATTTGAACTTGTATAGTTATTAAAATTTGAATCAAATCAAACTCAAGTCGAGTTCAAGATTTTACATTTATTTTAACAAATTTTACCATCAAGCTAGAGCTTTAGATTTAGAGTTTCATTTTCCTTGGGTAATTATTTGGAATAATAGTTTGATGAATGGCAGATTAATATTATATTTTGATAGTATATTATTATATTTTAAATGATTAGAGTTTCATTTTTCAAATATTGTTCCACATCGATTATATTCATGCAAATTAATTAGTTTGATAGGTTGAATCAAATGTTTGAATTGGAATGAAAGTAATTTCTAGATTTATTGTTCAATTGACAGTATCAGATGGTGAAAAGAAACAGATTAGCAGATAAGCATAAAAGAATGCTCCAGTGCCAGAAAATGTGAGATGTTTTCTGGACAATCATTTATTTAACCTTCTTTTCACCAATTAAACTCAAACATTAAATCAAGAACAAAGAAGAGGAACAGAAGGTGGTTTGAAGATTAAGAAATCTTGTGCAGTATTTATTACAATTTCAATGTGGAACAACATACAACACAATTTCCAGCATCTCCAAGAAACAATGACATAATTCAAAACAAACAATATCATTAAAGTTTAACATAACAAAATCTTCACAAACACACACACACACACACACACAAAAGTGATAAGTAATTTGCAATGAAAAATAGCAATGGTAGAATTGTTCAAGCTGAAACAAGTACCCACATAGGAACTCTTCCTGCAAGTCTTCCAATTCTTGAAGCATGCCTCTGCTACTTCCTGTGAAACGCTATAACATGATTGTGAAACTTCATAATCATAAGTTTGGCAAATGTTATAGAAAGAAAGAACGAAAAAATATCGTCCATCAATTAAATTGTGAAAATGAATTACTAACCTTCGCATTCAGGTTACCGCTCATGACATCCATGAAGAATGGACCAAAAGCTGGCCTTTATATTCATATGTTTCAAGGATGTGCTTTTTTATTTCCTTTTGGACCAAAGGATTGCAGTCAACTACTTCAATTGTCGAAATATTTTTACATTGTCTGAAATGGGACTCTTTTAACTTGTAGCAGTGTTTTATGCATCGTTTCTGAAGACATTTGAAGCTTCCAGGTGCCACCTCAAATTGCACAAGATCAATGTCTTCAATTAAAAGAAAGTAGAGCTTTCTGAATCCCTTCTTTTGTATTTTCCATTTTGGGCATCAAAAAGCATTGCTTTGCAGTTTGAGCACTTCAAGATTCAGCAATGAAGCAATAGCGTTCATTTCTTCCCAAGGATAGCCCAAACCACTCAAACTCAACTTCCTCAAATTTGAGGAGAATATTGGAAGTCGATGAGCCGGTGGTGCAACTTCAGACCTGCATTTAGGATTTACGACGACACACTTAAGTGATTTCAAATTATTGAGATGGGAGATATAGTCAAGAGTAGGCATTCTCCCCACAACACCCTTGATACAACTGTTAAAGCTCACATCTGATAGCGTCAAGAGGTTTCGTAGGAAATTATCCCCAATGTTAGGTAGTTCGCTACCCATAACCTGAAGATGCTTCAGTTTTTCCATATCCCATATCTCCATAGGCAAGTACGACAAATCTCCATTGGATTTGATGCACAAATGTCTACGGACAATCAAGAAGAGAAGTTTCCGAAGTTTGGATATGGAAGAAGGGAGCTCTCCGTTGCACGTGAGAGCAAGGTACCGTAACTTCAATAATTCCAGTATTTCCAATGTAAACTCGTAAAAACGTATTTCAAGAGCATCGAGTTTCCGCAACAATTTTAAACCAAAACATATTGGTACTGGATATTTATGATACGGACCGAAGCATAAGAGAGCATGTGCAGTGGGCGCACAATTTTCCTCCATTGAGCTATACACTTCTTTAATGCCAAACAAAACATTATTGTGGATGCTCAACCTCCTCTGCGCTTTTATATCTTCTCCTAATGCATCTCCTAAGCAATCTAGGATATAAAAGGAATTGTCTTTCCTAGCTTCTCTTTGGCAGAAGTGCCACCAGGAAGAATGGAGGCCACAAGATTTTATTCTTTCTGTCAGAACGTATGGGACTAAACTGGTGCTTCTGTGGTAGACCACAACAAGGCTCTGCAGAGAAAGTTCTTTCAGATAATCTTCTAAGCCTTGGTTAATGCCTGTTTTAACGAGTTTCCCAGCAACCCACAAATTTAGGAGCTTGGATTTGGGGATCTCATATTTTTGTGGGAAGATTGCTACATAAAGAAGGCACGATTTGAAATCTTCATGTAAGTTCTCGTATCTTGGATATAGTACCTTTGATATTTCATTATATGCATCCACGAAAAGTTGATGTTTCTTCTGTGTTGCCACCTCAATCCAGAGTGATTCTGGGCTGGTCTTCTCAGCAGCCTTAACTAGGAGGTCCGCAACTGTGATTATTCTAAGAGGAAAGTGTCAGCAATCTTCTTTCCAGCTTTCTCGAGTTGAGGAGGACACGAGTCTTCACCAAAGACTTTGTCACACAGAAGCTGCCAGCTTTCTTCTTCATTCAAGAGTCGCATATCCATGACATCAGGAGAAAAGATAATATTAAAACCTGCAGCAAGAGACCGCTTTGTAGTTGTAAGTAAGATTCTGCTTCCATATTGTTGTTTGGTAATATTGTTTTCGAGTGACGTAGGACTTTCTTTATCCCATACATCATCAAACACAACAAGGTACCACGTACCCTCCAAATAGTGTTTCACGTAACTAGACTTTTCCTGAAATGTTGCCCCAAACAACCTTAAGGGACACACTTGAGCTAGAATGTCTTGTGTAATTTCCTCTAAGTTGAATTCTGGACCTACTGCCACCCATGCACGACACTCGAACCATTCTGAGATATCTGGATCTTGAAAAATTTCCTCAGCAAGATTGGTCTTGCCAATGCCTGCCATCCCGACAAGTGGGAAAAAGAAATCCCATGCCCAGTCGCCTACAAGATCTTGTTTGAGTTGATCATGTACATCAGACAATCCAACCATCTTAGCCTATTCCCAGCTCTTGATGGAACAACTTCATCCTTCATCTTCTTCAACGTCTCAATGAAGGAACGAGTATCTTTTTTTAGATCTTGCAGCAGCAGCAGAGGGAGTCTCATCTTATCTTCACCGTAAAGAACGATACAGCTTCCCAGCATTCCTTTATGGGATGCAAATACATCAGCAAATTTATCCATAGCCTCTGGGATTCGTCCAAGCCAGGCACTCCTACTCTTCCTGCTGTCCTTATCCATTCTTTCGATGAACTCTTGAAAGGACTTCACCTCCTCGTGTAACAACCTCAAGTGTTTCAAAGATGTGGTGTTAAGCATGCTGATATATTGCCAAGTCATCAAATATCTCCATCTCAACAAAATGAATTGAAGATTGCAACCAAAAGAATTCCAGAAGGATAGGTGATAAGATTATGAAACCATTATATCAGTTCTGCTGCTTATCAGATTCCTTAGCTCAAGATGATGACAAGTGTAGGCCTATGATTAAAGAATAGTACAGTTTGTTAGATGATTTTCTGTGTAAAGTTTTGATTGGTCCATGAGGAATATTAGCTGATGTAGTAGGTTTATAAATAGAAGGGATACAGCACAATGTATATATCCACGCAATTGATCAATCAAGAAAGATATACAAAAAGCTTCATAGCCTCATTCATGGCTCACTTCATCATATTTGCTGCTGTAAGCTTTTCTTCATTATCTCACCATTCTGCACCTTTTCTTTCATGTGGGAGGTACACGATTTTGCGCTACAGAGAAACGACAGCAACATAAGCTGCCATCTCTCTCTAACTTCCTCTCTCCAACTATTTTCTACACCAGCATCTGCTTCGAAACTTTGAAGAGAAGAGATGCAATAGCAATTATTTAGTCAACCATTGAAAAAAAAAATCTAATTATTTTGGAATCAAATTATTTTTGAAACATGAAGAGAGTACTTTTTAGGTAAAATTAATATTCTATTAAAAAATTATTAGTTTTCATGCACTGAAGTGCTGTTTTATCTGTACTTTTTTTAATTAATCTAATAAAAAACGTAATAATTTTTGTTAATACAATATAATATTTTTATTATGAAAAAATTATTGTTAAAAAAGTAATTCTTTTTTAGGTTCATTTGTTTCCAGTAATTTATATTCGAAAAAGATAAGAGTCTTAGTGGAGCTAATTTAAAACTGCAAAAAACAAAAAGAAGCTATAGAAGACGAAATATTGTTAAGAAATGAAGTCCGTAACAATTAGAATGAAGAAGTTTCGTTTTGCAAAAAAGCAACTGTTATTCAACCTTAATTATTAACTAATAATTAATTAAATATATAAATATCGTTGACATATATTTAAACTATTTCTCGAGATTGCGAAAGAGGCACGTGAACATATTTTGTTAATTTTTCTAGATCAATATTGCTTGTGTTAATTTCCCTCAACTGGTTTCTTCATTTTTTATATACTTTTATGAATATCGTTGACTAATGATCATTTGTACTGGCAAAAATAATCCAAGATTTCATCTATTTCTCCAGATTGCCAAAATGGCACATGGAAACAATTAACTATTTTTTGTCTCTATTAATTTAGAAAGTTTAGAATTTTTATATTTAAAATTATATCGTATTAAACAAACAGAATTAGACTCTCAACTTGAGACTTTTGATCTTAATTCAAATATTTTTGTATGGTTTATGTTGAAAAATTATATTTTTTAAAAAAATTATGAAATGCTAAATTTGTTGAAAAAACTATAACCTTATTTTAAATACATATTTTGCTTTGACATATTAATTAATGACGTGGCCAATGATAGATATGATTTAATATATAATAGAAAAGAAAAAACCACTATGATTAAACAAATTTATAAAAATGTGATGGGTATTTGAATACTACTATTTTATTGAATTTGTTTGTTAATTTTTTTCTTGACTTTGCTAATTTTTATTTTTATTTTTAAAAAGTGAATGTAATTCTAATCGAACGAATATGAAAAAATTTAGAAGTTACAATATAACTTAAATCTAACTTTAAAAAATTATAATTATTTATAGTAATTCATAATGAACTATCAAAAAAAAAACCGTTATAAGTCATAAACTATATATATGTACATATATATAATGCAAAAAAAAAACTATAAAAACTAACATCATATGATGAAATCACATAAATTCTACACATAAATATTAGTCAAATAAATATTTAATGACAAAAAAGAATGCTAAGACCTACTTTTAAATTAAATTAAAAGATTTTCCATTAGTAAAAAAGATAATTGGATGATTTTTTTAGATTAATAACAAAATCAAATTCTAAATTAATGTTATTTTCTATCAAATGTGATACTCCACAACATAATTGGTGACGTGTTATTTATCAAGTGTTGACTAAACACAATATTTTCACAGGTCAAAGACATTTTATATTTAACAATATTATAGCAGATAGCGAAAAGTATTATATGTATTATACTATTTTGAACTTGTATGATTTTTAATCAAGCAAAACACCGATCAAACTCCAATAATTTGTTATTTTTTTAATTTTACCAAATTTTACTTATAAAACTCAAATTCAAGTTGTACTTTAAAGTTTATCAAATATAAAAATATATTTAAACTTTTTGATATCTTTATTAAAAATAATTTACACAAACTTTTAACAAATAATCTCAAATTAGTTGATTTGATTTAATTATGAGCCCTAGGTTCCTAATGGGGTAATGCAACCGCATAAATTTGAAGTACGCAATAAATTCTCAACGTTATGAGTTCCAAAATAAGCTGAAAACAATAAATTGTTATTTATATGATTTCATGTATTCATTAATTTAATATATTAAATCATATATAATTTATTAAAAAAATAAAAAATTTAATTTTCACTTTACCTAATAAAAAAATAAAATAAAAAACATTGAAGATTTATTTAATAAAAAAGTCATGATTCCATTATCCATTTATTTTTCTACAGCCTTGTCAACCTTTTCCATTTTGAAGTGCCTTTATTATTATTTCAAGTGTAGTTTTGGGTCTTTCCACCTCGAATTACTCGATAATTCAACAAGCACTAATTCCACTTCCAAAATAGAGATCAAGGGTTAATTAGCCTAACTAAGAGGGCTAGGAGAGTAATTTTGACATAAATAAGGTTGATCATTAATTACATAAGGCAGCCCATCAAAAGCTTTACACAACAGAAAACCAATTCACAAACATTTGATTCTACTTTTTGGATGTACTATGGAAAATTTAACTCGGTGTATGTCAACCTATCAAATAAAAGGCTATCATTTTCACATCATCATCGCCTCTCCCACAAAAGGGTTTATTCGGAAAAACGCCCCAAAAAGTTAGTGAGTTTGGAAAAATGTCAGTCGTGCAATTTTATTTTGTTAAATGCAATGAAAGTTGAACACAATGTGCGACTTACGTTGCAGAGAACATTTTGGACGAACTCAAAGAAATTGTGGCTGTTGGCCAATTTCTCCCCATAAAATGAAGAAACTTAGAGGTGCTTTACAAGCATATTGTATTGTAACAAAGAATCTATTATTCAAAGGCCGAAATTTACTGTAAATCAAGAAAAAGAAAGAGCAAGCCAACCTAGCAAATGAAAAGCCATCATTTCTTCCTATCCACTGTCTGAAACAGGAAGTTGTTACTTCTTGAGTGGGTTCATTCTCTCTCTAAGATAGTAGAGCTTGGCCCTCCTCACTTTCTTCTTGTCCAACACTTTTATCTCCTTTAAATTTGGAGAATACCTGTCATTTCCAACTCAATTAGCATCATATGAAGTATCATGTGGTGAAAAAGAAACAGAAATGCAGATAACCACAACTGTTTGTGGAAGAAAATCTGTTGCAAGCATATGAGTTATTTTGTGAACAATGTCGCACAAACGTTCTTTTCACCAATCAAATAAATGATCATTTCAAACAATAGTGTAAATTTATATAAAGAGCAAAGACGAGCAGGCAACGGAGAGGATCCGCTAAGAGGACTTTTGTTCTGTTTATAAGATTTCAAAATTCAAAGAGCAGAGGCTTGAATATATATAAAATATAGGTTGAAATGCTTATCATTTTTTGTTAAGGGGAGTGGGTAAGAGACTATATTAACACTTGAGAGCAAAATTTGCGTAGCCGCTTAAAGAATGGCAAAATGAAATACAGCCACATGTTAGAAAATAATAAAATGAAATCTACCTACTTAGGCATATAAAATGATGAAGATACCCTTTTTAAGCTCTCTCTCTCCATGTGCACGAGACATCCAAAAGCTTGAGATATCCATGCCTCGAGGTACGAGATAATCAAATGTCCAGGCATGAATTTCTCTAGAGGTTTGAGACATGGATGTCTTGAGCCTCATCGATCTCAAGCTACAAGACAAGAGCCTTAATTTATGAAGGTGGGTGGGAGAGAATTGAACTCATTAGAGGCATCACGTCTTTTAATGTCGCAAAGTGCCCCTTCTTTTTCTTTTCCTTTTGTTTTTTTTTTTTTTCCCTATGAGTGAGCATGTCCCTTTCTTTAATTTTTTTTTTTTTTGGATACGCAGGGTAAAAAAAACTCCAGATTTGCTGTTCAAACAAATCATCAGATTGAAGTATTGTGTTGAAGTTCACAGAAGCACAAAAGAGGTATGGTTTACACGAATTAAGTAACAAGAAACATAGCACTCCTTAAATTACTCAAGTAGAACAAATACTCACAGAGGGAAGAGATTTTCAATGCCAATTCCTCCTACAAGTCTTCTGATTCTGATTGTAGTATTTAAACCAGCATTACGCCTAGCTATAACTATGCCTTTTACAACTGAAACACGCCTCTTGTTCTCTGGTACTTCCTGTCATAACAAAATCATGAAATTCAAAGAAGTAGGGCACTTCAAAATGATAATGTTGGCAATGATATAGAAACAGAAAAATAAACAAACCAAAGAATAAGAAAAAATCACTACCACTTTCAACTGGACAATAAAACCAGGTTTTATTTCAGGTATTTCTCGGTTAGCTCTCACTTCTTCAACTGCTTCTTTATCAATTATCTACAGTTTGCATGAAGTGAACAAAACCATCAGAATTCAATGAAAAAGCCAACTCTGTCATGAAAAGAAAATGACGAAAAGGTTGAGACAAAGAAAAAGGTTTGTGCCTGCATTATGTGCCTTGCTGTTTTATCAAGCCTCTTGAATTTGATTCGTTGAGGCACATCAGAAGAAGAAGGAACATTTTCAGAAGCAGAACCTTCTGTTGACATATTCCTAGTTTGCAAACTGGATCTGATAGAAGCCGACTGATTCATACCCAAGCTTAGACCTCTGTAAGATGGAAATGCTGAAGCTATACCATGACTTCTAGAGGATGCTGGTGAGGCAATTTTGGTGCCAAAACTTCTACTCTGAAGCATGAGAATTATGTTTCAATAAGAACCAAAAATGAAAAAAGATCAGAGAATGAACAGACCAATATCTAGATCAATGATAGAAAGATAACAAAAATGAAACTAGTATATAATGACAAGAAAGAAAACAATTCTATCTCACCGAAGGTATCACTTAGAAAGCTTGAAAGAAACTTAATTTACACAAATACACAACTAATCTAAATACTGAAGAATCATACAGGTCATAATTCAAGAATAATCTGAGCATACGGCCTAGTGAAGCCCTAATGGATCACACACCAGGATTCAACCCTTCCAGAAACATCATAAAAAACCTCACAAACATCTTGAGCTACTCTATTTCATCTGACATTTACAATTATAAGCGTTAAGAATTATCCTCGGAAAAACTTTGCAAACCCCTAACAATATCAACTTTAGAAACCCCTAATATTTTCTTTTTTTATGTCACAGACAAGAACACATCCAACAATCCTTTTCATAGGCAACGCATGCGATAAGAGATTCTAAAATATTCGGAGACATACCGAATTAAACTACATGAATTTCCAATCTAGAGATTTCACCAAATAAAATATTTTCAGAAAAAAATCAGCATCCGTTGGGAAAAAAACTCTAAGATAAAGTATTACCAAAAATAATGATGGGCCAGAACTTGAATGCTGAGAGTTGAACCCCGACGAACGATTCATCGAGCATCCCGAAAATTCCGATTCAAAAAACGCGACCTTTTTCAGCTCAACATTCTTCAGACTGTTAGATTTTTGCTTCAAAACCAGCCGAATTTTACCGAACAGCGATTGCATTTCTTTTCCTCCGATCAAAACCTGGCATTCGTGAGAAAAGCAGCGATTCGGGATCAATTCTGAAGTTTTTAAATATTCAGAATAAACAGAAAATCAAAATGAAATGCAAAAAATAGGTACGCTGTGGAGTCAGCAAGAATTCTGGACCGGAAGGCAAAACCCTAGTCAGGAGTGAGGAGAGCGATTGGAGGTTTTTGATTTCAGAATGTTGATGGACATAATGGTCCTTGAGGGATTCTTTGGTTTCCATCAATGCCCCTGCACACACGGAATTTTTTAGATTTTATTATTATTATTTTTTAAAATTTAGTTTAAGGGGGGTACACTATATAGTAAATACTTAAAAGTCTTATTCCACTTCACAAATGATATAGTTAAATTCCACATCTCAATAATAATAATCAATGAAAACGGAAGAAGCCAAGTTTAAGAAGTTTCAAGAAATTATTTATTTCTATATTCTTATTGTTGTTGTTAAAAAATTGCAGTTTAAATTATTTTTTGTTTTAATTTTTATGATTATTGCATTGTTCAATCTTTGGGTAACAGTGGCACTTTGATGCTTTTGTGGAAGATGGTATTGAAGCTATAATTTTATTTATGGGGATCGAATCAAAAACAGTTTTAGGCTTTGTAGGAACCATGTTTTATAAGTGGTAAATAATTTATTAAAATGTTGTGATTAGTCATCGACAAATAAAACTTTTATGTCTCCATATGTAAAAGAACCAAACTAATTACCATTAATGTTTGCAAAGTCATAATTCATTGGATCCATAAAAGACAATGTTTAGGATCAATCTTGAATGGGATAGTATTGAGAACCACAACTACTATAACCAAAATAAAATATTTGATTCATCATAAAAAAATAAAAAAGAACAATAATGTATTATTGTAATTTACAAATCATCTAATAATTAGGGATCCATAAACTGAGAAAGAGTTCTTCAATATCATATGCAAGATTGCTCGAGGGACAAGAAGTTTGTCTTAAAAAGCTGTCTAATCAACAACATTAATAGCTTCTTACTCCCCCATAATAGTTTGACATAAAGCTTGTCAATGGGCTGGATAAAGAGAATAAAGTTAAACATGTCATTAAAATGAATTCAGAAAATTGATGGTCCAAAAATTGATCTTTCACTAGAAAAGTTGAAGTGTTTTAGATCATGTTCGGCATACCTAACCAAATATTCTAATTGAAAAGAATTAGAATTAGTTGTTTTTTATTAAGTGATTATTACTAATTCAAGATTAATTATATGATTATGACAATTATCGCTAACTCATACAGATTAAGACCCAATAACATGTGTTTGGTAAAGTACAATTGGCTCGAAACAAGTTGAGACTTCTTCGACAATACGTTCAAAGTTACAGAAGCGTTTCAGGATGTAGGTAACTCTTGACTGTTTATTATTATTTATTGATACTTCATATATTTAAGTTTGACGTGGGACAAACTAGTAAGCTAAGCCTAGACGGGCGACCCAATAACTCAGCCCATAAAATGCAACCTATTTTCAGGCCGACTACTCAAACAATACAATCTAGTGGCCCACAAAAGGAATGGGCTAGGTGCAAACTATAAATCATTTGGGTAAGCCCGGACTTCGAGTAAGTGGACTTAGCCCACATATTTACTGAAGCACTTGAGTGTTGGGCCTTCAGATATTTTATAAATGCCATATTTTTTTATCTAAAATAATTTAGAGTAATCAAAGTTAAAGTAATAGGTTAAATTGGAGAATATATTTAATAATTACAAATACTTAATTTTTACAGATTACAATGAAGCAAAATCAATTTAACATAGAAAATTACCAATTGTGCTCATTGAATTTTTTTTTTAAATTGTTATTAACTTTTAAAAAAAAGAAAAAAAGAAAAAAGGAAACTTCACCCTCAAACAAGGTTAAGAGCCAGTATTGATATTTCTTCTACTCAAAAGTAACCTTTTACTTTGAGGCATATTGGACTCTCTCGATATTTTGTGTTGTTTAAATATTGTCATTATAACCTCTGAAATTACTTTCAAAGGTGATAAATTTTTAATTGTACATTTAAGATTTTTTGAAAAATAATGTCCTCCACTACAATAATTGGAACAAATCCTGTCATGTATATCTATATATAATATACTTATTTTGTTCCCATCTTTATGTAATATATATATATATATATGTGTGTATATATTTATTATATACGTATAGTTTTGTTTAGTTTTAGTCTTGTCAATTAGTTGGACCTGTCTCAAATTTTGGGTCCTGACATTTGTGCATGTTCTTTAGAGGTGTAAAATAGATTGTTCGTCTAGTCATCATCTAGGTTCACAGGTTAAATTGAAGCATGATTATTATAATTTTATTAAATTTTATCATGTACATACATTTTGTTTATTTAATTGATTGATATAGGTAGCCCAATTTAACATGAATATTAAAAAAAATACCATAAAAGTTTATAAAAATCTACAAAAATAAAAAATTATAATATATGCCAATGTAAAATTTGAGAAACATATTGAATGCACAGTTGCACAGCACTTTATGAAGAACAAAATGAATCCCATGAAGAATAAATCAGTTATCTCTGTAGAGGAAAAGCAAACAAGGGTACAGCAACTGGCTCCCATTTGGGACCAAAGCCAACCTCATTTTTCTTGCACAATTCACTGTCTACAATTTCATTAACATGAATAATATAAATACTCAAAACTTTATATATATATATATATATATATATATATATATATATATATATATATATATATTTCTATAACCAAAAAAAAAAAAAGGGGGATCATCCTTGAATGCACATGATTCTGTCAAATGAGGTTACAATAAAGACCAGCTGTATTAGTGTTGGCCAAGAAAATGAAAGTTTTTATATAAATAAATTTCTGTATATTTATAATTAAAAACACAAGATAATCTTTCTCACATAGCATATATATATATATATATATATATATATATATATATATATATATATATATATATATAATTCCTTGCTAGACCCTTTTTGCCCCTCATAACGAAAGCATGTTGTATTAATTGAAATGAGGGTTAATTGCATAAAAAGTTATGATATTTTGTAAAATTTATATTTTAGTTATGATTTTTTAATTTTTATAATTTTAAATACCATCTTTTCAATTATGATCTTTTAATTTTTATAATTCAAATACTATCTTTCAATTATGATCTTTTAATCAATTTTTACACTTCAAAGCCGACAACAATTTTTCGACAAAATATAGGTGTTATTTATTATCAGAGTTTGCATCCTTTGTCACGTAGGAATTCACATGGTTAGACACAAAATTTACTTTTTCATTCCCTTTTAAAATTTAAAGAGTTAAAATTAAATTTAACAGAAAATGTTAAAATGGTTTTCATTCTTGAGTATAATAAAAAATAAAAATCAGAAATTGGAAAATACATTTGTACACCAACTTGGTATAACTTTTCATTTGCAAAACTGCATATTGAAGAATCCTGCTTAGACAGATTAAAAAAAAAAAAAAAAAAAAAAGAATCACAGATTTCTTGAAAATTTGTTGCATACTTTAAATAGTATAAATTGAAAAAAAAAAATATTGAAGTTTGAATTACCAAACTTATATATAATTACTGTTTGTCAGTTTCTTGCTTTATCAATTGCAGGATCAAGTCAATAACTATATACAAGGAATGCAATTTGAGAGTTTAAAGAAACAACCTACATATACATGGGATGCAGTTTTAGATTTTAAAGAAATATGTGTTCACTCCTATTCTAACATTATGTATTTCTGAACAGCAGATATTTCTAATCATGGTGTACTCAATTCTATGAGTATGTTAGTGAGTGAAAACTTTTACTCTAGGTTTACTTTCTCAGTTGTGTTTAGTCGTCTTGAAATTCATCTTAAATTTCAAGTACATTAAGGATCGTAGTGTTATCATTCTATTCTTTTTGTTATTCACTCTATATTAGTGGATTTTTTTCCGCTCTGACAATAATCACAAATTAATTAAAACCTGTGAAAATTTATCATCTGTGCTATTTTTATTTTCCGCTGTTGTTTTCCATTAATAACATACTTCCAACAATGAACATTCACTCACTAATCTTCACCCTCCCATCCAACATGACGCGAACTCAAAACCATGTAATAGAAGTTCTTAAAAGCAACTTTTTTTCTTCTTCTCCTTTCTCTAGATAAAGCTCTTAAAAACATTTTAGATGCCATAGAACTTATAAACTCCATCCATAGTTTTGGTAAAATTAATTTTCACAAAATATCTTATTTTCGGAGCTTAAAGTGTATTCTTAAATAGCAAGAACATTACGACTTATCACTCAAATATGGTCCTATTTTGACAAACTCCTCCAAATAGAATTAATTTTAATTACAAAATTGTCATTTCTAGCATCTGAAAGGCTCAATAATCTTATTTTATCCAACTACTTCACCACCTTATCTTGAAAGCAAGGCAAAACATCTTCCAGGCTCTCAAAACAGCTGTAAACTGTTATAAGATGTTTTAATCCAAAACCCTCTTAATTATCCTCTAATTAAATACGGAAAATGCTAAGGAATGTCATTAGATTTATATGTTTCTAATTTAGGTCTTCACAAACACACAATAACACCCAAACTATGTAACATATTAATAAGGATAAAAAAATCTTTTAAAAAGATAAAAATAAATGAGTGAGAATATAGAAAAGGAAAAAAGGTAGGTGAAGCATAGTTGGCTGTTTGAGAGGATGGGCATACACACACACACACACACACACACACACACACACACACACAAATATATATATATATATATATATATATATATATATATATATATATATATATATATATGTGTGTGTGTGTGTGTGTGTGTGTGTAATCATAAATGTTGTTTGAATTAAAAAAAGGAAACTTCTCTTTAAGGTGCATCCAAACTATTGAGACCATGGCTTTTTGTGTCTAAAAAAGAGAGCTTCACTATATTACCCTTTCTTGCATGCAGGTTTAAAAGTCGTCAATAAATTCTATCACCCAAAAAGATGACTACAGAGTGAGCTTTTTTCACATTGTTATTTCATTATGATGTTATTATTCATGAGGAATTTTATGCCTTTACAGATTTTGATGTGGTGGGAGTGGATACAAAGAATTTTTTTTATAAACATAAGGTGTTTCTTACATTATAATCCATTAATTACAAAGGTGGAAAATGACCATTGATTTCCAAACAAACTGTATAAATGAATAAATAGAAAAAAAAAAAAAATAAGGGTAAACCTGCACCTACAAAGGCTAAGATATTCGTAATGGACTAAATTTTACTATGAATACAACTTCTTGTCTTCGTTCCATCTCTCAGTAAACTTATTTTCTTGCGCTTCATATGCTTGAGTAAATAACAAAAAAATAAAAAATAAATAAAACACTCTAATATATCTTAAGTGGCTAATAATTATGGTGTCTTGTTGAATAAACCGTAGGCATGATCTTTACAATTTAGTATAAAACAAATATTTTTGATTGATGGACTTAAGAACATAAAACAAATTTTCTTTTTTTGATAGGCGAACTTAACTAAAAAAGTTCAAATGTCCATCAAGCTAGGCATAGTGGTCAAGAATACGATGAAATTTATGGATGATCTTGAGTTTAAATTAATATAGAATTTTGGAGAGGAAATTGAAGATACATTATTTTGTTTTTTCGCCAATTGAGGACAAATTTGGTTTGAAATTTCAATTGTTGGGTTCCCAGCTGATTTGGAGCTTACGTGAATAAATTTTTCATCTTATCGTATTTTAAAAATTAAATTAAAAAAAATGCATTCCATCACATTATACCTTGAAATGCAAAAGAAAAGAAGGTATAACAAAAAATTACAGGGAAATAAAAAAATAGAGAAAATTCATAAAATATAATAAATAGAAAAATTACAAATAGATACTAAAGACCATCGAAAAAATATAATAAAAACAGAAAATTGCACAAAAGTTAAAATTAATGTTATAAGAAGTATTTAATAGAAAAGAGCCTTAATTTACATTAATTTTCAAAATGTTCTTTATTTTTTCCACCTTTATTTTTTCCATTGGTCATATTTACGAATTTTTCTAATTTTTCCTGTGAGTTTTTTTCTATAAATTTTCTATTTTATAATGTATATTACCATTTTGTTTCCGTTTATTTGTAATTTCAGCAAACATTATTTTTATTTAATCTTTATTTTTTTCTATTTTTTGTTTTCTTATAATTTTCTAGAATTTCTTTCCATTTTTTATGTTTCCATTTCGATACATTACACGGATATAATTTGCTAGCATGTATTTTTTAAAATTTATTTCTTTTTTAAAAATATATTAAAATGAAAATCTTATCCAGGTCCAAATCAATTGGGCTGAAATTTGAAAAATTGTGCCAAATTTGTTCTTAATAGGCAAAAAGAAAATAATGTTTAAAAATGGTGAATAATTTGAGACATGATTTGACCTTTTTAATATATTATCAACCTCTTACATACATATATAATATATACCAAAGGATTTTAAAATGGTGCATTGATTTTGTTTATATAAATTATGTCTTTGCCAAAGCATTTTTATATAAATTTTTGGTTGATTAGTAAAAATACCAAACTTGAATTTGGTTATGTAGATTAAGATAGATTATTATAATTTTAATACTTTTTGAATTAATTGATCTTTGTGGGATACAATAATCTTCCTCATTAGTACTATTACAAGAAAAGTTGTACCCTTGCGATACAATTTTAAAGTTTTACTAAAAGTAACTAGTAACCTACATGCACTACAAATAAGATATTTGATATATTATATGTTAAAAATGAATTATGTTAATACAACTTTAATTTTTTTTTGTATATATAAAATATGAATATATGTGTGTGTATACGTATAATATGAGATGGAGATAGATGAAACAAAATCAAACAATCTCAGTCAATTTCAATCCAAAATACAACTGTTTTGGGATGTGGATCTGCACACCATGACAAATTTTTATAGGTTGACTGTGTGTGTTTATGTTGCTACAAAATACTAGGAAAAAAAAGAAACATAAATCAATTGTTGTCCAAAATAATTGACAACCTATTTTTTCAATTGTGGTCAAATATAATTGATTATCCAACTTAATGAATTTAAATTAAAATCTGAATTTGTAACATACTAAAATATAAAAAAAATTGTCCCAATCAACACCAATATAAAAAAATTAAACCCCAATATATGGCTAGGACATTGATCCAACCATACATGAACAAGATAGCTATTGTATTGTATTTGAAAGTATGAAAATGGAGCCACAAAAATGGAGCATATAAATAATCCATCCAAATCAAGAAGTATTTGATAATTTTCTTATTTATTTATGAATTAAAATTAGTGAGGGAAATATGCGAGATATGAATGATCGTCGCACCTTGAAATTTTTGGGTCCGTCACTAGAAGCGCGTTCACAAAGCGGCCTGGGGAGAGAGGGAGAGAGAGAGCCGGCAAAGAAGCTGACTTTTTGCAAGGAAATGAGTAAATGCTATTTGCTGTCCGCTTTTGACTCTTTTGATGAAGATAATATAGCCCTTTTAACCCTTTCTACCTCTATTGTCAGCCTAAACAACTCTCTTTGCTCCTCTCTTCTCTATATATTCCATTAAGACAATTCCTATCCCTTCAATTAGACTCTTGTCTCTCCATTTCTCCACACCATGAGAAAGTAGCTCTAGCTAGCTAGCAGAATTTCTTGATTAGGTGGAACAAAGTTCTCCTTTGTTTCAAACTCAAATTGGGATATGGGAAGACCACCTTGCTGTGATAAAATTGGTGTCAAGAAAGGGCCATGGACTCCTGAAGAAGACATCGTCTTGGTTACTTACATTCAAGAACATGGCCCTGGCAATTGGAGGGCTGTGCCTTCTAACACAGGCATGAAAATGAAACTTATGATTTCTGCTCTCTCTCTCTCTCTCTCTCTCTCTCTCTCTCTCTCTCTCTTTGTTCTTTTCTTTTTTTCTTTTCTTTTTTTTTTTGGTTTAGTTGGTTGCAATCATTAAAAGCTGTGTAATAAATTTTCTGCTGCAGCATCACCGACCCTCTTTTTGAATGCACATCTACTAACTCTTGTCGTAAGTTTCTGTTTGATTTTTTGCGGAAAACGTTCATATTTTCTTCTCTGTCTGATCTTAGGTTTGCTAAGATGCAGCAAGAGCTGCCGGCTCCGGTGGACTAATTATCTCCGGCCGGGAATCAAGCGCGGTAACTTTACCGAACATGAGGAGAAGATGATCGTCCACCTTCAAGCTCTTCTTGGCAACCGGTAATCACGCCCAAACACACACACACCCACCACACACACTACAAATGCAGGATCTGAAATTAGGGTTTGGTAGATGGATCCAATTTATCAGTGATGGATTTAGTTGCCCTTCGTACTTTCTACGATATCCTTTTTGTATATAATTTTATTCTATATATATTTATTTGAACTATAAGAGTTCGCCCCTCAATTTTGTTTTAATACAAAATTTGACAAAATTCTAGACCCGTCCCTGGATCAGCCAATATAGTTCTTGATGTTGTCGGATTTTTGTTGTTGTTTGATTTGCAGATGGGCTGCCATAGCTTCATACCTTCCTCAGAGAACCGACAACGACATCAAGAACTACTGGAACACTCACTTGAGAAAGAAGCTGGGAAGGATTCAAGGGCAGGATGAAAAGAGTGAAAATGGTAGTTCATCAGAATCTCAATCAATCTCAAAGGGCAAGTGGGAAAGGAGGCTTCAAACAGACATTCACATGGCCAAACAGGCCTTATGTGAGGCCCTCTCCCTGGATAAATCCGACAAGTATTCATCGAACATCTTTCCCATGGCTGCAGAAAACAAGCCAATTCAGGCATCTACATATGCATCCAGTGCCGAAAACATAGCCCGTTTGCTTGAAAACTGGACGAAAAAATCGCCAAAATTATTATCACAGGCGGGCTCATCCGAGAGCACTCTCAGTACTAACAACCCTTCACTCGGTCTAAGTTCAAGCCCGAGTGAAGGGGCGATAAGCACCACATTTCTGGGCTTCAATTCGGGTGAGGATCAAGAAACTAAATTTGAGGCTCCTGCATATTTCACACAAGAAACTGGGATTTTCCATGATGAGAGGAAGGCTACTTTGGAGACGACACAAATGCCCCTCAGTTTGCTGGAGAAGTGGCTCTTTGATGATGCAGCTGCACAAGGGCAGGATGGGGATTTCATGGAGATGGCTCTGGGAGAAACTGCTGATTTGTTCTGAAAAAAAAAATTGATTTCTTCAGAACAACTGAGTAGTTTTGATTAGGTTCTTTAATTTTAAAGTTTATCTTTTAAGGTTTCTCTTTATTAATTAATTAGGCTTTAAACTGAATAGGTTTATAGTGTATGAATCTATGTTGCCTGAATGAAGACAGAAAGTTGAGTCGTTCCTACATATGTTTGAAGAGCAGAAAAGTGTAAATTACTTTAGTATCTTTACTACTGGATAGGAATAAGCTCCCCTTTCTCTCTTATCCTTCTTGGAACAAAAGTGTCTGTACCTTGTGCATCATTCGGTGTACATTCCTGAGAAATGAGATTTAGGGTTTGACTTTAATGCTTTGGAAATTACAGAGACCACAAAATTGTTCTTCGTTTGGCGGCATATAAAGGGCTTTGGAAATCTAAATTCTCGAATAAAAAACATTTAAATTTAGTTGGAATCTTTTGTTAATAAAGGTTCAATCAAAAGCCTCGGATTCAAGTTACCTAGAAAAACAACTTTCCATGGGTGTTTTTGTTGGCTTTTTCTTAAATTAGTATTTATCCTTGGGCGTGGTATTCGATTTATAATATATATCATATATAACAATAAATTATTTTTAATAGTAATATAATTATTAAATAATTATTTAAAAAATTCAAACGTTATCCGTTTTATTTACAAATTGTTTTACCAGACTCTCTAATTTTAATTTCAAAAGTTGAAGCAAGGGAAAACATTTAAACATGTAACAAATTAAAACCTACAAATTTATTCAAATAAATAAAATATTTGGTTAAAATATGAAATTTCAGGACACTTGATTGAGTCTTGTTGAACATTTCAGGAACGCGCCACCGATACTAATGTTGTACTAGCAGCATTAGTTGTGAAATGTTCTACCATGTTAGTCCAACAAAATAAATACTAAACTTCCGGGGTTTTTTATTTTTTATTTTTTCTTAGAAGAACATTTTTGTTCAGAAAAATGAAGGGGTGATATTCAATAAAAGATTGGGTGTACATTGTTGCACCCTTTAATTTAATAAGGTTGTACTATGTATTCACTACAAGAACTGCTCGAGGTAGTTTAGTTTAATTGATATTCCTAATTCCTACAAAAAAAAAAAAAAAAAAAAAAAGATCCAGCATGATCGATATTGATAGGGAGAGACCAATATTTTCATCTATTAAATTTGGATACATTGAAAATTTAGATTATTAGTGAATATTGTAGTTAATTAAAACTTTTTTTTTTCATAAATATCAATAAATATAGATTTTCATAAAATCTACACTATACAAGGATGATACTTCAAGAATTTTTGGTAATTTTTGTATATTTTGGGGGATCTCAACAGCAATATAGAGGGAGACTGTTTATAGAATTTTGGGGAAATATCAATGAACATAGATATTAATATCAATTAGCTTACAAGTTAAATTAGTAAGTAAAAGAATATTTTCCGTGTCCGTTTCCTTCATTGCTCATTAATATCATGGAGTAATTCAGCCATAATTCTAGGCTACAAACTAGGCAATAGACTAGGAAACAATAAACATATCCTACAAATTAGGAAACGATATATACACTTGACTAAGATAATTATATACATAATTATCTTAACACAATAGACTAGGAAACAATAAACATATCCTACAAACTAGGAAACGATATATACACTGGACTAAGATAATTATATACATAATTATCTTAACACACCCCCGTAATCAAAGCGGGAGGGCCACGGACGCTGAGACTATCCCGAAAATCTTCAAACAATATAGGTGGAAGTCCCTTAGTAAAAATGTCCGCTATTTGATGCCGAGATGGAACATGAAGCACTCGGACATCACCACGCGCAACCTTCTCCCTAACAAAGAGTATATCCATCTCGATGTGTTTGGTTCGTTGATGATGCACTGGATTAGCCGAGAGATAGATGGCGCTTACATTGTCACAGTACACTAGAGTCGCCTTCTTTAGTGGACAATGCAACTCGAGTAGCAAGTTTCGAAGCCAGCAAGATTCGAACACCACATTTGCTACTCCCCTATATTCAGCTTCACCACTTGACTTGGAGAGTGTAACTTGGCGTTTTGAAGACCAATATACCAAATTATCCCCTAAATAAACACAATATTCCGATGTAGAACGCCGTGTATCGGGGCACCCTCCCCAATCCGCATCGGTGTAGGAGATAAGAGACAAGGTAGATGATTGATATAAATGCAACCCATGATCCTTAGTACCTTGAATATAGCGAATTATTCACTTAAGAGCAGCCATATGACAGTCCTTTGGGTCGTGCATATGTAAACATACCTACTGGACTACGTATGATATGTCGAGCCTCGTGAACGTCAGATATTGCAATGCCCCTGCCAGGCTGCGGTAGTGAGTCGGGTTAGCATATGGAGTGCCCGACGCACCTACTTTCGGCTTGGTATCAACCGGTGTGGCTGATGGTTTACAAGCCGACATACATGCTCTCTCAATTATGTCCTCAGCATACTTGCGTTGTGAAAGAAAGAGACCCCCTTTGTGTCGAGTCACAGCGATGCCAAGGAAATAATTTAAAGGACCTAAATCCTTCATTGCAAATTCGGAGCCAAGAAGAGACATAATAGAACACCGGAGAGCATGAGACGAAGCTGGCAAAATTATATCATCCACATACAATAAAAGATATGCCATTTCTGACCCCGAATGATAGATGAATAAAGAATTATCAGACTTGCTGTTAGTAAAACCAATGGACAACACATAATCAGCAAACCTGTTGTACCATGCCCGGGGTGCTTGCTTAAGACCATATAATGACTTACGCAACAAACACACATAATCTGGTTTAGTGTGATCACGGAAACCGAGAGGTTGATGCATATGCACTATCTCATTAAGCTCACCATGTAAGAATGCATTCTTGACATCAAGTTGATGAATCGGCCAAGCCTTAGATAAAGCAAGGCTAAGAACAGTTCGAATGGTCGCTGGCTTGACCACCGGACTAAAAGTTTCTCCACAATCTATGCCAATCTGCTGAGTTTTGCCATCACCTACAAGACGGGCTTTATGCCTCTCAAAATCACCGTTAGACTTCACTTTATGAGTAAAAATCCACATAAAACGAATGACATTAACATCAGGTGGACGGGGCACCAACTCCCACGTCTTATTTTTAATAAGAGCATTATATTCATCATCCATAGCCATTTTCCAATTTGGATCACGAAGAGCATCAATTGGGTTACGAGGAATAGGAGATTTCGTAACTTTAGAAATTGTAGCAACATTGCAATATTTTTTATTTGGCTTAAAAATGCCATGTTGGCTTCGTGTGACCATTTTTGGAATAGGAGTGGGCTGGAAAGGATGTGAGATAGTGGGCTAGGGAGGTTGTTGGGCCATGGAGGTCACCGAATTGGGTGATGGATGAGATGGTGATGGCGGCCCATGCTCAGATGTTGGGTCCTTGAGCTGGGTTGGAGTAGCAGGAGAGGGAGAGTGATGTTGAGGGGAAGAAACATCCACACCCATGTAAGGTTGGGCCGTGGGAATGGGCCTAGATGGAGTGGAAGTCTGCACATGATGAATGAGAGAAGGAGAGAGGCCTTCATCCAAAAACTCATAGGCAGTAGAAGAAGGAGAATGTAGCTTGGCAAAGGGAAACACGGTTTCATCAAAAAGCACATGTCGGCATATGATTATTTTATTTGATGACAAGTTATAACACTTATATCCTCTATGATTAGGAGGGAATCCCAAAAACACACAAAGGGTGAAACGTGGTTGGAGCTTATGTATCGTGGTGGAAGGAATAAGAGGATAGCAAAGACACCCAAAAACCCGTAAGTGAGAATATGACGGTTCCCGACGATAGAGGACATGAACAGGAGACTTGTTCCCTAACAGCTTGCTAGGAATAATGTTATTCAAATAAGTGGCCATTTGTAAGGCATGATGCCAAAAGGAAGGTGGTAGAGATGCATGAGCAAAAAGAGTGCAAGTGATATTATTTAGAGATCGTAGTTTTCTCTCGACTTTTCCATTTTGTGATGAAGTATGGGGACAAGAGAGACAGAAAGACAACCCATTAGACTCACAAATTGCCCAAAAATAACTATTATCATACTCCCTCCCATTGTCACATTGGACATTCTTAATTGGTCGCTTACATTGTGTTCGAATATGAGATTGAAAAGCTAAAAATGTATCAAAGACATCAGATTTTTTAGCTAAAGGACAAATTTTGAGAAATCATCCAAAATGAGCATATAATAACGATGTCCCGAAGAACTTAAAACAGGAGAAGTCCAAAGATCACTATGCACTATATCAAAAGGTAAAGAAGTAGATGACATAGAAGAATAAAATGGCAACTTAATGTGTTTCCCAAATACACAAGAACGACAAATACTAGAACTTGAAGTACGAGTACATTCAATACTTTTATTACTACAAAGAGTAGCTAAAATAGATGACCCGGGATGACCCAAACGATCATGCCAAAGAGAGGGAGCTAAAGCTGCAAAACTCGAAGGAGTAGAAAGATTGGTGGAAGTGGTGTTGGTGAGAGGATAGAGATCACCCGTGCTATTACATCTCATTATTGGCATCCTCGTCCAATAATCCTTCACAAAGAAACCATAGGGGTCAAACTCAACAGTCACATTATTATCTAAGGTAAATTTGCGAACTGAAATAAGATTTTTTATGAGTTTGGGAGCATGAAGGACATTATTGAGAGATAAAGGAGGATGTGGGGATGAGAGTGTAGTACGACCACAACCAAGAATAGGAATAGTATGACCACTTCCAACAACAATATTATTAGGATGATTGCTCAAATTAAAATAAGACGAGAGATTACCTTTGGAGGATGTCATGTGAGAAGTGGCTCCGGTGTCCATGTACCACGAAGGATCGGGTTGGCTCAAAGTCATAGTATGCATTGCCGACTTGATATCCGTGGGAGTGTACTGTACGGACTGATTGAATGCGGCATAGGCTTGTTGAGGACACGGACCCAAAATACTGGACTGCCTTGCTGGGCCTTGAGGACGAGCCCACCCTTGGTTGGGGTACGGGCATGGAGGAGCAGCCCACTGAGGACCCCACCCCCAACCAGGGAACTGCGGCCACTGTGGCTGTTGCTGCCATTTGGGTGGCGGGGACTGCCACTGCGGCTGCTGCTGCTGGGTAGAGCCACCCCGGCCACCACTACTGCCCCTGGATTTTCCACCTTTGCCATCGAATTTTCCTCCCTTACCACCGCCCTGTTTTCGGCCATCAGAATTCTTTTGTGGGTTTTTTCGGCCACGAGAACCACCAGACGTGTCATACCCATCATCAGAATCCCGAGAAGTAACCACCATTGCCGACGCCGAACTGGTTGCTGCCTGTTTAGCAAGCCCCGCCTCCTCAAGCGTGAGCATTGATCAAGCCTGGTAAAACAGAGGGAGTGGTGAACTCTGTCGGATAAGGGTACCAACACCCTTATAAGGTTCGGTGAGACCCGAAACTAAAGGAAGGACCAATCAATTATTATCGACCGGTGCTTCAACATTTCGCAATTGATCGGAAAGACCCTTGAGCCTTTGACAGTAAGCCGATGCATTGGGAAAATCCTCCATTTTTGTAGTGGAGAATTTTTGTTCTAGAGTTACGGCACGAGAGTTTTGGTTGTCTTGGAAGATGTCACGCAACCTATCCCAAGCCTCCATGGCCGTAGCATCGGGTTCGATAATGGTCTGCAAGATCGTTGGAAATTGTGGAATAAATCCAATAGATCACGGCTACATCCAAAGTAGACCATAACTCCTTCTCCTCATCAGTGAGAGGAGTCTTTTCCTTCCCCTTATCCTTAGACTTAGGAGGAATAATATGATCCAGAACTCCCTTAGAACGAGCGTGAAGTTTGAAGAGTTCCGCCCAAGTAGAATATTGTGAGTTTTCGAATTCAAGAACAATCGGGATGGTGTTCTTGATATTCGTCACAGTGAGTGCGGGGTGAAACGAGGACTTTGATTCCCCCATTGAAAGAAGCAGAGAAGAGGTAGAGAAAGAGAAAGATGGGCGGAAACGAGAGCTAGGGTGCAGCGGAAGAAAGTCGCCCTAGTGCTCTGATACCATAAAAGAATATTTTCCGTGTCCGTGTCCGTGTCCGTGTCCGTGTCCGTTTCCTTCATTGCTCATCAATATTTATACAATTTACATGGAGTAATTCAGCCATAATTCTAGGCTACAAACTAGGCAATAGACTAGGAAACAATAAATATATCCTACAAACTAGGAAACGATATATACACTTGACTAAGATAATTATATACATAATTATCTTAACACAATAGACTAGGAAACAATAAACATATCCTACAAACTAGGAAACGATATATACACTTGACTAAGATAATTATATACATAATGATCAGTAAGAAATTTAATTGGGAAACTTCGAATAAATATGAAAAAAATATATTAATATTGTTTAGGTTATTGATAAAATTGGTCAGAAATCGTTGAAATATTGATGAAATATTGTCAAGTATAGAAAATATAGGTAAAAATTGCAATTATAAGCAACTAAGGAAAAATGATGCGAACATTAATTCGTTTACTGGTAAAATATATTATAACTTGATCAAATATAAAAAAACATCGTTAAATTTGAACTTACAATTTGATTTGATAAAAAATAAAGTAGTTTGAAAATAATAACTTATATCGATAATAATTCTATAGAAGTGGAATATATGAAGTGTACTTAACTTAATCACTATTTTAGTCTCAGATGTAATATTATTAGTTTTTATTGTAACGTTAAAGGCCACATATATAATTTATTATATATGTTGTCATAGACATATGATTTTATTGAAATTTATGATAAATTTTGTTTATTAAAATTTGGTATAATACATTTTTGTAACATCTTGGAAATTTTTTAATTTTTTAATAAAAGTTACATATTTTATTAATAGTGATACTGATATATTCATCCATATTTTCTCAAATTGTGTCATTCTTATTCCAAATGAATACACAATTAACTCTAAACACGTTCTTTTAAAATATAATTCCACTACATCAACTTGAGATATCATAGTTGAACTAATACATGTTTAAATTTTTCACCAACGTTGGAAATTATTTGAATTAAAATACTAATGTAAAATTTAAAGTCGTTTCTTTCAAAGTACAATTTAATCTTGTGAAGCAAATAAGAAACAAAATATGTTTTAGAACACTATTGATTTACCTATAAAAAGAAAGCACTCCTTCCGTCCTCCTCTCTTAAAAAATAGTCTCGTTTCTATAACTATAAAATTATTTTCTTTAAATGGTAGAATAATAAAATTAGGGATGTTAAAAGGGCCATGGCCCGACGGGTCGGCCCGTTTAGCCCGAAAAATTTTAGGGTTAGGGCTTAATTTATTAGCCCGTTTAAAAGTCAACCCGTTTAGCCCGAGTTCGATTAGCCCGAAGCCCTATAGGACTAGCCCGCTTAGGGTTAGGGCTAACCCGATAGCCCGAACTTTTTTTCTTATTTGTCTATTTTTTAATATCGAATTAATAATATACATCATTTTTAATTATTTTTCATATACCATATTTGGTTTTTAGTATAATATATTAAAATTTATATTTAATTACTAAAAGATTCTAAATAATGTCATTTAAATTTAGAACTTAAATGTAACATGATTTCAAATTTTATGACAGTGAATGCTCTTAAAGTTATAATTGAGAGAATGAAATAGTGTATATGACTTAAATGTTTGAATCTTTAAATTTTGTATAGTAATATAAAAGTTCTAAAATATATAATCATTTAATGTTATCTAAAATTGTATTTTAAATAGAGCATAATATGCATTTAATTAAAATTTTTAATTTAAATATATAATTTAACTATTTTGACTCATAGCCCGATAGTGGCCCGATTAGCCCGAAAACCGCTAGGGTTAGGGTTAGGTTCACCATAATCAAGCCCGTTTAAATTGACCCAATTAAATTAAGGTCCAATTAACCCGAAACCCGCTAGTACTAGCCCAAAACCTACAGAACTAGCCCGTTTAACATCTCTAAATAAAATTGGTACAACTTAGATATGTAAGATCATAAAACATACGTATACCCATGCGTCAATCAAAGTGGTCATGTATATCTAGACAAATAATAAACAACCGAAAATGGATTGATCTGCCCATTCCTCTATTTGGCCAACTGGCCCTAAAAAACAAATATCATATTTATTGCAGACTTGACAAAATTGCAAGGAAGCAAATTGCTACTTATATAACACTGTTTCGTGTGCACCCATCATCCATGCCATATTAGATAATACATATTTATATATAACTTGAATTAATTGAATTTTATGATATTTTGGACTATGGTGGACCTAAATATTAGACTAAGGGGCACGTACCAAAAAATGTGGATGAATACATTAAGTTCTAGAATATTATAATAGATATTGAACAGATACTGAAGTATGGTATTATCGATAATTTTATTTAAATATGACAAGAAAGCGAATTGTACTTGTTAGGATTGTTGAAAATTGTACAAAACTTTTTTGTGGTATTAGAAATGGAGGTTGCCTCTGAAATATGAGAAACCGAATATTCTATTAGAGTAGAGGAAGATATAGAGAATTTTTTTAACCCATAATTAAGAAAATAAATGATGGAGACGAGTGCTTCCTACTCATATGTTATCTATATTCATTACTATATTATACTAATATAATATATTATTTGTGTCTATTTACATCAATAAACATTATAGTAAATAGTGTTTCTCCATATTTATTTTCAACAATATCATGAATTTCTTTCCCAACCAAAGAAATCATGAGTGTAGTTGATTTATTATTACTAGTTTCTTGCTTTCCTAAGTGTATTATTTTCTTTGTTGGCTTTTGTAGAGGGTCACTTTTGAGATTAATGTACAATTGCCTCCACACATAAAAACCATTTTTTCTAGTATATATACGTTGTTATTCATACGTTTTTTGCGTAACTTTTCAAAAAAATCCGTAATTTTCTTATACTAAACATGTTTTACTTGAAAGTTCTCTAAAACTTAGCACTAAAAGAATGATCATCTTCTAATGAATGTTAAATTATTTTAAGATCTCTTTAACTATATAAATCTCATATCTACAAAATATCATGATCCCCTACAAAATTAACAATACGGTCTAGTACTTGCACAACCTTGAAGCTTTACGATACTTTATTGTTTTCCTATATGGGATCGACTTTCACCAAGCTAAGAGTCAATTAAGAACTGTTTAGCGTCACTATGATAACTTCTCTCCCTCATTGGCCTCTAATACTATATATACACCAACTTCACCTGTTCTATTTCCCATACCACAACATACTAACATAGGCCCTCTTCGACCTTCCATACCAAAGGTAAAGGCCCACCTGTCAAGTTGTTGAATGTTCCCAAAAATTAAGACGAATCTTTTCTACTATGTGTGTACTAACTTATACGGTTCTTGGTAAACTTTCCAAGAGATTACAAATCTTTGGATTTTTCCATGCCAAGAATGATTAACCTGAAGGTTCTCTACAAACCAGCACCAAAATAAGGATCACCATATTTGTATGGGCAAATACATATCACATATATTAGGCTCTTCTTTACTGTACAATTCCATATCTATATAGTCTCAAAATTGCCCTAGAAGCCTATTTTAAGGCTCCACACATTGTTCATGCCTTCCTATATCCCTTATCACTTCCCACTCTAGTTGGTGTTAGTATCACAGGCCCAACTACTTCCACCTGATGTGTCGTGTCATTGAATCACACCATATATACTACAAGGTGTGCATTTCTGATACCAATTGTATGTCCCTTCGAGTTATTATTCTCTGATAAATTAAGATAATTTTTTTCAAATGTATTTATGTCTCACTCAAATAATCCCTAGGAAACTTTAAAAGAGTCTTGGCTGACATTGAGTAATATTTTCGATATTTTTCTTCGATCATAAAAACAAAATTTTAATGCTGATATAATAAATTAATTTCTTTTCTAAAATTAAATTACCTGTGTAGCTCTTTGATACCAATTGTTTTGTCTTAATATGTAGTAAAAACAATTTAGATTAATAACTTTAATATCAGTCATATCAATTTATTGATATTAATTGAGTTTAAAGACTTGAATCAGAACAAAAAAAACAATTATTATGTTAAAATGATTATTAATTTATCAAATATTAATTTAAAAATACTTTATTAAAAAGAGTAGGAGGGTATATGGGCTAAAATTATTTTACTTGTGTGCCTATTCTTGTATTTCAAATTAATAATAATGAAGTAGGGTTTGATTGAACCTTTGACAGTACGCTATAATCTACAGCCGCAAGAAATCATTTTTAAGTTTCTTTTGCTTTAAATTGCAGTTATTTCTGCAGATAATAATTCTATAACCTATTAATAGCTTAAAATTAACCACACAAATAACTTACCTCTTTAGCATACGTATCCCTAACTAGTTTCGTACAAACAGTATCATCATTCACTCATAAAATGTGTATGCCACAATTATATGTAGGGCCAAATTTAAATTACATCCCCTAAAATGCACACAGATTCATTTTAGTTGTAAAGAAATACATTTTAAGATTTGATTGTTCTTCTAAATTGAAGTACTACTTTTCATCATAAAATATTAATTTTTAATTAAAAAATATGATATTGTACTGTTCAGACACGAAAGAATAGTTGTTTTTAAGGAAACACATTTTTAGGAGAATTGGATCGAATCGAGCTGTTGCAATGATTCATTGTGACACATTAGGCCTACGTATCATTATTAATTTGTACAAAACTAGGATTGTGGCACCTACTACGTATGATCCTTCAACCATAAAGGAAAAGGAAAGTAAGCATATTCCCAATTCATTCATTTTAGTGGAAAACAGGGAACAACACTGTCTTCAAAAAGTAACTAAGTAACTTCATAATTTTTCTCCGACAAAATTACACACGGGAAAGTTGCAAAACTTGTATCATAATTATTATTAGGCGGCGGTACAAATACTCTCATTTAATTTTAAATTAGTATTAGTAAACATGGATCTGCATCTATAAGATTATCGTGTGTTTAGTTTCGATAATCCCAATTTTGTAATTAAGATGACGTGGTTGATCAAATTAGTAAAACAAAAAGTCCCTTATTAGCATAAACAAGGAAAATTGGCACGTCATTGTAATTTACGAAAAAGAAAAGTGGTGATTCCCTATTTTGAATGTTGACGAGGACCTATGTTTGCACATAGGCATAATCACTATTTTGGTGGGCCACGTCTCGAATTTACAAAATTAAAAGTTATGAGACTAAATATACGACAACTTAATAAATATGAATTTATTTTTGTCAATTTACAATAGATAAAACTTTTTTTTGCCATCATTTAATAATTATTGAACTATTTTTACATACTCCCCCACATATATATAGGGCTTAAAATTGTAAAAGATGCTCAAAATACATTAGTATTTGTTTGTATAGATTAATTTGAAATGCATCATCACATTTATTTTAAATTAATTTTCTGAGAATTTCAATAAATTTAAAATTAACTCAACTTAAAGTTGGAAGTTATATATGACCACATATAATCATAAGAGCCGGACATTTCATCTTCAGAATGCACATAATTATACTCTTATCTCTGATAATAGCATAAAGGAGCGCACACGTGCACACACATAGAAGATAAATTTAAGTAGTCATTTACATAACTTTTACTATAATTTTAATAATTTTTTATATATACGTTCTTTACCACAAAAATATATGTCACCAACATTTAGATTTTTGACACAAAAAAAATATTTTAGGTTAATATAATTTGCCACAAAATACGGCGTAATTTAAACTAGCACAAAACTTATTTTTTTGATCAATTTTATTTGCTAAGGTAATTGTGTATAGGGCTGAAGTCAAAACGAGGTATTCGATACTCGATTCGAACTTGTTTGTTAAAAGTTGGTTTGAATTCGGTTCAATAATAATATCAAACAAACTTGAACACATTTTTACGTTTGATAAAATCTAAAGTTCGTCTCAAGCTCGAGCTTGTTAAAAAAAATTTGTTAAAACAAGTGTAAAATATCAAATCACTCGAGCTCAACTCGTGTTCGGCTCGATTAAAGCTCGACTCGATGAATAATCAAACCAATCTCAAACAAAATATTAGAAGTTCGATAACACTTCAAACAATCTTAAACAATAATTCGTTCAAGACTCGACTTGTTTACACCCCTAATTGTGTATATATCATAATCAATTTGAGTGGTCATAACAATTATTATTTGCTGCAAATTGCAAGTAAATTTGCCACGAAATTTTATTCCCAGGCCCATGTTCACAGCAAATACTATAAATATCAAAATTAAATGGCTAAAATTATGATAAAAGTCACAAATTAACAAAAAATTTCAAAAAATTTCAATATTATATACATTTATTGTCTATAAATGTTCTTCTTTCGTCCCAGGGTTCCCACATGAATGTTGCCACCCAATCAGTAGCATTAATAATAATACATTTCCCTTAAGATTATCGTAATTTTTTTACTTATGAACTCATTTATGATTTATGGTGCTGTCACCAACACTGCATATTTTTTTAAGTGTTGGGGCCGTTCTTTTTGAGTGACACACAAAGTTTGAAAATGACAGTGCGCGACACTTTGGCACCAAACTCATCCTTTTCCTTCTGTCAAACCGTAGGCCCATCGGGCCCTGCCCCACCTTGCTAAAATATCCATCCCCCCCCCCCCCCCCCCCCCCCCCGCCCACTAGTTCGGGCTCAGATGTACGACATGTAAGGCATATGGGACACCACGTGGCATGCAATGAAATCTTGGAGGGCACGTATGCAATAAGACAAAGTTGTGGGGATGAAATTTCACATGATTCGGGGTGCAGGATTGAGCCCACATTCAAAAAAGGTATTTTTTATTTGCTTTCGTAATTGGGCCCGGCCCGAAAGCCCTACACCTGCCAAATCCTGCGACGCCTGAGGTTGAAGTGGACACATATATGTACACCACTGCTCGACCAACGATGTCAGTAAACAGATATTATTTTCGGAAAATGGGGCATAAATTTCTTCGTGGTTTTAATAAAAAATAGTGTGACACCTAGCCAATTTATAAAATATATATTTTTTTATTTTGTAATGTAAGTATATAGCTATATATATATATATATATAAAGAGAAATATTATTTTAAATAAAGAATTTTAATTTTTATTGCCTAAATTACTTTCTAATTATGATATTTATATTTCTATGCAAATCTATATCAATATCTATCTATATATATATTTGATTGATAAAGTCATAACACTTATTAATTTTCAACTTATTATCTATGATAATATATTTATTTGACTATCTTTTTTATTATTTTTTAGTTTTTATTAAAAACTTAAAAGTTTATACCTTTTATATTTTAACTTCAATTTTTGAAAAAAAAATATATCTAATTAATTCTTTTTTCACGATCTTTAATTTGATAAATATATTGCACATATATATACACACATACATATTTTAAATTTAATTATTAACTATAAAAGTTTTTTCTTAAATCAATTGTGATATATATATATGTATAAAGAGAAGTATGGTCTTAAAAAATCAATTTTACTGCCTAAATGACTTTTAATTATGATATCTATTTTTTTATATAAATCTATATCAATATATATTTATATATAAGATATAACATACTAATTTGACTGATAGAGCCACGAGTTAATGGTTACGGAAAATAGCAATAAAAGTTTATTATATTATTATTTATTTTTATTTTAATTATTTTATTATGAGATCAAAACAAACTTTCAAATATTTTGTTCAATTTAGATCGATCCTATAATTTCATAAATTTTGGGATATAGACAAAGATTACAATAAATCAGTTCAATATAAAAATAAAAATAATTAATATTTATATAATTTAGTAAGATTAATCTGTGTAATGTTATTTTCATCTAATTTAATGTTAAGGAAGAACAAAAGTTTAATATTTTAGTTTTAAAATTTTAAATGACCGCAAAAATTAAGATTCTCTATTGAGAGAAAAATTGTTACATAAAGAAGAAAATGTTCTATGTTTCAAATCTTTAGGGATAGATTTAACATGTATATCTATATATCCATCTATATATCTATATCTATATGAGAATTTCTATAACTTGGGGACAACTTAGGTAAAATTTATTTCATTTTAAATATTATATATTTTTTAAAAATATTAATATTATTTATTTTTTAAAATTTAATAATATTATACTATAATAATATGTATGTGCATCGAATGAGAGAACTTACTAGTTTAAGTTAAATGATGTATTCTAGAAATAGATTTGTAATTCAATGATTTTTTTTGTATAATTAGTAAAAAATTATAATAATTTTATTTTTCGTCTTTTCTTCTATTAGAATTATTTTCGTTCACAAATTGATAAGCGCGTTATTCACGATTTATAGAAGGTTGAATCAAATGATTGTTTTTTAAAAAAAATAGAGATATCCGCAAATTAAAGAAAAAAAGATTTGCATAGATCTCGTAAAAATTATCAATTACATGTTCAAATTAGTGATACAAATATTTTTCAAATCTCCAATTAAATTTAATATGACAAAATATTGAAATTAGATAGAAAAACTTTGAAAGCAAATAACAAATCACATAGCGGTTATACATCTAAATAACTAACAAATCTCAATAAAAAAAGAATCAAATGAAAAATGAAATAGATAGGACAATTTTTCATAAAGAAAAATAGTTAAGAAAATAAATATGTTGATAAATTGAAAGCAGCATGTGAATAAAAAAATTCAAAATTAAATAGACCTGAAAATTTATTTTTGAAGAGTGGAGGATTTGGTGACAACTGAAATTGATGATCGAGAATGCATTATCATATTTGTTTTACCATTTATTTTCTCAAGAAAGAACACGAAAATAACTTCAAGAGGGAGAGTGAATAAGAATTTTGATAAAATATATAGAAAGGAGAGAGAGATGAAGAAGAGAATTAATTTGAATTACATTAAAATTGGTGAAATTTTAACTTCAAATTGGACAAAGTTAGATTCTCTTCACATGATTGAATGATTTTAAATTATGGGTAAATTAATTATAGGATTTTTTTTTAAATAACTTTCCACAATATAATAAAACTACAATGATTTGCCGTTCCTAAACAACTATTCTAATATATATTTCTCATTTTGAATATATTATGAGTAAACAAATATTTCTTAATATTCCATAAATTAATATAGTTTTACATTTACGAGGTGAAAGTTTAGGTGGGAAAACAAAGATAAAAAAAGTCATTTTGCTTTTATATATATAAATTTTAAATTATATAATACTTTTTTACAAATATATTATTTAATTTATTTTTATAAACTATACAAATTTAATACAAATAGCTTAACCCATAATAAATATTTAGGTCTGAGCCTAATAATGAACGAAGAAACAATAGCTTATTTTGAATTTAATATTGAAAATTAGAAGTTCATAGTCCTTCCATTTGCATGTGTTGAGCAACATAATTTTAATATTTATATATTGTTGTGTTAATTTTAATAAAGATGATAATAGATTTATTGAGTATTTTATAATTTCATGCACTCGTTTTAGAGTAGTTCTATTAATACTTTGGTGGACGTGAGAACAAAGAAAGGCAAGAAGAACAATAGGGTACCGGAAAAGGAAAAGGCTACACCTCAATTAGTAGGTTGAGGCATTGAATGTAGGTTCCTACTTTTACAGCCACGAACACAATTATTGGTCTCAAAAATAAAGTCACTACATCGATTTAAATGGCTACGAATTGCATTAACTATGTGAAAAGTATTTTTATTATTTAAGGTATTATATATGACAAAACTGAGTGATTGTATTTACATTTCCATAGTATAAGTGATTATATTAATTTATAACCTATCCTATATAAATGTTCTCAATAGTCCTTACTATGGGCTGCCAATATAATTGATAAGATAAATAATGTATTTTCTCAAGAAAAAAAAAATGTGTGTGTAAGTATGTGTTTATGTATCTTTTGATTAATACTTTCTAATAGTCCGAATTAAAATTATTCTCTTTAATCAATATTGTAAAAGAACTAGTATACATTTAATTGCACAATCACTAGTGCAAATCCCCTGAAATTTACAAGTAATTTGTATATTTGTAAATGAAGATTATACATACGCAAGCTAGTTTTATTCTCATAAATATTTATATTATAATTTATATTAAGTATGGTCAACATTTCCATGTTTTTCTAATAAACAATATAATATCTATTTTATTTAAAAAGTTGCTATAAAAGTTTAATGTTTTGAAGTAATATGTATTAGTTAAAATATATGAATATACTAATAGTAATCAAACAATTTAACATCCTTCTCATAATTTTTAATATATAACTAATAAAATAAATGATGATTACATTTTTTTCTTATTCACAACAATTTTGATTAATAATACACCTTCATAAATTATATGACAAACTTATCATGCAATACATATTAATTAGTAATTGACAATTTAAAAAAAAAAAACTACATACTAAAATTATAGGACTTTATTTAATATAAATAAGATGATCACTCTTAATATTGATTAATATATCCATATTTAATATTAATTGATTAATTTTTTAATATATAATGACATGAAAATAAGGTTGAGATGTAATTTGTTATATTTTTTTATTAGACAATTAAATTGAGCACCTTCAATTTTATGTCATTTGGTGACTCAATTACTACCTACAGTTAGACCAAGAGAGCATAGAGAGGCTTCTGACCGAAGTTTATAAAATTTGAATATCTTCATTAAATCTATAAAAATCACTATTAACATTAAATCACTGTAAACAAACATTTACAATTTTTCTTGTCACTATTACCATTAAATTTGATAAGTATTTGGGGAGATATAGTTGAAAGGCCTTTCTAACAAGCATACTCATTCATTTTGTAAAAGTTGTCCTATCTTGTGGATCCAACATTAAGGTAGACAATTTATAAGGTTAAGTAGAAGATCTACCCAATCTACATCAAATGATTTAGATATAACATCCAACTCACGAACTATTTTGTCGATGCTAAATATTGTCAAATATATAAGATATGTTATAGATATACATACAAGCACACATATTAATATAAGAGTCAAACCCTTCAACAATTAGGCGGTGCAGTCGCATCGAGCCCTCACCCCAAACTTTTTATTTATGTATTATATAAGGGATATATTAATTTAAACAAGTTACAATAAATGAAGCTTATTTCTTATAGATTTGAAACTCAATGCCTCAATTATTTTATTTATTATTTTTAAACTAACTCTTGTCCGCAACATTCAGCGGACACCACACAGCAGCAGACCACTTTGGAACAATTCAAAACTCGTTTTGTAACTTATGTATGGTTTTAAAAGTTGTCGTTTATTTTTATATTTTTTTTGTTACAATTTTATCATACATTTTTTTAATTGCTACATTGAATTTGATATTTTTTAATTGAAATTCAATTTTTTACTCGATAATTGTATCATGATCGTGTTAAATTGGAGAGTTTTTGTTTTTTGGTGAATATGTGATCCTCTTAATCCTTGGGTGGCCCAACACTATTTTGTGTGCCAAAAAATTAAGAACCCCTAACTTCACGTGGTCATATGTGGTGCACATGAAATTATCCAACAAATATTTTGAATTCCTACAAAAAAAAAAAGATTAAATTTAAACAATTAATAAAATAAAAGGCAAAATTGTAAAAGCAATAAGATCAATAATTATTCTTGAAACATCCCTTAAATGACAGGACGAATTTTACAATTTTCCTAACACTCCTACTATTTTCGATTTTGCTTTCTTCTATTATAAGTCTCGACCCCAGCCCCACAGCCCCTCCCCAAAACATTTTCACTCTCAAAACCATACACACACACACACACATATATATATATATATATATATATATATATATATTATATTTCCTGTTTAATTGGTGAAGATGATCATAATATATATGAATATTTTTACATGACGACAGGGCCCCAAATTATTTTTGACATCCAACACCCAAAAATGTTAAACCAACTCTAATTAATACATTTGATTTGAAACTGATATCGCTAGCAAATATGTTATACATGATACATACATAATTTTACGTTTTAATATAATTAATTTAATTTAATAGTATGTTATATCATGTACATTGCATTACCATTTATTTTTATTTTTAATGGAAAAACTATGTGCATGTGGGGTCGGTAGATGGGTGCGTGGGATCAGACCCAACAAACGAATGTATCTCACGTAGGAAAAAAAAAAAAAAGCCAAGAAGAACAATGGGGTACTAAAAATAATTGAGCCCGTATAAGTTGATCATTGATGCAAAAGTTGAGCTGAGCGCCGGTGCTTCAATTCAATTTTCATAAAATCAATTTGTAGTTTTGTTTTTCAGTAGAGGCTGCCTAACCGGTTTAGGCGCCGCCTAGTCGGGCCAGGCATTGCCTAGGTGGTAAAATATTTTTTTAAAAATAAATGAATAATTAAAAAAATACATTTTTGTGTATTCACTCTATATTTCAAACTTTAGATGAATTTAACTATGTGTTTAACTTTAATTTAATATTTATAATTTTTGTAGTTGGAACTTATAAGTGCAACTAGTGTTATTTAAATTTTGTTGCCATTTGAATTTTTTTATGAGATTAATAATTATGTTATCCTCATATTTTATATTGAAGTTTGAATTGAAAAAATAAAAAAAAAAATTATGTTACAGTATCAATTCATCATATATTAATTTTACGCAGTTAATGGAAAAAAATCGATCCACTTAGTCGGCGCCTAAACGCTAGGTGGTCGGAAAGCACCTGAGTACCGATTTCCGACTCCTACACCACTGAAGTTGATAGGTGAGATTGAATCTCAAATAATTTGATTTATTTTGTAACCCTACATCTATGTCACCCTTTATTATTTGTATCACTTTTCTAGAAATTACTAACTAGGTCAAGACTACACCTCAATTAGTAGGTTGAGGCATTGAATATCCTCCAATGTGGGTTCCACTCTTGTTAATGTGATTGTTACAAAATAAAGGGACAACAATAATTTAATTTACTTTGTAAAATATATTTTTATTAAGTTTAATATCTATAAATTGAATAACGATAATGTTGTGGTTAAATGATTTTATTTTTGTTGATTCATTTCATATTCAATTGATTATGTTGATAAAAGTTAAAAATGTTTTACCTGATTATCTTTTATTAAATAATAAATGCATTTAGAAAAAAATATATCCAATTGATTGATTAAATTGTTAATAATCAGATCCCAAGTTGATTAAACATATGTTCATGCATTAACTCAATAAATTAATGTATTATTAATTTATTGATAAATGCATCTTCAGATTAATACTTTCTAATGGTCCAAAGTTATAGAGATTTGACTATGTTATCTTAGGAAGAACATTTGTAACTAGTGATTAAAGCATTACATAATCTAACCATCCTTCTTTGTATGAGAGAAGGTCAATCTTCAAATCATTATTTTTTCCTATTTTTAATTTTGAAAGGTTTAAAAAGACCTCCATTTGGATGGAGAGATTTGGTTGTAATCAATTTCAAGCTTATTAGCTAAATATTTAAATTAATGAATTTTAATTTCCTTTCAAATTTGTAGTAAATTAAAAAATTCATAATCACTCTCTTATATATATAATCAAATAATCACTCATATCACACACTATACACATTGCACATACTGCACACAACGCAAAAACACATTGATCTACCATTTTCAATTTTGCTTTCTTCCTCTCCGAGTTTTGACCCCAATCCCACAACTACTCCTTCTATAAAATTTCATGTTATTATGAATATTTTGAATAGTTTTTAAATGATAACAAGATCTTAAATTAATTTTTGTATCAAACTACTAAAGATATTAAATTAATTCTGAGATATTAAATTAATTCTGATTAATATAAATGAATTGAGAATATAAATATGGCATTCGATATACTTTAACAAATATAAAATTTATAAACCTATTAGATCATGTCTAAACTAGAGATAGAAGATGCTCTACATTGAAAATCATGTCGATAGTCAAATACATAATTTCACACCTTGCTAGAAAATAATTTTATCAGATGGTATGTTGTTTTTTGTGCATTGCATTATAACAAAAACAAAAAATTGAAAATTATATATACATATAAGGACACGTGGTGGTGTGTGGGTGGGTGGGCATGGCGAGCCGACAAAGGCATGAATGCATGTATGAATAGACTGGATGTGGTGTTGACTTGGAGCAGTATAAACATTATGGGACTGAGACTGAGTGTGACGTCATTAATTAATTAAAGATGTTTAACTTTAGTTTAGTTTAAAAGTCAAACCTGTGTCGTTTGTTTCCGTTGTATAGATTGTCTGCAGTCCAAATGTGGGCCATCTGTCAACTTAAACTCTCTCCACTCCACCCAATCGCACTCCACTACGTTTCCACTTATGGATAAACGTATTGCATCAGATTAAATGTACCTCCATCAAACTCTTATATTAAATATCAAAACATTAAAAAAATATAATCTTAACGATGATTGTTCGAAACCGAAATAGGTTTTTTTCTGCTTTTGAGTTTTTTATTTTTTATTTTTAATTAATAAGTTTATGAATGTAAAAAATGGATGTATTAAATAATTTTTTATATATTTTTTAAAAATATCAGAAATATGTTTCATAACATTGATTTAGCAGAGCGGACCCACCTTAATATAGTTTTTAATTTTAAAAAAGTTTTATGTCCGTTCTATATTTTTATGATATTTCTTTTGAATATTCGATGTGGGATTAATTTGTTTGGTTGTGAACCTTGTGAGATTCTTTGTTGAATTTCGATATTTTCCGACTTAAGTTGATTAGATTCATTTTTATAAAACGTACATAAATTCATAATTAATATATATATGTCTGAATTCATAATTAATAATTGACTTACATAAAACATCATTTGCACATAGTACAGACATGAGATTAAATTTTGATGCTCGGTGACAATAACTTTATTTATAATAATAAGATTCCTCTAATTTTAATTTGGTCCCTCAATAAATTAAAAATCTTTATGATATTTACACATAAAATTCATGATATTCAATACATAATAAGACTATCTTAATTAAATTTTAGAAAGTTGTTTGAATTGAATCACCTTAAAACAACAATACATATTTAATTTGACGTGGGTATACATTGGATATTTCCAACAATTAAATTTATGTAAACTTAATATTCACATGATTCTTCCCTAGTATATATGATGTACAATTTATTTGACAATTCGAACCTAGATTCTTTTAATTTTCTATAAACATAAAATATTGGTATCCCATTCATTAATAGGTACCAAGATTTTTCACAATTATGTGGGAGAGGATTGGAATTGATTTGTAATAATACAAAAGTTTAATTAGTATAGTTTGAAATTGTGAAATATTTCCTTTTAAGGGATATACTGATGTACATTAAGACATACGACAGATAAGCTAAAAAATAGGACTTATAAAACCCTAGATTTCAATGATAATAGTGATTGCTAGAGGAAAAGAAAGAGTTGGTAGAAAGTGGTCAATGTCACTGCCCATAATTTATCCAAAAAAAAGTATAAACTTTTTGATAAGATTCTTTAATTAGAATTCAAAACTAATAAAAGGAAGGGCGTGTTACACAATAATTTAAACAGTATAAATTCAAAAGGGTCCAAAAATACACACTGAAATCTAGTACCTATATATGTGTAACACATATTATTAACTGTTATTATATTTATTAATTTTTTTGTAATAGCGTATTTTGATGCTTTTCATTAAATATTATAATATTGTTAATTTTCTAGCCAGATAAAAGGTGAGCCGATTTTTGTCATTCTAGAGCCTATTTTTGAATTTATTAGTTATTTAATTGTTGTTGTTGTTGTTATTGCTATTATTATTTTGTGAAATGGAGCGGTTATTTTGTATTCTGATCCTGCTTCTGGTTATTGCTACTTTAGAGTTTGGGGAACTTTGGTGCCATTGGGCTTTGATGGTGGGGCTTCTCTGAGTAAGTGATGCAATTTGTTTCAACTTGAAGCTATAAAATTAAAAAGAAAGAAGAGATTGAATTAGGGATGGTAATTTATGATATGGTCTGACAATTCGATATGAATATAATCGGTTAGGACTCTTACAGGTTTAGGTTGGAAATGGTTCGAAACCCAAATGACACAAATAAACCTGCTCAGATTATCTCAATAACCTACATCATATTATATATTTTTTAAATAATTATTGAAATCTTAGGATATGCAATGTTATTTTTATAAACAATTATCCACTCATTTATTTTTATAACTTTAAAATTTTATGGTAATTGTTTATTTTTGTGTCAAATCAAGTTGGTTGGATCCAACATGTGAAATAAATAGGTCGAGCTCAAGTTAAAATTTATTATACAAAAGCTAAATGAATTGTCTTCAACTTTATACAAAATCTATAATAATTATATCTCAATATGCTCCACAAATCCATGTCCTCATATATTTGATACACCTAGTTTTAATTTAAGGTCATCAAGAAAAAGAACAAAAAATCTACATCAAATGAAATTATCAAGAAGAATTTTTCTACAAATTGAATGGTTTTCAATTCTAGTAATTTTATTACCATAAGAAAATAGATAATTTCTTTTACACACACACACACATATATGCATATATAAAGATAATTCTAAAAATTCATTTAAAAAATTTGACTCATCTCAAAATTTTGTTAAATGTAATTATCCATTGCAACTATATATAGATATGTTTGAGAAGAAGGTGAATACATATGAAATAAATATATCTCTAGGGACGAAAATGTAAAGACATCCTCGATCTTGAGTACATTCACTATATTTTATAGATGAATACGAAATTAAAATAGGAAAGTGTAGACACATCGTCTACTTTCTGTTCATTCATTATATTTCATATATAGATATGTAGGAACCTTATATATACATACATTATCTCCTTTTAATATCTCAGCTGATTGATTGTACATATTAGGCCCAAAGAGTCAAAAATAAACACAACCTTGTAACTGCGTACACACACGAAGTACAGCAAAAATTATAGCCACACAAAACCTATGTGGTGTAATGAAACTGACCTCCCTCACACACAATTCATCCAACACTTTAATCAGATAAACCTCTGTGCATATGTCACAATAATATCTGTCTTTTTTCAATACCAAGATTAAAATATCTTCGTATATCGTCTTTAATATTTTCAATATTTGTATGTGGTTTATGATACGACAAAAGGACAGGAGTTTTTTTTTTTAACCAAAAATTCATTTAAATCTCATTAAGAATCACTTAATATCATTATCAACATTGATGTTGATGTGCTTATACTGCAAATTTGGTAAAAATTAATATATTATAGAAATAAAAGAAAAATGTATTCAATTTTTTTGGGAAAATTAGGTAACTTTCGAATTTTACTAATTATTATTATTATTGTTGTTGTTGTTGTTGTTGTTGTTATAATAATTCTATTATTATTATTAATCTAGAATGACAACGATTGTGTGACCTGGAATATATTGCCACTCAATCAACACAATGAACATTCATATAGTTTATTTTATCTTTAATTACACAAAAATTAACGATCTTTTGATCAATTATTAGTTATAATATAATTTTTTAAACATAATAAAAAGATAAATCATCTTTATAATTTTTTAATTCGATCTATGTGAGTAAATTTAAGGCTTCGATTATTGACATGATATAAGTTGATTTTTTTTCCAGTTCCATAAATATTTATAAACTTTTGAGTTAATTATTATTTCCAATATACTTTTTAAAAATAAAAATAAAAATATATTATTTTTTAATTTTTAAATTTTTTTAATTCAATACATGTGTACAAACATCTAGCTACAATTGCTAATATGAAAGCCTTTATATTTTAGTCCACATTACATGTTGAATAATTTTTTTTTTCGTTTCTTTTCTATAACTCTAACTATTCTAAACCACTTTGTTTTTCTAATAGAAAAATACTGAAAATAGTGTCCCCAATTATATAATAAGCAACCACCATTGTCAACCTATGCTTATATATATATATATATATATATATATATATATATATATATATATATATATATATATATATATATAATTTTTTCTTTTGTGCTTCATATGATTTCACTATTTTTGTATTAGCAAATTGATACCTATTAAATTATATTATTTTTAATATTTTGATAGTAATTTTATTTGCAATTAATATAATATATTTTAAGAAGGATTAGGACTACTAAAGGTGAATTGCGGAGGTTGATAGTTGTGGTTGTTTATGTCTTAAAATGAAAATAAAAAAAAATCTATTTTTCTATTTAGAAAATGTCGTTTTAACTAGTTTGAGTTTTAAAATAAATATTAAAAAACAACTGATTCAATGTGCATGACAATGAGGGTGCAAAAAGTCTGGGATCAATCTAAAAAATGAGAGTTTGAAATTGGTCCAAATACATTGAAATTGAAAGAAAGGAAAAAAAAAAAGAGGTGGGGTACTTATATGTTAATTTGTAAAAGATATATTACAAATGATAATTGAACCAGAAGTCATGAAATTTTATATAATTAAAAATTTTAATTTATGTCATACGTATAGTAGTAAGATATAAAATATGAATTTTGAACTCCATCTTAATAATTAAAATTTAAAATTGATCTACGCATTAATCGAATTGAAAAAATTAAAATGAGAGTTCACTTCTTGATTATGTATGTGTGGTAATGGTAGTTAACGAATGAGGTTGGGTAGATAGAAAGCAATGGTCACATCAATACTGAAAACATAAAGTACCTCATATTCACAAATAACCACAATGGTTGTCTCCATTTTCAGGTCCAAATAAGTGTGTATAATTATTAATATATTAAAAGTTTAAATATTTGAAGTATTTTATTATTTTATTCATAAATACTTAAAATAATATAATTTTATGTTAATGTATCAAAATTTTAATTTTTAATAAATTTTTAAATAAGTTATCACTTAATATTTATAAGCAGCTCAAATTCAATATAAACAATCAAATACACTATAATTGTATTTTTTTATCTAATCTCGTACTTTAATATATACGATATGTGTGTAATATTAAATATTTTGTATCGATAATTAATTTGATTCATAATTTTTATTTATATTTTAACAAATTATGTAACATATCTATATATATAAACAAAATAATATTTTTCAAAATTGTTTTCCCGTATAAACTTCGTTACTTATTGTAGAATAACTATATTATTAAATTATTATTCTAGATATTTTGATTCAATTTCAAAATTTAAATTATTTCTCAAATTTAGGTATTTCAAAATGAGATGATAACAAGATGAATATATTGTTGCATTTAATATATATATATATATATATATATAAATATATATATATATATATATATATATATTATTCAAAATCTCGATATTTTATCGAGTATTAATCAAATCACTGAATTCTGAAATTCAAGAAATATATGAAATTAATAAATATACGATTTGATTTCTTGAAGCTTTTTATCCAACCAACTAAAATCGAACGATGCTATCAAATCTACAAAACAATAATATATATAGCCATATATATATATATATATATATATATATATATATATATATATATATATATATATATATATATAAATTAAAATTATTTTTTAAAATTTCATTTTCCCGCCTGAATTTTCACCCTATAAATGTAAAACTATATTTATTTAGGGAACTCTTTTAAGATAAATTATTACAATTTAAATTAAATAGATTAATATCAACAATCTTTGGGGTTTGCTTATTTTTGTTGTTCAACATAAATAAATTCAATGTTAACTCATAATATATTCAAAATAAGAAATAAACATTGGAATATTTGTTAGGAACAGGTAAAACATTGTAGTTTCATTATGTTGTGGAAAGTTATTACAATTTTTCTAAAATTAAGGTATCAAATTATTTAAAATCACCCAATCACATGAATAGAATTTGATTTTTCTTTCTCGCTCCCCGTGAAGTCTTTTTCCTGTTCTTTCTTAAAAAAATAATGTTAAGACAAGTATGATAATATATGCCCTATTTCACTTGATGCCAAAGCTTATACTCATCAAAATATTATTTTCAGGTTTATTTTATTATTAAAATTTTTATTCATGTTGCTTTCAATTTATCATAAACATATTTTATTTTCTTAGCTATTTTTCTTTCTTATTTTTTAACAAAAGTTCATCCATCTCTTTCATTTTTTGTTTGATTGTTCTTGCGATTTTCTATTGAGATCTACTAATTATTTTAAAATATAACCACTGTGTGATTTTTCATTACCTTTCAAAATATTTGTTTCTGTCTTATTTTAATTTTTTTGTGATATTATTATATTTAATTGGCGATTTGCTTAATATTTTTTCCTAATTTTTTAATTTGATTCAACCTTCTATAATGTATAATATAACTTGAATATATGCTTATATTACAAAATATAAGAAAAAAAATATCTTCTCTGTATCATTTAGTTGACAATTCATTGAAAATTTTGGATGGAGATTACAATTTTAAAATTTAATAGGTTGTGGATCAAAATATTTTTTTAACACATGACTTGAATGACAATTCATTGAAAATTGTTGTAATTTTGTTGCATGTAGAGTAAAAAACGTCAAGGGATCCATGATCATTTATGAATAAAAATATTATTGATTTAACAAACTAATAATTAATCTTTTCCAAGTTAAAATGAAAACTAAGCTATATTTGTGTCAATAATAAATAAACCAAGATTTCACAAAAACAATTTTTTTGTAATAAAAAAATTATTAGGCATAAAGCAAAACTACAAATGCTTTGATAATAAAAATTACCATATAACTTCTGTGCATTGCACAGGTCTCATACTAGTAGCTTTTTTAAAGAAAAATAAAGTTCCATTAATTAAAGCTGACGAACCATTTTCAAAAAAAGAACTATAATTTAAAAAACTATAAACAAACATAAAATTAATAATTCTTAACTATTTTACTATTATATTAGTCTAGAGTTGAACGAGTCAACTCATATGCATAATTGAAGTATATTCGCTAGCTAACTCGTCCGAGTATACAATTGTATAACGAGTTTAATAATTTTTAAAAAGCCGTTAAGTTTTACCTGTTTAACCCAACAAAATGAAATAAGAGTTTGAAATTTTAAAAGCTGAATTCCAACTCAAAACATAATATAGTCGTGTGTGTGTATATATATATATGTCATATTGACTATTTTTTAAATTTCTTTATTATATAGCGTTTCTTTAATTTCTATGTTATTATCGATGATTTGGCTATATATCATTTGTGCTCCATCATAATCAAGTCATTTAATAACATTTTACTACCTGCAAAATATGAAGTAAAAGACAAAACAAAATGCCCACTCTCCGTTCCGAAAATAATCATGTTTGCATAATTGATTTTGGTTATATAAATATAGCTGCTTTTTTCAAATTGCAGATTGGAAGAAGATTGAGTCAGTCGAATTTACAACTTGCATCCAATTAGCACTTAGATCCCTTGTCGTGCACAATACGTACCATTATATATATATAAAAATATCAATACTTTCTAAAAATATCAATACTTTACGTTGAAGTTGATCCAATAAAAAATACTGTAATATTCTACAACGTGAAGTACAATACATAGAGCACTGCTTAAGAAATGGTAATCTGATAGCCAATCACATATCTTTGTTATGAGATTATGAATAATTAAAAATATATGATATAAAAACATATAGTTGAAAAAAATAAAATTCGGTGAAGATAGGAACATATCTTAAAAAGTACACCATGAACGGACTGAATAATACTCCCTCCGTCTCAAAGAGTCATGTTTGTATAAACTAGTTATACAATACAAATATGACTCGTTTTTTCAGAACAGACATAGTACGTCTGGTGTGTGTGAACCTAGGGCGCATTGGCAGTGCCATGTTAAGCTGCAGGTCTGTTCATGTACCCTACATGGTTATCAAGAATACTTCCTTTCTCTGTGACACAACATTTAGCTACATCATGGAAATGTTCCATCCTGGATGTATTTTTTCACATCCTAATTAAATATTACATCCTGGAAATATTCATCATGATTGTATATCAAAAAGCCTTATGTATGTATAGCTGAGGCTGCATAAATCAGGTTCACTAGGTAATCCCATTAACAAATCATATAAAAATCAAAAGAGAGAAGAATGGAAGACCATTACCGATACTCTCGACCATTTTGCACGTAAGAATAATTTCTCAAGCCTTCAATTCAAAATTCTCCACCAAATATCTATACAGCTCTTCTGCAACAACCTTAGGATACTCCTCTTGAGGCAGGAGAGCGCCCGCCACTTCAACAAATTTGCTTACGCCTTTCGCTCCCTTAAGAGCTTCCATTTCAGCTTTCGACCTCCTTGGAGCGCCTGAAGCTGACATAACAAGGACAGGCACTCTTCCTTCTAGTCCTGCAAATAGTTCAACAAACTCCTCCCTAGAACTTACTGGATCAAGCAATCCAGTCAAGAAGGCTGCAGGCACATAACGGGCACCTTTCCGTTTGGTAAGTTCGTAACGGCTTTCGATGATGCCAGGGGTGACATTTTTGGGATCTGCGTACACATGGGATTTGTATTGGGACTGGATTGCCTTCTCATTGCTAACGAGTACGTTATACATCATCCAACCAAGAGCAGGAGCCCTCAGGGTCCCTCTTAGAAGGCCGTATCTGTAAATTCACAAGGTTGGTCGGTTGCAATGATTAAAGCAAGTTTGAAGTAACAACATACATTTGGGCTGCATTTAGATTGAAGGATTTGGCAATGGATTTGAAATCCACAGTACCATATTCATAGGTAGTTGTTTGGATTGATGTAGATTTGAAATGCATCACTTTCATTATGAACTACTTTTTTAAAGACTTGAGTGGGTTTGAAATCTGCTCTAATTTGGGTGGATTTGAAATAGATTCATTGCAATACTTTGCATTGCATCCGTCAATACAAACGCAACCGTAGGTGATTTCCCAGCATCAACCAAATCAGTGAAGCAGTGGTTTGGCTACAAAATTACATAAAAGTACATTGGTGAACATTTTAGAAATAAATTAGTGATCCAAAACACACTTTAACTCTGACCATATAATGTTATGAGGTCATGTCGGAAAAATCATTGTTTCAGGCTCAGGACAGGGATGAAAACAGTTAAAAAGACAAACTATAATGCCCCAAAATAAAGAACTTTTAATATTAGTATGCATGAATTATCATGAATGTAGAGGGTGTACGAGTCAGTCTCTACCTAGTCTCCATATTGGAATCTTTACCAAACACAATAGGAAGGGGGCCAGCCCAGGTCGGTGCAACAGCAGCAATGGCCTTTGGCTTCAAGGAACCATTTTTTGCCGCCCGAACTGCTATGGTTGCAGCATGCCCTCCTCCAAAGACTACATACTCATTATCTGTTATAAGAAAAAATATATTAGCAGGAGTTCACTTTTGTGGATGTGGTCAAAGAGATTAATCAACAAGCGATGACTTTTGCATAAAATTTTTTTACATATTCAGGACATATAGACGAACTATAATATTTATGAAATGGGGTAAAACCAACAGGGGAAAACAAGGTATGGCAAGGTGATTATGGAGAAACATGAGAAATACCAAGGTAAATGAATCTAGGAGTGACAATTGTACTGGGAATTATCAAGGACTATCAATCAAGCCGCCCAAAAGAGAGCTCGTTTGACCTGTTTATATTTGAGCTCAGCTTAGGTTGATTTGAGCTAGTCTGAGTTTGATTGTAATGAGGCTCAACCCACAATAAGCTTGACTTGGCAATTGGATAAAGATATCATATTTATTTTTCACTTAATCACAAGCTAATAAAGAAAATGTAATAATTGGAAGCATAAATATAAATTAAACTCCAATATAATTTTACCATTACATCAAGTCCTGTATAATTTGCCTTGACCCAATGATGGTCATGCCTGGTTATGTCACACTTTAAACCCTATGTCAGTTCACATTATCAATATGAAGAAGTTAACAAGCAACCTATAATTCAAAAGCACACCGTGAGATCAGTTGGGAACACTCATCTAAATGTAACCAGTAAATTAAAAGGTACAGAAAATTCAGGACACAAAATTAATTGGAACAAGAAGTACATCCTGCTGTCTTTAAATAGATGGTAAAGGCAGCAACTTTGAAAACTCTAGTGGTAAAGGATAAGTAGTTTACTACTGTACACTTCCTAAGAGGCTCAATGGAAGATATACATGGGAACCTGTTCTCTGTTTCGTAAATGATTCTTGAAAATTACATGGAGTTGTGTTGGAAAATGGTATTAAGAATTAAATGTTACTGTTGGCTGTATGGAAGTGTTGGGTGTTGAAAATTCATTTGGATCAAATATCTTGAACTTCGCAGAATACCATAACAAGTATGTGAGTGCACTAATATATTGTGATCAATAATGCATGGATATCATGCAAAATCTTATTCTAATAATCTATTAGTTTTATTATTTCATAGGCCTAGTTATAACGGGAATAGCAAAAAAGCAGGGCAAGAAGGCGACGGTAGAGGTGATGGAAGAGAAGGACAAAACAGAAAGTGGCTGCCGAGGTGTGAATCTAGCCAAGTGGTGTGGGTGTTGCCTATTCTGAGCAAAGGTAGGATTTTTATGTAAAATGCAGAAAAATCAAATATCCTAAGCTTCGCATGGAAACTGTTCAGAGTTATTCAACCATACATTAAATAAAATCATATAGATATCACCAGAAAATCTAATCAATCATGAACATAATACTGCTTATAATGATGTAGCAATTCTGTGGAGTTTGGCACAACTTTTAACTAAATATACCAGTGAAAATCATTACACTGGATTTAAGATGCTATTTATATTTGCCAGGCTAGTAGGTGTTCCTATATTGTGCAGTGTAAACAGTATAAATACATGAAATGAGGACAATGACCACGAAGTGCAATAACATTAAATGAACAAGGTACGATGAAGACAATTTTCAATACATATTCGAAGTTGAACTATGGAATAGATAAATACAAGGCCATTATATTCCTCTATCCAGTAGAAAAATGACATTTGGATACATATTTGTTTTGCTACAACATCTACGAACTCAACATTAAACAAGGAGTTGAGTATTGATGCAACAGAAAGAACACTTCGGAAAGAGGTGAATCTAATTCCTGATTATTTTAATTGGTCTTTTGTTTAGTCCTTCAATTCCTGTAATGAGGTTCCATTTCTCCAAATCTAGCAGACATTTTTCTTTTTAATTAAACTCTCTCAATCCCCATCTAATTTATATGTCTTTAGAATATAATCCGTGTGGCTAACAACTTTTAAGCCCTACTCCTCTCGACCGACAAAACTAGTCCAGGTATGATCCCTAGCAGTCTTCAACACTTTTGGTCATGACTCTTCACCTTTTAGACCTCTTGATTCCAGGTGATCATAATGATTTCTCGACAATACTTGAGAAAAAAAAAAAAAAAGGCTTTGGGATGCTATCATCTGAACAGTACACAAAGGTTTCAGAATCCGACTATCCAAGTCCTCACCAGAAAATTAATTGTAAAGTCAGTTACAGTGACTCTGCTATTGACGAAGATTAATCGTAACAAGAGGCATGTGGCAGATAAATCCTACAACTTTGAAACTTAAAGGAGCCATTTGAATTTCCAGCAACATTGCATCCTTTAGAACCTTTCCTTAGTTTCCAGTTTCCACTCTCCTAGGTCACATAGTTGTCTCAGCTTAGGTTCCTGTGCAATAAAACTTTAAAAAATCCTGCCTGTTGCAGGAAAAGAAGTTTAGATTCCCACTTCGATCAATTCATCTAGTAAGAATCAGCTTAAAGACTCTTAAGTTTTCATTACACTGATGAGTTGTCCTCTTTATAACTTGAATATTTGTAAATCAAACAATTAGGAGGCTAGAACATATTGTATGCATCAGCTGGGACCAGGAATCTAAATGTCTGATTCTAATGGTACAGCAGACAAATTGGGTGCACTAAAGATAATACACTCCTCATGATGTATACCAAACTAATGAAAAATATTATAACCAATAGAGCAACAACCAAAGTCATACACTCCGGATATTACTTTTATCATGGACTGATTGGTGGAAAACAATCAATAATTATTTATCTATTTCGCAATTTTTCGTTCATGAACTATATCCTTAGAGCATTCGTCCTCCCCAATCTCCAAATTCACCATCAAAGAAACCTTAATGTTGTGTTTGGATTACAGAACTTGAGGGTTAAAATTCATAACAGCAGATCACAGGCGGTTTTTTGGATTGGTTTGAGTAATTTCGATGGATTTCAAATCCATCCATATCAAGTCCTCATATTTCAAATGCCTCAATCTAAACTGCAATCTAAGAGACCTATCTGGATGCAGAACTATATGTCAAACTAAAGAAGCTTTAACATGTCAGCATCAAGATTCAATACAGAAAGATAAAATAACCCTATCGCAAACCTGCAACAAAGTTGGAAATAGGACTATCGGGCGCACTGACAAAATCCACCAGAAACCTCTCCATCACATGAGCATTATAGTCAAGCTTGGGCCGGTCCGAGTACCCCAAACCGGGCCAATCCACAATAGTCGCGCTCCAATTGATCCCACCATCCTTTCCCACAATTTCTTCTGCCACAACTCTCCACTCCTCAACTGTGCTGACGTCAGAAATCGTCGGCACCAGCAGGATGTTCTTTTGGGGCTGATCAGCAGCGCCCTCTTTCTCAAGTCTATCGAAGTGGATATTTACAGAATTCCCTTCAAATTTCCATTTCCAGTTGCCGGGTTTGCTCTTGGAAACGGACGGTGATTTCGATGGGGCAGAGTAGTCGATGGACGTCGAGGCTCTGACCGTAAAGCATAGATTTTTGGTAATGGAAATGAGCTCAGGAGAAAAGGGTCGGCATGATTTGAAGGGGAGGGAGAAAGATGGTGATGGAAGACGAAGAAATGCAGTAGACGCCATTGATGGAGGTTGAATCCAACTGGGTTTCCTAAGATTTTTTGCAGAGTTTGGGGTTTATGGCGTAGCGGGTAGGTGGCGTTTGATATTTCAGCTTTGTATAGTTGAATATTTTGTGGGTAGGTAATTAATTCTGGAAATACAACAAGAATATGATCCAAAAAGAATTAAGAAGAAGAAAAATGACTAAAATGTCTTTCAGATTCTGCAAACTTCAACTGCTTTGCTTGTTTTTTATTCAGTTTTGTGGAGAGATGTGTGTCCACATGTATAACTAACATATACAAAGAGTGCAGTTAAGGATCAAATCTTGATTTTTGTTATTTTGTTAAAGCTATTGCGCACAATGCACATATACCAATTTAATTTACATGAAACAATTATTAAATTAAATTAAAATTATTCTTCTATTTCTAATAAAAAAATTTTAATCGTAACTTAATGTCGAAAATCGAACTACATCAATTTAGTCGGGTTACAAACATACAATACTGAGGTATAGTTCTAATTAAAAAGTTAACAAATAATAAATGCCTCAATAAAAGATCGGCTTGAGTAATTACACAACACAATTGGGTTCAATTTCATGCATTAGATAATTAATTATCTCTTCTAATTATAACCTAGCTCATAAAATAGTTTAATTTTTATTCAAATGTTGTTCCTATGCACTTCATGAGCCAAAATCTAGTCATATTTTAAAATATTTACGACTGAGGTGTCAAGATCACATTTATTTATTTCAAATAAGCGTAATAATTTTTATGTGATTTTGATACATTAACAATTGAATACGTTCAACACGTATTTGCAGTGGGTAAGTGAGAAAGATTGTATTCATATATAAGTAATCAAATTATATATAGAAACATACATAACATATAAATCTAAATACAAACATAATTTTTTATAAACAAATCCATAAATCGTGAATTAGCTATTAACTAACGTTGAACAACATCCAATTTCTTTAAAGTACTTCGGAAGAATTCAACAAAAAGCTGCTCCCAAATTCACAATCCATTAGGAAGAAATACGCATTCACTGTCATGCTTTTAAAGAGCATAAAAAAAACTTTAGAACAGTATATGGAAGAAATTAATAGATAGAAATTGCTCAATAAATACAAAATCATGTTTTAAAAGAGTATTTAATTTCTTATTATTGTTAATATTATAAAGGTACAAACTCTAAAAAAAAAATCATAAATTCACATTTATATGATTTTCTATTCATTGATTTGACTCATTCAATTATATATAACTTATTAATTTTATTTTTATTTTTATTAGTTAGTAAAATAAGATTTTGACATTTACAAAATGATTTTTTTTAACAAAAAATTAATTTTAAATATAACTTCTTTTTAGGGATAAGTAACAGATATGTACCTTTTATATATGTTGGGAAAATAATTTCAGGATACCTTAATGACCCACTGGAAATCAAAACAAGTTAAATATATATTTATATATATACACCCACCAAAATAAAATATAGAAATTGATCGATGAATATAAAGAGTTATGATTTATGAGAGTTTGAAAATATTAAATTGATGAAGGTATAATGTTTCAAAAAATTATAATTCACTTATAGATAAATTATTTGTTAAATATTTTTTTCTTTTTTATTTTGACTAGTAAAATGGGGCGTCACTATAACTCTTATTTTTAACTAAAAATATTTTTAAAATAGAATTTTCTTGTTATGGTGGAAAATAATTAATAAGCAGTTTGTAAATAATTTGTTTTTCTTCTTTTATTTATTTATGTCTAGAAAAGGCAATGTGAACTTTACTGACGAATTTAGAAAGAAAAAAAAACGGATTTAAAAAAATTAAAGAAAGGGAAAAAGGATAACAAAAACAGAAAAAAAGGATTAAAAAAAAAAAGAAAGGAAAAAAGGGAAAAAAAAAAAAAAGGATCAAACATAAATTTAAAATTAAAAAAATAATAATAATAATAGTTGTCAAGAGTGGGATTTGAACCCACGCCCTTTCGGACCAGTACCTGAAACTGGCGCCTTAGACCGCTCGGCCATCTTGACTTCTTGTTTGGTGTTACAATAAGCATTCTATATATCAATTTTTGTTATTTATGTGATCTGGAATTTTGATGGCTTGCAGCCTGCCACGTGTCACAGCATTTCTGTTTCAGGTTCTGATCAGGATATGCTTGGTGACCCGCCCATCGCGACTCCACTAATTATTAGATTTACAGTAAGTAATAATAGACCTGTTAATTTGTAAGTTCGATTTCAGAAATATAAATTTAAATAAAATAAAATTACGATTGCAATCATTTCAATCCCATTACTTTTTAAATTTACAGTTTCGGATTTGATGGACTTAGATATGGATACCTGATGGTTTGGAATTGTAACTGTTAGTTGAATCGTTGGTCAATGATTCGATTCAACCGTTGATTTGGTTTTAGTTTCAAATTGAAATTGAAACCGTTGGAGTAATGGTTCGGTTTTGGTTCTCAGTTTTTTGGAATCGGAACTGCCGGTTCCGGCAGTTCCTGTTCGGTTCCAGATTGAATTTGAAAATTATAGCCGTTGGAGATCAACGGCTGAGATTAAATAGCCGTTGATCTTCAACGACCGAGATGGAATAACCGTTGGAAACCGCCGGTTCCGAACTGAAACTGGGAACCGGCGGTTCCCAACGGCTCTTTTGATTTTTTTATTTTTTTTCCTATAAATATCCTTTCCTACTCATTTTAGTTCACAATATCTAATCTCTCCCAATCTCTCTCAATCTCCCTCAATCACTCTTAATTATCTTGTGATCTCTCTCAATCTCTTTAAATCTCTCGCGACATCTTTCTCAATCTCTCTCAATTATCTTGTGATCTCTCTCAATCTCTCGCGACATCTTTCTCAATCTCTCTCAATTATCTTGTGATCTCCCTCAATCTCTCCAGATTATCTTATTATCTTTCTTAATCTCCCTCAATCTCTCCCGATTATCTTGTCATTTTTCTCAATCTCTCTCAATTATCTTTATCTTGACATCTTTCTCAATTTCTCTCAAAAGTCAAAATGTCGAGCTCAAGCCAAATAGGACGTGGAGGTAGAAGATCATCTTCTTTATCTCGACAAGCAAAAGGAAAATCACATATGCCGACGAGTACAAGTGCCGGAACCGGATTACCACCACCATCTCCTTTGGTTCCAAGGTATCTCAATCTTGATGGTGAAGATATTAAAATTCTGATAAAGTGACAAGAAGATTTTGAAGCTCAATTAGGTTTGTGTTTATTTTATAAAATATCTCTATTAAATATTATTTTATATTTTTTATTTTAAGTATCTCTCTCAACTATCTATGGTTAACAATTTATTATAATTATCAATTTAGGTGCACAAAACGAATCTACCGAAGAAGAACGTCTTCCAACTCAAGAGAGTCAAAGTCAAAGTACGCGACAAACTAAAAGTGGACGAGATGAGGCACTAAGATCAGATATCTTTGCCGTTCACTTCAAAAGAGATATGCAAAATAATAAAGCAATTTGCAACTATTGCGGTGTGGAATATGTTTTTAAAAAATGAGGAGGTTATGGCACGATCAAAAAATATTTGCAACGTCACCATCCGGACAAAGTCGAAAATGATCGGCGTCAAACACAAATACCTCGTGGAGGATTCTCCGGATACACCAATGAATCACAAAGTACAGCTTCTTTATTTAAATATTCCGAACCAACAATAAGAAAATATTTATAAAAAATGGTTTGTGGCATGTCTTTATCTTTTAATTTTGCTGAAAATGATTTGTATAAAAACCTTGTGTCACTATCAATGAACCCTCAAGTGTCCGGTGTTTCACGTAGAATATTAGTTCGTGATATTGAAAAATTGTAGGTGAATTTAAGTTGTCTTTAATTGATATGTTTAATTATTTACAACAAAAAATTTCAATTTGTGCGGATATATGGGTGGATCATTGGAGAGAACATAATTTTTTAGGACTTACTTGTCATTGGATAGAAAATTCATGAACAATGCAGAAACAATTACTTGCATATAGAGAATTTGATCAAACACACACGGCTGCAAATATTTCTCATAAATTCATATTATTTTGCAAGAATATAATTTAGTTACAAATTTTTTTTCAATTTCATTTGACAATGCTAGTGCTAATACTGCTAGTTTGCCATTATTAATTCAAATTTGTCAACCATCATTTAAGGGTAGATTTTTTCACATTAGATGCATGTGTCATGTTTTAAATTTGTGTGTACATGATGGCATGGAACATTTTAAAGCACATATATGTCCTATTAGATTAGCAATTGGACATTTAGCTAGACATGCAACTTTATGCAAAAAATGGAGAAGATTTTGTGAAGCATTTGGTATGAGTGCACCCAAAAAATCACTAAAGATGTGCCTAATCGTTGGAATTCAACATATAAAATGTTGAATTCTTCTTATGAGGTTACAAATAAATTATGTACATTTTTTTCACAAGAACAATTAGGTATTCCTTTATTTCCAAGTTTATGGGATACATGTGTTGAATTAATGTCTCTTTTGAAAGTTTTTAAAGATGCAACGGAAGAATTATCTGGATGTTACTATCTCACTTCTTCTTTAGTTATAGATCATTGTTTTAAAATTTCACTTATTTTACAATCATATTATTCGCATGATACTTTACAAAATTGCATTGCAAGCATGAGAAGTAAATTATTAAAATATTATCAAGAAATTTCCGATTTATTTTTAGTTGCAAAACTTTTAGATCTTGGAATTAGAGAAGATGGTTTAGAAGAATTACTTAGAATGTATTATGATGCATTATTTCTGGTTAAAGATGATGACATTTCTAATCCGCATATAATTGTAGGTAACACAAAACAATTACTTTATGATTGTTTTAAAGAATATAAAATTTATTATGGTGATAATTTAAATAGTGAAAGCGGTCACGAAAATGAAGATATTGGTGGAGGTAGTTTAGTTTCGGATCAACCCGATCATCATCAAGATCTGAACTTTGAACACCTTAATCAATATTATAGGTTTTATGATATTAAAAAATTAAAAAAATCTAGGAGTAATGTCTTTATCTATCTACTACTTTTGAAGAACTTGGATTTGATACACCTAATGAGCTTTTGAGATGGTGGTCTCGAAGAGCAAAAAACTTTCTTATTTTATCACTAATGGCAAAGGAAATGTTTACGTACCTGGCATCCAACGTCTCAGTTGAACAAGAATTTAGCACCGGCGGTTACATTTTGGATCTTCGAAGATCCAATTTAAAGGTGAAAAATCTAGAAAATCAAGCTTTACTTCATGATTGGTCGAACGCCGAGGTAAGAAAACAAGAAGTACATTTTAATGAAGAGGATGAGGATGAAAATGGAAACGAGTATTCGACCACATCCGGGAGTGATTGAGTCACGCCACTTCTCAAGCATCAAGGTACTATTATTACAAGAAGGTAAGAGAACTACGTCGACTTTGATTCCTCAACTATGATGATACGTAGGCAACTTAATCTTAAATTAGAAATTAAATTTTAATTTTCAATTTATAGCTATGCTCAAGTCCTATTTTTTTTTCTCTTCTATTTTTTTAATATGTTGTAATTGAAAACTTGTAAAGTTGTAATCTCTTGTTAAAAGAAGTAAATATTTTTAGGTAGGTTAATTTTTTGTTATAACTTTTCTATTTTTTTTTTGTAATTTTATTATAAGTTGTAAAGTTAAGTTTTGATTGTTGTAATTTTTTTTGGTAAAATGTAATTGTTTTAGTTAAATTAACTATATATTCAATTCAATCTGTTGGGATAATCAAATTCAAAAGACCAAAATTATTTTTGAAAGTTGTTAACTAAAAAAAAAAAAAAAAGAACCATGGAACCGGAATCGAAACCTGAGGAACCGCCGGTTCCGGAACCGATACCGTATATATGGCGGTTCGATTTCCGTTTCGCCCTCAACAATTCCAAAAACTGCAAGTTCAGGAACCAAAATCGAAACTATGAAACCGATCCCGAGTCTAGGTGGACCTATTTATATTGTGATCGTATATGTAATTAAACACCTTAATTAAAAAAAAAAAAAAAAACCACACACACACACATTATGAATTAAAAAAAACCAAACAGCAGACCATGCAAGTTAAAAAAATAAAGTTATTAAAAAATTTTAAATTTCTTTTTTAATTAAGAACCCCCATCAATTTGTTGAAAAGACATATGCCAATTCATGAATATTTTATAATTAGATGTTCGTACGTGCAATACGAGATAAATATATTTTATTATTTAATAGTTTATTATAAAATTAGATTATTGTTATAAAAAATTATAAAATATATAAATGATATGGAAAAAATTTAAAATATATTATTATATAACAAAGTTACATCCATAATTTAGTAGATTTTTAGTATTTTATATTTTATATGTATTTTATTTGCACCACAATCTTTTTTTTTTTGTTATATTATTACAAGTTTATGTTCTTTTTTATATATCATGTTATTTGTATATTATAGTTATTTATTACTTTAATATAATTATTCTTTCTCATGCATTGCACAAATAAATATCGAGTATATGCTAAAAATATTATAAATAATATTTTTTTATATCAATATATAATTTTATTACATATAATAAAATAAAAAAGAAATTTAAATAATTGTTTTTGTAATTTTTATAAATTTATAACATATTTTTTATTTTACTAATTTCTAATATTTTTTGACATTTTTATTCTTTGTTGATTTTTCTAATTTTTTGTTTTTATTTTTACCATATTTTTGGCTTTCTCATTTCTGATTTTCTTGCAAATCTGTTGGTAGTGATATAAAATTTAAATTTTCGAGGATATAATTTATCTTGAATGACTCAAATTTCAAGTGATTTAAATTTATATTTTAAATTTTTTTATTAGAATAACCACTTAAAATCGAGTCACCTAAAATTACACGACACTCCATTCACGACGACACAAAATGTTGAATTTTGTATCATTCTTAATATAATTTGCAACAAAGTCAGAAAATTAAAAAATAAAAAAGTCAAGCAAAGGTAAAATTGTCAAAAGATATAAAAAACTAGTAAATTAAAAAATGCGGCAAAAACTTATAAAAGTTATTAAAAAATATTATTTTAATTTTTGTCCATTTAGTAGAATGTATTCTATGTCGTTCAACATACATGCATACATCTAGTCCTAAATTAAATGTCTTCGTGAGCAGTTGTATGTGGCGCAATGAACAGCGCAGAGCTATTCTGCTTCTCAATCTTGAGCAACTGCAGAACTCTCAGATCCCTCCAACAATTACAAGCCCACACCGCCAAAACCGGCCTTGATTCCGACCCACTTATCGCTGGAAAGCTACTCCTCCACTGCGCTGTTCACCTCTCTGATGCTCTCGACTATGCTGCCCGCCTCCTCCGCTGTACACCGAATGCGGACTCCTTCATGTACAACGCGCTTATCCGCGGCTTCTCTGATTCAGACGCACCCCAGAATTCGATCTCCACATTTTCTCTCATGCTTAAGAATTTGGATTCACCTGTTGATAGTTTCTCTCTGGCGTTTTCGCTGAAGTCCGCGGCGAATATGCGGTGTTTACAAACTGGCGTTCAGCTCCATTGTCAGGCTCTGACGCGTGGGCTTTATACTCATGTCTTTGTTGGCACCACGTTGATCAGTATGTATGCGGAGTGTGGGTGTGTACAATTTGCAGAAAGAGTGTTCGATGAAATTCCTTACCGAAATGTTGTGACGTGGAATGCGCTGTTGACGGCTTTCTTTAGACGTGGTGATGTCAAAGGGGCAGAACGGGTGTTCAATATTATGCCTGCAAAGAGTATGACCTCTTATAATTTGATGCTTGGAGGGTACACAAAACTAGGGGAGTTCGTGTTAGCAAGTAAAGTGTTTGAGGAAATGCCTATGAGAGATGAGATATCTTGGAGTACGATAATATTAGGGTTGGCACAACATGGGCATTTTGATGAGGCGTTTGGATATTTTAGAAGCTTACATAAGGTGGGAGTGAGGCCTAATGAAGTGAGTTTAACAGGGGTTCTATCTGCTTGTGCACATGCTGGGGCACTAGAATTTGCTAGAATTCTACATGGTTTCATTGAGAAAGCAGGGCTTATTTGGATCACTCCAATAAATAATGCACTTATAGATACTTATTCCAGGTGTGGTAATGTCGATATGGCCCGTTTGGTGTTTCAAAGGATGTCTGGGAAAAAGACTATTGTTTCTTGGACATCAATGATTGCAGGCTTGGCAATGCAAGGGTACGGTGAAGAGGCAATAGCTCTTTTCCGCGAGATGAAAGAATCTGGGATGAACCCGGATAGGATTACATTCATTGCGATATTTTATGCATGTAGTCATGCTGGTTTGATCGAACAAGGATGTGAAATGTTCGATAAAATGACCAAAGTGTACGGGATTAAGCCTGAAATCGAACATTATGGATGCATGGTTGATTTGTACAGTCGATCAGGTCAGTTATTGAAGGCTTATGAATTTGTGAATTGTATGCCTATTCCTCCCAATGACATTATTTGGCGAACGCTTCTTGGCGCTTGTAGCTTTCATGGGAATGTGAAATTGGCCGAACAGGTGAAAAACCAGCTATCAGAGATGGATCCTAACAATTCCGGTGATCACGTTTTGTTATCGAACATATATGCTAATGCAGGGAAATGGAACGATGTGGCCAATGTGAGAAGATCAATGGCTGAGCTTGAGTTGAAGAAAGATCCAGGTTGGAGTATGATTGAAGTGGACAAGATTATGTATACTTTTATAGCAGGTGTGAAAGAAGATGATGCAACAAAAGAGGCTTATGAGAAGCTGAAGGAGATCATCTTGAGGCTTAAGGTTGAAGGGGGTTATGTGCCTGAGGTTGTGAATGTATTCCATGATATTGAAGAGGAAGAAAAGGAAGATGCAGTCGTTGCACACAGTGAGAAGTTGGCCATAGCTTTTGGGATGGCGAGATTGGGCGAGGGATGGGACATACGGATTGTGAAGAACTTGAGAGTTTGTAAAGATTGCCATAATGTGATGAAATTGATTTCTAGGGTTTATGAGTTGGAGATTACACTTAGAGATAGAAGCCGATTTCATTTGTTCAAGAGTGGGATTTGCTCTTGCAGAGATTACTGGTGAAGTAATTTGTCTTGGCCAAATAGGTATTGCTTCAATCTATGGAGGGATACTAGCTTGGAAGCTAGCAATCTCGGAGCAAGATAGATGATTGCTGACGTGATTTGATACACGTTGTATGTATTGGTGATATGAGATAAAAAATGAAACACTGTTTCAAGCATAAGATCTCTAAGGTTGACATTCGAGACCCTTGAAGATTCTAGCTGGAGGAGGGCTTCTCATATTGATATTATTTGGTGAAGAATGCAGACATGAGTTTGATCAAGTTTCAGGGTTTCTCTGTTTGGAACGCAGGCTGAATATGTTGCTAAAGAGGCTTGTGCAAACATCTATAGAGAATGTTCAACGCTAGCATTAAAACCAAGAAAAACGTTAAGCAAATGATTCGAGCCAAATTTACTCATGAGTTCAATTGAAACATTACTTTTTATTGTTTATAGAACTTCAAAAGTTGTATTTCAGTTAACTGAGTGACCAAATCAAGTTTAATTGAACTCCATAAACTTTCGAACTTAGATTCAAATTTATTTAACCATTATTTGCCAACGTATACACAGTCAAGATAAAAATCAAATGTTCCCCCACGTAATGCAACATCATTTGCATGAAAAAGAACATCCTACGAGTTGATAAATAGTTGGTCCCATGCTAATCCAGTGCTTCATTTCCAGAAGTCGACGTAAGATAGTTCACTAGTTCTAATCGGAGGTGAAACAGCAAATACAAGTTCCCGTTAGACTGGTTGGTTGTACAGGTTTTTTCGCTAAGTAGTTACAAAGAATTGGCTCACCTTCTGTGGAGTTTTGAAAACCCTACTTTTCGTTCCCAGTTCCATTCCTTGGCCTTGTTCCGAGGAAGTTGCATAGTTCCCCTTTGGGAAGTTAGTGTTTGAAAATGTCTTTTTGCACAACACAATATGAACTTCAACCACACTCCCAGAGATGTATGCAACCTAATCTTTTGTTTGCTTATTGTTAGAAAAAGAAGACTTCTTTTTTTTGGAACACATTAATCACCAATTTTTATCTTTTCCTTTAAGTTGGAGTACAATTGCAATTAATTTAGAATTCAGGGCTTAATTAACAAATATAGCCTTAATCTTGCTCCCCTCTCTTTCACTTTTTCAAAATAAAAGGCCAACTAAGAAGAATATGGAAAATATGTAAACTAGCTCAATGCTGTTAAAAAGCCGCATAAAATATCCAGTCAACAAAAAAAGATTAAAAATAATGAGAAACAGAAAGAACTTAAATTTAGTTTCGAATGAAAAAAATGTATTTCAACCAACATTACAATTGTTCTCTGAACAATACTCCAAAATTGAACTTGGCTTCTTCACTGTATGCCCCAAATCTACAGCAGAAAGATAAATAATTACAATAGTTGGAAACCACAGAAAGAAAAGAACAAAAAAGGTTAATGAAAATGAGACGACTAAATTAATAAGGTTTTTTTTTTTTTTTTTCTTTTCAAATTGACGACATGAAAAACACACAATATGCTAAGGTTATCAAATCTGGTCCAAATTGAGATGATCAACGAGATAACTCACGCACTCAATATGTAATCAAGTGTGCAGTGTGCTAACTAACAGGGGGATCAACATCTCTCTCATAGAATATGTCAATGAGGCCAAAACAAAACTAACTAGGTGGATGTAACAATGGTGTAAACCTAATTCAATTGAAGCTGGCAACTTTCTACAGAAGACACCCCAATAGCTAATCAAGTGAAGAAGATGGAATTCAAGATCACAATAAATTCTAGATCAAGTTTTGGCTACTGCTATTTAAGCATACAAAGGCGAAGATCATAAAAGCCGAAACCAAGTTAAGACACAGCCTGGATATGTATTATGTAATATGGATATTTATAGCTTAAATTCATGTATATAAAAAATCATTCTAGTAATCGAATGTAAAACACAAGGTTCGAGGGGTTACCTTAAATGTTGCTCGGATACATGAAAACTCGGACTCTTGCTCCCTGTTCATAAATAAACATTTCCGAAAACATTATCACAAAACAATTTCATACATTGTTCTCTAACTTATGCTTCTTTATTTTTATTCCTTTGGCTGTTGCGATTCATATTGAAATTCAGATCAAGATAGATAGGCCTTTTGCATTGAAATCTATAAGTTTAAGATCAATCAGTATCTTCTACAACGGTTGTCCCTTCTCCATTGCTTTCTTTCAAAGGGTTATATTGCAATAAATTCATGAAATCGTAAGAAAGCCACAAAAATCGCTAAGATGATTTCAATAACATACACCTCAAGCCAATTTGCGCACATATTGCCATAAAGTGGTTATCTTTCCATCCATAAAACCCAATTTTGTGGCTCAAAATACATTAAATTAAAGGAATAGAATGAAAGCAGCATTTACAAAAATATCCATCCAAATGGTATAGAATATATCTTAACAAGGAAAATAAAAAGAGTACTGCACCATGGATTTGGGAGGAAGGTTGGATTTGAACTTGGCGCGAACGACTCCGCTGTTCCCGTGAGGGCGAGAAACTTTGCCCCAAATACAACGATAGTGAGAGCCATTCTTCTTAACCTTGGCCTTGTAAATGTACGCCATTTTCTTCCCACGGTACCACTCGACTTCCTCCTGTGTGTTCACTCCCTCTATCTGTACCAACGATGTGTTTGGGTACTGATTCGATTTCGACCTGTCATCCGATTACATTATCAACCAACCGCTGAGAATCGGGGGAAAATAATTCGAAAATTTCTGGTTACCTTTTATATCCGAGGATTGTTCCGCGGACGTACAGTCTGACGCGCTCACCTTGCCTTCCTTTCACCATGGCTGCGGTCTGAAAGCTTCAGAGAATTGGAGACGATGATACTACCAGAAACCCTAGTCTCTGACTTCACAGAGCGCAAGGGATATAGTGTATTGATTGGGCCAACTTAAAAGCCCAATCAAATCTTGTTTGGATCGGGACACTGAGCAGGCCCATATGTTTTGGAGGTATATTAAAAAAAAAAAGATTTTTTAAAATATTTATCATATTGTCCTTATAATTTTTATAGTTATTAAGAATTTTTATGTTTTATTTGTTTACTATAGATTTTAAATTAATTTTGTTTAATATATATGTACATTTAATAATATAACAATTCCATTTTTTTTATTGTTTCTTATATCAAGTTCTTTAAATAATATAGCTCGTATAATTCATGGATACCATCTATATTAGTTTGAGACTAACTTTGGGGTCTAGGGTCTCAAAGATATTTAATAAATTTCAAATATAATTAGTAAAAAAATATATATATTAGAATGTATTTAGAAAAAGAATGGGATATGAGTAAAATATCAATTTCATCTTAGCTGTTTGTAGACATCAAAGAGAGCAATTAGATAGTTAGCTACAGACTGATTTGTATCTTCTTTGAGTTTCATTTCAGTAATAATTAGTGTAAAATACAAATAAGTTGTTCATTTTTTATTTTATTGACATATAATAGATATTAGATTAAAAAAAACAATTAATTACTTAATTATTTGGGATTAATTGAATAGTTATTGTGTATTGAATTTGGACCACAATTAAATAGTGGATATTATTTTTAACAAAAAAAAATAAATAATATTTTAATACAATTAATCAATTTACTATAAAAACAAGACTATTATTTTGAGATGGCATGGAGTTTTATCTTTTATACAATTATATTCTTGTCCTTTTCAATAAAATAACAAAATATTTTGAATATATTATGACTTGTAGATCCAACAATACTAGTGTGTGTGAAAAAATAACTTCACATCAAGATAACTGGAGTGAGACCCATACTAATCCAGTGCTTCATCTCCAGAAGTCAACAAATCACAACTTTCGAACACATTCCCTCTGATGTATGCAAACTAATCTTTTGTTTGCCCATCACAAGAAGAAATATGATCCAAGCTCCTTGTTTCCAGAAAAGGGTTTCCTGCACAAACTGATCAACCTCAACTTGACTCTACAAAAGCCCATGCCTGCTCACCGATGGAATAAGTAAACGATCTTTATCACGCCCTGTTTGCAATTTCAGATCCAATATTACTAAAGTTAACGACTTATTAATGCATTACAAAACAGTGTATCATATAAAACAGAACTTCCCAAAAATATACTGAGCAATTGGGATACGGAAAACAAACTGAAATCAGAACAATTCCCAAGGGAGGAACCAAACAAAATATTATCAGAAACTGGAAAACTGGACTAGTTAGTACATAATAAATGAAACATCACTCACTAATATCCTTTATCTAGAGCTTATGATGTAACCGGTGTTTGTTACCACTGGAACCCAGGATCTCAATCTTCCTTCTAGGTATGAGTTACCACCGATCCAGGTTCAAATGTGGTACCAAATACCGCCTACAAGATCATAAGAGGTATTTTGAACATATTAGCAAGAGTTCAATAGAAATTGTACTTACCCCTCAAGCAGGAACATTTACTCTCATATTGCTTCGTTCACTTTAGAAGCTTCAGCTCAGAACTGTCTCTCTATACAAATTCAACTACATATTTCCAGTTTATCCTTCTTTAATAGATGGAGCAGTTATTTTTTCAGACAGCAAAGTTGTTTGGATCAATGAGCTACTCTCCAAAAATAATAATGGGAAACTGCAAACTCACCTCCAATATTGAGTCCTCCCACATGAGATCACATTTGGCAATACTGCAGCCCAATTGGAAAAGTAAAGGAACAATGTATTTTAGCTTGGTCGTATACTTTCATTTGAAGTTCTGTTGGAATTAGATCCCATACTTTCATTTGCAAAACTTGGGTCTTGTGCTTTCATTTCTACTAAAATTCAGTCCCCGAGTTTTTTCTTTCTCCCCTACAAAGGAACCAAATTTTAATGCAAGTACCTGGACCCAATTTTACAAAAGAAGTTGGAAGAGCTCAATTCAAACAAATTGAAAGTTTAGGGACTGAAGCTTACAAAGAAAGTGCAGTGACCCAATCCAACAAATAAAATAAAAAATATATGGACCCAAATATTCTTTTCTGCAAAAATAAATAGGCAATGTAACCTATAAAATTGAGGAGCTTTTTCTGCTTCATTTAGAGCTTTCTAAGATATCCCTTTTTCTTCTGCAGATAATGCAGGAAACAAGATCTACGTATTCTCAGACACGACGAGCCAACTCACTAAGATCCTTTTATCAGATTCACATCACTCAGCCAGGTAAGAAATATAACTTTTCCCTGCTTCTTTAGAAGCCTTCCGAAAAACCATTACATTTCTGCGAGAAATAACGTCAACCCATCTTCCAGACTCAGCATATACGTTGGATGAAATTACAAAATCAGCAGATTCACGAGAACTGTTCAACTCTGTAACACCTGTAACTAAGTTAAGTCCAAGATTGACGTGGCCATGAACCCTACATGCATTTATCAACATTCTCCAAACAATTGCATTTGGTTCCATTGGCATCTTCTGAATAAACATTCGAGCATCTTCAATTTTTCCAGCTCTACCAAGCATGTCCACCACACAACCTGAATGCTCAATCTTCGGTTTGATATGGTAAACTTCATGCATCATATGGTACATCTTCATCCCATCATCAACCAGACCAGAATGGTCACATGCTGACAGAACTCCAATGAAGGTAACAGAATTAGGAACAAGTTTCTCAGCACTCATTTGTCTGAAAGTAGTAAGTGATTTATTTCCTTCTCCGTTGATAGCATGACCCACTATCATTGATGTCCAAGAAATAACGTCCTTCTTGGGCATCCTATCGAACACCTCTCTAGCTTTTCCCGTACTCCCACATTTTGCATACATATCGATAAGAGCATTTTGCAAAACTAAACTTCCTTTAAAGCGATCATTATTCTCCACAATTGAATGGACAAGAATACCCTTTTGAAGTTCCCCTGCATCACGACAAGCCATTATAAATCCCAGAACGGTTACTTCATCTAGTTGTAATTGTCTAAACTTGATTTGTTCGAGTAGCTTTAAGGCATCCCTAGAAAGTCCACTGTCAATATATGCGTGCATTATTGTGTTCCAATATTCAATATTGTGCTTTGGTAGTTCATTGAAAAGTTTCCTTGCAGAGTCCAAATTTTTGCATTTAGCGTACATGTCAATCAGTGCTGTCCCAACAGAAACATCACCCTCTAGCCCCAACGCTTTTACATGAGCATGGATCGTTCTCCCCAACTGAAGATCTCTAGAACCAGCACAAGAAGACAACAAGCAACTAAAAGATGCTCCATCAACTCCAATGTTTTCGATCCTCATTTTTTCAAACAAGGAGAATGCTTGTTTTGGATAACCACTATTAGCATGTCCCCAAATCATTGAATTCCACGAAATCAAATCTTTTTCCGGCATGTCTCTAAATACACTTGCAGCATCAGAAATAAATCCAGATTTAGCATAAAAATCAATAAGCACATTGCATATTTCGGTATTGCAATCCAATCCTAACTTACGACAGCAGCAATGAAGCGCATTTCCAGTTCTATATCCTCCAAATTTGACACAACCGGATATCAAAATCACAATAGTAACATAATTGGGCTTCACATTTGAACCAAAACAACCACTCAACATTTTAAGAAACAAGCTCAGACCCACATCAAGATTCCCTCGATTAATATTCCCAGATATCATACAATTAACACTAACAACACTTTTCTCCAAAACCGAATCAAACAAGACGGTTGCATAACTGATTAAATTCGCAGAACTCATGTAAAAACTAACAAGACTGTTCAACAAATTCACATTGTAATCCAATCCAAGCCTAATTACACGAGAGTGTATCGACTTACCTTCACGAAAAGCCAGAGCTCTGTTACAAGCTTTGATCAGCGACGCATAAATGAAAGGGTCATTATAAAAATTGGTGATTTGATTATAATTTTCCGTAACTTTCTGCATATCTTGGAATAAAGATAGGGCCCTTAAAGGGTTGGTGGCGGATGCATGTCTTATCATGAGATTCCATTTATAGGGTTCTTGGACATGAGGGAAAAGATTGTTTGCGTGGAAGAGAGTCGAGGGGTTAGAGAGATAAAGTTTGAGGACAGAGAGATGAAGTGGGGGCTGGTGAAATTGGAGGCCTGTAGTGATGAGTAGGGAGTGGAGTTGGAAGACTCGACGGAAGGCGAGGAGATTTGAGGGTTTTTCTTGAAGAAGGAATTGAGCTAATCGAATTTGAAGAGGGTAATTCATCAAATTTTGGTGGTTCACCGATTTGGTTCACAAGATCGAGATGAGCTGAAAGGATTCAAGGAACTCGAACATAGGAACAATTATGATGTACAGTCTTGGGACTCTGTGGCTCGGTGCCCATTCTTGAGGCAAAAAGCATGGAGGGAATGGCTCCAAAATATTTATTCATTAACGAAAAAAAAAAAAAACACAGAAGGAAAGTTGGCCAGTTTGGCCGTGGTACAGCCCTGTTATAAAATACTCTAAATTGATTATTTATTATAAATTTTATCATTTAAATAGGAAAAGATTGAAACACTCTTAATAAGCCTAAACAAATTGATTTTGAACTGAGGTCGTTAAGAGTTATTTTGGCAGCAAAAAATACAGATCCCCTCTTCCTTAAAATTCACTAAAATTTTAAAACTTAATGAAGATTAAAGGTCGACAAGTTTATTTTTATTCCAAATGAACGAATTTGCATTCTTGGTCAGCTCCTGATTTTGGCCATCACGTCTACAAAACTTTTTCCAATCATCCATAAAAGAAGTTTGAAATCCTGTATGGGTGATCCATGTGTTTTATTGTGTGCTTGCATTACTTGATGTTTTGTATTTGTTGTGCTATAGCTGTTACGTTGTATATTTGTAATTGATTTTTATTTATAAAAATACAACACTTATGTATCTGACATTGTATTGACAAATATGTATATCGACTTTAATAGAATAAACATGTGCGGACAATTTTGTTTATTTGTTAGAAAGTTAGAATTGTCGTGTATGGTTATTTAAAATTGATATTGAAAGCTGTCCACAAGATCACTAGCATATATGATGTGTGTCACAATGTGGTTTGATATTAATATTTGATATTATTAAAATTTGCTATTTGGTTGCTTTGTTTACTAAATGCAATATTTAAGTTTGTTTTATTAACAATAATTATTATTTTATCTTAATAGAGTCATGCATGCTATGTAACTTATTTGGCAATCACTCTCATCTTATTTTGTCTTTTTAGGCTATCTTTTTGTCATCGGTAATAATTTTTCTATTCACAAAATAACCGGTTTTTAATCGTAATAAATATAATCAATTTCATCCTAAAATGAGAATGAATAGCTGAATGAAATGAATTTTTTAAAATATATATATATATATACCCTGTGAGTATATTAATGTCATGACAAGTACCACAATACAAACCCAAAAATTATTTAATTGAAGTGATAGCTGTATACATGGTTTATTACAAAATAAATAAGTATCAGTCGTAACAAGTTGAAGAGATGTGATAATGTGTAGTGCAGCCGCATTTCAGCCATATCCAGCTGAACGATTTAATCCAGTCACAGATCATCCCAGCTACCAAACTCTGTAAAATACTCAGAGCATAAAAAATTTTGATATCTGAATCATCAAATTTATTATGACATGGACTCTTGTCCCCACCATGTGGGCCCATTCTGTGAAATGAATGGAGGCCTTTGAGTCTTGTTTTTCAGCCACCCCTTCATGTGATGCCATTCTTAGAATATCAACCCTACCATTAATGTACATTCCCATACTGAAAAGCATTCTCATAAATCTGCATAATATTCAATTCTATTGGCAATATAGTGACTCCTTCACCTGCATTTTGATTCTTGAATCTGTATTTAAATTCTGCCCTAATTATTCAAGATTATTGATTTCTAGATTGTTCGCTAATATTAAATAAAAATATAAAATGTTAAAGTTTATTTGAACCGATCTTGGTGTTTTTGGGTGGGAATGTGCCGATACAATAATATTTTGCAGTTGAATTTTCTTTTCGGATTTAGCATATCCAACCCAACAATCTCTCTCTTAAAAAAAGTACGCATACTATATTCTTATCTCTCTCACTCTCCCTCAATCATCTTACAAATTTCAGTAAATATTTTATTATTAGTCAATTACTTAATTATTACAAAATAATTTTTTTTTTACACATATCATTATATCTTCATTGTGATTGGACTATTACAAATCATATATTATTCACTTGTAAAACAAACACATGTATACACTATTTATTTGGACTCACAAAGAACAAGAACAAAATAAAATTAGAGACAAAAAACTCAATGCTAATCACATAATATCTTTCTCTAAAATAAAGTAGTGAAGCACTTTAGACGAAATTAATGTTACTACAAATTTAGAGATGTATTTTTATATCTTTATATTTAGTGATTGAATTTTTGTCCATAACATAAAATTAGAGACCAAATTACCTAAAGAAATATAGAGATGAATTGTGTTCGTTTTTAATATTTGTTTGTTAATCTGTCAGTAATCGATCATTAGTGATTTTATACGTTTTTATACCTCCTTTTATTATTATTTAATTTATATTTCATTATTTTATTCATCAATATTATTTGTTACTAATTTTTATCTCTATAATATAAAAATTTCTTGCAGTAACGTTGACCACAATTCTAAGTAACATATTTGCCATGCACCCAAACAATCATAAACTTGGTTTGGAAGGAATAAAACCAAAATATATACTTGATTACTAGGAATGATAAGTCCATATATTTTTTATTCCCAAAAAATTGGATAATAAACTATATATGTCAATGATGGGGGAATGAAACTCATATCCCACTACTATCAAATCAATACCCATTTCTATTCGCTTGCAATTGCCAAGCACCCACTAAATACACTCTTTTCAGTGATCATATTGGCCTTAGGACTAATATAATTATTACCAAAAAGAATCTTTATTTGTCAAACATGAGAAACAACTCAACAAATATGGGACCGATGGGTGTAAGAATTGTTAAAGTAAAAACTTAAAAACACACCGGGCCACAAGCATGTAGGATCCACAATCTTGCTGTTATGTGCCCCTTTCCATGCCTACTTAAGGATCAGCTTTTCTTGAAACTAACCAAATGGAAACAAAAGCCTTTCTTTAAACCAAAACCTTCCTTCCATAATCTTCCATTTTCTAGGAAACTTTGTCTGAAAAATATCTCCTACACTAAACTGATCAAACCTCCTTTTTCTTTCTTTCTTTCTGATCTTTTCCCTAAATTTCCTTGCATTGTGATCATGGAGACTGATGACAACATGAGTCTTCGTGTCGCTTCGTTTTCGTGTTACTTAGACACAGCTAAAGAGAAGATGGTGCACAGAGTTTCAGCTCAAGAAACTGCAATCCCATTAAGCACAGCAAAACCTAACACCCCTCCTATGAAACCACCACTCAGCGTCAAGTTTACAAAGCCTAAGGACACTCAGGACAGCACGAATCTTCGAGTCGACTCGTTTTCTTCTTATCTCAACTCAGTAGGAGACAACTTTGTCTTTGAGGTTCCAGGCCCTATTCAAGATCCCACTTCAGCATTCACCTTCTCTCAAGAAGCCCCGAAAGATGGTGAAATCGGCGTGTTCAATGCTGATAAGTACTTCAACATGAAGTTGGAGTACCAAACTGAGGCAAAACACAAATTCAACAATGAAGGGCCTGCGAATCTTCCTCGAGTTGAAACGAATATCATGTCAGGAACTCCTAGTTTGTGCTCTGAAGCAAGTAGTTGGAACAGCCAGACCACTTTCTTGCCTGCTCTTCGTAGGAGTGAATCTTTGACGAAACAGAAGAAGGCGATTGGACGAAGAATTTTCACAGGTTTTGGCTGCAGAGGGCCTTGTTTCGACAGGAAATCTGTTCATATAAATGAAATTGCCGCACAAGGGGCTTACTATAGCTCGAAGGCTAGTCGAATCGATCATCATCTTCCATTAATAGCTGAAGTGTCCAATCCTGATCAGGATTTGGTATTGAAGAAGAAGGTGATCAAGGCTGATGCTCTGGACGAATCAAGGCCGTCGATTGAGGTGTTTGGATCAAGCAACACATCATTAAAGGGAGATGTAGCAACAAACATGGAGAGGAAACTTTCCATGCTAACATGGGATGCCATTCCAAAAGGAAGAACACTTCCAACTTCCACACTTGAAAGTAGCACAATCTGTGACGATATGGCTAGTGAGGCAAGCTCCGATTTATTCGAAATCGAGAACATTTCGGGCTCTATATATCCATTAACATCTGAACCAGCAGATGATATGTCTAGCTGCATGAGCCCTACTTCCCTTTATGCTCCAAGTGAGGCCAGCATTCAATGGAGTGTAGTCACAGCCAGTGCTGCAGATTACTCGGTTCTTATGGATTACAACGACGAATCGAGCGTAAGTGTCGCAGGAGATGTGGTTTCAAGGAAAACCATGCCTAAAAGAGGCTCAAAAACCAGAACAGAAGGTGGCAAAGAGGTAAAGAAAAGTGGGCCGGGCGGGCTTTTGGGGTGCAACAGCCATAAGGCAGTAGATGTAGCTGAAAATGTGTGTCTCAAGGCTAATGAGAAGGTCAAGAATCAGGGCCTGGACTTGTCTGCAGCGTTCGGGAAACCACAAGCCAGGTGAAGATCATTAACTTACCAATGGTGGGCTCTCTCCATAAATCGAATATTGATTCAATCGACGATGAATTATAAGTTTGCAATATGTATGAGTTCTTATAAAAGTTAAAATGAATCCATGTTTTCTGTAATTTGTTCAATAAAGTTGTGATTTTTTATTCATTGAGGACGATGCTATCTATTTTGTATGTTTTGTGTCATCCAAAGGTGCAACAAGCTCTATTCTTAAAAGTTTATATGTATCTCAGATGGCAATCAAAACCCTAATAACATTATGTTATCTTCATGTGAAGTGGCCATTCTTGTCTGAATAAGAGAAGGGAAAAAGTTTCTGGTTTTATAATTTAATGCTTTGAATTTGTCTAGGTTCTTGAGTTTGTGGTTAGGGGTGGCCACCCCTTGTTCTGGTATAGTAGTTTCAATTCATTATACAGATTCCTGAGTTGGGGTCAGTGTGGAGCATCTATTTGCAAACAATGTTTGCTTTTTTAGCATAGACAACATTTGTTTATTTGGGAAACCAATAATCCTAGTTTTCCCATGTTGCCATGCATGTATGTCTGAAAAGTTGAAGGACCTACATATACAAATAATTTTTTGTTGGGAGAGAATTTAATTTTTGAAGGTTAGCTCTCGCTCTATATATAATCTCTAATTTGCAAGCTCATTTATAATGTTAGCTAACTTTTTATTTTGTCCTATTTATGCTTGATTTTACCAAAATTTGGGCCACTATGCGCAAGAGAAATTTGACGTGTCACTCAAGCAATTTCTGGTATAAATTAGACAAAATTAAAAATTATAGACTATTATTGAAAACTAGTCAAATTTGAAATCATATATTAAATAGAGCCAAAGTTTACATGTATATATTGAAATATTTTCTTTTGTTCAAAAAGTTAAATGTGATTTTTGTGTATTATATCAAACTTTTCAAGCTTGAATTAATTATATGAAGGAAACCGTATTTTTTAAGGATTGAGAAAATGAGGGACAAGTTGGTGGGAAATCCCATTGTAATATTATATCATGAGATTTTTTTATCGTATTTTTTATTTTTTACGTACACTTGATGTATTAAGAAAAAATATGTGTATGCGGCATTTTATTTTATTATGAATTTATTTATTTTGATGTTTTTGGGAAAAAGAATTGGTTAAATTAGGGGTGGCAGTTTATGATCAATCCGTCAATTTAAAACGAACTCAACCTACACAATAAGCAGTTTGGATAAAAATTTAATGGGTTTCACATATGAAATGGATTGAACTCATGTAACATGCCTATTAAATAGGTAGGGTTCCAATCAATCAACAATAAGTCATCTAACCAATGTACTCGCTTAAAAACTTTAAATCTATCTTTATCAATTTTTTTATAGGTGTAAGAAATTAACAAAAAAAAGACTAAAGCGATAAACTAAAAACTGAAAATTCATTTATCAGTAGTCATTCCTTTTTTAAAACACAACAAATTTTGTGAATTCAATATACCGTACAATCTAATTTACAATATTACTTATTTCACTTGAAAAATATTATCTAATTTGTTGTCTTACATAAAAAATAATATTTATCAAGTAAACAATTAATACTATAAATAGGGTGCACAAAACACCCGATGCATATGAAATTTACTTTAAAAAATATGATAAAACAAATATACATTGAAATGGAGGTGAAGACATATCTGAATCAGAACATATTTAATTATTTTTAAAAAAATTGAACACTTGTATAATTTGGAAAGCAGGGGTGAGAATGATTCACCCGTATAATTTGGCTATTACTATCCCTCGTTCCTTCTACAAAATTAGAGTTGTTAAAATGGGTCAGGTCGGCCGAGCTAGCCTTTCCTGCCCCACAAAACAGGTGGGTTGGGCTAGGAATTTAATAGCCCGCTAACTCACGACCCGCAGCAGGCTGACCCACAAGGGTCATGGGTTGGGTGTGGGTTGGACGGGCCAACCCGCATGTTTTTTAGTTATTTTTTATTTAAAATATAATTAATCATAACACCCCAGCTTCACCCATGATCCATCCACCTTCCATAACCCACATACCCTTCCTCTCTCACAAATCATAAAAGTGATGACCGGAAGTCTAAACCCCCAATTCAGTAATTATTTATTGCCTCCCCCCAATTTACAAATCCCTCGGACACCCAAACCCCCCCTCCCAAATCCCAGTCACGAGACTCACGACCATGACATGGCCATAGGCCACAACCACCCTCCCCTGCTCCCGCCTTCCCCACCCCCAATTTCGACGGCCATCGGCATCGCCAGCACCGTCCCCTGCCCCCGCTCCCAATGCCGACGGCTCGTGGGTTGGCCCGTAACCCCCGGATGGGATGGCTAGGTTGGAGTTTTAGCAGCTCGCCTTTTTTTGGCTCGCCTTGTCTTGTCAAATAGTGAGCTTCGTGGGTTTTGGCCTGCCCTGCGAGCCCGTCTTGACGACTCTATACAAAACTACATCATACATAAGAACATTAAACGTCATGACAATAAAAATCCAAAAAAAATACATATATAATACTGATGAAATATTGAATTTCATATGTGAATTGTCCTTCACAGAAAAATGAAAGAAGGAAGGCCAGATTATATGTCTAGTGAGCCGCTCCTCCTATAACCAATTGGTTTTAGGATGGAACATCGCTAGGGATGTGGGTAGTCTCACCTTCGGCCATTGGGTCTACTTCAATGTGAAAGAATGAAGGCTAGCTTATATGTCTAGTGAGCCGCTCCTCCTATAACCAATTGGTTTTAGGATGGAACATCGCTAGGGATGTGGGTAGTCTCACTTTCGGCCATTGGGTCTACTTCAATGTGAAAGAATGAAGGCTAGCTTATATGTCTAGTGAGTCACTCCTCCTATCACCAATTGGTTTTAGGATGGAACCTCGTTAGGGGTGTGGCTAATCTCATATTCGGTTTGTACGCTTCAATGTGTGGGATCATACCAAGTCTCTCGAATTAAACAAATACAAACTTGTAAATAAAATAAAATAATATGTATATAATATCAATTTGCGATGTGGATCGATAAACTCGTACATAAAATCAAAAACAAACCGAAAGCAAAAATTATACATGATTTCAATCCAAATCCAACTTCTAATTTCAATTCAGATCAATCGATTAACCGATCCATGAAGATCCTATGCTAAATGCATATTTAACTATAATCAATTTTCTATAAATAAGACTCAAATCTTGTGAAAGTAGGGTGTTAAATGGAAATAGACGAGAGTAACCCGAAATAAAATATTCACAAGTCAAGAATGACTTGTGAAGCCAACAGGGAAAAATTATCCACTAATATAAAGTGATTTACAAAAAGAATCGTATATCTTCTCCTAACGATTCTTAACGTACTTGAAATCCAATATGAATTTCAAGTCGACTAAACTAACTAAGAAAGTAAACTAAAAGAAACAGTGTATCACTCTAACACCTCACTTAAGAATCGACAGCAACAGGAACAAGATAATCCGTTGCTGATCAGTGCAGGATGTTGGAGTCAGAGTGATGGCAACTTTCTCAGTAACAATGATCTGCTATTTCAGAGAATTGATATCGTATTCAGTGCATCTTCTGCTTTCTTCCTTCGATGTATTTATAGAACGCCTCAGTTTCCTTTCTCTCCTTCTTCCACTGCCCCACGTTCATGTCTTTCTCCACTTTTCCTTTATTTTCTCAACTCTCTTCTCATAGGATGGAGTTTTAACCCGGTCTTCAACTGCTTTCCTATTTTGTGGGGATATTACTTGATGCTCAATCTTGTGATTCTTATCTGTATCTTTCAAAATGGAAGAAACCGGAAAAATAGATATTCTAAATAAATTTGACAAGTTCAAATTTCAACAATCTCCCCCTTTTTGCCTTTCTTCCCAATTTCCACATATTTTCGACTGAAGACAACAATTACTCAAAAGATCATATTTTGCACATGTAGTATCTCCCCCGGTATCCAAGAGTCCAATATTTTTCTCCCCCTTTCTTCAAGACTCCACTTTCCTGCAAGCTCCCCCTCAATGGTATACATTCAATAAGATAGTTCACAGAAAATTCCATAGTTCACAGAAAATTCCACATCAGCAGACCAAACCTAAAGTCCAGTGAAAACGGTTTATCAGTACCAGTACAGCAGCAGCAGCATAGCAGCATGGCAACAAATTCAGCACAACAGCAGCAACAGCAAATCAGCAGCTACTCATGTTCGATTCAGTAACCAAGACCAGAGGAGCAACAAAACAGCTTATCACAACAGCACGGTAGCAAACAGCTGTAGCACAGCACAACAGCGGCACAACCTCAGCATCAGCATCAGCAGCAGCACAGCCTCAACATCAGCAGCAACACAGCATAGCAACAGCATCAGCAAATCAGCAACTACTCATGTTCTTTGGGAGCACCATGAGCATCATCTTCATCTCCACCTTTTTTACTTTCTTCACAATTCCTCTTGAGAATCAAAATTAGAACACAAGACACAATACACAGAAAGTTTACCCAACAAATATATCAGCATTGTTAATCTTGCAAAACTCTCCCTTAATGCAAACTCCCCCTACGTACTTGACATTTAATATCATTGTAGCATATAGTAATATCCAGAATTATCCAAAAAAAATCATAGCCACACTAGAAATCAACACCGAGTTAACCAGTACACAACTATCCCAAGATTATCTCCAAAATAATTTTTCTAAACAAATCAAAGTAGCAACAGATCAGCAAAATACAGATAATCATGTGCTTCTTCTTTCCCTAAATACAGAAAACAAGTTCTCCACCTAAACAAAACAATCATTGTTTCCAATCATGCTAACACATCTTTGTTTCCAATCATGCTAACAATCTAAACAAAACAATCATTGTTTCCAATAATGCTAACAAATCTTTGTTTCCAATCATGCTAACAGTGTTAACAAATCTCCCCCTAATTGTGAAGAAAGAACATCATGAACAACAGATTCAGCATATGTTATAGCAGCACATAACTTTCGACCATGGAAAAAGTATCAAGGTTAAATTGACGAAAGTTATATAAATCAATTTTCTGTTCATGAAAAACACAAGGTTCAAATTATCAGCATCCCACTTTTTCAAATATCAGCATTTCAAAATCATGAAATAGGTAAATCGAATGTTACCTGAGATTCTGAATTAAGTGGTAAGAGATGAGAGACAGAACCTGATGTTGGAGTGAATGTTTTGGAACCGTTTGGGGGAACATTCTGTATCAACATAATCTGTTCCATTATTTTTGCGATTTTGAGCCAGATTCTGAAATGGGATATTCTCCCCCTTATCTTTTCAGACTCATTGTCCCGTAGAGTAAAATCTTGATCACTCTCATCGTCATGGAAGTCATCAATGATTTTCTCAATATCGAGATCTGTGGGAGAGGTGGAAGCTGCAACTTGGGTGAGCAACTCAAGAATTTAAATGAGAATACGGAGAGACCCATCGTTGGCCATGGTTGATGAGAAAACAAAGAAAAACAGTTAGAGATGCGATAGATAAAAATGAGTGGGGAATGTGAAAAGTTTGCTAAGACAACATGAAAGATGAATTGTGATAATTGAATGGTGAATGATATTTAGTGGTTTTAACAGATGAATGCCCCTGAGTGGAAGATATGCAGTGATATGTGAGTGGCATGAATATCTCAACTGTCACTCAACTTACTCCCACTATTCCATAAAATCCGTATCACAACCAACCAGAGAAAATTTAGAAAAAAGGAAAATCTGGATGAATATCATATACTGATTTAAAATAGCATATTTATCCTTAAGCCTTGTACCAGAATTTTTGGAGTGATCAGAAGAAGGAAGAAGATAATATAATATATAATCAGATGAATTTTCATAAATAACTCTCACGATGGCATCTTTTTTTTTTTTATTTTTTTTATTTAAGATTCAAGTAAGAATTCCAATTTCTCATCATATTTTTCAAGGTAGCATCGTTGCAGCGAACGCCGTGCCCCCCAAGGTACTTTATGATGTGAGGTAGGAAGAATAATTTTGAAACACCCTTTTTAAGTAGAGAACATCGTCGCAGCGAACGCCGTGCCCCTAGTTACTCAAGTATTTCTTAAATTATTCAACTTATCAATATTTTACAAGGTAGCATCGTCGTAGCGAGCGTCGTGCCCTCCAAGTTACTTTAGTTGATGAGTATTCTTAACTCAAATCTTAAATTTCTCAGCATGAGCAACGTTTGACAAGGAAGCATCGTCGTAGCGAGCGCCGTGCCCCGAGTTACTAGCTGCCCAGCTTCATCGATATTTTCTTTTCCCTTTTTTTTTTTTTTTTAATGATGCCAAGCTAAGAGTTCATTTCGAAACATCCAGACTGATGGTGAAATACTGAACAAACAAAGAGTTATATATATAGAATATATACAGAATGAAAGACCAAGAGATTTCCTGAGACCGGAGAATCTCTCAAAATCAAGAGCTTTGGTGAATATATCTGCCATTTGATTTTCAGTACTAATGTATTCTAATCGGATAAGCTCTGTCTCTAGCAAATCTAGGATGAAGTGATGTCGTATATCTATGTGTTTAGTACGTGAGTGCTAAACTGGATTTTTTGAGATGTTCATGGTACTAAATTTGTCATAAAAACAATAAGAATATCACTTGAATAACCATAGTCTTCTAACATATGTTTGAGCCACAATGATTGTGTGCAGCACCCTCCAGCTGCTACATATTCTGATTCAGCAGTGGAGAGAGACACACAATTCTGTTTTTAACTATGCCAGGATGGAAATATCTTTCGCTAGTGCTCTTTCTATCATCAATGTCTCCTGCCCAATCAGAATCATTGACTCTTATAACATTTATATTTTTAGGCCTGGGAACTAAATACCAAACATCATTTCTGATTAATTGATTTAATTCTTCATGCATTTCATCAGTCCTAAAATTATTTCCTAATGCTTCAGAAATGATTTTTGGTTCAGTCAAAGACAAGAAACATGACGAATTTACTTTGTTAAACATAGAGGACAAGCAAACAAACTTTACCATATCTCTATAGTTCACCGGTGCTTTTTGTCTTGTTGTGATACCTTCCTGCACATTTTCAATGACTTGAGTAATCGGGTGATTCTTCCTTATCCTTTCTGGCGGATCTCTTCTTTCAATTTGCTGAACAATCGACTCTTCTGTAATTTCGGGATGAGTTTCTGGTTCTGTGTCAGAATAAAATGTTGGTTCAGTATTTGGTTCTGCATTTTGATCAACATCTGAAATTCGACCTTGCTCAGCTGGTTCGACATATCCGTAATTCTGCATATCAATATAGGCTTCAACATTGTCTTCTTCAGTTTTTCCTGCCAGATCATTGAGATCATCAAACATAACATTTACAGATTCTTGAATACACTTAATCCTGAGATTAAACACACGATATGTTTGACTTTTTAAACCATATCCAAGAAATATTCCTTTCTCACTTTTTGAATCAAAATTTGTAAGAGCATCTCGATCATTCAGAATATAACAAACACATCCAAAAACATGAAAATATTTCAAATTTGGCTTACGCCCATTTAAAATTTCATATGGAGTCATGTGTGTGCCAGGTCTTAAATAAACACGGTTAGAGATGTAACAAGCTGTATTCAAGGCTTCAGCCCAAAATCTTTTAGAAAGGTTTTTTGAGCTAAACATTACACAAGCCATCTCTTGCAAAGTTCTATTTTTTCTTTCAGCTACACCATTCTGTTGAGGCGTCTTAGGTGCAGAAAATTCATGTATAATGCCTAGTTTTTCACAAAAATCAGAAAATAATGAGTTAAATTCTCTACCATGATCTGATCTTATGCGTGATATGCAAGAACCATACAAATATTTGAACCTAGCATGCAATTTTCTAAACATCTCGAACCTCGAACGTTTCAAATTTTTCTCTAAGAAAGTTTATCCAAGTGTATCGGGAAAAATCATCAACTACAAAATATGAGTATCTTTTACAACCTAAGCTTTCAATCTCAATTGGACCCATAAGATCCATATGGATTAGTTCAAAGTTTCGAGTAGTACCAATATAATTCATATGTTCATGAGAGGTTCAAGTTTGTTTACCTTTTTGGCATTCTCCACATACAATTTGTTTACCTTTTTCAAGATTGGGCAAACCTTTTACAGCATTTAATCTTATCAATCTGTCAATGTTTCTAAGGTTTGCATGTCCCAGCTTTTGGTGCCAAAGGATTGTTTCGTCTGTCTGACCAGTGTTGCACGTCAGGCTCTTTCCAACGAGATAGCAATTATCGCTAATCTTTCACCTATCATTACACAAACATTGGTTGAGTCAAACACTTCACATTTATCTTTGTTAAATTTTACCTGTAGTTCATCCTCACATAGTTAACTTATGCTGATTAGATTTGCCATTAATCCGTCCACATGCAAAACATTTCAAAGGTTTGGAAAACCATCAACAGAGAGGGTTCATTTTCCTATGATTTTTCCTTGTGCTCCTCCACCATATCTTACTGTTCCTCCTTGGAATGATTCATAGTTGGTAAGATACCTTTTTGAACCTGTCATGTGTGCAGCCACTGTCGAAATACCAGGACTCTAAATGGTTAGTCTTAAGAGCAGTGAAGACTACATTACATGAAAAACTTGGTTTATAGACCCATTTTAGATATTGACAAACGGCTGTATTTTTCTGTTTCATGATGTTGTGACGAATGTTGTGCAACGTTCGTGGCAACATGTGTTTCAACGATAGATCAGTTTTCAATTTTTGACAGTAGGGTCGTATATGCCCTGGTCTGGAGCAGTAATGACAGACATATTTCCTTTTTTCTTTTGACTAATTTCTCATTGTCTACCTTTTTCTGAATATTGCTACTTTCTTTAACAAAAACAATGGAATTTTTATTAGAGGTTCGATTACATGCGTTAAAAACAGCAGAATTTTCAAGATATCCAATTCCAGAATGACCTATATTACTGACAGTCAATATTTCGTCAAGTCAAGAGGTACCTGTATTCAGTTTCCTGAATGTTTCATTTGCAATTTCGAGATCAATTTCTAACTTGCTTATTTGGACATCCTTCTTATCTGGAGACAATCTTTTTCAATTCTTCATTTTCTTGGATCAGGTTTTCTGTTTCTTGTTGTCGTAATTCCAGTTTCTTAAGCAGTTCATCTTGAACCGCTTGAATTTCCTTGAGTATACGCTCATCTTCCTCTTCCTCTAATAATTCTGCATCACTTATACAGCCATTAAAACAGTTAAAATCAGAATTAGAAAAAAAATTGTACTTGTCGGATGCAGTCGAACTTGAGGGAGTAAGTATCTCCTCATCATCAGAAAATTCGTGGATTGATGTTAGCAGCGCAGCGGTTTTGACTTCTTCTTCTATTGGATGCATTTCATCAATTTCTTGTTCACTGAGAGATATCCACATTGACTTTCCATGTCTCCGAAGTACGTTAGCACATTCATTAGCATAGTGACCGAATCCTCTGCAGGCTCGGCACTGAACATCGTCAAAATTTTCTTTAGAAAGAACCAGAGAACGTGGAAGACTCATAATTTCCATTGTAGCACCAAAACTCTAGAAGAACACTTAGTGTATCAAGTGATTGCTCTGATACCAATTGAAAGTACGGTGCCGGATGGAAATAGACGAGAGTAACCCGAAATAAAATATTCACAAGTCAATAATGACTTATGAAGCCAACAGGGCGAAAATTATCCACTAATATAAAGTGAATTACAAAAAGAATCGTATATCTTCTCCTAACGATTCTTAACGTACTTGAAATCCAATATGAATTTCAAGTCGACTAAACTAACTAAGAAAGTAAACTAAAAGAAACAATCTATCACTCTAACACCTCACTTAAGAATCGACAGCAACAGGAACAAGATAATCCGTTGCTGATTAGTGCAGGATGTTGGAGTCAGAGTGACGGCACCTTTCTCAGTAACAATGATCTGCTATTTTAGAGAATTGATATCGTATTCAGTGCATCTTCTGCTTTCTTCCTTCGTTGTATTTATAGAACACTTCAGTTTCCTTTCTCTCCTTTTTCCACTGCCCCACGTTCATGTATTTCTCCACTTCTCCTTTATTTTCTCAACTCTCTTCTCATAGGATAGAGTTTTGACCCGGTCTTCAACTGCTTTCCTATTTTGTGGGGATATTGCTTGATGCCCAATCTTGTGATTCTTATCTGTATCTTTCAAAATGGAAGAAACCGGCAAAATAGATATTCTAAATAAATTTGACAAGTTCAAATTTCAACATCTTGAAATGATCCATGAATGCAATATGAATGGTACCATATGAGATACTAGAATTGTTGTTATTGTGGATGATATCCCAAATAAATTAAATGAAACCTTACTATATGTGAATATATAAAGTTTTATTAGATATAGTTATTATGGGAAGAGGTCCCTGAATGGGAATGTTTCTAAAGGGACCAAATTTAGGTGGCATATCAGTTTCATAGTGAAGTAGCATGAAAATGCAACTAAAAAATCTTAGGACCACAATGGATTAATAGATGTCAGATCATGTGGTTGTCCCAATTACTAACTATTGTTTTCTGGATAAGATTGACTGTTAAAGTGTTAGTCGTATATTCATATGTGAGTAAATTTTTTTAAATTTAGATAATATAATATATCGATATCATCATCTTAATTGAACATAAATAACGGTCTACCACTTTTTAATGTACTCATTAGTAAAATCATATGTCTATGTATTAATTAAAATCATATTTATTTTCTTATTACATAATTTTGAATAATATATTTGAGTTTGGAAATTATATATTTTATGGATTGACATCAATAAAAGTGGTCATTTTAGTCTGCCTTAAGCTCGGGGTCTTCATCATTTGGGCCTGATTATTATATCTCATTGCTGCACCTCTGTCTCGATCCTTTCGGGACTAGGATTTTGGGCTGTTTCTCTCAAGATTTGGGCTTACCATCAATTTCGGTCTAGTTCATTAAATCGTTATGGATTTCTTTGTCTAGGGCGAGGGGGACAGTAGCACCTTTATTGTTATATACTGGTTAAGCTTCACGAATTACAGGAAATATTATTTGTGTAAATTTTTTAAATTTAATTTAGTTATAAAATATTATAAAATTCAAGTATTATATACAATCACATGTATTTCTTCATTCCTCTTTTTTTATTTTCTTATCAAAATATGTCCAATAGTTAGTTTCAAATATGTGCGATACAAATTATTACAATTATTAATATGATACGATAATTTTATTCACATCACCCCGCCACATTCTCCACTTATACGTATATGAATTTATTATATTTTAAAGATAAATGAATATAATATTTTCAACATAATATAAATATGTATATTTACAGTTAGCATATAAAAATATTGCACATCAGTTTTTATGATTGTGAAAGTTCATTGATTAAAAAAATATTTTTTTGTGGTGTTAGAACACTTATATGTTTGACAAATATATATATATATATATATATATATATATATATATATATATATTCACATGCCTTAGAAGATTTTTTAGTGAAATATCATTAAAATATTAGAATTTTTTTCAAATATTCACTTATAAAATAAATTGTTTCAGCAAAATGTATATATGCTAAAATAATATATCAATGATAAAATAAATAAACAACTATACATTAACATTATAATATTAAAAAGAATAAATATTGTCAAATAATCATAAATTATAATCTAATTCTTCAATTTCATTAAACACTCAAATCTTAATTTTTTTAACAAAATTATTAGTTTAGGACCAAAAAATTACCACACTAGGATATTATTTTTTGTATTTTTTTAATGTCTTTAGATAGACAAATATCAAAATACATGTACAATATTATAAGATTGTTTCTTTTTTCAATATTTAGAGAATTATTTGTTCAATATCTACTTAGTTATTTTAGTTAAATAAAAATATATAACAATTAACTTAAGAAAAATATTTTTATATTTAATAATTAATTTTTTTGTATATATGTATATATGAAATATGGATGTCTACTTAAAGATTGTTAAAATATAATTAATTACATTTTTTTTTTATAAAAATAGAGTTGAAACAAACAATTTATAAGCTTTTAAAATTTTAGTGAAACATAAAAATAATAATAAAAAAGATAATAAAATAAATATATTTTGATATATAATAATAATAACAACAACAACAACAACAACAACAACACAACATCATTTTAGTATATCTTGAAAATAATAAGTGTAATTCCAACATTGAAAATCCTGATTCTATTAATCAAATTGTATTATTATATCTTATATATATATATATATATATATATATATGTATGGATAGATATTGATAAATATATAAAAAAATAGCATATTTAGAAAGTAGTTTATGTAGGAAAATTTAATGTTTTCTAGGCGATACTTCTTTTTTTATATATATACATACAGATAGTGGTAATCTATAGGATATTTAAAATTAATTATATCATTCATTCCACATAAGAAATAAAAATAACCAAATTTAGTAAGAAAATTATTTATAGAGGTATTGGTATAAGAAGAAAGTTATTTATAAGAAAATGCAATAAATTTTATCTATAGAGGTATTGATATATATATATATATATATATATATATATATATATATATTTGAATCAATAAAATATAATAAATACAATGGTGTCAAAGAAATATATGAAGATCATAATTCAAAGAAAATCAAATCTTTTAATATAGAAAGATTATGATTCTAAATAGAAAGTTTGAGAAAATTTTGTATTATAATCTTCATAAGTTATTATTTATGAAAATATTTATTTGGTTTAATGAAAGTAAAATGAATATTTTTTATAACATTATAATTGTGGTAACTTTCTTTTGTTTTTTTTTAAATTAGGTATTTTCTTAATTTAGAAAACAATTTAGGCAGAAAAAATTGATGTTGCCATTTTTAGGGTGACTATTGCTTTTATATATACTAATTAAGCTCTCGTGCGATGCACGGATGTATTATTTAAATGAATTTTTCTAATTTAATTTAATTATATAATATTATGAAATTTAGGTATTATAGAACATTAATATGTATTTCTTTCTCTCTCTTTTTTATTTTCTTGTCAAAGTATTTTTATATTCCACTTTCATGGTGTTTTAATATATATATAGAGAGAGAGAATGTGTTCAAACAATTAAATTTAAAAATAATAAAAATTTGTAAATATATTTAATATTTCTACTTTATATGTGTTTGATAAATTATTAATTAATATAGAACAATTAAAAAATTATTTTTTATAGGTTTAGATTAAGAACAAAATGATTTGATAATTACAATAAAATAAATATATGAAAAACTTACTGTAAAAATTAAATAGTCGTGCAATGCACTGGTGAAAATAATAAGATTTTCATAAAAAAAAAAAGATGAGACAAAAATATTATAACATCTTCAAACTTGGGGCGAAAAAGGAAAGAAAAATAAAAAAATTAATTGGGTGAAAATATTTATAAGAATAATAAGTAATTTAGACATAAAATTTAATTTAGTATTTTTGTTGTGAAAAGATGCCCAAATTTTCGGATTTTCAAAAGTTTTACCAATTTTTGAATTTCTATATTTTAATGCAACAATTTAAAAAGAAAAAATCATAAACATTCTTTCTCCACTTTTACGTCGAATATTTTTCCACATGGATAGACAGAAATTCCATACGAAGTGGACTCAACTTGTTTTTAAAATTATCTCAACTAAACAATTACACAATTCCAAATAAAAAATTACTAAAACTTTTAATTTTTTATACTAAAAGAAAATAGTTTTAAATTGGTTTGGTGCAGGAATATCTTGGTAACACTAAAATAAATCCTCCCCCGGCGCAAATGAGCTCTATCTTGGAAAGATCGATTTACTATGCTTATGTTGTAGCATTCATGATTAATTGGTTGGCGTGTCGCCATTCCTCTTCCTTTTAAAAGAAGCTTACCCACATCCTCTTCCTTTTAAAAGAAGCTTACCCACGTTAGGGTTTCCTCTCTCCCCCACGTGATGTGTTTTTTGCACACATGCACACATAATTACGTACCATTTATTTGGATATTAGGAAATTATGTGATTTATAAATTTATAATAATTGAAGAATTGTGGTATTTTTAAAAAAATAAATCACCTTTTGAACCAATTAGTGCAAACTACACCTCTTCAGCCGTTCAACCCGTATAGTATCAATTCAATACAAAGTGCATCTTTCATGCTCTTCTGGTCATTTGGCACCAATTTGTGTAAAAACCTTTGAGCTCTTCAATAACTTCAAACAAAATACAAAGTGCATCTTGAAAACACCTTATTGAGCTAGTACAAAATGTCAGCAATCTTGATCCGAATCAACATCCAAAAATAACTCTTTAGATCCTGGAAAATCAAATCACAGCAGAAAATCAAATCACAGATTAGGTCCTAGATTAGTTCATTTCCTTAAATAAGTTTTTGTTCTCTTTATGTACTACTTCTCGTATAATTACAAGACACACCACAATATACCAAAAAAAAAAAAAAAAAAAAAACTATTCTGATTCTCTCAATCTCAAAAGCTCTCCAGTAATTATGTCTGAATTACAAATCAACATGGTATCAAAGCAGTAACGATCTGCTGTTCTGCATCATCACATACCGAACCTAATCCCAACATGGCTGACGGAGACAACAACCTAGTGAATATCCAGCAACACCAACTAGGAGCAGAGGCTTTGGCACAACAACTGGCCACTCTACTCCGACAATACAGCCAACCAAGCAACGACAACCGATCAACAGAAACAAATCAGGGACAGACAGTTACTGTAAGTATCAAGCTTAATGAATTCAATTATTCATTATGGTCGAGAATGATGCATCTTGCCATTGGAGGAAGGGATTGCCTCAACCACATCACTGGCCTTCCTCCTTCCCCCAATCCCACAGATCCGAGCTATACCAAGTGGTACCAAAATGATCTCACGGTCATATCGTGGATTGTTCAAAATATGGAACCAACATTAGCAAGCAACTACGTCCAGTATAAAACTGTCGAGAGTCTTTGGAAGGGACTTGCAACAACATAAAGTGTTAAGAGGGACTCGGCACAAATCTTTGAATTAACCATTCAAGCCAACAGCATCAAACAAGGACAAGGGACAATCGAGAATTTCTACAGCACATTGCAGAGGATTTGGGCAGAAATAGATGAGAGTCACCTGAATCCAATGGAATGTGAGAAGGATATCGAGACTTACCGGAAACTGCAATCGGAGACTCGACTTTTCCAACTACTAGCCGGAGTCAATGAAAGTTACGAACCTGAACGGCGGGACATTCTCAAGCTAGACCCGCTTCCCAACGTCGAAACTGCATATGCCCTAATCCGAAGGGGTGCGGCTCGCCGCGGAATCTGGAGCCCGAATCTTAGGGAGGCGCCTATCACGAAATTGGCAATGGACTTCTTGTTCAATATGACAACGAAGCTCGAGGAATGGTAGCAAAGGATTATCGGCCATCAAACCGGTCCGGCCAACCCTCTAAGAATGGCGGCAGTGGAGGCTCGTCATCCCGGGACAAAATTGACAAAAATAAACTCAAGTGTACTCACTGTGGGATGACAAAACACACAAAAGAGACATGTTTTCGCTTAGTTGGCTACCCAGAGTGGTGGGAAGACAACCATAAGCCCCCCAAGGAGAATCGAGGCAAAGCGGCGATCGCGGCGGGCAACACCGAGGTCACCAACACCAGAACCGTCGGCCGTGGAGGGCGAGGTGGCAACAGCGGTCGATCAGAGCCCTCAGCTATGGCGGCTAAGGTTTCAGGCGGTGGGAGTGAAGGAGGAGACGGAGAAGACGGAGGCGTGAATTCCACTTTTAATTTTGAAGGTACCGGGTCGAATAACCCTATATCCGACCCACCCACTCCTCATTTTTTAGCCCAAGCTCATGTTATTAATAATACATGTCGTGACCAATCTAAAAACAGTGCATGGATATTTGATTGTGGTGCCACGGATACAATGACATTCGAAGCATCAGATATTTGTAGTCCCTCACAACCAAAAAAAAACACATGTTCAAACAGCTAGTGGTGATATAACTCCCGTACTTGGTGCTGGCACAGTAGAAATTTCTTCTACACTTAGAGTTTCAAATTGTTTATATGTCCCTGCCTTGTCCCACAAATTACTGTCCATCAGTCACGTTACTAAGGAGCTGAATTGTACTGTCCTAATGCATCCCACTTTTTGTCTGTTACAGGATATCAGGACGGGGGGATCATTGGACATAGCACTGAGCGTCGGGGACTGTATTACGTCGATGAGATTGCTCAAAAAGGCACGGCGATGCTGTCTACCGGAACGGCTTCTCACGCAGCTTGGCTTTGGCACCGCCGACTTGAGCATCCTTCTGCGGGTTATCTCAAACTGCTTTTCCCTAAGTTGTTTTCCTCTTCAGACTTGTATTGTGAGACATGTGTTTTGGCTAAAAGCCACCGATAAACTTTTAAACCCAGTAATACTCGTATGCCGTCTATGTTTTCTTTAGTCCATTCGGATGTTTGGGGTCCTGCACTTGTGATAGGTGGTCAGGGGTTTAAATATTTCATATTATTTATAGATGATCACACACGTATGACATGGGTTTATTTTTTGCGTCATAAATCAGAAGTTTTTTCCAAATTTTCTCACTTTTATACTCTGATTCAGAATCAGTTTAAAACCAATATCCAAATTTTGAGATCCGATAATGGGGGAGAGTTTGTGAATTCCTCTATGACCAAATTCTTCCACGATAACAGATTAATCCATCAAACTACCTGTCCTTATACTCCTGAACAAAATGGGGTAGCAGAAAGAAAAAATAGGATTATTCTTGAAATCACACGGGCGTTACTCATTGACTCCTGGGTACCGTCACATTTCTGGCCTGAAGCTATTGCAATATCTGTATATCTCTTAAATCGGTTACCCACAAAAAGCTTTAACCTTCAAACTCCGATACAGTGTCTTTCCATGCTTGCTCATATCCCTGTTCCTCTCACTCTAAAACCTCGTATCTTCGGTTGCTCTGTGTTTGTCCATCTTCCCAAGCACACACGCACAAAACTTGATCCTTGTGCGGTCAAGTGTGTTTTTGTCGGGTACGGCATTCACCAGAAGGGGTATCGTTGTTATGATCCAAAGTCCCATCGCCTGTTCACGACCATGAACTGCGACTTCCTTGAAACAGAATTATTTTATCAACACCACCACCTTAGTGCTCAGGGGGAGAATCCTAGAGTTGACCCACTAAGCTGGTTGCTAAATCCAAGCAGTCCTTTAGAAGTTGTTCCAACAGAGACTGTTAACCGTGCCGCTGAGACTCAAGCTTCTTTACAGTCCACCGAGCTCAGCCCATCGGATAATGCTTTCCCCAACCACCTGATATCTGAAGAGGTAAGAGTTTCTGAAGCTATTTCCGATCCTAGTTCTTCTAATCCAAATGAAAACACTGACCCGTCTACTTCAGAGACGTCTGAAATAACTAATCATGAGATTTCAGAAGCACAGAAACAGGATACAGGACGATATGTTTTGCCTCCAAGAAGCAATAGGGGAGTTCCTCCAAGGAGATATTCCCCAGAGAGGGTTGTCAGAAAATCTAGATATCCAGTTGGGAATATTGCAAAGGGAAACCTCTCAAGCTTAGCATTGGCCTTTTAAACCGCTTTGTATAAAGAAGAAAATATACCAAGAACAGTCAAAGAAGCCCTTCAGTCAAAACGTTGGAGAGATGCAATGAGAAAGGAAATGGATGCTCTCGCCCGGAATAATAAATGGGAAAAGTGCAGGTTGCCACAAGGGAAGAGACCAGTTAGCTATAGGTGGGTCTTCACGATTAAACGGAGACCTGACGGATCTATTGAAAGATACAAAGCGCGGTTGGTAGCAAAAGGGTACACACAGACTTACGGAGTAGATTACTCAGAGACATTCTCTCCGGTGGCGAAAATGAATACAGTGAGAGTGTTGCTTTCGTTAGCAGCAAACAATGATTGGGCACTTCATCAGTTTGATGTCACCAATGCCTTTTTGCATGGAGAGTTGACCAAAGAAGTATATATGGAAGTGCCACCTGGTTTGAATCTGAGTTTGGAGGAGAGGAAGTATGTCGGCTGAGAAAGACACTCTATGGGCTCAAACAATCTCCAAGGGCTTGGTTTGGGAGGTTTACCAGTGCTATGAAAAGTTATGGTTTTCGACAGAGTAACTCAGATCATACTTTATTCTTGAAGAAACGAGGAAGTCTCATCACATGTCTGATCATTTATGTGGATGACATGATCATCACAGGCAATGACACGGAAGAAATTGACAACTTGAGGAAGAGTCTGTTCTTGGAGTTCGAGATGAAGGATCTAGGAGCTCTCAAATACTTTCTCGGCATTGAAGTTCTTAGATCTACCAACGAGATCTTCATCTGCCAAAAGAAGTATACCCTTGACCTCCTCACTGAAACTGAAATGCCTGAATGCAAACCAGTTAATACTCCTATTGTAGTAAACCATAGGTTGCAGATTGTTGAGGGAGCTAAAGCTACAGACCAGGGACAGTATCAGCGGCTAGTAGGGAAGCTCATCTACCTTTCCCACACTAAACCAGACATAGCTTATGCAGTCAGCGTGGTTAGTCAATTTATGCATAAACCACAGGTTGACCATATGGAGGCTGCTCTCAGGATCGTGCAATATCTCAAAGGTACATACGGGTATGGGCTATTCTTTGGGAGACATGGAGACTCAAGGATATATGGTTACATGGATGCAGATTGGGCAGGGAATCCTATGGATAGAAGATCCACAGCAGGGTACTTCACCTTTGTTGGAGGTAATTTGGTTACATGGAGAAGCAAGAAACAGAATGTGGTAGCCCTATCCAGTGCTGAAGCAGAATTCAGAGGGATTAAGAGTGGATTGATGGAAATTCTGTGGCTAAAAAAATTGCTAATAGAAATTGGTTTCAAGTCAACCATGCCAATTGTTCTGTGATAATAGAGCAGCCATTAGTATTTCGGAAAATCCAGTTCAGCATGACCGGACAAAACATGTTGAAGTAGACAGACATTTTATCAAGGAGAAGCTAGAAGCTAAGATTGTCGAGTTACCATTCATCCGATCTGAGGATCAGCTAGCGGATATCCTAACGAAGGCAGTAAATTCAAGGAGTTTTGCAAAAGTACTTGACAAGTTGAGTATTAGAGACCCTACTACTCAACTTGAAGGGGAGTGTCAGCAATCTTGATCCGAATCAACATCCAAAAATAACTCCTTAGATCCTGGAAAATCAAATCACAGCAGAAAATCAAATCACAGCAGAATAGGTCCTAGATTAGTTCATTTCCTTAAATAAGTTTTTGTTCTCTTTATGTACTACTTCTCGTATAATTACAAGACACACCACAATATACAAAAAAAAAAAAAAAAAAAAAAAAAACTATTCTGATTCTCTCAATCTCAAAAGCTCTCCAGTAATCATGTCTGAATTACAAATCACACAAAATCTTATTAATTTGCAACATAAGAACACACTTATTCATTCCTTGTGAAATTGCTTCTACTAAAAAAATGAACAAACTTTTCTTACTTTTTCTATGTTGGATGTATGTTTCATATCTCACTTCTATTTAATTGTTTTAAGATTTGAAGTTGCCAATTTTATGTATTAATTTTTCATTACTAAAAATTGAATTTGAAAACATAAATAAAGTAAATTCATTTACTCAAAATGTAGATTTCGATTTTACAACTTATTTATATTTTTCTCACATAGAACATAATATTAAAATTAGTCAAAATTTGATCGACACAAACCCTTATAAGTCAATTTCCAACAAATTTCTCTTAGCAAACTCCAACTACTAAATAAAATTAAAAAAAAAAAAAAAAAGATGAAGAGAAATTTCTTCATATGCACGATTCTTTTCATTATTCCTGATCTTTTACTTAGAAATAAATCTGTATGTATTAATTATTTTATGCACGATTTAGAGGATATTAGGCATTGAGATTTTGAACATTAGATCATAATCAATGTCTATTAATTAGTTTAAATAAATGACATATTGCGAAATCGAAATGCCTCAAATATATCTACAAAAAGATGGATGTCATGGACACAGTGCTGAAGATAAATATAATCACTGGGTAGGGGGTTTTAAACAATAATAATTATAATTATTTTGATTATTGGGTAGGGGGTTTTAAACAATAATAATTATAATTATTTTGGTTGAATGGTTTAGAAATAGAACCATTAATTTATACTATTAGTTAATCAAGAAATATCACAAGACTATTAAGATCTAAACTTATAATTTCTATTAAAAAAATAGATGATCAATATTTCTTGATATAGTTTATGTATATCAAAAAATTTATTAAACGCAAAAACTCTTGTGAAATGGTTGCACGTGTAACACGATTTAAATTATTACTTGTTTAATTATAAAGTATCACTTCTTACTTAGTGTATTAGTTATAATTGGTTACCTTGAAAATAGTGATACTTTATAATTAAATAAGTAATATTTTAAATTGTGTCACACGTGCAACCGTATTACAAAAGACTCGCTCTTGATTAAATATATTTTAATGGTGTTCAAGTTGGTGAAATACCTGAACGAGGTCACTGCTCCAAATTAAAATTCCTACACATTCTTAGCAGAGCCTATCCCACATAAGCTGTCACGAGTTTACAAGACTACCATAATAAAAATAATAAGTTTGAGTTTTTCACCAAAATTATTATTTTTTTTAAAAATTTTTGGCCCCTCAAAAAAAAAACCAATTAGATTTTTTTTTTATTTTTTCTTTCACCTCAATTATCAAAAGCCTAATAATTTTTCGTCTGAACCTGTTTTTTTAAATAAAAAATATATCAAATTAATATTTTTTCATGATCTTTAATTTGATATTCATATTGCACATATAAAAATAAAATCTTAATTGTTAAATATTAATTTTTTTTCTTAGGTTAATTGAGATACATTGTGAGATATTTTTATTAAAAACCAAATATTATTAATTTTTTTAATGTTTATATATATATATATATATATTTTTTTTTTTATAGTACTAACTTTATAGATTATTAACTTATTACAACATCATAAATATTATAAACTGAGTAACGTACGTTGAGAAATGCTAGTAAAATATATTAACATAGAATAGATAATAGATAATTTTTATTTAAAAACAATATAAATCTAGTGTAAAGTCTCTAGTATACAGTATGACTACTTTATTTGTTCTACAAATTTTATTTGAAAAATTAATAATTCTAAAAGTGAGTTAACAAAAAAAACAACTCATTTGTAAACAGGTAGCTCCAGCACCCCCCAGAATTTTAATATTCTGGAGCACAGCCGGCCTCTCATGCACGCCATATAATCCAAGGCACAAAACCACAAAGTATGACCAAAACAATTTATTAGCCAACACAATATATTATAATAATAACTATAATCTAGAAAGATAATATAGTATGACCAAAACAAAGATTAGCCAACTTCAAATTCTCTCACTTGCAACAACACTAGCTATCATAATCTTCAGCAGCTTTTTGTGAAAATTCAAAGGATGGCAGCTTATGCAGCTTTAGTTTCTCTCATGAATGTTGTGGATCAGATCAAGAATCATCCTCACCATTCGGCTTCTCTTGACAAGATGCAGATCGAATCTTTGGACGAAAAAGTTGGTTTCGTGCTAGATTTTGTGGAGAGTTACTCTCACGGAGGCAGCAAAGAAGCAGAATGTCTGGAGGCCCAGATCGTATGTGCAGCACACAGGGCTGAAGATCTAATCGAGTCCCATGTCGTGGATCAAATTCTTGCTGGATCCCCTCAAAACTTTTGTGGTTGTTGTCTACAGAAAGTAATGGTTGACCTGGATTCGATCAAGGAGACTGTTATGGAGGTTACAGAGAGACAGGAAGGAGGATTCAAAGATCAGCAGCCCACATATTCAGTTCCTGCTGCTCTATCAGGACCTCTTACCACTGCACATAGTACTATGGTGGGATTTGAGGATGAGTTCATTCAACTTTTGGATGGGCTCACTGGACAACAATCTGGTCGTCTAATCATGCCACTTGTCGGAATGGGTGGTATCGGTAAGACTACTCTCGCGAGACATGTTTTTGAAAATTTAGCAGTTGAGCAACACTTTGATGTTCGTGCTTGGGCTCCAGTGTCTCTAAAATATAATGTGCGAGAAATTCTTATACAACTTCTTTGTTTCCAAAAAAAGCAAGAAAATACTGAAAGCTTTGCTGCATTAAAGAATGAAATTGATCATAAAACTGAAGAACAGTTAGGAGAGCAATTGAACAAGTTTTTATCGGGTCGGAGATATTTGATTGTATTGGATGATGTATGGAGTATAGATGCTTGGGACAAGTTGAAGTTTTATTTTCCAGATTATAATAATAGAAGTAGAATTATTATAACTACTAGGCTATCACATGTGGCTCTTCATTTTGGTTCTTCATTTCTTGAGATGAATTTTCTTGATGAGGATAAAAGTTGGAAGCTATTTTGTGAAAAGGCTTTTGGCCAACAAGACTGCCCTCCTCAATTGGAGAAAATTGGAAAGGAGATTGCTAAAAGGTGCAAAGGACTTCCCCTGTTAATCGTTGTAATAGGTGGGCTTCTTCAAAAGTCTAACAAGGCACAAGAGTATTGGGAGGATTTCGCGAAAGGCATAAACTCCAACTTGCATTTGAAAGAGGATGAACAATGTTTGAATATATTGAGTTTGAGTTATAGCCACTTGCCTGCATATCTGAAACCATGTTTTCTTTACATGGGAGTTTTTCCAGAAGATCATGAGATCCGTGTCTCCCGGCTTATCAAACTTTGGGTTGCTGAGGGATTTCTGAGGCCAAGTCAACCCCAAAGCTTGGAAGAGATAGCAGAGGGCTACTTGAAGGATCTAATTGATAGGAATCTTATCTTAGTACATAAAATCGGTTCGAATGGGAGAATCAAAACTTGTAGCATTCATGATCTTTTAAGAGAGTTGTGCTTAAGGATAGCTGAGAAAGAGAACCTGCTCTGTGTCAGGAGGGTACTTGACAGTCCACGAGGCACGGACAAGGATCGCCGTATTGTATTTCATGAATGTATTCCGGAGGAGTATCACCCTGGACTATTTCGTACTTTGCAATCGGCATCATTTGCCCGTTCTCTGATATGCACAGGGGGACAGATGTTGTATTTATTTAAATTGTTGCGAGTATTGAATGTCGTTGGCAGAGATTCCTTGGAAGCCCTTCTTGAGCAAGTGAACTTACGGTATATTGCTTGCGAAGGCGTTTGGAGAGATTATCAACTTCTATCATCGCTTCCTTCATCAATATCCCTACTTTGGAATGTGCAGACATTAATTATCCGAGGAGGCATCGAGCGATTTGTTGCGCCGTCTGAAATTTGGGAGATGCGACAGCTGAGGCATTTGGAGTTTGATGAGATCAGTCTTCCTCAACCTTCGTGTGAGCAAGCAGACCAACAAGATAACCTTGTTTTGCCATACCTACAAACACTTTTGAGAGTGGTGAACTTTGTTTGGAGTGAGGATGCCTGTAAGAGAATCCCCAGCATCAAGAAATTGTATATAAACTATATATATTACTCAGAGACACTCTCACATTACTGCCTCCGCAATATTGGTCGCTTTCATAAACTGGAATCACTAAAATATATATTTTTTGGGCCACCGGATCGGGATGATTTGTTGCAGAATCTCACATTCCCGAGTTCGCTCAAGAAGTTGTCTTTGAGTTATTGCCATCTTACTTGGGAAGATTTGACAATCATCGGTTCGTTGCCTCATCTTGAAGTTCTCAAATTGGAAAATGAGGCTGTCATGGGACCAAAATGGGACCCCGTTGAGGGGGAATTTCTTCGCTTGAAATTCTTGAAGATTTTCAGTTGTAGTGATATGATTTACTGGAATGCAGACAACTTTCATTTCCCAGTTCTGGAGATCCTCTATATCGACGAACTGACTGAATTAGAGGAGATTCCTTTAGGTATTGGAGAAATACCGACCCTAAGAGTTATTCGTGTCGATTTTTGCAGCGAGTCAGCGGCCATTTCAGCAATAAAAATATTGGTGGAACAAGAGAGTTACGGGAATGTGGAGCTTCAAGTTCGAGTTAAGGTGGACAGTAAGGCAGATCTTGAAATGTTGAGGGAAATGGTGGAAGAAGAGACCCTGACAAGCCGTAATCTTCTACTTGAGGCAGCTTTAAGCAATCAGTAAAGGTGTAAAATGCAGATTGGATTAAAAATATTGAGAAAGACAAGTGTTTAGTTTGCACGTTATATTTTGGTTCTCAATCTTGTAAAATCTGCCGGGGCCTAGACCACGCGTAGGCAACACGCATTGATAATTTCAGTTCTCCTATTATTCTTCTTATATTGATACGTTTTCTTCTTATATTGATATGTTTTCATCTGAAAATTGAAAATATGTACAACATTTAAGATATAGCTACTAATATCATCACTTTTTTTCTTTCTTATGAAAAACAATATTGTTTATATATTTTTACTAATAAAATACAAAATACTTTGGATAATTTTAAATCTTTATTCTTCAACATTGATTTGTTCAAAATTATATTATAAATATATATATTTTTTGTTGTATTACAAATCATGCAGTGCACGAGAAAATATAGGTTTATATTGAAAAAATTAGATCATAAGTCATACAAAATATACAAGGAAAGTAATAATTGAATAGTTATTTCTTTAATTTATGTCTAAACTTGAATAGGTATGCATAATTAAAATAGAAGTTTAGCAATATACAAATTGCAATTTCACGTTTTTAGTAAGAATTCATGAATGGATGAATTGAAAGTTGATCAAGAACGTTTAACATACGGTGGTGTAGTTTGATTCTCATATATTTTTTTATAATGAAACGAAAAAATATAATTGAAAATTATCAACACATGAAAGGAGCTAGAAGAGAGAATTCGACTTCTTCTAATGCGTATACTAAGACGGCCAAATCCTCATATCAGCATCACTTCATATTGATTCCCTTTCCCCTTATTCCTTAGGTTTTCTTATAGGCATATACTTTCTTATCTCTATGTACTAACATATCTCTATGACTAGTTCTTTTAGTGTCTTTCTTAAAATCTAATTAATCTCTAAAATTAATTTCTAAGCCTAAATTAAATCTTAAGCCTAAAAGAATTTTCCCAATTAATTATTTAATTCTCTAGCATTATTCAGGTCTAATGAATTATTTCTAACAAATAAAATTAGGACAATAATTAATTCTCTCCATTCATTCAATTACTTAGGTTCAAATAATTAATTTGTTCAACAAATATTATTTAGCCTAATAATTAATTAATTATTTTTTTCTGTTTCAACGCCTCCCAACTCATAATTGGCGAATTCGTAGGTACCACAATCTGGTTTAGCGTATGATCCCTTATGTTCATCACTCCACCTAGTCCAAGAGTAAGCAATCCAATTCCAAGATTAATTAATTCAATTAATCACTTTTGGTTTTTTCATTCCTTAGGTACTCAAGACATTGTATACTCTACTAATAGGATCGATAAGCAAAAGATGAATTCGGTGTGCGAACCTTTTATCTGTAGTTATCATGTAAATAGAATCCTTTTGCTCGTTTCTTCGATTGATGTTTAAAGTTTGGTAATTTAATATGAACCCATAATTATCACTAAATGATCCTCACAAGCTCAATCGATGTCTTGGCCCACAGTGAGATCTCATCTTTTATTTTTGACCAAATGTCTTGCCCAAGGTCTTCATTAGATAGGACGAGTATAACAAATATAGAGAAACAATCCCAAGAGATTACTTTGTGAACCATCAAATCATGTCTTGCCACTAAACTGATCTTAAACATAGTTCCACAGTAATCAACATACCCCATATTTGACCTCTCACTACATGTTTAAGAAACTAATCAAATATATGACTTTTCAATTTTTTCTTGTCACTACGGCTACCAAATAGTTTGAGTTTTGACGTGATATCAATTCAATGTGATTATTTGAGATAAATAACACATCCACATGTCTCAGCACCGATATCCATGGAACAAAATATCCACATATCGAGTGACGTACCGCTCAGTGCAAGCTTATTCGAATCCTACAATATCATTTTCGTAGATTCTATTATTTAGAATATTTATGATTTCAATCACAAAAATATTCCATAACCACCGTCGCATGCATGACAAAATCTTCTAGTTATCAAAATCATAAAATTTTAATATAATATAATATATAAACATAAAAAAGAGATACCTTAAATTTTTATTTTTATTCGTAAAAAACGTGCTTAAAATATATATTTTGGATAAGTGTAGCAGTTGGTTATCAGTCTACATATTCTTAATAAATATATTAAATTGATTATTATATCATATTCACAAAAAATCTCTTGAGCACCTTTAATTAATATTAAAAATGGTATATATCATATAATCTGTTTGTCATATTTTTTGTGTTGATACATTGAGCATTTTCATGCAGCCAATGCAATGAATTTTGATCAATAAAGTAGTATATATAACGAATAAAAAGTTAAAAATTTCTTTTTAATTATTTTAGGAAGTTACTAGTATATTATTTCGTGCGATACACAAACATATTATTATAGTACAATATTATTGAATTTCAGTAATACATAAAATTAATATTTTTTATAAATATATATAATTATATTTAATAATTTATGGGATGCGACTATTCATACCCTCAAAATCTCTAAAACATACACCATAATAATTATGACAAAATTAGATATAAATAAATTAATTAAAATACCCTTAAATATTTATATATTTAAAAGTTATTTAATTTGATTCTTTTTTTATTATCTTCTTCTTCTCAACAGAAACTCCCACCCTCGATCACGCTTGCAAGTTGCAATTATAAGAATTAATCTCATGCTTTCTCTCTCTTTCTCTCTCACTCTGCGAAGCACTATTCAACACAAATTGACTAAACCTCATTTCATGTTTGTTATCCAAATCAAAAGCCTTTCACCGCGAAGCCTAAACTTAATAAGCAACACGCACTTTAACACTATTCTCTAAACGTCATTTTTCAGGCTTTATTTTGTTAAAAATTGTGTGTATAAGGGTTCATATATATATGTATATACACATTTATATATAAAACTGATATATATCCACATTCTGGTGCTGAACTAAATCTGTGCCATTTTTCAATTTTATTTTTCAATTTTAGCAAGAATCTTTTTCCTCTCTCCTCGGTGTTACTGATCTGAGAAAAATATAAACAATCAAAAAAGTGAAAAAAATCATTTTTTGCAGGTTAAAAGGGGATAAATTTATGGTAAATTGAAGGATAAAGAAATTGCAAAGAGAAAATTTTTTTGGGTTTTTTTTTTGGGACGATAGAGAATTTTTCTAGTTTGATTTGTGAATTTGTGTCAGGAATTGCGGAAAGTTGGGCAGTAGGGTTGGAATACTGAATTTTTTTTTTAATGAAAAGGGTATAATAGGTATAAATGAGGTATATTTAGTAAAAAGAAGAGAATTATTAATTTTAGATGATGTATATTTAGACTTCGGGTATGTCTAGAGATTTTGGGGTATGAATAGTCGCACCCTAATTTATATATGTACCATGATTAGATTATAATAATGATATAAATATTATATATAAAATCATATGTGAACATCAATTAATTTTATTTATGAAATACAATCATTAAATTACCAAATAGATAATATTTTCTTTTGAAATAAGGAAAATTGAATAAAATCTGATATGTCAATGTGAACATTTTCTATTATTCTATATATCATTGAATCTACCTCAAATTCATAATTGATTTGTTGAAATCAAGTAATTATGAAGATATATGAATTCTTTTATTAGTTTTGATAAAATTAGTAACATTACCAATATTAACAAATTAAAATATAAAAAATTAAAATGAATGATTATTAATTAGCAATACAATAATATTTTCTAAAAATCTATTTTTCTATTTGTGAAAAAAAAATGAGGGAAAAAATAATAATAACAAATATAAAAACAGCCAGATTACTATTATATATATATATATAGATATTTAATTTTTGTAAGATGGACTCACCAATAAAGTATTTTCATTATTGTTTTACATAGTCAATAGAGCATTTGACCATTCATTATTGTTTAAATATTTTCATAATAATTTTTTATTTACAAAAAGACTTTAATTCCCTTTTATCATGTAAACTCATATATTAATTTATTAAAAAATAACCGAGCATATATTCAGAAAAAACTTAATATTACCAAATACAAAATAAAATCTGTATTATTCGGAAGCTTTGGTAGACCCGTAGTAACTACATTATTATTATTATTATTATTATTATTATTATTATTATGTTTGTAAAGATTCACTCGAGGAAAAAAAAGAAAAGAAAAGCAGACACATACAAAGACGGTGCGTTTCAAACAAAATAGGAACATTGATAGGGATTTTTTAGGGTTAATATAATTTACGCTTTCTTGTTTGTTTCTTTTGCTACCCCACATTTTGGTCACCTCCACAACCCTAACCCTCTTATAATTGTATCTCCCCTGCTTTGTATTTAAACTCTCTCCATCTCTGTGGGTTTATTTAGGGTTTAAGGGAAGCGCTCGGGAATCAGTCGAAACCCCAAAAACATCTCTCCGTTTCCTGTAATTTTAGGGTTCGAAAAGAAATGGTAGCAGACAAAGGGAAGAAGCAGAAATTGGGAGAGGTGGAGCAAGAGACCAATGGCACGGAGCAAATTGATGGGGAGCTCGTTCTCTCAATCGAAAAGCTTCAGGAAATTCAAGATGAGCTTGAAAAGGTTAATCAACTTCCTTATTTGAATTTTTTCCACCAATTTTTTTTGATTGGGGGGTGGGGGGAATTCTGAAGGCGCAGGTGTTGGCTTTGTTATACTTTTTTTCTCGTCGAATCAGGAGAAGAGATTGTTGACATGATCTAAAGGTTTGTTTTTATATTCGGAAACAAGCAGTGCTTACTATCCTATGAGCCTGGGCTGGAGTAGAGTCATGATTAGAATTTGAAAACGGGATGAATCAAAGTGAATTATGGTTTTGTTTGAATCTGTGTGTGCATCTTCGGTTTATGTCTTCAAAATCCTTGCATTTCAATCTTGCGCTATGCTTAGTTGGAATCAGAAAATAAGTTTGCTGACATTAGTCATTTTTAGAAGGGAAGGTGCACTGTGTTTTGCGCGGTACTGTATTTTGTTTATTAAGTTTTGCATGTGATTCATTTTGTGCACGTTGTAATCACATGCGCATTATTGGAGAATTTGATTATATGCTGATAAATCGCTAGTGTTTGGTGGCCTTCAGATCAATGGTGGGTTCAGGTTTGCTAAATGGGGGGTATTTTGTACTATACAAAACAAAATTCACAATTATACAATTCAAAATGGTAAGAGAATGTTAAAAAAAAAAAAAAAAAAAAAAACAGAGAAAAATATCCAAATTCTAGAGATTAAAAAAACATATACCATGTTGGATAACAAATGTAGACACATTTGTTTTGAATGGAATGTAAGTCCATTGTATTATTGTGATGGCAGATATCCTCAAACTTGTAGATGATAAAGTCTTATTGACAGTTACTTTATGGGGGTAATCATTTCAATGTTTAAGAATGCCACTTATTGGGAGATTGAAAGGCCAACTAACTAGTGGGTTTGGGATAGACAAACTCAGCACTTTCTAGGCCAGCACCTCTATTTAGCATTTCAGACAATGATATTTAAGTTTTATGAGTATTTAGTTCTTTATATATCTGTAGATGATAAAAGAAATCATCTGTTATTATATTCTCTTATTTTCTTGAGTACACTATTTATGGTACAACTGTAGACTTTAACCTTTATTTAACAGAACATTTCTATGATTTAACAACTAAAATACATTCCCTTTATCGCTCAACTATAACATTTTAGCCTTAGATTTGAAAGGTTGGAACCTTTTTTGTATCCTTGATTTAAATGTCTTTACTGGGCTTTGAAAGAAAAGCTTTGGTGTTTTCTATAGAAGATGATGATCTTTGTGTCTTTTGTCACAAGCTTTCCTGTGTTATGTGATGTGATTTTCTGGGACCGAACTGGTTAATTCATTTTGTTTTTTTGAGAGACATTAAAGTAATTTCAATTGCAATTATTCTTTGCTTGGATTTTGTTGGTCTTGATCTACTGGACTGGGATATCTAACTATCACCATCATGTCATGGTAACGAGTTTTTCATATTCCTGATGAGCTTTCAGATAAATGAAGAAGCAAGTGAAAAAGTCTTGGAAGTGGAACAGAAGTACAATGAGGTGCGCAAGCCAGTGTATGATAGGCGAAATGAGGTCATCAAATCCATTCCTGATTTCTGGTTGACTGCGGTGAGCTATTTATCATAATTTAAGTCTCTTAAGGAAAATTTGACTTTATGCCTAGTCTTACAAGTCCTTCAATGGCTGAAAATTTTATTTATCCTCTAATTGGCATGTCCGATTCTCTTGCAGTTTATGAGTCATCCTGCCCTCAGTGAACTTTTGACTGAAGAAGATCAAAAGGTTTCATCTTTCTCCTTCAGTTTCCTGGAGAGTAGACAACATGGAAATAGTTATCATATATAATTCAATTTCGGTCATCACTTTAATTTCTTCTGGTCCTTATAAACAACTGTTATTGGTCAGCTAGGGTCTTTAGACTACTGACTTATACTTATTTTGAATACTTTAATCTGTTCCTTTTGCCAATATTAAGATGTTTTATCTTTTCATGCATCAGATTTTCAAGTATTTAAGTAACCTTGAAGTGGAGGACTGCAAAGATATGAAATCTGGTTACTCCATTACATTTGTGAGCCTTTATTTCCTCCCTTTTTGGATTAGTTTAATGTAGAATAGTGCTGATTCTATGTCTAAATCTATGTAAAATATTGAAGTTGTCAAATGATATTTTGTTTTCCGTTCAGCACTTCAAGCCCAATCCGTACTTCGAAGACACAAAGCTCACAAAGACATTTACCTTCCTCGAGGAGGGGACTACGAAAATCACAGCGACATCGATAAAGTGGAAAGAAGGCATGGTAAGCCTCCATGTATAGTTTGAAGACTTTCTTCTCGTTTTAATGGGTTTTGGATTTATCGTGCATGTCTGGCATTTGAAGGGTATACCTAATGGTGTGGCTGAAGAGAAGAACGGAAATAAACGAACTCATGCTGAGGAAAGGTTGCTACCTTTATCCTTCTTTCTTTCTTCCTTTCTTTTTTATTTTCGTTTCAAATACATTATTTACCCCACTTCTCTAGTGTGGTTAAAGATGTGGGGAGATATGTACTCTATACGATCACCTAATGTCACTCACTAAAGTTGGTTAATTCTGATAATTGGGTATTCAATTCATCTTGTTATTATAAAGCCTATGAAGTAGCTATGTCCATAGATTTAGGATAAGCTTCTCAGCCTTTTCATTTACAAAGCCTATGTATGGTGTTTGCTTCATCAGCTTATGCTTCTTTGCAACAACACAACAAAGTAACCGTTCATCACTCTATTTGGGAGCAGTTATATGGATCATGTCTTGTCACCGATTTCAATTTTGACATATTTTCTCATTTATGCATGTCAATGTCATTTTTAATTGCTTCTTTCCAATTCTTGTTCATTACTTTATTCATCTATGTGAAATATTTCTTGACCATTTACCATAATGACTGCCTTGCCTTAATCGTGAGATGCTTTGTCGTTACTATCTCTCTAATGATACAATGTTATCTCTATCATGTTTGCTTTCAACGGATTTGAGTACTTTGAGATGCTTTGTTGTTGCTATCTCTCCAATTTCAACTTTGGTCTTATTCTTACTTGAATTACGATGTCAAATCCAGCTTCTTTTCCTGGTTCAATGAATCCCAGCATAATGGCGATTTGGATGAGATTCAGGATGAGGTAAGTTCTTCCTCAAGCGATTACAAGATGAACTTTGGCTTATTTAATTTTTAAATAAGTGTTTCAGCTGATTCTTTCTTACAACTTACACAATTGTATGATTCTCTTCTTTTCTTCTCTTTTTTTCCCTCCTCTTTTCCTTTCTTGTAGCAGGTTGCTGAAATTATCAAGGATGATTTGTGGCCGAATCCTCTCACATATTTTAACAATGTATGCTCTGGTGCTCCTTGTCTGACTTATCTCTTGCTCTTACACGTTATTCAAAAACTGTTTCATAAATGTTTTATTTTCCAATATTTTACTGTTTTGAAACTCCCTTGCTGCGTAGGAGGCTGACGAGGAGGATTTTGAAGTGGAAGAGGATGATGAGGTGACTGAGCATTGCCTTTATAACGCTTTGTCTTTTTCCATATTTCCCAATTTATAATGAGTGAGTCTCTTGTGCATCGGGTGCACCGTGCATCCGATCTATAGTATTACTTGAAAAGTATTACTATCTTTTTTCAGGTAATAAATTAGTAGTAATATTTTCAAGTAAACAAATAATACTTTTTAGTTAAATAAGTAATATTGTAGATCGAATTGCACGGTGCACCCGATGCACTAAAGTTGTTGCGATTTGTAAAATGGTTCAATATATATATATATATATATATATTAATTTCAAAAGTTTGGCCAGTCTGTTGCAGTTGTTGTAGATTGATGATGAAACACTAGCATAAACAAACAATTGCTTTCAAACATAGATTCTTCTATTGCTTAGCTTGTGTGCCTCTTGATCTCGTAGTGAATGTCCTTGTCTAGGCATGCATCTGTTTCTGTTCAAAGTATACCACCCCCAGGACCCTTAGACCTGTAAGTTAATCCATTGATTCATTTCACCAATGCAGGATAAGGACAGTGAAGGATCTGATGACGACGACGAACAAGATGATGAAGATGATGATGAAGTTGAAGATTAAACAGGAGATGCTTCTGGGATTTTCTAGAAGGTTCCGTTTCATGGTTTTTCTCAACTATCAATGGTTCTGTCAACAGGTTTAGATGTGTTGTCATAAGAGAGAGTTTGGAGTTTATCGACTGTTTAAATCCCTATTCTCTCTGCATTTTGATACTCACTTGAAAAAATCCGAATTTGTTCTTTTTGTTTGAACGATTTCGTAGTTGATGCTATGAGCCATTTGAATATAGCTAACTTATTAATAGTGTAAAACTGGCTTTGGATCGTATACATGAACGACTTGCCTTCAATCAATTTGACTGATTATTTGCTTCAATGCATGCTCATCTTTTCTGGACTGTTGAAAGAAGATAATTTTGTTCTCCATAGATTGGAAACTTCAAGATTTTTCAACTCTACAGACAGTTAGGTTGATGATGCAGTTATAGTCTGTTCGAGACCTAATTTTTAGTCTGTTATGAGGTTTTCGATCTTGTAGATGCTGCACCATGAATATACACACGTAGGTGTGTGGTTATGTATGTATTTGTACAAGAGCTTATCAGTGTACCATGACTAAAGATTGAGGTCATGTCTTGCGCGTGGGTATTCACTCAAGTTGCCTATCGTGTTTGATCTCATCTGGTGTTACAAATGTTGCATGGATGATATGTATTAGTGAAATAAGATGGTGGCAATAATGTAATGGGAAAATGAATGTCTTAAGGCTATTTGAAAAGCCCATTTATTTTACAGTTGGATTCTTATATTTGATGAGTGGTAATCATATTAAATTAAGACCTGGTTCCCAAGAACTTGGGCCGTATTAGCTTTTGCCTCGACTTTTAAGTATTAGGCTCACTTGGAGCATTTAATTTGAACACGAATTGCTAAAAAACTAAGACGAAACTATACAAATTAATTCCACCGGGACCGCCACATTGTATTAAATCCTTTCGATTAATATTTTTTCTTTCTAATTTACTCTATAATACTTTGGTGTTTTTATATGCGACACATAATTTTCTTTAAACACTACATAATTTTGAACAAAAATAGACCTAATTAAAATTAGGTAAGTGTCCTTAGAGTTTCCTTCTTCACCTGCATCACCGCTGCAGCAATCCATGGAAACATAACCCTTATTTTCTTTCTTCACCAAATTATAGGTGGGTAAAAGTTCTTCTTCCAGCACCCCTTCCCCCTCCCAACAAAAGAAAACACCTTTTTTTGCTACAACATTGGCTAAAATATACATTAGCATCTCTGCAAACAGAATTATTGGCACAAATTCTGAATTAAAATGTGCAGACTAAATGTCTCATGAGTTCAATGATTGCCTCAAAGATGTAAATAAGGTGATCCAATTAAAAGAATTTTCTAAGAAACTATCAAAATATCTTATCGCAATCTTTACTATAAATTGCATAAAATAGAGGGAATAATCTTAAGAAATATAGTGTTTAACATATATTCTTGGCTTGAAAAATCAGGATCAACCACGTCAATCATTTTCTTTTTTAGAGAGTCAATATTTAGTGAAACTTGTAATTTTTTTTCCGCACATTTTTTTTCTTCAAACAATAAATACGAACTAAATTTTTTATTTGTAATAGAGTTGTGTTCTCTCGAATGTAAGAAGCTGCCAGGATGGAAAATTGTTGAAGAATAGAGGCTCAGTGGGATGGAAATTTGTTGAAGAATAGAAGGATATTGGCAACGAATTAAGTTGAGTAAGAAAGATAGAGGAAGAAGGTTGGGCAGCAAAGGGTACTGGGAGAGAAAGAGTGCAGGATTAGATTTTTGTTTATTAAAAAATAATTAAAGGGTATAATTAGAAAAATTGGTGGTGTATAAAATAAACTTAATGATAAAAAATTAATATGTGGTGTATAAAGAAAAAATAGTATGAAAATAAATTTTGGTGGTGGATTTAGCAACACCCAGCTTTTGGCAAAGTAATATTATACACATATATAAACTTGTTTGCTATTTTATTTCACATAAAATATTACTTGCAAGTGCACGAGATAATTTATTGCAAAACTACTCTAAATGTACTTTCAACCGTGCCTAGGATCTATTCTCATCACAATACTTACCAATCTCTCAATCTAACAAGTTCATTTTATGCAATCCTAATTCGTTAATCAATTACTCCCTCCCGGATAATAATGGATTAAATACACATATGCGATTATTTGCCACATAATTTCATACGACATTAAAGAAAAACAGATGAACGATCTTCGTTTCTCTCTTTCTCTAATGACTTGGTTAGTTGATCCTTCTTTTGTATTTGTTCTAGCTCTAAAAATCTGATGTATCTCTCTTGTAAAATCTGATGTCTTTTGTGGTTTTCAAGCTCCTCCTTTATAGGCAATGACTAGGGTTTTCATAGCCACCGTATATCTATTTTGGAATGAAGATATGCACGAATCACACCAAATCACAACGACTTAGATCAGATCACGAGATGAAGCACGGTCCGTGCAAGGTCATGCACGGGCCGTGCCTTAAAGGCTCAAAATTGGGTCGTTCTGATCTAAAGCATGGGTTGTGCAAGGGCTTGCACGTGCCGTGCTCATGCCGTGCCTTTGGGCCTGTCCTCGATTTGCATGCACGATTTGTGTGACTTGAGACATGGTCCATACACCCTTAATTGTTATACATCTGTCAAAACTTCAACAAGCACGTAACGTAATATAATATAACAAAATTATTATAAACTCGTTACTTAGGTACATACAATTGCCTAAAAATTATACATAATAACCCAAATTACACGTAAATCTTATGTTTATCAATTATTTTCCAATAATTTATGTTTCGAAAAAATATAAAGCTATTTTTATGATAAAAATAACTGTAGATTTAATAAAATTACTAACACCACCCATGTACCAAGCTGCACATTAGGTTTAAAAAAAAAACACCATATTTTTAATTTAATTATTAATTGAATTGTACTCAATAATTTGATCTGAAATTATGTCCAAATTAGACCTTGATCACCTATAATTTTAAACTTAGGGTAAGATTGGGAAGAAAGAATGATGTTTATTTTATTTTATTTATTTATTATTGTTTTTGTTGTTATTGTTTGTTGACATAGATAGTTCAGAGAATCTTCATTTTTATGTAAAACAAGTTGATGATAAGTAATGGAATGCAATAGATTGATCTAAAACTTTAACAATTTATGTTGATCAGGTAGAGATAGGGTTGCGTGAAACACATGCTATTCGGACTAATCCAGATGGCAAAGATGGAAAAGTTGTCTGGGATCATAACTTTTAGTAAGAGTGATTAACGGCGTGGTAATCTCGTGATCTGCATCAGACTTAGAGATGAACAAAAGACATCTTTTAAGTCAAAAGATGGCGTTTATGAGTGGCTTGTTATGCCCTTTCGCTTGTTTCATGCACCTAGTACATTTATGCCGGTGATGAATGAAGTTCTAAAGTTGTTTATATGTAAATTTGTGACGGTTTTCCTTCAACGCCAATGATTTCTCGTGGCTCAATATCATAAATTCCAACTAAAAAACATTGTCCATACAAGATCGTGCATAAGATTAATGATAATTCATAAGTGGTGGATCTGCCTACCTCGATGGCCATTTTACGTAGGTTCAATGTTTCTAACTCATCGCACTATCATCCAATAAAGCCTTTTTATTTATCCGGATCACTTGAGGACAAGTGGAAGGACTGATGTGGAATAAGTTGATCATAAGTATTGTGCTTCAATGGATCCAGCTAAAAAGTGAAAATAGATTTAGGCCATCTAATATTTCCAGTTACTTTTAATTTGTTTCCTTTTCCTATTTAGAATTTGTTTCCTTTTCCAATTTATGATTTGTTTCCTTTCTCTTCAGGATTTTGCTCCTCTATATTTTACTTTCAGGAAGTATTAGTATAATGATTATGTTTTATGTTAGAATTCTCTTGAATTTGTGTTCTTGTGAAGTTTGTTTGTCTTCTGATTTATATTTTCCGAATCACTTTTCAAATAATTTTATTGTGGATTTGTTAAATTTTGAAATATAGTTCTTATTGGACTATTTTCATACTGAATATTAAAATGAAATTTAACCAAATTGTATGACTTAAGTGGGAAAACACACTATCTAAAATCAATATCGTGAATTTGAGTTACCTTAGAGCGATGAGAGGAATTTTATATGTTTTTAGATTAAAAATAATTAATAAATATTTGAATTATTGAGATAAAATCAATATAATTTCAAATGAATTGAGTAATTTAAAATTTTTGATTTTTTTCCTAATATAATGATAATAACAAGAGTGGGTATGTATGTGTGCGTAGTGTATATGAAATGAATGTAGAGTGTGTTGAGTGTGTGAAAGGTGTGTAATGTGTTTGAAATGTGTGTTAGAGTATGTAGCGTGCTTGTGAAATATGTGTAGGGTGTGTGTGAGAAGGGTGCAGTGAGTGTGTGTTTGTGTGAAATGTAGCGTGTGAAGTGGTGCTGCTGGTGCAGTGTGAGTATGCGTGTGTAGAGTGTGTGAAATGTAGTTATACATACACACACACACACACACATATATATATATTGTATGTATAAAGAAATTTCAAATTTATAAAAAATTAACTAAAAATCTAAAAGAAATGTAAAAGTCATTGAATTAGTTTTATAGCTGAACAAGTTGAGAGGATCTGATTATGGGATATTAAATACATCCCCCAAATTCGTATGTTCAAATGCGACATAAAATAATTGAAGCGAGATTTGGGTGGTTGACATGTGGGCACAAACTAATACTTTGTCATTTCCATTTACTTTTGCACTTTTAATGAATTTGTTAATACTTCAACTAAATATTTATACTTAATAAGATGATGAAGCTCTATGACTTAATAATTCTCATTTTTTACTGCTCTCCCGTGATCCCTCTCATCCATTTTGATTTTGTTTTATCCTTCCTTCCCCATTAACAATTCTTTGTGGCAAGTCAACAAGATGGATACATATTTGGTGTTTGAAATTCACTCCTTCTCAATGATACTTTGTTGAATTATGAATACACTAAAGAAGCCATAGATGGTAGAAGAGAACCAACGGACAGCGGCAGAGGATGAAGTGTAGCGTGCGTGGCGGTGACAGGGGAAGAACTGTATGTGGGGCCGACGGAGGAAGACGAGTAGTGTGCGTTGGCAGAGGATGAAGCAAGACATTGTGTGGCGGAGGAAGAAGAACAACTTGTGATGGTGGCGGAGGAGGAAGAACAACGTGCCATGGTGGCGGAGGAAGCTGAATTGTGTGCAGCGGCAAAAATCCAAATTTTGACGAGGTGATTATATCAACAAGATTTTACTTATTTTTAATAGTTGTCGTCACAACCTAATATTTTTAAGGGTTTGCACCCTCAAATCCTCTAAATATATTTTATTGGCTAAACACACCCTACTTAATTTTATATTTTTTAACTAAATGCATCTCATTTATGACAAGTATACTTTATTAATTAAACAAAAAAGAAAAAGAAGAAGAAGAAGAAGATCAAGAAGAAGAGAATACAATTTTTAAAGTTGGCCTGATTGAGTACCTCCTCGAGCGGAAATTTGGCCTGGTTGAGTGCCAACTTTAAAAGTAATGTTTAAAGGCTTTCCAAATCATACTTGACTTCTTCTTTTAAAAAAAAAAAAAAAAAAAAAAAGAATTGTAGCCTATGTGATGGCTCTTGAATGCATTTGGTTTCAACTTAATTGAATACATGTTGCTCATGTTATGATCAAAATACAAAAGATATATCAAGATGAATTAATGTGTCATTTTCTCTTTGATTGAATTTTACACTATGTTAGAGTCACAATTGGTAGATATGTTCTTCATAAAAGTTGTAGCTCTTTAACTTATCTTTCAAAATAATAAGAACCAACAGACTTAAATACCTACATTGAAATGTATAGTCATTATTTTTTTACTATGTGCTAAGGCTTCGTGACTATGAATGCCGCTTTTAGTTTTTAAGTTTCAATTCCACGAAAATTGCTACAAAATGAATAAACATTTAACACCCACTCGATATAATAAATTTGGACAAAACGAGATGATTATACATGATTTTTCATGAAAAATGTATCTCAAATAAACCCAAAATGCATGTATGAACCCCGTTTATCATCAAACAACTGTATAGCTAGCTTAAAAGACATATTTCAAGTACAATCTTTATAAATATAAATAAAAGTTAAAAGTGATTTCTTCTTTATTATATTCATTTGTGTTGTATATTATATGATATTGAAATCTCATGATTTCAGTAACTAGGAGATTTTGTCACGCATGGGTTGGTGGTCATGTAATAAGTTTTGGTGGTTAAGATCATAAATGTTCCAAGTCATAACATCTATGATAAGTGGTTTCATAGAATTCATATAGGCTTGCACTGAGCGGTATGTCACTTGGGGAGTGGATATCTCGTTCCATGGATATCAATGTGGAGATACCGTGTAAGCTAATGAATGTGATGTTGGTCCCAGACGATCATATTACTGATCCCGCCTCAAAACTCAAACCAATTGTTAACCACAATGAGGATGAAATTATTGAGGTTCTAATTTTTGACGTGCTTTAATTAGGTCTTAAACTGTACGCGTGCATGTGGTCTTACATATTTCTGAGGTGCTTTATTTGAGTGGATCCTTAAACCTCTCTTGAGAGCCCAAACAAGGGCTTGTTGATTATAGTGAAACTATATTTATGATCAATGTAGTGGCAAAATAAATTTCACTAGCCCACAGAATAATCTATTGGGATTGTTTCTCTATATTTACGTTGTATCCAATGAAGACCTTGCATAAGGCATCGACCAGAATATAAGAGATGAAATCTCTTTACGGGGCAACATATCAACAAAGTAAGTGCAACAGATCAACAAAGTAAGTGGTGATCATTATAGTTATTAATGTTAAGAATGAGCCCGTATAACATGACCCAGTCCCATACATTAAATGAAGAATCGAGTGAAGGGGTCGTATTTGCATAGTAACTATGGATGAAAGGCTCACACATCCAAGTGATTTTCTACCTATGAGTCCCTCTAGCAGCATTTACTGGAGATGAATGAATGTATATCTTAAGTGCCTAAGGATTGAAAAATCCAAAGGTTATTAATTAATTGACTTAATTTTTCTTTCAATTGGATTACTTTCTTTTGGACTTGCCGAATTGTTGAACCTAAGGAGTCACATGCTTAACAAAATTTCGGTGCATTGGAATGAAGATAAACAATTTATTAATCATGGATGGATTAATTGTTAGGCTAATAATATTTGTTGAATAAATTGATTATTAAGCCAAAGTAATTAAATTATCAGGGAGAAAATTAATGATTGGGCTAGTTTTATTTGTTGGAGAAAAATTCAATAGGCCCGAATAAAGCTAGATATTTAAATAATTAAATGAGAGTAATCTTTTGGACTTAAGAATTAATTAAAGTTCAAAAAAATACTTAAAGGCATACTCTTGGAGATATGTCCAATGCATAAAGATATGGAAATAGAATCCCATAAAGAAACTTAGGGGATCAATATAACTTGATCCCCTAGGAGATTTTCGTCCACCTTCGGCGACAAGGAGAGATAAACCTCTCTTTTTGAATTCTTCTCCTCATCTTCTCATGTATTGAGATTTTCAATTATATTTTTAGATCTAAATTATTCATTTAGTTCTAAAAAGGATATATGAGAATCAAGTTACACTTTATGTTCACATATCAAGACTGAACGTGGGTAAACTTAGAGAGAAGGATCAAACGTCCTTGACAACGTGCGCTCCAAAGATCCATGGATTCTCTCTATGAACATGGCATCACGAATATGTATATTGCTAAACTACTATTTGAATTACGTACACGAGGACGTTCAAGTTTAAACAAAGATTTGAGAAATAATTTTTAATTATTACTTCCATTGCATATTTCGTATGATCGATATCCTAAATATTCTAACAATAGTGATGTCAAATTAAAAATTACTAAAAGATTATTAATTTGATATATCATATATCAAGAATCAGTTTAAAACAAAAAAGTTATTTTAACTTTTAAATTTTTGTAAAAAATGAAAATAGAAATAGAGAAAGAGAGATATTGTAGAAGACAAATGTCAATTTAGTGTGCAGACACGTGTTAAGAAAATTGAGAAGAATTTACATGCTTCTTTTATATTATAGAAGGATTAGATGTTCACTATTTTATTACATTAAGAATATATAATAAAATTATATTATTGTGATAAAATATTATAAATTATATAAATAATATGATATAAAAAAAATAAGATGTATAATTATACAACAAAAAAAAGGTCATTGTGCAAACAAAAGACTTATGACTAAATACTAAAATTTAGTAACTTATGTGTGTGACTGACACACCTCAGCAGTGTTTAACATATGTGTCGTTTTGCTTTTTTATCTTCTAGTAGACATTTATTAAAAAAAAAAAAAAAGGATACAAAAAATATTTCAAATACCGCATCTTAAAATAGATTATGGATGTGTTTGTTTTTCTCTTTTATATATATATATATATATATATATTTTTTTTTTTCCTTGTAAAATTAAATATCGAATAACATTTCCAATATGTAATCTATATAAAAAGTTAAAAATCTCTGAGTTTCACTCAATCAATTTGAAATATAGTTTTCTATATATATAATTACATTGTCATTCTCTTAAAAAAAAATTCTAATAAATAATAAATTGTACGACAAAGTGAATTTTAGAATTCCAACTCAATACAACTCACTAGAATTCCTCAAAGTCAATACAAATAGTTAAAACTGTAAAATATAAAATAAAATAAAACAATGAATTATATACTTTAAATAATATAATATTGTTATTTTGTGAAAATATTTTTTTATATTGTCTCAGATCCATATAAGAATTTATTCAAACCCAACACATATATCAAAATGAAAAATAATAATTCTAGTCATTAAAAATTATATTTCATATTTTAGATATAATATTTATTTTTATATATACAATATTGATATCTAATTAAATCGTAAAAGAAGATTAACTTGGTATATCACATTTCAAAAAAAAATTGAAAGGAAAAGTTATTTTAATTTCAAAATTTATCTTTAAAAAACTACAATTTTTTTAAGTATAATTTTTTATATATTTTTTAGATAAATAATGATGAAAAATTCTTGAACTGACACGTGTTTTTTCACCAAACTATAGGTGTTCTTCTTTTATATTAAGTATATAAAATGATTATAATTTTTTATATTAAATATAATATATTTTAATTCAAAGATATGCCCATATGACCAAATTATCATTATTATTATTATTATTAGTATTAGTATTATTTATTTATTTATTTTTATTTTTTTCATATTGATTTTATTCATTTTATAAAACAATCTTCAATCTTATTTTATATAAAAATAGTAAAATTTTGTGATTTACTTACCATCTATTAAATTACATATGCACTTCTAATGCATGTGAATATGTTCTTTAGTAAAAAGTATTGAAGCATCACCTTAAAGGAAGCCCTAGTTGATATAGAAAACATGATAATGAGGACTTGTGTTTTTCCAATTCTGCCCTCCAATTCGTTCCAAGCTTACTTGTTACCATTTGATTGGAGTTCCATAATTTTATATGGATAAGATGCAGATTGAGATTGGTGGAGCCAATGAAAATGGGTTTTCCGAATTGCTGCCCTACACTCTCTTTTAATTAAATGTTGGATGTCTCCACTCTTACAATGTGTCTTATTGCTCTGTACTCACCTCTCATTAAATGAATGTGTAATTGAATAACTCCATCATAATTATATGTTTATTCTTCCTCCACAATTTTAACAATTTGAATATAATATTTTAATAATTTGAATAATTTATATTAAAAAACATTAATTCTATATTTTGTCCATTTTTTTGTTATACTATAATTTGAACCTAGAGAAAAATATACAATTTAATTTCAGTCTTTATATATTGTCAATTCTATCATGTTCATTCAAAATTAATGTTTGACTTAATTAAAAATTATACAAAAAATATGAAAATAACAAAAAAAAAATGATGTCCAAAATTTGAAAAATATAAAACAACATAATAAAACATATGAATAGAAAAATTATGAAATCAAATTTGAAAATTATGTATATAAGAATAACTAAAAACTAAGTCCCATAATGGTGATACCAAATATAAACTTTATTTTGTGCAAAAATTATATATAAATCTAAAACTTTGATAAATATTTTTATTTGCTTAGTTAAAAACTTGAAAATTAATACACAACAAATTAAAATATTTTAAATTTTTTATTTCATAATGTTTCAATTAATTTCAATGATTTAAATTTTTTTATTTGACTCATTTTATATTTTTATATTTTTTTCTTTTGAAATATTTTTATGTATTTCCGTATTTTTTTCCCTTATAATTTTCATGCAACATATATTATTTAGTTAATATCATTAATTGAGAATTATGCTTATTTAAATATTTATCAAATTTTATTTCAAAATTTTTCTATTTATTAAATATATTATTTGTCTTATTTTATCTTTCTCAAAATTTTGATATAATATTTTATTTTTCTATTATTATTATTATTATTATTATATATTTGCTTAAATTTATTTTAATTTTTAATTAAATTAAACATTAATTTTAAATTGTGAAATTTTGAGTCAAAATTGTCTATTTTTATAGATTCAAATTGCTTTGTTGATGGAAAATTGGATGGAGAAATGGATGAAGGATAGAATTGAATTTTTTTTTTATAGGTTGTAAATTAATTAGCAATTTTGAAACATTTTGCTAGAATTGTAAAAAAAAACGTTGGGATATCATTGTAATTTTTTTCTCTTAAAAATCAAAAGTTATGTTTCAAAAAAGTTTGTGTATATATATATTTTGTTCTTTTAATTTTTGGTGATTTAGTGAAGGTTGAATCTTCTAAAAATTATAAATTAACACTTATACAATATTTTTTATTTGTTGATTTGGCTTATTCAATTGTCTAGAACATGGATGGCAATGAGGTGGATATAATTTTTCAAAAAGTCCGCTTTGTAAGAGAAGAAATAAAAAGGAAAACTCGTCCTGCACTCACCCATCAACTTGCTAGATTTACCCGTTCCACTCAAAATTATTGGTTTTGTATTCAAGATCAAGAATATGAAAGAGACCCATTTAATGGATGGGTGTTGTAGTCAAGTCTCAGTTCAGATGAAGGGCCTGAAAGTTTAAATGGGGGTGGCGGGGAGGTTCTAAATGTCTATGTCATTGGGTAGAAAGCGAATTGACATTTCAAGATTTATAAGTATATTTTATGTTTTAGTTGGAAAAGAATAACAAAATCCATTTGAATCGTCCAATGAAGTTCGGTGGCTGCTAATACACCAACCACCAACGCATGACATGTTTTTTTTTCCTTAATATTTTTAATATTAATGCAACTATTCTTTAATAAAAGTAGAAATAGCTAAAGCCCTCATGTGCTAAGGAAAGCACAGTTGCTAAAAATGGGTAAGGGTGATTGACAATCTTTCTTTCGGGAATTTAGTAAGCATCTCTTGAATAAGGTTAGTACCGAGCACAAGGGCCCTATTGTAAGAACATATGATTAGCTTATTGGAAATTTTCCAGAGAAGCCTCCAACAAATGATATTTCTGTAAAATTAATTACATACATAATAACATAATTTTTTAACTTAAATTTAAATAATACATGGATCTTAAAATACATGTTTCTCACATTCAAAATCATACACAACTTAATTGTAAAATACTAACCTTGTGCAGCCATTGATTTGTTGATGAAGAAGTTATTTGATTTCTTCTCTCCCTTAGCCCTTTACGTAATATCCAGATAGTATTCTTTCTTGATAGTGATAATGAATTATCTGTGATACTTTTATAGGCAGAGAAAGGAGTAGTTTCTTGTTTCTCAAGAAACTGCTCATATAAAAACTGTAATTCACACGGTCTATCAACGTGTGGGAATAAATATATATTAAACCATATAAAATATGGGCCATAAATATCTTACATATGGGCCACAATTAATATGGGCCATTAATAATAACTTACATTCTCCCACTTGGCCCATGTGGCGTAATATATATAATTAAGTGGTTTAATTAACATAATGTGCGCATCATAAACCGACTTCATCATCATGTCAATACTAAGTATATTCTAACACAAGTCATGGCGGTTCTACACTATTTATTCAACATAGTTCCTTCCATGTACCATAATGCTAGTTTTCTACTTAATATGACTCATAAATAAACTTCATAAATACTTTACTTAAATGTCTTGATTAGAGACAAGATCCTATTACACTTCAAGTCAAACATTCATGTATACAATTATGATAAAATAGGATTTTATTCAATATCAGAAACAAAACATTAAAGAGCTCAAAGTGTCAAATATAGTCAAGATTTTTGAATGATGCCCATTCTTTCGACATGCCCAATAAATGTCTTTGGAGGCAGTCCTTTCGTTAATGGGTCAGCAATCATAAGATCTGTGCTAATGTGTTCAATTGACACCTTTTGTTTCTGAACTTCTTCTTTAACGGCAAAATACTTTAATTCCATATGCTTAGCACCTTTGGAATACTTGTCGTTCTTAGAGAAGAATACTGCTGCAGAATTATCACAATAAATTTTCAGCGGCTTGGCAATACTGTCGACTGTTCCAAGCCCTGAAATAAAGTTCCGCAACCAATTCCCTTGAACTGTGGCCTCAAAACATGCCACAAATTCAGCTTCCATAGTGGATGCAGCAATTACAGACTGCTTTGCACTTTTCCATGAGATTGCTCCTCCAGCTAATAGGAACAAGTATCCAAATGTGGATTTTCGAGTATCAACACATCCAGCATAATCTGAATCTGAATATCCAATCACTTCAAGATGATCGGACTTTCGATAAGTAAGCATGTGATCTTTTGTTCCTTGCAAATACCTCAGTACTTTCTTTGCAGCTTTCCAATGATCCATTCCTGGATTACTTTGATAACGTCCAAGCATTCCAACAGCAAAGCTGATATCTGGCCGTGTACAAGTTTGTGCATACATCAAGCTACCAATAATTGACGCATAAGGAATGTCTTTCATTTGTTCTCGTTCCAATTCATTATTTGGACATTGCTTAAGACTGAACTTATCTCCCTTCTGGATTGGAACGATGCTTGATGAGCACTTTTCCATCCTAAATCTCTCTAGAACTTTATTTATGTATGCTTTTTGAGACAACCCTAACAATCCCTGTGATCTATCACGAAATATTTCTATTCCGACCACATAAGTTGCCTCTCCCATATCTTTCATTTCAAAGTTCTTAGAGAGATACTTCTTGGTTTCATACATCATACCAAGATCATTTGTTGCAAGCAAGATATCATCAACATACAGAATCAAAAAAATAAGCTTACTCCCACTGACTTTAAGATATATACACCGATCAACGGTGATTTCCTTAAATCCAAAAGAAGTGATGGTATTGTTGAACTTGAGATACCATTGTCGAGAAGCTTGCTTAAGTCCGTATATCGATTTCTTTAATTTACACACCATATGTTCTTTGCCTTCAATAGAAAAACCTTCAGGTTGATCCATATATACTTCTTCCACTAAATCCCCATTTAGAAAAGCTGTCTTAACATCCATTTGGTGCAGCTCCAAGTCATAATGAGCCACTAAAGCCATAATAATTCTAAAAGAGTCTTTCCGAGACACTGGTGAAAATGTTTCTTTGTTATCAATACCATTCTTCTGAGTAAAACCTTTGGCAACAAGTCTAGCTTTATATCTTTCGATATTGCCATTTGAGTCACATTTAGTCTTGAAGACCCATTTACACCCGACTCTTTTACAACCTTCTGGCAATTCTACTAGATCCCAAACTTCGTTATGAGCCATTGATTTTAACTCTTCTTTCATGGCATCTAACCATTTAATAGAATTATTGCTTTCTATGACTTGTGAAAAGGAAACTGGATCATTATCTTCAATCCCAATATCAAATTCTGACTCTTGTAGATAAACCACGTATTCATCAGAAATAGCAGGTCTTCTTTGTCTTTCAGACCTTCTTAATGCTACTTGTTGTGGTTCATCTACTATAGGTTCATTAACGACATGGTCATCAAAGATGGGTTCATTAATGACAGGTTCATTAATGGCAGGTTCATTAACAAGAGTGTTATCATTTATTTGTTGTTCTTGTAAATTGTGTGGCAATTCAACAATATTAGGAACAACAACATGAGTAGAAGTACTAGGTAGAGGAAACTCAACCCTAACTTCTTCAATGTCCACCTTTCGTGGTTCTACACTCCCACTGATTTCACCATTTTCAATGAACTTGGCATTACCAGTTTCCATAATCCTCGTACTATGATTAGGACAGTAAAACCTATACCCTTTAGATTTTTCTGGATAACCAATAAAGAAACCACTTATGGTTCTTGGATCCAGTTTCTTTTCATGTGGATTGTAAATTCGTAATTCTGCTGGACATCCCCAAACATGCAGGTGTCTTAAACTGGGCTTCCTACCCGTCCACAGTTCAAAAGGTGTCTGAGGAACTGCTTTGCTAGGAACCCTGTTTAACACATATACAGCAGTCTTCAGTGCATACATCCACAATGAGGTGGGTAAAGAGGAATTACTTAACATACTCCTAACCATATCCATTAGAGTACGATTACGTCTTTCTGCTACACCATTTTGTTGTGGTGTACCTGGCATAGTGTATTGAGCACAAATGCCACGCTTTTCAAGGAATTTAGCGAATGGGCCTGGGCATTGCCCTGATTCATCATATTTTCCATAAAATTCACCACCTCTATCAGACCTAATGATTTTCACCTTTCTATCCAATTGTCTTTCAACCTCTTCTATAAACACTTCTAAAGCATTTACAGAATGAGATTTTTCTTGTAATAGATAGAGATATCCATAACGTGAAAAATCATCGATAAAGGTAATGAAGTATCTTTCCTTCCCAAAGGAAGGCACATCAAAAGGCCCACAAATATCGGTGTGTATTATTTCAAGAAGCTGTGTACTTCTTGTGGCTCCTTTCTTTGTGTGTTTTGTTTGTTTTCCTTTAATACAATCCACACAAATACCAAGATCAGTAAAATCCAACTCATGAAGGATTTCATTCTTTACTAATCTTTGTAGTCTTTCTTTGGAGATATGCCCCAAACGTTTATGCCACAAGTAAGCAGAACTTTCATCGACTAAACCACGTTTAGTTCCAACATTATGATGCAAAGTCATAAGGGTCTCAGCAAAAAGATGATCAAGTTTAAAACGATACAAGCCATCAGACAGAATACCAGAACCGACAAGACGATTTTGTTTGAGCAAACTAAAACATCTATTACCAAACTTAAAGCAATATCCAACAGAATCAAGTTTAGAAAGAGAAACTAAATTGCGAGAAACTGAAGGTACATAAAGAGTTTCAAACAAATCTAAATAATGTCCAGTATCTAAAATTAAACGATAAGTTCCCATGGCTTGTACTGGTGCTTTGACTCGATTCCCCATGACAACAAAGTCTTCATTTGGGTTTGTGGTTCGGGTTGTAAGGAATCCCTGCATCGTATTGGAAACATGAGTGGTACAGCCAGAATCAAGCCACCAAGTATTATAAGGAACTTCAACTAAGTTTGATTCATGACATACTAAAACATTAAGTATACCTCTCTTTTCGAACCAATCTTTACGTTTCTGACAATCCTTTTGAAAGTGTCCAGGCTTATTGCAAAACCGGCACTTTAGATTATCGTGTTCCTTTTTCTTGATTTGAGCAGATGACTCATTTACATTATTTGGTGCTTGCTTGCTCTTTCCTTTCTTCTTTCCGGCTTTCTTTCTAGCCCCTTGATTCATTGCGAGATGAACAGCATGAGTTCCCTGATTCTTAAGTCTCGTTTCCTCCTGAACTAACATTCCGTGAAGTTCATTCACATTCCATTTGTCTTTCATGGTGTTATAGTTCATTTGGAAAGGACCATACTCAGAGGGTAGTGAGTTTAAGATAAACTGCACTAGAAAGTTATCATCTACTGTCATCCCCAATGACTTAAGTCTTGCTGCAGTGTTTGTCATTTCAACAACATGTTCATGCATGCTACGAGAACCATCAAACTTTATGGTGGTTAAAGTAGCCATCAATGTCCCAGCAGCGGACTTATCAGCAGTTTGAGAACATTCTTTCACAGATGCTAAATATTCTTTAGCACTTTCAGTTTTAGGAATGGTAGACTTGATGTTGTCAGCTACGCTCATTCACATAAACATAAGGCTCAGTTTGTTCGATTTTACCCAAGCATCATGGGCAAATTTTTCATCATCGCTGCTATTTTCATTAATAACAGGCTTGTCAACTTCAAGTGCTGAATCAAGATCCAAAACACCAAGGTGAAAATGGATCTGTTCGGACCATTTATCGAAGTTTAGACCATTAAATATCGTAACAGATGAAGCAAGCGAATGAAGAGTGACGGGAACAGGTACTGCAGGAACAATATAATTAATACATATTAATACTTTGAATAAAGCAGATTCAGGATCGAAAAACATTAAGTGTATATTAATGATCTCCTTTGGGTGATACATTAACATACAAACATAATCATAATGATGCTTTGTAAATTCAAATAATGAATAATTTGATATTTTTCTTTCTAAATTATTTTGCTATCTTTGGATATACAAAATAACTCATAATAAAATATCAATTATTACTATTATTTTCATAATTTATAAGACTAAATGATCGACCTTTGGGTGATCTGTAAATATCTTATAACTATGAAATTTTGAATACCCATAATTATCAAGACTAATCAAATCTCAAGCATCACATTTATATGGGTAATCAAAATATTAATCATATAATTTTGATTTATTAAACTTAATAGTCAGACCACTTTGGTGATTAACAGACCAACATTATATAAATCTAATTATATAATTTACCTTATAGTTAATGAAAACTAAATCCTCAACAATTTATGATAAAATACAATATATAATCATGAACAGTCGTCAACAGTAATTCGTGAACAGTGTTGACGTAATTTCGTGAACAGTATCGTGAACAATCGTGAACAGGATCCGTGAACAGTATTCGTGAACAGTGTTGACGTAATTTCGTGAACAGTAAATGTGAACAGATCCGTGAACAGTAAATCATGAACAGGATACGTAAACAGTAATTTCATGAACAGTATCGTGAACAGGATCCGTGAACAGTAATTCGTGAACAGTCAGTAAATCATGAACAGGATACGTAAACAGTAATTTCATGAACAGTATCGTGAACAGGATCCGTGAACAGTAATTCGTGAACAGTATGTGTGAACAGATCCGTGAACAGTAAATCATGAACAGGATACGTAAACAGTAATTTCATGAACAGTATCGGATCCGTGAACAGTAATTCGTGAACAGTAAATGTGAACAGATCCGCGAACAGTAAATCATGAACAAGATACGTAAACAGTAATTTCATGAACAATATCGTAAACAGTAATTTCGTGAACATGATCCGTGAACAGTATCGTGAACAGTAAATGCGAACAGATTCCTCAATTAAATTTAGGGTTCATGAATTATTAAGTTTGAACGAAAAAACATGAATTTAATAACCATGCTCTGATACCACATGTAAAATTAATTACATACATAATAACATAAGTTTTTAACTTAAATTTAAATAATACATGGATCTTAAAATACATGTTTCTCACATTCAAAATCATACACAACTTAATTGTAAAATACTAACCTTGTGCAGCCATTGATTTGTTGATGAAGAAGTTATTTGATTTCTTCTCTCCCTTAGCCCTTTACGTAATATCCAGATAGTATTCTTTCTTGATAGTGATAATGAATTATCTGTGATATTTTTATAGGCAGAGAAAGGAGTAGTTTCTTGTTTCTCAAGAAACTGCTCATATAAAAATTGTAATTCACACGGTCTATCAACGTGTGGGAATAAATATATATTAAACCATATAAAATATGGGCCATAAATATCTTACATATGGGCCACAATTAATATGGGCCATTAATAATAACTTACAATTTCCTCAACTTTCAGTCCTCACAATCAAGTTAAGAGAGTCTCAACCACAAAATTACAGAAAAGAGAGAAATGAGATTAGGCAAGAAATAAAAAAATATATATATTATTATATATATTATATGGGGTGGATTTAACAAAATTCACTACCCACTTCGAACTTGTTGACACCCATTTGATCGAATTTTTATCTTATCTCCAATAGAGTGGATTTGATGTGGATTTCCAATTCATTGTCATCCTAATATGAAATAAACAATTTTATTTTTTTTGTTTATTTTAACTTATATATAATAAAATAACACATTGAATTTTAAATTATAACCTTTATTGTTTATGATTTAAAAGATTTATAAAAAAAAATTTGGGAATAGATAAAAGTTTTTTTTTTGAACACATTTCTGATCGAATCATAAAATTGTTTTCGAAATCATTTATGTATATAAACTACAACAAAACACATGTATCGAAACACTGAATTTTTTTTTTCTTTTCATTTTTCTTTTTCTATGGACACTATCAAATTAGTATCTGAAAGGGTAAGCAATAGGGCATTTATTGATAGAAAGACACTAACAATAAATAAATAACTCAGTCTTTTTAATGTTCATAAAATGATGATGAATTATTACTACACTCATATGTTACCGTATTTATTTGAGGCTTATAAGAAGTGTCCCAATAAATCATAGTACGATATTTTAAAATAGCCATTATTACTATTTTTATATGTAATATGTAGGAATGATTTTGAATAAAAGCACGTATAATCTGATCTACAATATTATTTATTTACTTAAAAAGTAAAAGTACTTACCTTAAAAAAAATAGTAACATCTTTTAAATAAACAAATATTATTCTTTTAGTTAATAAATAATACTGTATATTAAATGCATAGTGCACCTGATACACAAGAGATCTATTCAATTTTATAATATCATGAGTTTTTTTTTTTTTTCAAAGCGCATGGGACTGATGAGTGAGAGTGGATAATTATTTGAAGGAAGGGAGAAGCAGTACAACTGTTTTTGTTTTTAAAGATGAAATTAAAGTTAGGTTTGATGTGACCCCAAACTATTAACTCTACTCTCTGTGTACACACACACACACATATATATATAAACACACACACAGACAACACACAGTTGTGTAGTTGATAGGGCGTCAGCTGCTTTCTCTTCCACTCAAAGTTCAAAGATTCCAACTGTCTCCCTTTTCACGTATTTAAGCAACATCATCTATTCCACCCTATTATATACCCACTATCTATGTTTCTCTATATATAGATACATACATATTTATATATATACATATATATATATATATATAAATTCATGAGTGTGTATGTAAAATCTTTATAAATTAATATTGTTGCGATCATAATATTTTATTATTTTATAGAGATATTAATTAATCCATAAATTAATATTTATTAATTTTAAAGAGATTTTTGTTAAAAATAATATTTATAAATTTGAGGTCGTAATTAATGATCTAGGTTATCGCAATAAAATGAATGTAAATAGTCTATTGAGTTGCTCGGATGAAAATGATACATGTTAGATCTAGAGTTTAGAAGAAATTGTGGCTACAATCCTTAAAAATAAAGTTGAAGACGATACGGTATCTTTGGAACCAGTTACATGTAATGAAGCACTTATCACGTTTAGAATTCTTCACAATTTTTTGATGCAATGCGAGAGCACAACATAAGAAATTTTGAATACAATATGAAAAGTTAGAGATGAACTCCAATTAGACTTAAATTTTAAGAAAAAATAAATGAAACTGGAATCATATTTCACTAAATTGTCTTAGTTATATTTGTGCAAGCTTATATAATTATTAATTTATGATATTAATGGGATCCTATATTTACGTAGGCGTTTTTTTTTTGAAAATATATTATGTTTGTGCAATATAATAGTGTAAGACCCCGTGCGATACACATAATTTATTATGATTGTACAATATATTATGTTGGTAAAAACATAATCTACACAATCCCATATATGCTCAACCAAATTGGCCCGAAGTTGGTGATGCATGTCGCTGTTTTGTAACTTGAAATTTATTATGATTGTGCGGGGTCTTACAATATTATGATTGTACAGGGTCTTATACTATAATATAGTGTACACAATCTCATAGTAATATTATAAATTATATGCATCGCACGGGGTCTTATACTATTATATTGTACAAACATAATCTACACAATCTACACATCCGCCCATATCTGTTCTGCTTTGGAAAGTCATAGCAGAGGGACATTTGGGTCATCTGGTTAGATCTGCCCTACTATACTCTGAAGTACGCCACTCCATACTTGAAATTTTAAGATCTGATTTTGAATTGAAATAATGTTTAACATGCGATATCTGAGTTCTTCTACTGTAGATCAGTTCTAATATGTGATTTAGTCTACATCAGTGGTTATTCTTAAAACAAATGAGGATTAGTGATGTAAAACTCTAAAATTCATATAGGAAATTTCCTTAACAATAATACCCAAAATGTACTTTGATATGACAATAATATATAGCCAACTCTAACAATACGCTGAAGTGGCGGTGGAGTTAGAGGATTGCAGATCCAGCTGTGCGTTGAGTCCTGGCCAAAATTGCATTGTTAGTAGGCTTTGCTACTCATTTCTTTCATTTTTTTTATATGTTTAATTATTACTTTTGTTTTTGTATTCTTTTTATATCACTATTAGAAATTAATTTTTAATTGTATGTGATTAGAAAATGGTGGGCAGAATATTAATTCAAATTTTAGAATGGAAGGTGTGTTTTTATTGTACTATTATTATTAATCAATCTGATTTTTTTATTATTTTCATTAAATTCTATATATTTTTTTAACTTTAATTAATTATACAACCAAAAAGGTTAAACTATTACATAAAAAATTTAATGATATTATATGTTATGTATTTAATAAATATAAAGTCGTGAAAAAAAATTAATTGTAAAAAAATATTATTTGTTGTAGTGCAAAAAATAGTGCATGCAATTAAAAAATAAGTACAAATTTTACATTAAAATAATATAAAATTTAGACTAGAAGTGTAAAAATAAGTGAAGATATCTAAATAAGTGTGAGATAACTTAAATACTACTAAAAATAGGTGTAAATTTGACATGACGTGACACGTGAAGTAGAAATAGTGTATCTTGGAGACAGTTTTGAAAAACCATGAGTGCTCCGGCCCGGCCACCTAATTTTGTCTTACAAATACTGATTCCACCTTTTATTTTCGATTCATATCCTCCTGTTCTATGTCTCATCATTCTTCTCTCTCTCACACACACACACACACGAATAAATAAAGCAAATAGTAAGCACTAATATATCATCTACTTATATATTTTCATACTTATATAACAATCACATAGTCTAACTATTATCTTTTCATTCATTTTTACTTATATCATCAACTTTTGATTAGTCATTTTTTTTTCTTTTTAATTTGTTAAAATATAAATTACTTTTTCGTTTCTACTACGTTTTTTACATTCAATATATTAAACAATCATCTTTTAATGATTTTAAATTTTACACTCATATCATATATAGTAAAATGAATATTAGATGTAAAAAATGTAATTGTTTTTGATTGATTTTTTTCATTATTTGTATTGCAAATAAATATTAACTAATAATTTTTTTATAAAATTATTGAATAATTTATATTTTATACAATTAATAAATTTATTTTAGAAACAAGACTCTTATATAAAAGGACATAATGAATATATATATATATATATATATATTTATTTATACAAAACTATATTATTTTACATGTATTTATCTATAAAATAATAAAATATTTCAGATATTCTTAAATATCAATTAACTCAAAGTTATATGGTAAATATGTTACAGATTGTGAATCACATTGGAGCAACACTAATACTACTAATCCAGAAAACAAGTATGTCAAATAACACAAAATTAGAGCTCCTCAATTCAACCGTCCAATAAAAAAAGAAATTAAAAATTGCATTTATTTCATGTTGTTATTTATATAAAAATAAATCTATTAAATATTATGTATGGAAACATTAATTCATATTAATAGTGAATTTTTAATTTTCGTAAAAACAGTAATTTAGTTTGATATGTATTCTTTATAAATTATAAGATTTGCTCATTATTCATTTTTATTATAATAGGTTAGACTTTTATTATGTTCTTCCAGTAATTAGTTTTGAACTTTATTATTAGAATTTTTTTAAATTTGAAAACCATGTAATTTATTATGGTTTATTATTATTAAATTAATATAAAAAGCTACATGCTTTAACTTTATTTTAATTTGTAAGGTAATATTTTGTTAAATGAAAAATCTTTTGTCATACTTAATGTAATTTAATGTAGGCATTACTTCAATGTTATTTAAAAATATCTGAACTTATATTATTATTAATTATCTAACATTATGTAAAAATAATAAAATTTATTATATAAACAAATAGTTGTACAACTCATGAATTTCACAAATTTGTACTAATGTAAGTGTATTTGGAAAATTGTTTGTGTACCTTTGCAGCTGATTGGGATCACACTGATCATTAAAACAAAGATGGAGTTATTCCTAAGTTAAAACTTTTTCGATAGATTAAAATTATTGTGATCGTATTTTTCAAAATAATAATAATCTCATCAAATTATTGGGATTAACTAGTATATTGTGAAAATGAATAGTTTTGCTGGTGGTTCAAAATGTTTTACTTTTCACCAAATTAATATTATGTTATGTGTGTGGGGAACAAATTTTTGGGGGCACATTTTAAAAGAGGAACGGCATGTTTTTTGCTCTCGATGAATATGCAGAGATGCATTACATGATTCACTTTTGATAAAAGTATTATTTTCATCGTAAAAAAATTTCTTTTATTTGACTAATTACAAAAAGATTTCATTAAAATTAAAAACACTTTTTCAATGAAATGTAATACTTTATGATGAAACATAGATTCTTTAAACAATCTAAATTTTTTTTTTATTTAAAATATGAGGTCCAAAATATGCAAAAACACAAATTAAGTGTTCACACATAGATTAAGCGTTCATGCACAACATACATTAAATTCGTATATTCTTCACGGATCCAAATATTTTCGGTGAGAATCTACTTGTTTTAGCTATTTTTGGGGTGATATTCGACCAGCTACACAGAATGAGATCCATACATGTAGAGTATACAAGCTTTTGTTTAAAGAAAAATCCGCTTGATCTAAAGACAAAATTTATTCACTTTGCAGATAAATAAAATTTGTGTACAATCAAATAGTGATACATAAAAATTACTGTATTAAATGTCAATTTAAAATACTATTTTGTGATTTTAATTCAATTTAATTTCTAAAGTATATAATATTATAAATGACATTTTAATATGTAGTTTTTTCCGACCAATTAAGTTTAGCCAAATGTCCGCTCATGCAATTTGGACAATAAATAAATAATTTACTAATACTTGTGGTAATTATCAAATCATATTTTGACTATAGAGCAAGATTGACTCATCAAATCCAAATTAAGTCAATGAAGGTCCGATCAGTATATTAAGCCCAAATCAAACTACCGTGGCCAATAAAAACGCACCACTTAGGGAGGTAAATATGTAAAAGCTTTTCCTCACATTTATAAATGCAGGTATCTTCTTCATTCATTCAAGGCACAAGGTATAATTCAAAAGTTGGAAAAGTTTCAAATAACTTCCCTGTCTAGAAGATTCCTAGGTGTTCTTGAAAATTTTAAGACATTATGAAAAGATTTGAAGAAATTCTTGACATAAAACATTAAAAATAATATTAAATTCAAAATCAAGCTACCAAATAACGGTATAAAAGAAAAAAAAAAACATATGTAAAAGATATTGAATATTGATTGTACGAAGAAAAGTAAAGAACTCTCAAAGTTTATGTTTCTCAAATTCTTAAAGATTTTCAAACTATAAAAGTGCGAGGAAGATCAAGGTGAATTATTTCTTCAGAATTTCAAATTAAAAAAGAAAAAAAGAAAAAAAATCGAAATAGAAGAATAAGAGAAATCAAATTAGAGATTATAACCCAAAAAGTTCTTTCATGAATCCGATGAAAGTTAATTTGTGCAATTTATTATGTCTACTAATTTAATAAAAAAAATATATTGCTACACACTTATTCAAATTAACAAGATTTATCTATGAAATGTAGAACTCTTTCCATTTGACTCATTATTAAAAAAAAAACCTCTCACATTTTCTTTTTGAAAATCCCATATGTAATGTCTTCTAACTTTATACTCCCTCTGTTTTAAAAAATGATTTTTATTTCTCATCAGTACAACATTTTTTTGGTTACTTTGATGAACGTACAATTTTAAAAATATTATAAATTCACACATATACAACTTCTTTTTTTTATTAATTGTATTTATCTAGTTATAAATAATTTGTTTGTGAAATAACAAAATTCAATTTTTTTTTTATTTTAACAAATAAATGAGACATTAACTTTCAAAATAAATATTTTTTTAAATATATGTGTGCTATTATATGAGTATAATAAATTTTAAACAATTCATTAAAATTTAAAATAAAAAATTACTTATTATGCCTTGAAAAATAGGTTATATTTTTCTATGACTTGTGAAAGGTGTAAGTTTTTAAGAAAAATATACCTCAACATACAACTTGATGTAATGACCAAATGTATTGAAAATTACTCCCAATAATATCTTATATTGATGTGGAATTTACGCATAATTGAAGACAATTTTTATTATTTGATTAAGGTTAATTGTTTTGTGCTTAATATTTTAACAAAAAAACTATAAATTTTCTCCACACACAAACATCAAATTTCTCAATTATGCTAGTTTTTTAAGAACAAAAAAAATTCTCCTAAATTTTTAGTACTCAACTTATCTATTTATAAAATTTGAAAGCCAATCAAAATGTGACAAATAGATATAGGAAAAAACATAAATGTGAAAGAAAAATGTAAAATTGAGGTGTCACATTCAGTGTGTCAGGTTGTGGTCTCAAAAGTAGAAGCATTAGCAACTGGTCCACAAAAGCTAATCACATGGGAACAGAACACTGAAACCTGGATTGGGTATCCCGGATTCATTAAGCAATCCCACGGTTGGTTGGTTACTTGATTAGACGTACAACTTATCATGGGTACTAATGTTGCAATTTTTTGGGCACATCATTTATGTTTGCAATATTCCTGTCCAACTCTACCCCTATTATTATTTTTTTTAAAATTAATATTGATTATTCAATTTTGAAGAATTACTCAATGTTTTTTTGTGACAGGATTATGCCTCCATTGTTACAATATTATTTAGATTTTTTCTTTCTTTTATCCCCAATGTTCGTAGCATTATACATTTTTTGGAAATTAATATTTGGAGTCCAATTAATTATGATTCACCAAGTCATTTTGTAATTCCCTATCATTTATGTAATTATTTATTTGCTTTTCTTTTTATGTGGGCCAATTTACTAAGTCATGCTAATTGAGTTGGTCGTCTAGTCCAAATGCCAAACACTATATTTAATCTTAGGCTTTTAAGTACGTTACATTAGTCAAGCTCAAATCCAATATTGTGTTACAATTTCAGTAGACTTTAATGATATTTTGGTAAGTGAGATCATCATGTCTCACTAAGATCAATATTTTAATTCTTGATTAACGAGATACAATAGTTAGGAAACCTTAAATTCATGCCTATAAATGCGTGGTATCAAAATTGAATAATTACACATAAGAAACCACAAGTTAGAATATGAACTTAATTGAGGTCTTAGATTTAAATTTTTGAAACTCCAATATAGACGATAAACGTAGTTTTTTTTTTTTTTTTTATATATATTTGAGATTTAATTGATTGTTGATTTACATTACACGCATAGTTAATATAATTTGCTTGAATTCTTCATCTTGTGAAAGTATCACAAGGTTGCTTTTTACTTAGAGCTAAAAACTCAATCGATACTCATAGTAATGATGCCTCAGCACACAATTACAAGAGAATTAGCATAACTTTAAATGTAGGCATTCAAATCTATTGATTTTCTTATCATGTTGGTAGAAGAAGGCAAACCTACAACATTTATGCAAAACACATATACCAATTGTGACTAATATAGATCAAAATCCAATGAAAGAGAAAAATACACATTGATTTATCTTGACATGCCGTTGGTATTTTGCTCATATCTTGAGTTAAACTTATTTACATAGCTAACATAGGTGCTCGAGTAAGCAATTTTGCTCAACCACACACATTTGAGGTGTTTTAACGAGTTATTTCTACTTTGAGTATGTTTTGGTCTATTTTATAAGACATTAGCCACTTGCCAACAGTCTCCAACATATACATATCTTCTTCTTATGCTTGAGAATAAGTTTTTTTTTTTTTTTTTTCAATCATCATAACACACATCTTTACATAGAAATAATCTTGAGACTTGGGAGGAGACAATCAAGAAAAGATTCAAAAAGTTTTAAAGATCAAAATCAATAGGGGTTTTTCATTCTTTTCTTTATCTTATTCTCTTGGTTACATATGGATGTAAATTTGTGTGTGAGTTTGCACAATCTTGTCTTACTAAACTCTCTTGAGATTCTATAATTATTAGTAGTTTGATGGATATTAATGATAAATGGTTGAATAATCTAAATCTTTATTCTTTTTCTCTACTCATATGGTTTTTCTTTTATTAAAGTTTGATTTTGGCTACTAATTTATCTTTTGAGAATGTTAAATTTAAGATTCAGAAGATTCAAATTTGATATAGTTTTAAAATATATAACATAATTATTTGTGTAATCGAGAGGTTGGTGATTATTGTGAAGAGAATATAATCTTATGCTTTTTGGAGTTAATTGCTAGTGTGGAGTAGACATATTGACATAAGTAATTAATCCATAATTATTCACTTTGAAAAAAAAAAGAATAATTTAAAAAAAGTTAGAAAGTCATTTTGAAATCAGTAATACAAATCAAATTAATGCAATTATAGGATCATTGTTTTGAACTTGATTTAATCTAAGTATGTTCATATCTCTAATTTCTACTGGTTGCTAATGTATTGATTTTTTTTTTTTTTCTATTTTATCCCCCTTTTCAAAAAGTGTCCAGATTAGTAGGATTAATACATAAAAATACTTATTGGATTAGCTCCAATCTTTTTGGGATGAGACCTTGCTCACTGCTTTAAAAAAGTTATGTCGTACATTTTACGGTATAGCTGAAAAGAATTTGATGAACAAATTTTTAGACTTGTTCGCCAAATTCTTTTCAGTTATACTACAAGTGTATGATGTGGGTTATAGAAAGCAAAGCAAGGTTGTATACCACAACGATCATGGTTAATCCAATAAGTACTATGATATATTAATCCTATTTTTATCTAGAATTTATAAACAAATATATTTAATAAGCCATAAAAGTTAAATTTTGTTCGTCCCTGAACAATGTAAAAGAAAAAAAAGAATATAAGCAAGAATAAATGATCAAGAAAGAGACAAGTAACAACATCAATCATCAAATCCGTCAGTTGTCAATTAATCATAGGAAAGTAATCCAGATTATGTAAGTTGATCATGGTCCTACTAACAAAGTGCATGCTTTAATATTGTAACTCCTAACTACTTAAGTGTATCACTAAAAAAATAAAACTCTGAAATCTTTAAAATAAGGACATGTTTCGCTCAAGTCCTTGCTATGGAAGGACAACTACCACAGGCTTGCTAATTGTCTAACTTCTTCACTGCTTTTGTTGAGGTGAATCAAGAATCAAAAGGACTTCACTTTTGGTTGTATTGAGTAGAGATTAAAGATCATGAAAAGACAATTAATTAGATATATTTTATATAAAAAATATATTAAAAAAAATCTTTGATTGAAAGAAATTATTTATGAAAATAGAAAAAAATAAAAAATCAACTAATCAAAATCAGACACATCATTTTCTAAACTTATTTCACTTTTAGAAATTGAAAATGGTTGGAAAAACAATTTTTTGACCACCTTGCTTTTATATATTGTAAAATTATTATTATTGTTGTTTTGTGGCGGTTATTTATTATTATTATTATTATTATTATTATTATTATTATTTGAAATTCATGATCACATCCGATCCATTTACCAAATAACAAAATAATATATAATGCCGTTCTTTATTTTGCAATTAGATTTTAAACAAAATTTAGAGAAAAAGAAATATTATGGTGTAGTCTATATACATAAACTACTCTTTTAAAATTTTAAAATGCAGAATGTTCTATATTATATATGCAATTTACAGAATACAGATAAATATGAAATATGTATTTTTAAAATTTAAACATTTTAAATATTATTAAGAAATCAACTCTGGTCTGGTGACCCTAACCTCAGTTTTGTATAAGCTTTATTAGACCAGCCCATCGGCCCACAACTCATTCAACATATCTAACTATGTGCTATTAAGACAAAGCCTTGTTTTGTGGAATTCTCATTTCCCATTTCTCCATCTTTCAATCAAATAATCCATTTAGACCAATTCTAATCAATCTAAAAAATATTCCAAATGGAATAATAACAATTTTTTATTTTTTTTATTAATTTGATTTTGCACATCTAGTTTTGAAAATCTTCATGTGTAGCCCTACTTAACATATATTAGACTGTAAAGAATTGGTGCGACTTGAACATACAATTGTTTAAACTTATTTAAATTGTTATGAAATATTAAATATCATGTTTAACCATGTGCCATTATTAAAAAAATTGAGTTTTGATCAAACAAATACAATTCTCACTAAAGTACTTTGATATTTTCACACTTCAATTATCTATTATTGTTCATAAAGCTCGAACACTAGCTTGTTTTTTTATAAAACATACAAATTGGCTCAAATTTATTCAAATTCAAATTCAAATTACCTTTTGAAAAATTATTTTGAATCAAGCTTATCTAGTAATGTATTTTTTGATATCAAATATATTTTAATTCATTTAAGTTGATAATATTTACCTTCATTATTATTATTATTATTATTATTATTAAGTATATTGATTTATAGTGGAACCAACTTTAAACAATTGATCTTGAATTGAATATCAAGTAACATGGTTTGATTTTGATCGTTATGTTATTGAAACTTATTACCTTAAACTTATTATACTATATTAATCAGCATATTGATATCTTTGTTGAATCCAATTCAATGAACCATTAAAGTGTCCTTAAATTAATTATCACGTGGGGTGGTTTGATTATGGGTCCTTAATTTATAAGGCATAAAAACTAACTTATTCTATTTAACTTTGAAAGCTATTATATATATATATATATATATATATATATATATATATATATATATATATATTAATATAATAATAAAGCTACATATAAATTCTGCCAAAATTCTAATTTTGGAATACTTTTTTACAAATTTATGAATTAATAGAAACTGTAGGTGGTAGCTTGATTAGTTCAGATTTTTTGTTTTTTATTTTTCTTCAATAATTAAAATACAAATAACTTTTTTGCATCATGACATATAGTAAATCAATTTAATACCTTTTTTCAAAATTTTTAATTTAACACCCTTGTTGTATATTTTAAAATAAGATATTAAATTCAAAAAATATAATTATATGTTGGTTGGTTATTTTAGCTAGACTAGTAATTTTTCCGTGTGTTGCACATTTTATAATAATTATGATAATATAATAATTTATTATAAAAATAGTAATATGATTTTCAAAATAAAATATATAAAACATATTATAATAATATTTAAATAAAAATATCTCATAATTTTATTTTATATATAATAATTTAAATAAAAAAATATAAAGCAATTAATTTTAAAAAAATTATATAAAAGATTAAGATTTTATTTGTATACGTACAATATGGATGTTAAATTGAATATGATAAAAAAATAATTAATTTGATAAACTTTTTTTAAAAAAAAATTGTTTTCATCAAAAATAAAATTGAGACAAAAAAAGTTCTAAACTTTTAAGATTGGGGATGTAAAAGCAAGAAAAAATAAAAAATTTCATCACTGCACGACTTTATAAAAATAGTAAGTAATTTTAGTGGAAAAATTATAACTTGCTATTTTTGTTATGATTTTCTTATTTGTCTCAATTCTGAGTTGAACTATTAGTGTTGGATTTGAGTTATACAAAAAGATAAGTAAAAATAATACATTTATAAATATAATTTATTAAAATATTTACAATTCATTACTTAATAAACTTAAAATTATATAATATAAATTAAAATTTTCAAATTGTATTTTATTTTCTTATAAATATATATTATAAATTATATATCATACATAGCAGTATATAAAAATTCTAATATATATAAAATAAAAGAACAATAACAAAAATAATAAATTTATATTTTTCCGTTAAAATTACATTGCTATTTTTGAAAATTTTGGAGAAATAAAAAATAATAATAATAATAATAAAAAAAAAAAAAAGAGTCGACCGTGTGCACAACATGTTTGCCGACTCTGCGCTCTGGCGCATAAAGGCTTGAATTTTAACCAAAAGCTCTTGAATCTCAGCTCCAAGCTCCAACTAACCAATTATTTCCTTTTTTCTTTTTGTTTTCAACTTATACATCCTCAATTTTAAATGATTATAACATTTTCGTCTCATCCCTATTACTATGCAAACTATATTGTTTCACGATATTTATTTCAAAATTCATTTTGTACATATAAAAATAAAATATTAATTTTAAACATAAAATATTTTTTGTTATGTTAGTTGTGATATATCTTTATATTTAAAATTTGTTCATACAAAATAGAAATGTAAGATTATTTGATATGAATATTTTTAAAAAAATTTACTTATTTATCTTTGGTTTTTTTTTTTTTTTGGTATCTTTATAATTTTTAGGTTGTTACTGTAACGAAACATTGGTAAAAATGACATAAATTTGTCAGGTTTAATGAAAAAATAATTTTGTTATCCATTAAATTTGCAAGTCCAACAAAAGTGACTATAACTAATCATTTTTTTAAATGAGTGTATTAATAACAAATGAGTAGTTATTAAAATATTATAATAATTTTGACATATGATATCAGCAAAATTTAATTTTCGTTTGACTTAAAAAATAATTAAAAAAATCAATGGACTAATTTGGTTTATGAAAAGCAAAACTAGATGCGCAACCTTAATTCAATAGTTAAGTTAAAAAGGATATTGATAATTTGACTTACTAATACTAATTTTAAATTAAGTTAAAATTATTAATATTTTTTTGGTAATACTTAAATAAAATAAATGATACGAAATATAATAATATTAATTCCAACATAATACGATAATACAACTCACCAGTCACCAATCTTATTATTAGAGGACTAATATAATTGTGACTTATATTAATTTTAATATATGAGACTTAATTATTAAAATATAAAAAAATTATTTAACATTCTTTAATCCACATATATAATATATATATATATATATATATTATTATATTATTATAATTATTGCAAAACTTATATAGAAGAAGAAGATGGAAATGAGGACGACCACGGCAGAGGTAAAGAAGAGAAAGAAGAAGACGAAAATTATTGAAATATAATACAGTCAGAGAGATTTAGATGTTTATAGATGTCAGTAAGCTAAATAAAAAATAATTATTTTTTATTGTATCAAAATCAATTTAAAATTACAATTCTAATTAAAAGTTAGATTAAGGATGTAGTATTTTAAAAAAAGTAATTTTGTTCATGGGAACATTTCAGACAAGTATTTAATGATGTAGAAAACCTAACCCATTAATTTCCATTGGAAACTGGTTTGATAAACTTAAAATTTGAATCAAATTATAATGTTAATACACTACTTAAAATAAATGGAGATTGAGTAGTTCTTACCTAACAAAAACAAAAATCCTAAATTATTCTTTCCCATTCTAGATTCTATCCAATTCGCATCTCTCACTCCTAAACACACACACACACACACACACACACACGTATTTAAGCTTAGAAAAGTATTTTAGGAATTTAGGTTTATTTTTTAAATTTTTTTTGATCAAACAAGAATTTCTTATATTCTAACCAGGTAGAGTGTAATGTGCCCTTTTATATATATATATATATATATATATATATATATATATATATATATATATATATATATTTGTGTGTGTGTGTGTGTACTATAATATTCATTTATTTATTATGAACAAATGTTTTCTTATGAATTAAAATCACATTTCTAGATTTAAAATAAGAAACCAACATTTTTAAATAAAATTTTGATATACCATTCAATGGATATAATAACATGTACACCATAACATTATGGTATATATATATATATATATATATATATATATATATAAATATAGACACGTAATTTTACAAAAATAGTGGAGTAATTGATTGGATGGAATATTATTTATATGAAGAGGAATTATAGGTATGTGTTTATGATGAGTGGTATACTGTGAATGAGTATTATTGGTTTTGATTAGTATAGTTTTTCGATTGGTAGCAATAAATAGAGACAAGTGGTTTTATGAATGAATTGTCACCATTCTCTTCAGTTTCTCAAGCCTGGAATTTCGGTGTTACATTAAGGATATGTACAACATTTCTGAGATAGCTCTAGTAAAACGTAAACACACATTTAGTTCCATGATTGGGTTTCAGTCAACTTTTTCCCTCTAAATTATATTTTTGTACCAAATATATATATATATATATATGTGTGTGTGTGCGCTTTAAATTCAAAATATCTTTTTTTTTTATGAAATATAATTAAATTTCAATAAAAAAATAATGTATATCAATGGGCTCTCTAAAAAACAACTGACCCCAGATTTCACATACGATCGAGATGGCTAGATGACTCAAAGGAGAAGGGCCACCTTGATACAACGGTCTCTTAAACATCAATAAAACATAGACTTTTTTATAATAAGGAGATTCATACCTTTTAGCCAACATATTGAAAGTATTATTGAAGAATAAGAATATATCCGTATTATATAAGTGAAAATATATTTAAAAAAAAAAAAAATATATATATATATATATATATATATATAATATCTCTATTCTTTAAATACGGCTTATTTTTTCAATAAGACATCTAAGTATATCAAATATTCTTAGATTTTATCTAAAATAATCAAATAAGGATCTGTAATAAATGAATATAATTAACACCTATAAAACTATGGTGGAGGTTGGATAGAAGTAGATATGGGCATAGTTTGGGTTCCAAGGACTAGAATCAAAATCAAAATTGGAAACTAGCTGGTTCACACTAGTTTCAGTTCTAAGTCTAGTTTTAGTTTAAAACTATTAGTTAAAATAAAATTTAAAAGAATCGAGAACAGAAACTGGACCGTGGAACATTGTTCAATTTCAACCCTACAATTTTTAAAATCGAAACCCAAATCAAAATCAATGAAATTATGCCCATGTCTAAGTAGAAGAATGTTAAAAGAAGACTATTATATTTGAAGAACATATTTATTCCATCAAACATACAAGCTTTAACAGTGGATAAAAAGAATTTTGTGTCCGCCCAAAATGACAATCGGCGGTATCCATTCGGAGAGAGAACAAATTCGGGGAGGAGGAGGGATCTCTTAGGATGAATTGGCAGAAGAGTTCATGAATTGAAGCGGATCCAGTCACAGAAATGAGAAAACTGATTAGAGGATAAAATAAGGAGGATAATTGGCCTTCCCAGAAATCAAACGACGATGTATGATGTCCAATCCTGGTACTGGATAGCTACCATGAGAGAGAGAGAGAGAGAGAGAGAGAGAGGAGCTAAAAGAATTTTGTAAAACCAAAACTAATTTATTACAGAGCATAGACGGGGGGCAAATTGTTACAATTCTGGCTCTCACATTCTTGTAGGCGAAGACAGATTATTATTAATTGGGGCAGTCTTTGTTGTATTAAACCTAATTAATACATAGTTTATTAAAATATTTGTTACACGAAATCCCCCCATATTGCAGAAAACATTTTCCTACTTTAGAAAATGCCAAAATATTTCTTGTGGTTAACTTAAAAAACGGACTCCCCGTTTTTTTTTTCTTTCCAAATTTTGACACCTAAGTCCATCATATTAATAGGAAAAAAATAGTTGTAATAAAATTAATTTTAAAATATTGAAATAAATATAACAATATAATTAAATAAGAAAATATTTAAAATTACAGAATATATTATATTATAAATTATGAAAATTTTATTATATTAAAATGAATTAGAATTTTTCGAAATTAGAAATATATTTAGAAAATATCAACATACTAATAAGAAATTACTAAATAATTTGAAAATTTAGAAAACAATTCTAAAAATCGTAAAAAAATATAAATTAAACATAAATTCAAAAAATTACAAATAAATGGAAAATTACTGAAACCAATAAATTCAAAAAATTATTTTTTAAATAAAAAACTCACACATAAATTCAAAAAAGTCAAGTAAATTCTTAAAGTTATAAATTAAAAATCACTAGTAAATCTTAATTTACATATGTGATAGTTTTTTAGTATTTTAATTTTTTTTAAGAATTTATGTGATAAATCTGATTTTGTATTGATAATTTTTTAATATATTTGTACTTTTAGGAGTTTATTTGTTTTTTCAGAATTTATGTGTAATTTTCTTAAATTATTTATAGTTTTCAATTTTTTTTCATATTTGTTTGAATCTCTTATTACTTTTCATTATTTATTTGATATGTTCAAAATTTATTTCTAATTTTTCTATTATTCTAATAATTTATAGGTTATTTATAATCATAAAAAATTATTTTATTTTTTTCAGAATTTAATTTTAAGTTTCTTTATTTAGGTGTATGTTTCTAAATTTGTTAGTAATTTTCTATTTATTTGTATTTTTCAGAATTAATTTGTATTTTTATAATTTATATTTAATTTCTGTTTTTTATTTGTAACTTTCAAGTTTTTTAAATTTTAAATTTAAATTATAATATTTTTTCTTTGAAATATATTTATTTTTAATTATAGTTCTTAAAATTGATTTGTATTTTTAGAATATTCTTCTAATTTCATAATCTAATTATAATTTTCAGAATCTATTTTTATTTTTCTGCTAGATATGTGCAATTTTTATGAATTATTTAATATTTTCATAATGCTGTCTAATTTTTCTGTATTTTTTATTAATTTTATATTTTATGAATTAATTTCTAATTTTTGTAAGTAATTTATAATTTTTGAATTTTAATTATACTATTTTATAAAATCAAATAAGGGCAATACAGATATTTTATCATCTGAAAAGTGAAAGAAATCATTATTTTATTACACAAACGGCGTGTGTTGCTAAACTCCTGTCATCCATGTCAACCTCCACGACTCATCCATTAAAAAACAAAATAGGTGGGTTATGTTAACGCAGGACCTGATCCTCATTTAGTCAGAGCACTACGTTGTTTTAGGTCTAAAAAAAATTTGTATTTTTTAAAAACTTATAATTTTTCTTGTAGCTATAATATCTACTAGTATTTTTATACACAATTTATAATATAATAATAAAATAAATTATATAAAAATAATAATATATTTTTAAATAAAATACATAATTATATAAAATATATTATGATAACAATTGTTTAAAATAAAAATATCTAACAATATAAAAATATATTAAATATTAAAATATACCACAATTAATGTATGAAAATAATATTTTATAGTTAAAAATTAATATTTTATTATTATAAATACAATATGAATATCAAATTGTAGATCATGAAAAAATGATTAATTTGATATATTTTTCATAAAAAATAGAATTAAGATGAAAAAGTTATAAGTCTTTAAAAATTAAAATAAATAAAAATTATTAGTTGAAATGTTCATTATTATACATATGCTAATATTTTTCTCTCTAAAAAAAATATTATTTTTTCATCCGATATAGATATACTATAGAGTAGTACTCTTAACACTTTAAGATGGATCGAGAAAGTGACTAACGGGGGCAGGCACCCCTCAACTTTTAAAATCTTATAAGCTAGTGTACATGTTTATTTATAATAATAAGTTTAGTATTAAAGTTTTGAAGTTATTTTCCTATTTTAAACATTTTTATTGTTCAGTTGTGGTTAAATATATGCATCATATTTTATTCTATTTTTTTGAAAAAAAATTGATCTTTCTTTCTTACAATTTGGTTTAGTCATTTATCTATTCCTTTTTTCTTATAAAAAAAAATATTTCAAATCACTCGTAGATAATCTTACCCCCTGTGTGACAAAATTTTGGGACCCTTCGTGTCGATTGTTCCTTCCTTTCTTCCTCCATTTTGTCATTTTGTCAATTTTTCCTTTTCATTTTTCTTATTTACTTTTTTCTAAAGTTCTAATACTTCTTTTTTTATTTTTTTTTATTTTTATTGCAACAATTTAACAAACTAGGGATCTTACTAACCAATCTAGATACCATATCTCTCTTTGGACAGAAACAAGTAAGATTATATGTGGGTGTGTGACTGTCTGTGTGTGTGTATATATAATTTTTGCATATAATATGTTGTTGAGAAGGATTAAAATAGATAAGTAAAGTTAGGGTTTGAAGGGGTTATGCATAGGGAAAATAAACAAGTATTTGAAGCTGCAATTCTTAAAATGAAGAGGGTGCCAGTCTTGCAGCCATGCCATTTCTTATCCTAAATCTCCTCAAATAAAGATGTGTCCTAATAAAATATGTGGTATGATCCAACTCATTTAAGATTTGCCCACAATGTGTAATTATGATCTTTAAATTTCTTTATTTATTATTATTATTATTTTTAAATATTAAGCTCAATTATGTCATGTGTGGGCATATTTTGGACTGCCATACTCATGCTGCAGTACAGGCACTCATGGAGGCACCCAAGAGATTGAGCTACCTAATTCATTGTTTCATAAAAAATATAATTCAAAAAAGTTTATTTTGGGGTGGTAGAATGTTTAAAATATACTATATATATATATATATATATATATATATATAAATTGATTGTTTCTATATTTGTTAATATTATTTTTTCCGTTAATTTTTCTTTTCACAAATGGAAAGACGAATTTTTAAGAAATATTGTTATATTGCTAACCAATAAATATTTATTTTATATTTTTATCCATTTATTTATTAACATTGATAATATTACTAATTTTATCAAAACTAAAAAAAATATTGATACGTGTGATGCTTCGTTAGTTATTGGTTTCCAATTTATTTTGCTAAGTCCACTTGATTTTTTATTAATGTAAAATAAATATGTTTTTTTATTTATCAGAAATAATTGTACTCAACAAGTAATTGCGAGAATGAAATTTCAGCACTTTAATTAACACTTTTGATGATTTCAGCCCAAGAAATAAAATTTATACAACTTTTAAAGATTTCTTTTTTCTTTTCTTTTATTAAAATTTCATTGGAAATAAATACGAGATCTATATAACAACTCTGCCACTTAAACTAGTGTTCCTTGTTCATCATGTATGGGATCATGCTCATTTATCAATACTTCAATGAATGATTTAAAAATAGTCTCTCCTTCTGATTTAAAGATTCAAAATATACAGTTACAAAACTCTTAACACCCCTGATTTTTATATATATAAAGTGAGTCTCTTATACATCGTACATTCAATCAACAATATTACTGATTTACTTGAAAAATATTACTACTTTTTTCAAGGTAATAAATCACTAGTAATACCTTTCATTTAAATAAATAATATTGTTTAATTAAACAAGTAATATTTTACATTGGATTGCACGATGCACCTGATGCATATAACTTTTTGTGATATATGTATGTCTATTGAAGTTCTAATGAATCCAATGGTATTGTTAAAGTTATTATATTTTTTAATTTTGCACAATCTTCTGTTCCAACGATTTTAGCTTCACAATTACAAATATTCATAGCAAAACTTTGTAGAATTTTATGAAATTTTAATATGATACTTCTTAAAAGGTCTGGTACCTTCATTTAAATTTATTATCTTTTGTCTTAGAGATAAATATTTGTTCATTAATTAGTGGTGAATAAATATATAGAACAGTCTTTTATTTTTCTTTCAAATTCATCTTCCCTAACTTAGTTGTTAATTTTTTATTAAGTTGCAAATTTAAAAGCCGTATAATTCCTAATTTTTAAATTCATAACCATTATTTTGATTTTTAAGCACTAATTTTCCTGAAAATCCTAATTTTGAAACCATAAATCTTATTTCATCAAATTTTCTTTCAAAATTCATTTATATACGTAATAGTAAAGACAAAAATAAAACGATAGTATGAGTAAATGAAATTCGAGAATGAGATACATGAACTTTAGGAATAACTTAAGAAATAACCTATATATATAGTGAAAAACTATAAGTAAAAACAAACATGACAGATGCGCTGACTTTTTATTTTGATTTATATGCAATAAATTACTATAATTTTTAGTGATTACGTACGTACTGCCTAATTCCTTTTCTAATTTGGGACTGTATCTCTTTCTCTGTGGGTCTACCGGAATTCTTCCCAAACTCAGGACCTGCCCAGTTAAGAAAGTATCTGACTCGGACTGAAACTCAGTCCCCATTTGTCCTAATTCAATTTTTATATTTCTTATGTATCAATTACGGTTCGATTTGTATTTTTCTATTATCTATTTTTTTCACTTAAAATTTTAATATTATTTCTCTATAAGCTTTTTAATGGAAAGTAGTTTGTTTATTTTTGGCTAAAGAACATAAGAAAATAATATTAATTTAAATATGAGTTTACAAAATACGAGTATTTATCTATTTCATAAAACTCAACAAGTCATTAGCATTACCAAAAAAAATTAAAAAAATGCTAATATTAGAAATGAAAACTAGTGATAGATAATACCTATCACTAAATAATAGTAAAATAAAAATATAATAATCACTAAAAGTGACATTCTTTTTATTTTATTAGTGTCTGATTATTGATGAATTAGCAATCAAATATTAGAAACGGAGTAATTCATCCTATTTTTATAGATAATTTGGTTTCTAATTTCATATTAAAAACAAAAAATTATCACTAAATTTAGAGACAAAAAAAAAAAAAAGCCTCTAAACTTTAGCAATCAACAATTTAGTATGAAATATTGTCTTCAATACATCATTAGTTTAAAAACGAATATCATGTATTTAGAGATAATTTTTGTAGTCTCTAATTTGGTTATTCTTTTGTAGTGTGGTATTGCCACTAGTCTTCCTATATATATATATATATATATATATATATATATATATATATATATATATATATATTAATAGTAATCAAATCTCCATTTCATAACTTTTTTTTAAAAAAAAAAAAATTCTAATGTTTAGACATGATCACTAATATAGTGTATTTGCACACAACATCATTTGCATACCAATAAAGATAATAGTGCCAGCAACACAAAATTAAAATAAATATCTTAGGCCTTTATAGCAATCAAAGAATGTTTAGTTTATGGAAAACATTGATTAAGGCTAATTAATTAACAAGTGCCCAAAAAGCAAAGGGCCAAATTCCAGCAGGAATCCCGAAGTACCCTCAAAGGTGCAGAACAAAAGCCAAAGAGCCAAAGGCAAAATGAAATGATTACATACCCTAACCCCCCCCCCCCCCCCCTCCCCCAAAAAAAAAAAAAAAAAAACCCCCCAATCTTTCATTAAAATCTTTTTCTTTTTCTAAGTCTCTCTCAATTTTTTTTGACTTGAGGTTGGGTCCCACATAGGCCACCATTGTCTTTATGGATTGAATGATAAAAAGAGCACCTCACGTGGAGTCTGAACCAAAGCCTTCCAACCACAATAAAAAGAAAAACAAAGAAAGAAATTATACATGCCCTTTAATTCCAATAAATCTCTAACCAAAAAAGAAAAAAAAATTAAATTATAAAAGTTTAATTACATAAATAAAAATCAAGAATCATCACAAAACTTCATTATTCTTCTTTACAATGCCATTTCAACAAAGGGGTTTTTGTCAAAAAGACATAAAAAAAGAGCCCAACAAAAGCACATATTTCCCTTTTCCCCTTTGCAATTTGTTTTTCTTTTTTCTTTTTAAAGCTCACCCCATATAATTCCCACTCATTATCTTTGTTGCTTAAAGCTTGTTCTCCGCTCTTATCCTCTCTCTCTCTTACTCCCCTTCTCTCTCTTCCATTGTTGAAGCAAGAACACATAGAATGCGATAGGAATTACAGGGCGCCATTCCAAAAAGAGAGAAGGTGGAATATTAAGCATTCCTTTTTATCAAACACACACACAGACATTAAATTAACGTCTACTTCTATAGATCCATTTTTTTTTCTCCCATATCAGAATTAATAGAAAGGAGGGTTTTTTAAGAAGTAGGGTTATATATAATATTTTCCCATTTTTGGTATTATATCTCTCTAATGTGATCATGGAAGGTGGCGATGATCATCTCCACCTCCACCACCATCAACACCATCACCACCGCCCCAATTTCCCATTCCAATTACTCGAGAAGAAAGAAGACGAATCCACAAGCTCCCCCTACCCTTCCCTCGCCATCTCGGCCGATGCTTCTCCTAACCCTAGCACAAGCACCACCCCTCGATCAACCACCTCCACCTCCTCCGGCCTCCAAATCACTGCCACCGCCGCTGCGGAGGCATCTAAGAAGCCTCCACCCAAACGTACATCAACAAAAGATCGCCACACGAAAGTCGACGGCAGAGGCCGGCGCATCCGCATGCCCGCACTCTGCGCAGCTAGGGTTTTTCAGCTCACCAGAGAGCTCGGCCACAAGTCTGATGGCGAGACCATCGAGTGGCTGCTCCAGCAGGCAGAGCCCGCCGTAATAGCAGCCACCGGCACTGGCACGATTCCCGCGAATTTCACCTCGCTCAACATATCCCTACGCAGCTCCGGCTCGAGCATGTCGGTGCCGTCCCAGCTAAGATCTACGTACTTCAATCCGAGTTATACGATGCCGCAGCGCCGGGGGCTTTTCCCGGGTATTGGGCTATCGTCGGAGAGTTCTTCCGGGACGCTGCTAAATTTTCAGGCGGCGAACCTAAACCCTAGCTTGATGCAGGCGAAGCAGGAAATGCGAGAGAATTCACTGGACCTGACGGAGACGGAGGAGAGCTTAGGGCGGAAGCGCAGGGCGGAGCAGGAGCTTCAGCATCCGCAGCACCACCAGATGGGTAGCTATCTGCTGCAGTCGAGCACCGGAGCTATGCCGTCGAGCCACGCCTCAATTCCGGCGAATTTTTGGATGCTGGCAAATTCGAATAACAGTCAGGTCATGGGGGGGGATCCGATATGGACATTCCCTTCCGTTAACATCAATAGCAGCACCGCCGCTGCTGCTGCTTTGTATAGAGGAACTATGTCTAGCGGGTTGCATTTCATGAATTTCCCGGCGCCGGTCGCGCTGCTGCCCAGCCAGCAGTTGGGCGGCGGAGGTGGGGGCGGCAATGGGATGGGAGAAGGGCAGCTGGGCATGCTTGCTGGGTTGAATCAGTATCGGGGCGGAGGCAGCGGAGTGTCAGATTCTCAGGCAAGTGGGTCCCACGGCGGCGATGATCGGCACGATTCCACCAGCCACCATTCTTGAATGATCAATGAAGATGGAGTTTGTGTAGTTTGATGTGTAAAGCACACACGTGAGGTTTGATTAATTTGTGTTACAATTGATCTTTTTTCTTTTTTGGCTTTGTTTTCACTATTTTTATTTTTGATGTGGTACTAATTCTTTTGTGTGTGTGATTATATATATGGAAGATTTGGGGTGTGGGGAAGGATATATTTTTAACAATTCAGATTTTGTGATAAAGTCAGCATTTTGATTTTTCTCCTTTTTCTTGCTCTTTTCAATTTATACATATATGTAAATGTAACTTCTGTGGTTTGATTTTGCATGATTTTCCCAAATTAAAATTCTAAATGATTTTCCAATTGGTCTATTATTTTCAATTTGTTACGATTTCGATTATAATAGTTTCTTATTATGTTCATGTTATATGTCAAAATGATATAATCTAAAGTACAGTAATAAAATAAAGTTGGATTGAAAAGAATAGAACAAGTATGTAGTAGTTAAGGGAAATGAAACAGCGACATTACAACATAGCTCCGAAGCATAGGAAACCTGTTTCAAAGTCTCTCTCTCTCTCTCTAACTGCAGTCCATCATTAAGATATTTTAAAGTGTTGAGGAGGGATGGGCTGGATAATTGGGCTGGGTGGGGGCCCGTACCTTATCAGTTTCCAGGTATTGGCTCAGGTGGTGGGCCCACGTGCTGGAAAATTGCCTCAAAACCCTCTACTTTAGATAATAATAATAGTAGAAAGGCATAGCTGGCGCCATGAAGATCGGTGGTGGGTTTTTGTTGGGTCCACTGGGTCTGGCCCACATCGCATTGATCTGGACCGTGCGACTTCTCGTGGGCCATCTGTCCATGGGCTCACTGAATGATTAGTCTCAGTTATGAGAGAGGTGTAGAATATTTAGGGTTTCTTTTATTTTGCCACATGTTGTTACCATTTCTCCCATCACAAGGATTTTTGGCTGGCAGAGGATGCCCTATTTAATTGGGGGGACTTTAGGATCATTACAGTGGGGACATCGCAGATCTGAGATATTTTTGCAGATGCTCACTACATACATGTGTGTATATATATATATATATGTATATCAAAAGAGTGATTCTTTTGTTTATTAGGTGCATTTTGCACTCCATTTACATTACTAATTATTTAATTATAAAATATTACTTATTTATTTAAAAAATAAATAACTAATATTTTGGTTCAGTTGCAGAGTGTACTTGATATACAGAAGTTTTTACAATATAAAATGAATAACATTAATAAACGTAGTATACTCTATCAGCATATAATATAACATGTTAGCATTGAATCTTCTGTTATAAATATAATACTCGAATTCATGCTTCATATCTTTTTGTATAGATGTGTGCATATAACGTACGAAATAGTCAAATAGAGCAGAAGATGTGAATCGAGAATATTATTTTTTTCCAAAACTCTATTGCTGATCAATCATTTGGAGGAAGGATATACAATAAAGGTCTGGAATTAAATGTCCACCCACTTTTAAAAAATAAAAAAAAATGTTGCATAGGATAATAGTTTCTTAAGCTTATAGTACTTATCTTCTTACTAGGATGTTTGATTGCATTGCTCAAGATACATAATGACAATCCCCATAACAAATATTATTTATTATTTCCTCCAAATGCTTTCATTCCTTAACACATGAATTCTCAGCAAAATTATCACTGTCCATTTCAAGGGTGGGACATTAGAATGAGAAAAGACTCAAACATACATGCAAAGGAAAGGTTATGTATGGACCACCAAATTTAACTTAGCCGCTCCTACCTATTACTTCTTACAATATGTTATAGGTTTCAACTTCTGCAGTAAGGAGTTAAAAGGTGGTTGTAGAAAAAGTTCAAATCGAAATTAATTAACTCTAATCTAATGAAATAGAAAATGAACGAATAGATTGTAAAATTAATCCAATAATTATATATACCATTCAAAAACTAAAATTTACAAATTTAAAATTTTATTACAATTTCATTCGTGTGTCTTACCTGACTTGTTTAAACTATGTCTCAATCAAACTTGTCTAAAGTGGTGATGAAATTAGTAAATATCCCCAACAGAATGCAATCTTAGAGTTCAATTAATAAATATTTCAAGAGGTTGTGTAGAATGCCAAAATTTCATGCACAAGATTATATATATATATATATATATATATATATATATATATATATATATATTCAATAAAAAGCCATAAACAAGTGGTACAACATCCAAGAAAAGCAGTTGGGCATTTTCATGCAAGTGGCTTTGGGATCCATTACAAACTATCTATGTCACCAGCCTTTTGTATTGTGCATTTTAATTGGGATTGGGGGTTGTCATAACTTCATAATTTCTTACATAGAGTTTGTCATATGGTCGTACCAAAATGTCACATGGCCTTGGGACCAAATTTGGTCCCATTTCGAGAGATCTTGCTACTTCAAAAAAAATATATATATAATAGTATTTGTGGTTTTTTGTCTTCTCTTGGGGGGCTAAAACTTGTAGCTAGTCGGTGTCGGCCGATTTTTGGGGGCCAAAATTCTATCTCCTAAGTAGGTAGCAAGTACAAGATTTTGCTGAATTTGGCTTTCTAAATGGTCCATTAATCCTATTTCTTCCTTCTAATCATTTTTTGTTATTGCCTTTTTTCCATCTTAGGCCCACGGATGATTCTGATGTTGACCCTCTTATTTTGTCTAATTACATAAAGTTATAAAGATGGATACAAGTATCAATTGGGATTGCCTTTTGTTTGCAATATTGTGTGGATTTATTGTCTTATTTACAATTTTGTTACAATTACGTGATTTTAGTTATATTTCAACCAAAAATTAATTTTCTTCGCAGATATTTTCACCATTTTCAAATTCAATTAACATAAAAGTTACTAACATAATTACCTGACGTATTTAAAAAAAAATTGATGAGTTGTTCAAAATGCATAGGTGATAAAGGCTAGCTCTCTTTTTCTTTGAGTAACTTTTAAAAATAAGTTCTATTCAAAAATCATTATTTACGAGTAAAATATCTGATTTAGGTCTTACATTTTTTATTTTTTTTAATACAAATTATGAAAGGGAAAGGACTTATGAAATTCAATCACGAACCACTTAAGTGCTAGAGGCTCAACCGACTAAACTTCACTTATTTAGAATTTTAAGCTCTACTTTACACAGCATGCTAAAATTAGACAGATTAAGAAAATATATCTACAATTATCTTTTTGCCCCAACTGAAAACTACTTTAGTTTAGTAATGAAAAAATAAAAGGCTCATTTATCAGACTTTTTCAAAAACATTAAAATGTAATAATTCATATGAGTACTTGGCAAGAGAACTACAACATCATAATAAATAATTTGCAACCTAGCTTCAAGAATGATCGAAAATTTCAAAATAAAAGGGGGCCACCCCCACCCACCCCCCACATGTCTCCACGACAGGGCTCACATTCATATCACATAATTTGTCTCAATAAATTGAAAATTTCGAAAGCACCCATAATTATCAATATTGGTCTTAATATGGATAGTCCACTTCTAATTTTATGTTCAATAACTCACGTTTAGGTTCTCCACCCAATTATTACGATACTCAATTTAATTTTCAATTTTAAATTTAATTCAACTTTAATTTCGACTCGACTTCATAAGTCATTGAGACATCCAACTTAACTTAATCTAACTACTCTATGTTGTTCCATGATAAATGAAAACATGTGTAGGTACTTGTTGTCTAATTTTTTTTTTTTTATGAAATATTAACATGTACATTATTTTTTTCACCAAATTATTTTTTTTGTCTGACAATCCTCTCAGTGTGATTTTGTAGAATCTTTGCAAAATTTATCAATCGTACAGAATACATATGTCGAGTAATTAGACCTGACACTAGTCAATCAGTGCGAGGCCCAATTCAAAGGTCCAGCAGAAGCCAAGTGTGCGCAGCCTGGGGAGAAGAAAAAAGAGAGGTGGACCAAAGCCCATAAACTTACCGACCAAATGGTTTTGACCCAATGTCGTTCAAAAGAGAAGTTTGCTAATGGAATAAAGCAGGAAGTCGGCGGCGTAATTGATAGAGAGAAGTTGGGAAGAGAGTATTTTCGAGACGTGGATGGCGCATCTCATCAAAAATAGGCGCAACCCACAGTTCTTTTGCGGGTTAATTATGACTATTGAACTCAAGATTTTTTATTTTTTATTTTTTTTGGGGAGTATTTTTTTTTTTTTTATTGCACTCGCAAAGTGTGGTTAGGTTTTTATTTATTAGTTTTAATGATGTTTGAACTCTATGTTGACGATAATTGTTCAATTTCATTCTACTATTAATTGTGATATCTTTTTTAATTACTAAATTAAGTATGAATGCTTAATTGAGATTGATTAGTTTTATTAGAGTTTTGTTACTTTTATGGGTAGGAAATTATTTTCAATTCGTAATTGATGTCAATTAATTTTCATTTGTAGATTTATTAATTTAGGATATTGTAAATTTGTGTATTTAATAACCTGTTTATCCTTTTATCCCAATTTAAATGAATTAGCGAATTAAATCCAAAAAGTTTATTTTGAATTGTTCAATTAACTAGATTAATATAAGAGTTTGTTTATGTTAATTAAATTTACGAGCAATATAAATTAACAGAGCTTGTTGTTGATTTAAGAGTGGAGATTTTAGAATTTAAATGGATCGCGTTCATTATGTGAAATAATCATTTTGTTTTAAAGTACAGTTATTCGCACCCCTGAATCCTCTAAAATACAACTTAAATTTTTTTTGTATAAAATTAAACTCTATTAAAATTACTAAAATATCCTAATATTCATTCTACCCAATATGATTGTCAAATTTGCTCAAGGGTCATTCGGAACATCCAGCCGATGAAGTGAAATAACGTTCGACAGATGCTGCCGAACACTACTTGTTGTTTGACAAATATTTCGAATGAGCCTTATGCCAACATACCCGTCTTTATTTGACAATTAAATTTCAAACACAAACAAAGTTGTTCGACAGATCAAGTTTGAACACATTCTGGCAGACGTGCAACATATTCAAAATAAAACCCCCCAAAAAAAGAATGAAATACAATATTCTAAATCAAATTCTTCCTCAATTTTAAAAAACAAAAACAAAAAAAAAGAACATTTTGTCAAAATATGCGACATGTCATACATCCCGCATAATGCAAGCACTATTCACATAATAGCATAGAATCTCTCTATCGGACATGACCACATGCAACAAAAAGTTGTATTAAAGAAAAATATCAATTTAAGGAAAAGTTCTATGGCATTCGAGAGCATTGGTACCCCCAATAAATTTTAACCATTAAATAAGAACACTTAGATTTACATCTTATCTCAACTACATGCTATCAACTTTAAAATGATTATGATTAAAATTCTTATTGTTATTTGCCAAACTAATTTTTCTTTTATTTCTTGCACCTCAACACCAACTTTCAGTTATACTCTTTTCTTATTTATAACTTTGTCTTATTTTATCGCTAAATTTATTTTTCTTCAATAATCTTTTCTTTTACCTTAATTTTCGCGCACCCTCTGTTTTAATTTTGTTTTTTTACTTTATCTTATTTTATTGTAAATTTTATATTTCTTCATTTCTCTTTTTTTCTTTTAGCTTTATTTTCATTTGGATTTTTTTCAATTATTATTCTTATTTTTTTAATATTAGATTTTGTTTTAGAATAAATTAAGGTAGCCTTCAATAAAATAAAATATAGTTTAAATATGCAAGTTATCTATATTAAATTAATATATGATATTTAAAACTTATATACTTATGTTTTTTTGGGTAAGTTGAACATATGTTACATTTTAATTCTATAACTTTTTTATTCAAAAAAAGGTTAGTTTTAATGTAATACTTTTTATCTCATGAATAATTACATAAAATGATAATGAAATACATAAAAATAGTATTTTAAGACAAAAAATTTAATATAAAAGAATTCTTTGGAATTTTAAAACAATTTTTACAATTTGTATCCAATAAAAACGAAAATGTAATAAAATGTCAATGTTCAAAATACTACTTATAATGAGAATTCATTTATATTAATTTTGTAGAAATGTATTTATATATATATAATTAAATCATTGCAACTTTTCTTTGCAAAATAATTATTATTTACAAGCTACTACTGTATTTCAACATATACAAAAAATTTAATTATAACTTATTTATGTATGACTTTAAGTGATATAACATATTTCAACTCCAAAACACTAAAAGTCTATTTTCAAATATTAAAAGTCCAATGTCAAGAAAAAAAAAAAACCCACAGGCCTGAAAAATTCCTACAAATTATTAATGTTCTACAGCAGTGAAGTCTTCTAATGTATGATACCCCTGGGCCACCAATATTTTAAGAATTTGAAATCTTTGGAAATATTTTTAATTGTAATGTAAGAAAAAATTATTATAATTTATTAAAAAAATTATAAAATAATTTAATACAACAAATATAATATGTCTTTTTTACACCAATTAATAAGATAAATTATGTACTCATTAATACACAACCATATTATAAAAATTTACTTAGTCGTATTTATTGTAATTTTAATAACATTCTATGTAGTAAAGAATTTTTCTAGAATTAATTTAGTATCACTATTTTATATAATATGCAATCAATTGTTTAATAATATAATTTGAATTTTATTTAGTAATTAGATTAGTCAAATTGAATGGATGTTATATATTATATGAAGTAATCAAACATTACCAAAATTTAATACAAAACCATATTAGAAATTTCCTTAGCCTTATTTATAATATTTTGTTAACTTTCTATGGAGTATTGTTTCTACAATAATTTCTACAAAAATTTAATACAAAACCAATTTACAGCAATTTTCATATTTCCATATAAATAATATCAAAAAAATTAACAAATCTAATTTATCAATTCTCATATATAATATATCAAATTAATTATTTTCTTGAAAGTATGGTGTCAATGGCAAATAGCAGCGGAAAATAAAAATAATACCGATGGTAAATTTTCACAAGTTAAGAATGACTTGTGAAGCCGACAGGGCGAAATGTATTCACTGATTTAGGGTGAATTACAAAAAGAATCGAATAAACCTTCTACGATCCTTAACGTACTTGAAATTCAAGATGAATTTCAAGCCGACTAAAATAACTAAGAAAGCAAACTTACAGAAAACAATATTCACTCACTAACTCTCTCTCAAATTCGAAGGCAGCAAGATTAGAATAATCTGCTGCACATCAGTACAGAATGTTGTAGTAGGAGTGAACGCAACTTTCTTAGTAACACACGTCTCTGTTATACAGACAAATGTAATCTCGTTCAGCCTATCTTCTGCTTCTATTCTTCATTGTATTTGTAGATGACTTGTAGCTCTCCTTTTCCCCTTCTCCACTAAGGCACGTTCGTATAACTGCAGTTTTTCATTTCTTCATTATTCTCTCCAACCATCTTCCCTCAAAGATACAGTTTGACTTGGTCTTTAACCGCTTTCTTGTTTGCTGTAGTTTGACTTAGTCTCCAATCCTTCTAGACTCCACCTGTATACTTCAAATGGAAGAAACCGGCAAAATAGCTATTCTAATTAAATTCACAAATTCAAATTTCAACAATCTCCCCATTTTTGTCTTTCTTCTAAGTTTCCAATTTCTAAATAGAGTCCACGACATTACACTACAAGTCAAATTTTACTTTTATCTACCAAGGTGAGTCGTGGACAACTCTCCCTTCCTGCAAACTCTCTCTCAATGGTTTACATTTAACCAGATAGTTCACATTATATTCATCCACTCACAAATTAAAGCAAGGATCATCATTATGTATCAACAATCACAAGCACATCATCGTTATGTATCAGCAATCACAAGCACATCTTCATTATGTATCAGCAATCACAAGCATAAAAGGACATATCAGCATTTACGAGCATAGAGGGCACACAAGTCTTATACAAATCATAGGTGTTAGTTACGTTACCTAAAGTAATCAAAGTACCACTTTAGCACAAATAAAATTAGTATCAGAATATCACCGATTCAGCAAACAAGACTAGAGGAACAGCAAAACAGTTTATCACAGCAGTACGGTAGCAAACAGCCGTAGCACGGTACAACATCATCAACGGCACAACAGCACCACATCCTCAGCATCAGCAGCAACACAGCATAACAGCAGCATCAGTAAATCAGCAGCATGTTCTTCGAGAGCATCATCAGCATCATCTCTACCTTCGTCATCTTCACCTTTTTGACTTTCTTCACAATTACTCAATAATTGAGAATCAAAATTAGAACACAGGACACAATGCACATAAAGTTTACCCAACAAATATATCAGCATTGTAAATTCTGCAAAACTCCCCTTTAATGCAAACTCCCCATACGTTCTTGACATTTAATACCATTGCAGCATATAGTAGTAACCAAAATTATCCAACAAAAATCAGAACCACACCAGACATCAAGACCGAGTTAACTAGTACACAACTATCCCAGGATTATCTCCAAAATAAGTTTTCAAGATAAATCAAAGTAGCATCAGACTTGCAAAGTACAGATAATCATATGCTTCTTCTTCCCCTAAATACAACAACATGTTCTCCCCCTAAACAAAACAAGCACATAACCAAAACAAAGCAATCATTGTTTCCAATCATGCTAACAAATCTCCCCCTAATTGTGAAGAAAGAATATCATGAACAACATATTCAACATATGTTATAGCAGAACATAACTTTCGACCATGGAAAAAGTATCAAGGTTAAATCGATGAAAGTTGTATAAATCAATTTTTTGTTCATGAAAACACACAAGGTTCAAGTTATCAACATCCCACTTTTTCAAATATCAGTATTACAAAATCATGAAATAGGTAAATCAAAAAATGATACACGAGATTCTGAATTAAGTGGTAAGATATGAGAGACATAACCTGATGTTGGACTGAATATTTTGGAACCATTTTGGGAAACATTCTGTATCAGCAGAATGTGTTCCATTATTTTTGCGATTTTGAGCTAGATTCCGAAATGGGATATTCTCCCCCTTAGTTTTTCAGACCCATTGTCCCGTAGAATAAAATCTTGATCACTCTCATCTTTATGGAAGTCATCAATGATTTTCTCAATATTGAAATCTTCATCCTCTAAGAGCAATTTGGGTACAAAAAGAACTTACAGATTTTCAGCTATGGGGAATAATAATAAAAATACAGCAACTTTGATGAGCAGCATAGGGATATGTATTAAGATTCGATGAAGGTCGTTGACCACGATAGATGTGAGGAGAGACTTCGCCAGGAGCCGGAGACGTTGTTCTTGCCGGAGGAATTTTGTCTGGTTTTGAGGCGCTGACCATCAAATCAATCGGAACGAAAGTAGAAACGCCTGTAGAAGAGGTGGAAGCTGCAACTTGGGCGAGCAACTCAAGAATTTGGACGAGGATACGGCGAGACCCATCATAGGCCATGATTGATAAGAAAATAGAGAAAAACAGTCAGAGATGTGAGAGATAAAAATGAGTGGGGAATGTGAAAAGTTTGCCAAGACAGCTTGACAGATGAATTGTGATAATTGAATGGTGAATGATTACTTTGAGATTTTGACATATGAAATCCCCTGAGTGGAAGATATGCAGTGATATGTGAGTGACATGAATATCTCAACTGTCACCTATTCAACTTACTCTCACTATCCCATAAAATACGTATCACAACCAACCAGAGAAAATTTAGAAAAAGGAAACTCTGGATGAATATCATATACTGATTTTAAAATAGTAGATTTATCCTTAAGACTTGTACCAGAATTTTGGGAGTGATAAGAAGAAGGAAAAAGATAATATAATATATAATCAGATGAATTTTCATAAATGACTCTCACGATGGCATTTTTTTTTTAATAATATGTTCAGATTTAAGATTCAAGTAAGAATTCCGGTTTCTCATAATATTTTTCAAGGTAGCATCGTCACAGTGAACGCCGTGCCCCCAAGGTAGTTTATGATGTGAGGTAGGAAGAATAATTTTAAAACACCCTTTTTACGTAGAGAACATCGTCGCAGCGAATGCCGTGCCCCTAGTTACTCAAGTATTTCTTAAATTATTCAACTCATCAATATTTTACAAGGTAGCATCGTCATAGTGAGCGGCATGCCCCCCAAGTTACTTTAGTTGATAAGTATTCCTAACTCAAATCTTAAATTTCTCAGTATGAACAACGTTTGACAAAGAAGCATCGTCGTAGCGAGCGTCGTATCCCGATTTACTAGCTGCCCAGCTTCATCGATATTTCTCTTTTTTTTTTTAATGATGCCAAGCTAAGAGTTCATTTCGAAACATCCAAACTGATAGTGAAATTCAGAAAAAACGAGATATATACACAAAATATATACATAGTGAAATGTTGCTTTTAATACCAGTGTGGTGTTAAGAGCAACATTTTAAGTCTCTTCACATGACACTAAGACCGAGAGATTTCCTAAGACTGGATAATCTCTCAAATTCAAGAGCTTTGGTGAATATATCTACTATTCAATTTTCAGTATTAATGTATTCTAACCGGATAAGCTCTTTCTCTACCAAATCTAGGATGAAGTGATATTGTATATCTATGTGTTTAGTGAGTGAGTGTTGAACATGATTTTTTGAGATGTTAATGGCACTAGAGTTGTCACTAAAAACAACAAGAGTATCACTTGAATAACCATAGTCTTGTAGCATTTGTTTGAGCCACAATAATTGTGTGCAGCATCCTCCAGCTGCTACATATTCTGATTCAGCAGTGGAGAGAGGCACATAATTCTGTTTTCGACTATGCCAGGAGACTAGGTTATTTCCTAAATAGAAACATCCTTCACTAGTGCTCTTTCTATCATCAATATTTTCTGCCCAATCAAAATCACTAAATCCTATAACATTTATGTTTTTAGGCCTGGGAACTAAATACCAAACATCGTTTCTGATGAATTGATTTAATTCTTCATGCATTTCATCAATCCCAAAATTATCTCCTAATACTTCAGAAATAATTTTTGGTTCAGCCAAATAAAAGAAACATGACGAATTTACTTCGTTAAATATAGAGGACAAGCAAACAAACTTTACCATATCTCTATAGTTTATCAGTGCTTTCGTCTTGTTGTGATACCTTAATGCACATTACCAATGACTTGAGTAATCGGGTGATTCTTCCTTATCCTTTCTGGTGAATCTCTTTTTTTAGTTTGCTGAACAATTGACTCTTCTGTAATTTCTGGATGAGTTTCTGGTTCTGTGTCAGAATGAAATGTTGGTTCAGCATTTGGTTCCGCATTTTGATCAACGTCTGGAATTCGACCTTGCTCAGCTGGTTCAACTTGTCTGTAATTCTGCATATCAGTATAGGCTTCAACATTGTCTTCTTCAGTTTTTCCTGCCAGATCAGTGAGATCATCAAATATAACATTTACAAATTCTTGAATACACTTAATCCTGAGATTAAACACACGATATGTTTGACTTTTTAAACCATATCCAAGAAATATTCCTTTCTGACTTTTTGAATCAAAATTTGTAAGAGCATCTCGATCATTCAGAATATAACAAACACATCCAAACACATGAAAATGTTTCAAATTTGGCTTACGCCCATTTAAAATTTCATATGAAGTGATGTATGTGCTAGGTCTTAAATAAACACGGTTAGAGATGTGACACGCTGTATTCAAGGGTTCAGCCCAAAATCTCTTAGCAAGATTTTTTGAACTAATCATAACACAAGCCATTTCTTGTAAAGTTTGATTTTTTCGTTCAACTACTCCATTCTGTTGTGGAGTTTTGGGTGCCGAAAAATCTTGGAATATGCCCTTTTTTCACAAAAATCAGAGAATAAGGAATTCTCAAATTCTCTACCATGATCTGATCTTATACGTGATACACATGAACCATTCATCTTTATGAACTTATCATGCAATTTCTTAAATACATCAAACATATCTGATTTTTCTCTAAGAAAATTAATCCATGTGTATCTAGAAAAATCATCTAATAACACGTATGAGTATCTTTTCCCACCTAGACTTTCAATCTCAATTAGACCCATAAGATCCATATGGATTAATTCAAAGTTGCAAGTAGTTCCAATGTATTTCACATGTTCATGAGAAGTTCGAGTTTGTTTACATTTTTTACATTCTCCACACACAATTTGTTTACCTTTATCCAGCTTGGGCAAACCTTTTACTGCATCCAATCTTATCAGTCTGTCTATATTTCTGAGATTTGCATGTCCCAACTTTTGATGCCACAGAATTGTTTCACTTATTTGGGCAGTGTTGCACGATAGGCTTTTTTCAGCAATATAGCGATTGTTATTTGATCTTTTACCTATTATTACACATACATTTGCATAGTCAAATACCTCACATTTATCTTTATTGAATTTTACCTGAAGATCGTCATCGTATAATTGACTTATACTAATCAAGTTAGCCATAAGTCCATCCACATGTAGAACATTTGAAGCTTAGGGAATCCAACAACACAAAATGTTCCTTTTCCTATGATTTTTTCTTGTGTTCCTCCACCATATCTCACCGTGCCTCCTTGGAATGATTCATAGTTTGTGAGGTAATTCTTTGTACCTGTCATGTGTCTTGAACACCCACTATCAAAGTACCAAAATTCTAAATTGTTAGTTTTTAGGGCAGTAAACACAACATTTACAGACCCACTTCAATTTTGGATAGATTGTTGTGTTTTTCTTGATTCACGATGTTGTAACGAATATTGTGCAACGTTCGTGGCAACATCTATTTCAGTGACAGATCAGATTTCAGTTTTTGACAGTAAGGTCGTATATGTCCAGGTTTGAAGCAGTAATGACAGACAAATTTCCTTTTCCTTTTGATCATTTTTTCTTTGTGTGTTGTTGGCTGAATTTTACCACTTTCTTTAACAAAAACAATGGAATTTTGATCAGAAATTCGATTAAATGAAATATAGCAGCAGGATTATCATGATACCCAATTCCTGAATGTTCTATATTTCCTACGGCCAGGATTTCGTCAAGTTTAGAGGTACCTGTATTCAGTTTCCTGAATGTTTCATTTGCCATTTGAAGTTTGATCTCGATTTTGCTTAATTCAACATCCTTCTTTGTAAGTGTAACTTCCTGCCTGGTAATGATCTTTTTGAGTTCCTCATTTTCTTTGTTCAGACTTTTTGCTTCTTGCTGTTTTAATTCCAAATTTTTGAGAAGTTCATCCTGAACAACTTGAATTTCTTTGGGTATTTGATCATCGTCTTCTCCCTCAACTAATTATGCATCCATTGAAGCAATTAAAATCAGAATCTGTAAAAAAAGTTGTACCTATCAGATATGGTGTTTGAACTTAAAGGTGTAAGTAATTTTTCATCATCAGAAAATTCCTGAATGGAAGTCAGTAAGGCAGCGGTTTTTTATTCCTCTTCTACCGGATGTATTTCATCAGTTTCTTCTTCGCTCAATGACACCCAAATTAATTTTTCACGTCTACGAAGGATATTTGAACATTCATTTGCGTAGTGACCAAATCCTCTACATGCTCGAAATTGAACATTGTTAAAATTTTCTTTAGAAAGAATCGGAGAACGTGGAAGACTCATAATTTCCATTGTAACACCAAAACTCCAGAACCACGCTTAGTGTGTCAAGTGATGGCTCTGATACCACTTGAAAGTACGGTGTCAATGGAAAACAGCAGGGGAAAATAAAAATAACATCGTGGGTAAATTTTCACAAGTTAAGAATGACTTGTAAAGCCGACAGGGCGAAATGTATTCACTGATTTAGGGTGAATTACAAAAAGAATCGAATAAACCTTCTACGATCCTTAACGTACTTGGAATTTAAGATGAATTTCAAGCCGATTAAAATAACTAAGAAAACAAACTTATAGAAAACAATATTCACTCACTAACTCTCTGTCGAATTCGAAGACATCAAGATTAGAATAATCTACTTCACATCAGTACAGACTGTTGGAGTAGGAGTGAACGCAACTTTCTTACTAACACACGTCTCTGTTATACAAACAAATGTAATATCGTTCATCGTATCTTCTGCTTCTGTTCTTTATTGTATTTGTAGATGACTTGTAGCTCTCCTTTTCTCCTTCTCCACTAAGGCACGTTCGTATAACTGCAGTTCTTCATTTCTCCATTATTCTCTCCAACCATCTTACCTCAAAGATACAGTTTGACTTGGTCTTTAACCGCTTTCTTGTTTGGTGTAATTTGACTTGGTCTCCAATCCTTCTAGACTCAACTTGTATACTTCAAATGGAAGAAACCGACAAAATAGTTATTCTAATTAAATTCACAAATTCAAATTTCAACATTTCTGAAGACCTTTGATTTTACACTCATACCATATATATTAAAATGAACTATTATATTCATAAAATTAAATTATATTTGATTTTGTTTGGATTAAATTTGAATACTTATTTTATATTGGATTTGATTTACATATAATTATTATCTAATACTCTCTAGTCAAAATAAGTGTCAGTTTTACAAAAGTTCATACATATTAAGGAAAAAGTTAAGTACTTAATAGACTCGTACTAAATGAAAGAGACATTAATGATTAGTGAAAAAATGACAATTATATTTATATTTACAAAAATAATTAAGTGTATAATAGGAACAAACATTCTACTCGCCTTGAAAATTTTAAAATGTCGCTTATTGTGCAATTACAACTTCTAAAATATCACTTATTTTAAATATGAACCGTCCATTTTTCTGTTCCTATGATTCTTAGATGAAAGCAGGAAAAATAGTGCGAAAGAAACGAGCCAAAGTGCATACATATATATGTGCTTGCACACATATATTCACTGTACAACTCGTTTAGAAGATGAGGGAAAAATGAAATATATAAATATATTATGTTCTCCAGTATTGTACTTTGTTGCAAATAGTGAAGAAATAAAATTCTGCAACTTAAAAAAAATAAATAAAAAAATACCAGGATTCAGATACCCCAGAAGTTATGGCAGTGTTCAAGTGTTGCCGAACATTATTTTAATTTTTCAATAGAATATTTCGAATAAATTTTGGGCCAAAATATTCGTTTTTGTTCAACAAATAAGTTTTGATCACAAACATATTTGTTCGACCAATACCATCAAAGACGAATATATGTGTTCAACAGATTAGGTTCGAATACATACGAGTAGATGTGTGACGTATTAAAAAAACGCCAAAAAACAAATAAAATATGAATATTCTTCTTGTTATTTTAATTAAAAAAATATAATTGTCCAAAATAAAATATTTAGTAAAAGAAAATAAAATCCAATTTTAAATGAGATGTATTTAAAGTATTTAGAGATGGAAATAACTGCACCCTAATTTTTTTTAATAAAAAGACATTAATTTCAATAATGCTTATACACTATAAGAGAGCGGCGAAACACAGATTTTATTTAATTTTATTAGTTTTAGGTACCCAAAAAATACTAAATGCAACTTATGTATTTGGAAGGGGGAGTATTAAAATTGAAGGAAGGAAATAAATGCAAATAAAAGTATTTTAATTTTAAAACTCAATTTTTTTTTAAAGAAAGATTTTTTTTAATAATAAATAATAAATTTGTACTGATCTCGGACAAGCTCACACCAATAATGCACCCTCTTTTTATTTACTTTTACCAAAAAAATACAGAAAATTAGCTGAAGCCTCTGATCTATCAGGTGAAAATTGTTCAGTTCACGCAAGTAATTCAAAAGGCAACTATTTATAGTAGAGAAATTTCAAGTTCCTGATGATTAAATATCAATAAATGCAGGATTTTAGCAATCCATTTAAAATCTGATGGCAAAAGGGATAATCAAGAACTGGTGGACTCGCTCTGTGAAGATTACTATAATCTGGTCAGTCTGCGCAGTTACCTTTTTCTGTTTCTTCCAGATGGCTCTACGGAATTCTTCTTCATCTCATCTGGACAAGGATACCAATCGGCCTACAATCTCAAGTAAATTATTATTATTATTATTATTATTATTATTATTATTATGTTTTTGTAGTTCATTAATTAATGCCAAAATTTTCAGTAGATTACGCTTGAAGGAACTTTGAAGTTATGTTTCTTGAAATTGGTAATAAAAGCGTCATATTGAAGTCAGATTGATTTTTTAATTTATTGCTTTTTTTAATTTTTTTCCCTTTTTAATACTTTCTGCTTATGGGTTTTTTTTTTCCGCCTTCATTCCTGCTTGGTTAATTAAAGGGTTTCCAGAAATGGCAAATGAGAAGAACATTTATTTACTGGGTTCATGACTGTGCTTGATCTGCAGCAGCTCTGCTTATTGGGGCAATACTTGTGCTCTCTGGATTTTCTTTTTGAGGCATAACTAAGAGAAAGGAGAGAGAATTTTGATATTTGGTTGACATTTTGTTGAGCTATTTATCGCTAGGACTTTCAATGGCAGTGGATGTGGGTGCAACCTTGTTTCCTGAAGTGAGCTTTAAATCAAGAGTTATGGTTAACATACGATAGTGCAGGCTTTCGATGGAACATTTGTGAATGAAACTTGAATGATTTGAGTGTTTTGCAGCCTCTGTGTGATATGTTGTCTAAATTTCAGACAATCTCCCCGTTAATTTAAATTATCAGGAATGATCAGTTTGTATTCTAAGGTTTCATTCTAATTGTTCAAGATTGTTTCACAAGGATTAAGGGGGCATTTAAAATTTTTAAGAGGACTTGCTCAAAATTCATGAAAGGGGTAAAGTTGGAAACAAACTTGGTTCTTCTTGGTAATCTAAAATCAACAGATTAAGTGAAACAAATTGTAGTTTGTTGAATGCAAATTAAGTTAAAACAGAGGGAGTATGTACCTTCTGGAGGTCATACCTGATTTTCCGAATTGACCTTGCAAAGTTGAAGCAACATCCTTTAAATGCTGCAATTGTGTTTACAGGATATAGTTTTTCTGGATTCAAAGTAAGTATCAAAACCAAGTGGCACCAGGGAACTAAAGTCTCCGGTTCCTATTTGCTTTAACCGACACACTTCGATTCGACATGGAAAATTGTATGCAAGAAGTTCAGCCTCAAGATGGAGACTGTCTTAGAGTTATTCTTTATTTGTATGACTGACCTCAAAACGTCCATGCACAGTATTGTTTCTCGGAGTTCTTATATGGATTGTAATATTGAAGTGAGGAGGTGAATCTCACATTTAAGATCTGATATTCTCATCACATCTCATCTTAATAGAAACAGTCATTTAACTGTACCAATTTTGTGAACCAAATGCATTGCTACCATGTTAAAGTTTCCTTGGTTTAATAGTCTGAATATCATGAGATTAAGCGTAATATACGGAATTTGGGTTCTGTAAATTGGATTATCCTAGTGCTGAAGCTCTTTTCCTTTTCCCTTTCCATTTTCTTTGTTTTATGACTTCACTTTTTACCTTTCCGTTTTCCTTTGTTTTGATTTTAGTGTTTTCTTGTTCAGAGTGAAATTTTGAAGTTCAGTATCCTGTTTACTTAACATGAATGGCAATCCAAGTTATTTTCAATGTTAAAGATGGCCTATAATTAGCATTTTGATTTGCAGCAAGTTCTTCTATTTCAAATGCTGAGCAAAGATCGAAACTGTATGCAAAAATGGAAAAAGATCTAGATGAGAATGAAGCTGCTTTTCTTAAACAAGGAGAAACATCTCAGTCTTTGTCTTTGTCAGATCTTTTTACTCTAAAGGATGGCATTGTGACGCCTGTGCTTAAGGTAAATATAATAACAGATGGACTTGAAGGAATTTTCTGAACAATTGTTTAGTACTTTTCTTAAAAAATTAAATTAATTAGTCTGAAGATGGAAGACAAACTTTTTCCTTTTTTTGTAGGTTGCAGATCCTCCCGTGCGAGCAAATGTGTTGCATTTAAGCACTCAGTTCTCTGTTCCAATATCGTGAGTTCTAGCACTTAAGCTTTACATATTTTAGCAATTTTTATGCTCTGTAAACAATGCAAGAAATCATTATGCAATTGGAAATGAATACACCTAGTCTTCTTAGTGCACTAGCCATATTCTTTAGTCTTTTTAACAATTTGTCAACAAGAAATTTTAGTAAGAACATTGAGAGTTATGCTTTTAAAAAAATAGATTGAAAGTGGGGTTGCCCCAATAACAGAGAATTGTGCTTAAAGTAGTTCCAAGAATGTGCCTAAAAGACCTTTCGGTGCTCCAGTGTTGAGCGTAGAAATAGAGAATTATCTCGAATTAAAAGGGGAAGGGGATGATGTTATAAGAATTGGAAAGAAACTATTAAAAGATATGTTATACTTAAATATAAATGAGAATATATGTTTTTAACTTTTTACTGAACACAACAGCAAAATATGATCCATGTAGCTGACCCCACATAATGGGACAACCCTATAGCTTCAAGAGTCTTTAAATTACAAATTCAATTTATATTTGGAAACTGAATGACAGAAGACAGATTCTACTTAATTCTGTGGATTCAAACTTCATTAGATAATCTAAGTACTGGCATGGGATAGAGTTTTAGAAACAAGCACATATTCTACTACTTAATGACTTAAGCTGCATCAAAACTTCAAGTTAGTAATGGAAGTTCTCTATTGACTTTAAGGTTTCGCATACCATAATCATGCGAGATAAAATTTGTATAGTGAACTCATAATTTAATTTCATATGATCAAATCCAATATTTTTAAATGTATAAATCAAAGAAATCTTGTTCTAAAAACTTGCCATATATTGTATTGGGCAAATCTTTTGGTTGAACAGATTGAATGCTCTGGGTATCATGACGTAAACACTTGATAATGTTGGTACAATCCATGAGCATATGCAAGTTCAAGATAATTTATTCAGAGCAACAGATAAAAATTACTCACTGTATTTTACAATGTCACAAAACAAAATTTACTTTATGCACGCTAGAGTATCCAACATTTTGTTACTTTTCTGACCCTTTTTGCTCATTGTGTAACTGCTTGTTCATTTTGTTACATACAGGGACGCTGTGAAGAACATTTTTTTGCCGTACTTTGAGCAAGGTAAGATGTTACTTTCACCTGTAGTCTCACATGCTTCTTTGGGCATATTAATTTTTACTTAAAATATACAATTAAAATTTCATTTCATGTCCATTTCTATACATTGTAAGGATATTGACAATTTTTTCGCTTAGCAATCTGGTTTCAGAACTCAAGTATGTACCACTTTAGCTTGTTTCACGCTTCACATCACATAGCTCCTGTCCCAGCCACAGAATCAGAGGTACTTATATATTTGGCCCTAATCTGTACATTCTCCCTCTTCTCCTATTATATCTCATTGAATCTAGAAACCTATTGATTTTTACAGATTGAAGCTGAAGTTAATGCTGTAAAAGCTGTTTCAGAGTCCATCTGTCCATTGCATAGCGTCCTAGATCGGGTGGTCTTGACCTCAACAGGTGTATTACTGGGTTGTTGGCAGGTATTTTTTTCCTTAAATCTTGTCTAAGATTTCCACTGTCTTGACCATTTTATGTCTAGAGAGGTCATATATGACATATTTTCTGTTTTCAAATGTATATGATAGAATATCGAAATAAAGAAAAGATGCAGTAAACAACGGCAAGTCTTAAGGTGGAAAAGTATTCTAGGATTGAGTAGTCAGCTAAGCAACATCCATGAAACAAAATAACTCTTTACAATTTCCTTGATTTGGAGGCTCATCTCAGTGTTGATATTGATTCATTTTCTTTCTTTGGATAGTATGATGACTATTAGTTTTTGCTTTCATTTTCTATTCTTAAATCAACTGTAGACTGCTATTTCTATATTGCAACTATGAGGTCCTTGTTTCTTGGAGGTTTAATCTATGAATAGTTTGTTGCACAAAAACTTCATTGGCTGTTTAAGTTGAAGTAGTCTCTCTCTCTCTCTCTCTCTCTCTGTCTCTGTGCATATATTGACCTTTGTTATTGTGATGCCATTTCTACGTGAAAAGAAACTGGTAGGGTGTTTTTATCTATATCTGTAATTGCTTATTCCATTTACTAAGTAGTGTTTTCAACCGATGCTTGTTGTGCTCAGGTGGTCTCTGGTGCAGATCCAGTAACTATTCGTGCTAAGTTAAAAGCTGCTCTTCCACGTGCTCCACAGAATCAGCTTGTAAGGACCAAATTGACAACTTTTGGCATACTTTCTTTTGTATCATGTTAATGAAAAGGGTGTAATGCAGATATCAAATTTGCCCAACTTCAAGCATGTGAATCTAGAAAATGACAATTGGGAAAGAAAAATAGTAAATTTATAAAATCAAACTGCTTTTCATGTTCCTTGTTTATCGGTATCACCCTTCTTTTCTCCAATTTTAAATAAATAAAAAAACAAATTGTGTGAAAATGATTTAGAAAAAAATGGCTAATCAAGCTTTTATTTTTATTTTATTTTGTGTGTGTGTGTGTGTGTGTATATATATAAATATTAACTAGTTGATGGCTTTTGGTTTCTCATGTATGATTTTCACGATAGATTGCATACTCTGATGCCCTTTAAATTTTTGTGACAGTATAATGAGGTAATGCTTCATACATCCTTTGCAAGGCTTCTTGGTCCTCCTAAAAGGTTGTCAGAGGTATGAGCAATGACTTACTGTTCGATCCAAATGGATAATATTATTCTTAGATCTGGATACGTCAAATGATGTAGTTAGTGGTTGCTTATTCCATTATTCACACTTCACTACAAAATGGAGCCTCTCCAAGCTTATATTTTTCGTCCAGTTTTAAATCTGAGTTATTAATTATATTATGACTTCTGTATTCACATCTTATTGTTTTTGTCCCGTTTCTTTTTTGTTGTACAGGACAAAAATAAGATGTCTGAACTTCAATTTTTTCATGAGCTTGTAAACCGACTAAACAACCAGATTCATGGACTGAAGGTAGTCATCTCCCTGGTGATTCGACCTCATTTTCTGTTTCAAAAAATTGGTAGAGAGCATTTCAGGCTAAGCATTTGCTTATCTATTCGGACAAGAAATAAATATTGTTTTAGGCCATGGTGTTTAACCTTAAGTCTCTCCCCCCCCCCCCCCCCCCCCCCTCTCTCTCTCTCTCTCTCTCACACACACACACACAGTTGCTCTTGCTCTCCATATTTACTTCCTAGTGTATAAATGATTCGACACTGTGAGACATGCTCATAAAAATGATTGCTTAGAAGTTAAAAGTCATATTATAGCTCCAGATACTTTCCATACTGGAAGACTCAAGTTCAACATTTGTTGCGACTTTTCATTTAGAAATGCATAGATGTTACACCGTGTGAAATTATACTGACTATACATTTAGATGCACTATAAGTGTGTAAAAAGTATGTGGTTCGTATATTTGGTGGGTCCCCAGTATAACATCGAAATAAACTAAGAAAGAATGTATCAAACTGACTTTGTACTTCATCTTCATTCTGGCAGGCCACAGTTTCAGAACTCTGGTATGTGGAAGAGTTCGACTTGCTTGCCCTTGCATTGAATGGCAAAATGAAGATCCGGGCGTTCAATTTTGGTTGTTCGCAGGCGTAATGTGTCCCGAGGTCTGTATAAACGGCTTGAATGGCACAACTTCCTTTTGTGTTCTTTGCGCATGCTCGAGCACTGTGAATAGAAAAATTATAGAGCTAGTGTAGTAAAAGTACTTGCTATGTAATTTTTGCTGATTGCTAAATTAAATGAATGTGTTGCTACAAATGCTTCTGTGTGTGAGTGTGTTGATAAGTACGACAAATTTAGCCACGTGGAATCTTTTATTTTAAATTATGTTTCATCTTGTATTTCATGATTTTCAAAGCATGCCATGTGTATAAAGTGACGTCATAAAAATCGATGGTTGTGGATTACATGAAACATAGTTTGAAATAAAGGATCCTAACTATGAATTTAGCAGGGTGCAGTTATTCAATCAAATTGAATTGGATTCAAATTCCGGCTGAACTATTCTTTGAGAAATTTTTAATTTTTTTTAGAAGAGAGAAATTGCATAATTTATACCTTTTTTGTACTTCTGTTTCTTGATTTAGTTATATGATCCGTTTTAGAATATATGGAGAGCTGCAAAAAAAGTGAAACTTAAATAATAATATTTTTGCATATTTATTGCTTTGTTTTTAATCCTTTTGGTCATTGGTGAGTAAAGTTATAATATTAGGATGAAATCAAAATCTATAAATTAAGAAAAAAAAAATATAAATATATATATATATATATATGTATGTGTATATATAGAGGTATGATAAGAAACACAATATTGAATTTCTAAGTAATGGATGGATTTCTAAGTATTGGATCGTAACATTTTCAAAATTCCTTCTCCATAAGTGAGAAGTGATATAAATGTAACTCCAATGGGCTCAAGCCCAACACCACTTATTAAATCTCAAAATTCAACAAACCAAGTCCAAAATATATTTTCTTATTAAATCTCAAAATCCAACAAACCAAGTCCAAAATAAACAAATAAGAGCATCAAAATAAATAAGAACTAATACTTCTTTTTCATCTTAGGATCTTGAGGTTCCATAAAATCCAAAGCAATCTCACCGCCATCATTCTCCCCTTTTAAGAGAAGATTCACCATCGAATCTATGTGAATCTCATCGCTTGAAGAACTCTCATTGTTGTTTAGAACAAGTTGCTTGACTTTAAATATGTTTGACGTCTTCATGTGGCTAAGCAACTTTAGGCGGTAAGCATTGGGGTTGATCTTCTTCACAATCTCTGTGGGGCCAATCTTACGAGTAGAGAGTTTATTATATTCATGTGTTGGGTAACTGTCCTTTGTCAACACTGCCCACACATAATCATTGACATTATAATCTACATGACAACGACGATGGTCTGCAACCGCCTTGTAGGCATTGTTGGACGCCTGCAAATATGCCTGAGTTACCGAATGGAACTGTTGGAGGTCGGCAACAAGCTTGATAGCGCGACACTTAGATGATACACGGGATGGGAGCTGGAGAAGCTCCACTGGCACACGTGGAAAGAGGCTGAAGACTACATCAAATGGAGCATAACCTATGTAGTGGTTTGGGCGAAGTTATGAGCAAACTCTGCTTGACTCAACTTCATATCCCATGATTTCAAGTTGGAACCCACCAAGCAATGTAGTAAATTACCAAGTGATCTATTCACGATCTCGTCTGCCCATTAGTTTGTGGATGATAAGCACTGTTGAAGTCAAGGCGTGTGTTCACCATACCCCATAAACTGCACCAAAAATGACTCACAAAGCGAGTGTCACGATCAGACACTATAGAGATGGGTAACCCATGAATACGATACAAATCCCGGAAAAAGAGTTGAGCAACATGAACGGCGTCTGATGTGCGCTTGCATGGAATGAAATAGACCATTTTAGAAAAACAGTCGACCACCACAAGAATAGAGTTTAAACCACATTGGGTGTGAGGAAGACCCAATACAAAATTCATGTTGATGTTAGACTACAACTGAGAAAGTACTGGTAACCTGCTTATTTGTTGTCCCCTTAAATACTTGACACGTACAACACCGAGCAGCATAATGTGTCACATCACAACAAAGAGAGGGCCGAAAATATGTTCGCCTCACTAAATCAATAGAACGATCACATCCTACGTGACCCGCCCCATGCAATTCTTCAACCAAATGAAGGCGCAAACTTTGTTGAGCTGTACACAGTAACTAGCCCTCGAAGAGAAAACCATCCACCAATATAAAATCATTGAGAACCCTAGATATCATGCAAGATAAAAGTGGACCAAAGTACAGATTTGAAGCATAAGATTGCAAAATGAATAAAAAACAACCACTTGTAGGCGTAGATCTATGAGCAACAGATGATGGTGACTAAGAGCATCAACAACTTTGTTCGAAGCCCCCGAACAATTCTTCACTCCAAAATTAAGTTGTTGAAGAAAAGCAGCCCAAGATGCGTGACATGGAAACACCGAATCTTGATCATTAATATGCTTCAAGGCATCATGATCAATAAATAAGATGAATTACCTTTGGTATAAATAATGACTTCTAGTAGCACAGCGCCTATACCACCGCATAGAACTCCATATCATAGGCGTTGACTCCTAACCATGTTTAATTTCTCACTTAAGAAAGTAACCGGTCAACCCTCTAGGCTTAGAACAACCTCCATACCCACTTTTAGTGCATCACAAAAAAGATTGAAAGGCACATCAAAATTTAGTAGAATAAGCAATGGAGTAGAAGATAACTTTTTCTTGATCAGCTCGAAGGCGAAGGCGGCCTTCGGTGCCCAAGCAAAGGACTTACCCTTCATACAGTCAGTCATGGGTGCCATGATTATACTGGATGAGGAAACTGACGGTCAAAAGATGTCAATCCATGAAAACTTTGTGCTTCTATGATTGTAGAAAGAGTAGGCCAAGACTGGATAGCCTGAACCTTCAAATTAATAACATAAATACTGTGTGAGGAGATACGATACCCCAAAAACAACATTCTATCAACCATAAAAACACACTTCTTTGGCGCTGCAAAGAATATATTAGCCTGTAAAATAAGGAGAACATAATGCAAATGCTCAATATAGGCCTCCACGGAAGCATTGTACACCAGAATATAGTCGAAATAGACCACAAGACATGTGTTATCAACGAACGTAGACCCTGATTCATGACACACATGACCGTACTTGAGGTATTACATAACCTGAAAGGCATCACCATCCACTCAAACAATCCTTCCCTGATCTTGAAAACAGTCTTCCATTCATCACCAAGTCGAATTTGTGATGATGCCCACTGCGAAGATCAAGTTTGCTAAAAACAAGACCACATAATTGATCCAATAAATCATCCAACAGCGTTATCGAAAGTGGAATCGAATGGTAATCTTGTTGATAGCTCGACTATCAACACACATGCTCCAAGTATTATCCTTTTAGGAATGAGAAGGGGGGGGGGGGGGGTGGGGGTGGGGTACAACACAGGGGCTACTGCTCTGATGAACATACCATGGCGCAATTCTTCATGCTCAATATGATTCATAAGGTAGTGAGCCCGCTTTGGCAAAGATGCCCTAAGAAGTAAGTCTATGTGATGTTGAATGTCACTAAGGGGTGGCAACCCTTCAAGAGGATCCGTAGGGAACACATTTGCAAATTCAATCAACAAAGGCACAACAACAAAAGGCTTTTGAAAAGTACCAATATCATGATGCATGAGCATAAGCAAAAAACTAGTCTCAATAAACTCATGCCCAAATTTACGTTGACCCAATAACATAAGAGTATTATCGGACGATAGGGTAGGACAAGGAGAAGGATGCAAAATAATACGAGTGCCCTTAGATCTAAAATTGAAAGTATTAAGACGGCCATTATGCATTACTACTACTACTACTACTACTACTACTACTACTACTACTACTACTAGTTTTTCGCTCGTGCAATGCATGGGATGTAATATATTTTATTATAAAAACGTACTTAAGCTATTAAATTATGTCAATTATCTTTATATATAATACTATATTTCTAAAGTTAGATTTATTATATAATAAATTGTACGATATTTTGAAATAGATTTTTTACTGTGCCCGAAATAAATATAAATATTTTAACTCACTAAAAACTATTGATGTAAACAAAAAATTATAATACTATATTAATTAATAGTATAACTTTTTATTTTTATAAAAAAAATTATATATATTTTTGTAGATAAAATTCATATAAAAATTAATATATTATTTATTCATACCCAACACACATATCAAAATTTAAAATATTATACTTTAATTCATACAAAATTATATTTCATTCATATATTTTTGTTGATAAAATTCATATAAAAATTAATATATTATTTATTCATATCCAACACATATATCAAAATTTTAAAAATTATAATTCAATTCATACAAAATTATATTTCATTCATAAAAATTATATTCCATGCTTTAAATATAATTATTTATTTCAAAATATAATATCGATGTCAAATTTCACAAAAAGAATATTAATTTGATATATTATATATTAAAAAAAATATAAAACATAAAAGTTATTTAAAGTTTAAAATTTGAGTGAAAATAAAAGTAGAAGAGAGAAAAGAAAAAGTTGAAAACGTCAATTAATTGTGAAACACGTGTAAAAAAAAATCTCACTATTCTTCCTTTATATAGAGTATAGATTATTATTATTATTATTATTATTACTATTATTATTATTATTATTATTATTATTATTATTATTATTATTATTATATACTACTCCTAATATTCCTTCCAACTCCAAATGGGTCCTAATAATAATTTTGAGTTAGAAGTAGAATTTTACTAATATTTTTTTCATTCTAAAAATAGAGTCATGTTTGCTAATTGTGTAATTTTTATTTTCGTTAAATGGTCAATCTCTCAAAAATCATAAATTCGTTCATATACAAATTTTTTAAAATTATAAATTTGCACTTATATAAATATTTTTATTCATAAATTAATTTATTCAATTATATATAATTTGTATGTAAAATAAAATAATGTTTAATTTTTTTATTAATAAAATTAAATCTGGATTTTTTGAAATAAGGATCTTATTTTGGAAAAAAATGTTTTTAAGACGAGTAGTATTTTAGGGACGGAGGAAGTATGGAATATAGAATTTGCCGATTATGGTCCAATGATGGAAGGTGAAAAATAAAGCTGACATGGAGGGATAGAACAGTCAAAGCACGTGGAACAGCTGAAGCCTGAACGTGGTTCCTCGTACTAAACGACAAAAGACATATCCTCCGTGGCACCCATCTAACCTCATCCTCATTCATCCTCCCCTACTTGCAGGTGCCCGCCACACGCTCTACCCACCCACCCCACCCCCAGTACTGTTTCCCTGAGCAAAATACAATTCCGAATAGCTATTGTGAAAATTCATACATCTTCGGCGAAGCTAGATCATTGACTTTGAAGGAAGTTAGATATACGTAAGTTCTTGTTCATCAATTTCTGTAAAAAATTTCTTTTTTTTATTAATATGATTCTTGTATATTAATGGGTGTTTTATGCGAGAAAATATGATCTCCATGGTTGGATTTTACCATGGTAATGATTTCCATTATGAGTGTTGTTGTTGGTTTTAATTCTTGTTTATGTACGCTAATTCAGTTTTACATGTGAAAGTGTCCGGAATAAGCAACGGGAAAAATAATCTGGTTATATTACATGTGAGATGAAGATGAGTGTTTGCTCCATTAAGAACAGATGCAGTTTTTTTTTTTTTTTTTCTTTCCAATTATACTTCAGCATTTACATGTGTTCCAGTCATTTTACATCGAGTCTGTTTGGAAAAAAAAGGGGTTTTATGAAAAGAGAATGTTTATTCTGAATCTGTTTGGGAAAAAGGGAGGTTTAATGAAGATATAATTTTTATTCTGTGCTATCTAACAGTAACAAAATTATTGCAGAACCAATGGATACTGTTTTTCTTCATCTTTAACTAATTCCCTTTTGCTATTTCGTCTTATTTGAGAAGATATCATGATGCTTCTGAGATCTAGAAACATTACTAGACTAATGAAGAACGGGATGCATTATCCACCTGGTTGTGTGGTGATTTATTATATCGATATGGCCATCGCCCTTCTTCTTTTTTTTTTTTTTTTTTCTTTTTTTCTTTGTGGGATTTTATGAATTGATTTCCTAATTATGTTGGATGACTTTGATTTCTGGTATTAAATAGATGTGGAGTGTTTACTGTCACTGTTCTTTAAGAGTCCCTCAGCCCTGATTTCACATTTAATTTGGATGTTAATGTGACAGGAAAGTGTAGATGCAACGTGGTATTGCTCCAATTGATAAGTCTAAAATGGCAATGGAGACATCAACCAGTGGGTAAGTGCTTTTTAACACCGTGGATGGAATTATTCTCTCCATTCCAATGGCTTAACCGTATAAAAGCATATTCTTTCTTTCTGTGTGCGTGTGTATGTGTTTGTGTTTCTTTTTTTCCCTCAATTTAGTAGTTTGATTGTGAAAGATTGGCATTGGGAGGAAATAAGTTGCTTTGGCGTTTCTGTCATTTTCATGTCTTCCTTTCTGCATATTTAATAATGAGAATTTGATGCAGATGTATAAGTATGAGGTTATTGTTTCTTTGATTTGCATATATATATATATATATATATATATATATATATATATGTCTAGAAAGACTCCTTTTTTGGGACGGGAGGGAGTAAAGAGTTCTCGTTTTGATAAGGTTATTAAGGTAATACTGTTTAAGTGAAAGACATGACCGTTTGTTTAGCTTTGATGTATGAGATCTTAACACAGTAGAACAAATTACTGTCAAATAAATCCATGACAAGAAAGCAATAATCCTAGTTATTGTGGGATTGCTGTAAGGAGCGATGTGTATTATCTTATCAACTGATATGAACATGATTTAGGCAGCAAGTGTGAGTTAAAGAAACAAATTGTAATTTATCTTTATGACCTTAGCACTTTAGTTTCTTCCATAATACTTGAATGAGCTTGTATAAGCACCTTCGGAGATATTGAAATGTGTCCCAACACTTTGGATGGTTGATGGACAATCTTCATCATCCGTGATTTTCTTTTTGGCTTACTTTGTCAATTACCTGAACTTCTTATGATCCCAATTGATATTTTTATTACATTCACTGTTTGTTATTATTTATGCTTTTAAAGATTGTTCTTATGCAATGACTGTTTCCCCAACTAAAACACCCCAACTAAAACAATCATGCACCGTATTTTTGTTTTCAAGATTCTTACATTGTGGAAAAACAAATATTAGTTTTCTAATTTGGAGCTATGGAGTCTTTCATATTTCATCCTACCTCATAAAGCTCTCCTTTCAGGGATCATTCTACCAAGAAGAACCATGGGAAAATTCCTAAAAGCATTCACAAGGCTGAGAGAGAGAAGATGAAGCGCGAACATCTGAACGAGCTGTTTCTTGCTTTAGCAAATTCTTTAGGTATCAAACAAACTTTCCGAGCAATTCTTGTGTATAACATTGTTTCAATGTGGGATGAAAAAACAGAAAATCCCATATATTATGTGCCTCAAAGACATTTAATGGGACCTTTTACGCTGTATGATTTAATGAGACATTAACTTCACATGCAAATTCCTAAATAGATTTGTTTCTTTCAGAACTATCTGAACAGAACAACGGTAAGGCATCCTTATTGATTGAAGCCACTCGAATGGTAAAGGACACGCTGGCTCAGATCGAGTGCCTCAAGAAAGAGCACACTGCTTTGTTGTCTGAGTCCCAATATGTAAGTCTATCAACAACAATTCTCTCTCTCTCTCTCTCTCTCTCTCTCTCTCTCTCTCTCTCTGTGAATGATGATATCTGGCCATCCGGTGACCTAATTACATGATACCTTAAACTTTCTTAACCACATATCATATATTGAATCTTATGTCAATGCATGATCTATTGACCTGCAATCCTCTTCATTTATATTTAAGATAACTGTGGAGAAGAACGAGCTAAAAGATGAAAACTCTGCATTAGAGGGCGAAATCAATAAACTGCAGACCGAGATCAACTCTAAAGTATCCGAGTTGCAACTAGACCTGAATATAAGTCCTCCCAAGTCTCATGACCAAGAGCCGGCATTGCATACCAGTGATGCTCCCGTATTTCCCACACACGGACAAATTGTAAGCCCTTTAAATCTTGGTGCCTTCTACTCCAACGTTCAAGCTTATGCTCATGTTGGAAATGAACAGGCTGCATCTAAGCATATTCCCGAGGTGCGCAAACCACATGCTCGGTACCCTACTCCATCCGATAATTGGCCATCACAAGTTCTAGAAAAGTAGCCTGATTTAGAAAAAGATGTTCATCGACTTGGTTATAGAAATAGTGATGCTTAAAATTGCATCCTGCACTTTTGTTCCGATATATGTATGTATATTTCAGTTCTGCTTAGTGGTGATTGTATTCATTAGATTCAATGTAGAACTGGGAATAACAATGTAGTATGGTTTTATTTTTAGTGATAAACCCAACGAGGAGTTCTATAGTAATTTTGGGGTGATGATCCAATTCGAATATTATTCCATATGTTTGGAGCTGGTAAAAATGATTCGTGGACTGGGTTGAACTATAGATCTAGTGTTCCAAAATACTATCGGACATTTCACTATCCTATGGACCAATATTTAGCGATTAAATAGAAATTTGGCTCGGTCCGAACTTTATAATTGACTTACGGACGTGTGTTGAGTCGGACAGCTCTACAGATGCTGCAACATTTTTTGTTATAATAACATCAATTCATGAAATATGATTATTGATGACATATTGTTTATTCCATATATATCGGTGTAATTGTAACATGAAATGTTGCACTATATTTAAAGTGGTGATGAGCGGTATTCTTCATTTCACATAATAATTTATGATGTATTATTTATACACGTATTATGTATTGTATAATTATTTTGACATAGTAAATAACGTGGGTGTACCATCCAAATAAAAAACACGTGACATCAAACATGTCGGACAATAAATTTATCGAAAAAAAAAATTCCCAATTCGACGCGTGCACATGCAATTATCCAATGATATTTCGAGTTCCGACTAAAAGATGATCAAATTCTAACAGAAAATGAATAAAAAACTGATTTTGGAACAACACTTAAATTACCCAGCAAGTTATGTTACTTGCTTGGGTGCCAAATATTGAATGCATGGTGGTATTTATAATGAATCAACGGTATGTGCTTGTGTGTTGTCGTTCGTGCTCACGCTGCACACTTATGCTGGCAGCTGATTTCCCAATTAAGTAAAGTGATAATATCGCAAAACATTATCATAAAAGATGCATGCTGAAAATTGCATGTCAGCGAAGAATTCTTGGCTTTATCATAGTGATTATAGCTTTTGCTGCTATATTACGAACGACAACGCCGCCCATCTGCTTTCTTCCCCTTTCTACTTTACTTGTTATTCCCTTCGAATCAAACTAAATTTTAGCCAACTTTCCCAGTTTCTTATTCACGCCTCTTCACTTTCATGTTTTTGCTGTCTCTTAACTTCAAAATCGCAGTTTGTCGGAAGGGAAGACTTGGCCGGAATATGAGGCCCTCTGCAGCCGAAAGCTTCCTCATAGTGCTGGGAGAAAATCTCGACGTCATTGCTGGGTTAACTTTTCTTTAGTTCTTTCTTTTCTTCTACTTCTGCTCAAATTCTGAAAGTCACTGTGGGTTTTAGTTTTTCTATGTAGAAATTATGCGATATTCCACATAGACTGTAAGATTCGAATTAGGAAATAGAGCTGGTAAACTGGGCCTGGTCGGAATGGCTGGGCTATATTATTCTTCTAGGTCTGCAATGCAATTGGGACATTTGATTTGATTTGATTTATGTGATTTTTGGATGTTGCAGGCCCGTGGTTACTCTGGTTTATCCCATGTAAGTAGTTTTGCTATTTCTTCACTCTTAATTTCAGTATTGAAATATGCTTTTATTGGAACTTACTAGTTCTGTGCGCAATTCTTTGAGTGTGACTCGAGTTGATTGATGATGGTGGGTTTTCGAATTCATGAGCAGGTATGCTTCGATTAGGGCGATCGAGACAAGATCAGCTGTTGATGATCAGCAATGGCTTACCTACTGGGTTCTTTACTCTATGATTACTCTTTTTGAGCTAACCTTTTCAAAGCTTATTGAGTGGTATGTTATTTGTGTTGATCATGCTTCTTTAAAAGCACAATCTACGCTATTGGAATCACAAAAATGAATTTAGTCAACCTCAATATTTATCGAGAATAGTTTTACAGTATCGCGCAAGCGCATTGCACATGATTCCGGACTTATTGTCTTTATTCGTGCTAGGCTTCCTTTCTGGTCATATGCAAAGCTGATCTTCACCTGCTGGTTGGTAATACCATTCTTCAGCGGAGCTGCTCGTGTCTATAAGCACATTGTGAGACCGTACTTAGTCACCCGAGAGAAAACAGTCGACATATGGTATGTTCCAGGTGTGAAGGAGGTCGTCAGAAAGCAGGACGACATTGTAATAGCTGCAGAAAAATACATGCAAGAAAATGGGCCTCAAGCGTTTGAGAAGTTGATTCATAAGGTATGTCGTAACCTCTACATAATCATCTTACTGCAACTAGTTATGGCAAAAGTTGAGCTGGCTCCAAAATTGGCTTCATTAAAGCTCGATCATGTTTGATTTTGTCAGCTCGTAACCTCATGTCAAACTTGTAAAATCTAATTTTCTAAACTTGGTACTTTAGTTTGAAATTAAAGGGTTAGTTGAACAAAAACTTCTAAACTACGTGTGTTTGTGCATTTTGTTTTTCTTAAAAGTGCATAAACAAGCATAGTTTGGTGGATTCAGTGCAATTAAATCAAAATTTAACTAGAAAAATTAATAAATTTATTTGCTTAAAATAAAAATTTAACTGAGCATCATAAACAAAATTAATTTTTAATTTATGTTCGCCAACTTAATCTACCTCATTCAGTCCATCTTGAGTTGGTTATAAGAGCTTAAACTACTTGATTGTAAAATAAGTTAAATTAAAATTGCCCAACGTTCAACACATCTCAACTCATTACAATCTACTATTTCAGTTTGTTTTGCTTTGAGCTTCATTTAATTAACTTTAAAATGCAGAGTAATAGGGACCCAATGACGAGGATTAACAGCTTCACAAATGATTACACCTTCTACGATGACAATTACAAATATGAGGATGACCGCAGGTATTAATTATTGTTTCTTTTAAATGTTTTGAACATATTGTGAAATAGCAAGTTTCTGTTGTAACAATAAAGTGCATTACACAGAGTGTTGTGTTTAACAATCTATTATTGAGATTTGTTTGTGATGATATTTCCTATTTGTTGTTATTGGTTGAAATGTTTTTTATTCACTTAGAGATTTTTTTTTTTTTTTTTTTTTTTTTTTGTTTATGTGAAATATGTAATTCTACTTTTGCATATGAAGAATCATTTCTGTTGTGAATCAATTTTTTTTTACACTGTATGTTTTGAACATATCATTTTTTTAGCAAAAAGTATACCTTCTTATGAAAAATATTTTAAGATTTTCATTAAATATTTTTATCATTATTCAAAGTGAAAGGTAAAATTCCTAACATTATAAAAGAAATCTTATTCTTTAGCTAAAAATGTGTTACTTTTTAGTAAAGAATTATTATATTCGATATGCACAAAATAAATTCATCTACGGGCAACACCATCGATCAGATTCTTGAGTTTAAAAATCTTACACAAATTTAGATTCATACAACTATGGCACAAAAGGTACACTCACTGTGAAAATAACTATTCTCCAAAATAAGCATGAAAAAGGGGAAGAAGCAGCAGCTAGAAAGGGCTTGAGCAACATCCCGCAATAAGAGAACAAAAAAAAGATTATAAATTGTGAACCCAGTAGTGTGTTAGTGATCTCGCCCCCAAAGTTCCAGCAAATACGAGTCTCTCCTCTTTCACGTTCGGGAGCAAGGCTAGCAATAAATATGTTCCAAAGGGCCACTATTAAGAAGACCCATTCGATTACTATCCAATTATAAAACGTCAGAAATAACCACATAAAGTGCTGTTATATACCAACCTACGGAATTGTCAACGCAAATCTATAACAAGGAAATAAAAGACAAGGGAGAAGCTGCAATTTAAGTTTGCCTTTTTATTATACTAAATTATTGGAATAACAAGTTTCAGCATACTGGCGACAAGAAACAGAACAATAAATTTGGTACAAGAAACCTCTTTGCAATAGCATACCGTCATGATGTTCTGCATGTCACATAAAATGAAATGAAGATCTCTCTTGCCCAGACTGTCGAATTCTATGCTCTTTGCTCAACATAAGAACCAGAAAGTCCAGAAGTTCCGAGGACTGTAACCTGCGTTGTATTTAAAAGAATAAAAAAATTAAAGAAAATATAAAATCATCAAGCAGACAGAACAGAAAACGTTTTTTGAAGCTACATGATGTCAATTCTTGTTCAGAAAGCAGCACCATCTTTTTTCTGAAAACTCAAAAGTTCACTTATTACAGTGAGTATTACATATACATATATATATATATATATAATTTATTACAATTATACCAAGAGACACTATTCTTTCAATTGGATCATTCCTGATTTATACTTTCTGATCATTTAGGGATTGTCCCTGGACTCCAACAAAACGAACATGTCATATACAAAACTACGTTGAAGACAAGTTGATGTGTGTCATCCAAACACAATTATTCAAAGATGCAATTTACTAAACACAATTTACCAATGCTTAGCCATAGAACGCAATGTGATGAAATTACCCTAAATTATTATGCAAAAGAAACTATACCTTCCCCCAGTCAGCATCAAGGCCTCCACACCTCATTTTCAAGTATATCATCTTCGTTCCCAACTCCATTTCCACTTTCTTCTTCAAATAACTCTCTTCAGGCCCAAATGCAGCCAGATACGCAGCATATCTATCAAAGATTGTCTGCAATGCCTTACTATATTCTTCTGGAAGTGGTTTTACATTCTGCCAAAAAGATCAATTATCGGATGCAACCAAAGAACACATTGGAACAAAACCAAAAACAATGATCACATCCATGTTACCTCGCCACTAAGCCCAATAGCATCATCCATTTCCATTTTAAGTTGCATGACAATCCCTGAAAACTCCTCAACAGCCTCTGCTGCTCGGAAGACATTTTTCAGGACATCCTGTGCAGCCTTGTCCTCAGTACTCTTGGACAATGCCTTAGTTGCATCACCAATGACTGATGGGGAGAGCTTATCCCAGTTTGTCGCCATTAAGTCCTTGAAAGCACGTTCAATCTGTGGATCTTTGATATCAGGAACATGGGAAACATCTTCGCTGAAATAGCGGGTATTCCCAAGGCACCATGTGTAAGCATGCTGGAAATCTACAGGAAAAAATATAAAAAGGACATGAATCTTTTCAATGGTTAGACATGAAACAGCTTAGGATGACATAGCATAATTGAAGGAAAACACATATATCAACAACTAAATTTGAACAAGATCTCGTTAAGTAGTAGGCAAGGACAATCAGAACTCATTCATTGTTTATTACCCATGTTATCAGCAAGATGTATATAGCTTACAACAATCTGAAACATTACAACACGTACAATCAGTGTCAACCCAATATCACATAAACTTTAGCTTGCTACTCTTGATCAACCCACGATCCCTAAATCAAAGCAGGAAAGCAGGAAATAAGTCAATTATTCGAACTAAGGATGGAAGTAGGAATAGTCCTTTTCTTCCCCTTTCCAATCCATTCTAAGATAAATTATTAATAAAAGCATATACAAAAATCAAAACTGAGGGTACAAAGCTTTTTCACATATCAATCTTTGGTATATCATCAAATGCAACTTCTATGGAAGCAGTCATTAAATATGTATACATCTATAGTTATCTATGTTATTTTCCATTCACTTTTAGAACCAATATTTAGCTTACTAGTCATGATCTACCCACAATCCCTAAATCAAAAAAAAAAAGGAAAGCAGGAAATATGTCAACTATTCAAACGAAAATATGTCAACTATTCAAACGAACAATGGAACTATGGAAGCAGAAAAAGTCCTTTTCTTCCCCTTTCCAATCCATTCTAAGATAAATCACTAATAAAAGCATATACAAAAATCAACTCTGAGGGTACAAAGCTTTCCCCCTTATCAATCTTTGGTAGATCGTCAAATGCAACTTCTTCTATGGAAGCAGTCATTAAATATGAGTACATCTAAAGTTATTTATGGTATTTTCCAATTCCCTTTTCCTTTTAGACAGAATTAGAACCAATATGACCAGAAACTTTATGGTTTCATTAATTTCACATCACATGCTGAAATTCTGTTAAGAGTTACCCCAATTCCATCTCCATTCCATGATAATTCATTAATAACAAAGATATACAAAAATAATAAACAGAGGGTTTATAACGCTTTCTCCCCATATTGATCTTTGGAAGATTGAAATGCAACACCACTTATAAGAGAGCAGTCATTGAGAATGCATACGTTTAAAATTACCAACGCTATACTCCTCTTTTCCCTTTCCTTTTACTAGATAGAATAAGGAGCAACGACTGGAAAGTCCATAGTTCCATTAACATCATAAGATAAACAGGTTAGGTGCTTTAGCTTTTGCTTTACTGACAAGAAATAATCCAGCTCCAGCTCAATCTCCATATTCAATTGTGAATCAAATTTATGGTTTTTTTATCAACCTACATTTAAACTCATCGGTCGAAGTCCTAAAACCCTATTGTATCTGTTACTGGAATAAACGCAATCAGAGCTCAGAGTCAGACTCAAATTGCCAAATTGCCGCAAAAAATCAGAGTTCATTCGCGAAATATAATACAAAATATAGAAAAGTAAATAAGAGATCAACAGCAGCAAAGCAATATATCTATTGTTCATATCGAGAGATAACCACTATTCCACATATCTTATAAAGATTAGTAGAAAACACAGAAACCTAAAAACAAAATAAATTACTTTGATTAGGAGAAGTAGCGGCGATTGAAGGGGATGAAAAATGGAGGTGGCGGATATGGTGGTTGACGGGGGCGACGCTGGCGACTGTGGTGGAGGACGATAAAACTTGAGATCTGCGGAAGATTGACCGGCACAATGATCTCATCAGCACCATTCTCTCCATTTTTTTCCTATAAACTTTCCTATACGCTCTGCTCGGCGATTGACTGTAGGCCTTATCAAGCTATTGAAATTGGATTGATTTCGACAGTTCTTTCATCGAGGAATTCTAGTATTTATTCTGTTTCTCTCTGTTCACTATTTTAATTTTTTTTTTTTTTTTTGTATTGTGAATAGCATTTGTAACAATTTAACCCTCCGAAAACCTAGATATTAGATTATGCTACCTAAACTTCTTTTTGTATATATATTTTACCATAATATAGATGTATATTTGACATTTTGTTATTATTAGATTTTTTAGTTGACTAGTAATTTGCGATCGAACACCTGACTATAATTAATTTGTAAGACAGTTATTAGGTTATTGATATCATTACTAAAATATAAAAAATCTATAATAACGTGATACTATTTTTTTTATTGACGTTTGTTTTAAAAATATATATGTATTCAATAAAAATAGAAATATTGGTATATAGTTTGATTTTGCAGAGAATAATAGAGCAATTTTCAATCTCGGCATTCATTCACTACATGTACAATACCTACAACATCATTATAGTACATGCATGATAATTATAAAATAAAAAACGAGATGAAATACCATTCTATGCTAGAAAGCCAAAGTAAACTAGTGGCAATTACGATTTATCATCAAAGCCAATTAATAAGACCAGATTTCCTTAGAAGTGCCAAAACTGCAGAAGTTCTCATCATATATTGTAGCACAAAGTGTCACCACAAGTTTTTCACCACATGATTTCCACATGTTACTTTGAGTTAGTGCTCCGCGACCATTGGAGAAATCAATTTCACTCATCATTGACTGATTGAGAGACGATTTCTTGAGCTTCTGCAAGGGCATCCTCTTTCTCATCTGCAGCATACAATATCTTCTTTACTGCCACAGCCATCTGCAAGAAATGAGAGAGATCCAATTTAAAAAAAAAAACTGGGAAGTACGATGACCCAAAATTTACATTTTTGCTAGCACAAAAATGCAGTCTGTTTAGTTTCTAGTATCAAACTCAATTAGTGCAGAGAAATTCTTACCGGTACATTTTCTACCTCAGGAGTCTGACAAAGCACCTCTACATCGCGTAATTTGGCAAAGTAGAAGTCTCTTTCTTTTTCCAATAGCTCAACAGAAAGCTTGAGATCTGTAACCTGGGTATTTAGTAATGCCATCAAACCAAGCATTAAATCAGTGTAAAAAAGTAAGCAGTGTGGCAAAACTAAGTTTACTGTGTGCCCGATGTAAATAGTAGTACTAATCAAGCAAGCATAGAGAGTTGATTACAAAGTCTCGTCGAGCTGAAAAATGCAAAGAGACGACTATCAAAATGTTCTAGAAGTCCTAAACGGACAGCAGTAATGGTCGATCATAGAAGAAACCAGGGATAAAGATGTACTGGACATATGAGACTGACAGAAAAAGATGCATGTACATATTTTTCAGTGAAAACAGAAAATGAAATTCATTTAAACAACAGAACAGAACTCGATTGATTATATTTAATAAATCCTCTCATCCGATGTTTGACAAATATGATGTGGGGCCACACTAGATAATCAGTCCAACATCATATCTTGTAATCAACTGATAAGTGGTCACCCAACGGTTCGCCTGACAACTTATCAAGCCACGCCCATGTGGATTTTCTCCTTCTAATCCTTTAACCCAAATAAAATATTAAAACCCCATACTATATCCCTATATTTCAATCCATCAACAAACTTAAAGTTGAGTCAGATTACATAATCCATAAATAGTGCAACCCTGTATGCAATCAATCGTACCATTCCTGTCTCCGAAACCAAACAAGCCCTAAGATATAAACTGAAGCTGATAATTAAGGGCCCGTAGTGACTTTCTAGAAAATCACATTTCACAAACAAGTCTAGCTATATTACCTCCTTAGTCAAAGCTTGAATCTCCAATGACGAATCGGGCCCCGACTTCCCTAGTTTGGCACCTGAAAATAAAAAAACTATATCAGACAAGAATGATAGAATATATTTAGAAAGAAAAAAAGTAAAAAATAGAGGTATCACTTGTGCTTCTTCTAAGAGGCGCAGAATCTTCTTCACATGAGCCAGAGTTGACAGTGTTATTCGTTTGTAATGACTTAAAGCTCCTCTGAGAACCCTTGATGCTTCTATCCTTTCCACCTTTAGTTCTACGCTCAACAGGATTGTAATTCCTGGGAAACATGAACGGTAGAAAACACATGAAATTCGGTAATTGAGACTCGGTTAAGGCAAGGTTAGAACAAGTACTTGAAGGAGGTATTACTCATTCATTATGCCACCATTTACAGAATCACAATAGCGTTTCAGCCATTGCAGAAACTCCAAGTTGTCTAATGGTCTCGCTTTGACAAGTCTGTTAACCTCGATATGCTGCAACAGTTATGAAAATAAAAAAGGAAAGAGAAATGTGATTGCATATTCACATAGTCAATGCAGGCACAATATCTCATGTTAATTATCGTTTTTGTGGGATGTTTATGGGGGGGGGGGGGGCACACACGCACGCACACGAGAGAGAGAGAGAGAGATCACACTAAATTTGCAGCTCATTGTATCTATAAAGTCAGTGAGCAAAATTTCAGTGAAACAACTGAAGAAGGATAGCTAATCGAGCATTAAAGTTATATCATTTTACACTATTTTTCCAGGTAAGCAGCTTATTATAAAAACATAACATAAGGCAAGACTTATACACCAATTAAACAAAGGGAGAAAGGTTAAATGAGGCTTATCATAGTAGAAATGGTGCTAGGAAGAAGTTTTTTCATAGAAGCACTCCTAGAATGGCTTAATAAAATAAATAAGAACAGAGATGTGGAGAGCAACAATTTTACCTTGTCAATTTTGAGTTTGTTAAAAACATCCTGAAGTACTTTGTAATTCTGGATGTAATCGTATTCAGTCTTGCCTTCAAAGTTCACCTACAATAAAATGATGTCAGTAATGCCTCAACATTAGCACAATACTAAATACAAAAAAATTAATATTGAAGTTGTCACCTTGTGCATGGGAACAACTCCAGGGTAAGTCATATCCATCATCTGACATTGCACAGCCCCAGATGCAGCCTAAATCAATGATTTTAATGAGAAATGTAGTATAATATCGATCATACTTGATTCTTCAATCAACAATGTTCGACAAACAGCACTAAAAAGCAATCTCATGTGTACATATATACATAAGTATTCTATTGCATGTATGTATAGGTTCTTCTGTTATTCAAATTATTACATATATTGATGTTTCATATAAGCTTCAGTAAAGTAATTGGGTCTTGCTTCTAATCGTTAGTGCAATAATCAAGCACGGTCTTCACAAGAATGGATGATGCTGCCACTACTATATGATCTGTCAAATTCTCCATTTAAAGATACCTATAAACAGATAACTCACACAAATCATGCACTCTGATAACCCCTATTCCCATTAAGAAATTGTTGACAAGATAATGCACAATAAGTCCCCAAATCATTTGTATTATTTGGCATGTAGTTACATTGAATAGTGAAACTACTGCCTGCCGTTGCTAACATATGCTAAAAATTCATGAAGCTGATAAGCAGTGCAGAAGAAAATGGTACAAAATCCCATGAAAATTTGAACTTTGATAATTTCAAATATTAGTTCAAGATTGAAAATAACGCTAAAGATTCCAATAGAACACTCTCGGACTAGCAATCTATTCGATATAATCACCAGCTTAGACACCAAACGAATACATTGGCCAGCAAGCAGGTCCCATGGCAACCAAAAAACATAAGAAATTTCAGCAAATGCACCCTTATTCGTAAAGAAACAGAAACTTGATTTGAAATTCAGAATAAATTTAATAAAATTTAAAATTTTCATGGAACTAATAGAGAATATATAATGGTCTCAACACCCCCAGCGTACCCAGGAAAAAGAGCCTTATAGAGCCCATTGTTAAACAAAAAAATGAAGATAAATCGATTAATTACTCTTTATGAGATAAATTAGAAATTTCTACCAGCATACTCGTAGATTAGATAAGAATCACATATTGCCACATTGTGTTTAGAAAAACCCATTAAAAAAAAAAAAAAAAAAACACACACACACACACACACACAGACACAAAATCCAAAGTAACGAAAGGGGAAATGAGTCTTACCTCCTCAATGCGAGAGAGATTAAGCTGAAGCCTGTCGTTGATCCAGCCAAGAATCTCATTCCTTCCCACAAAGTACGCACTATCCATAATCCCTATATTTGCCGCCATTGTTAAAAATAAACGACCAAGAATCAAGAGAAAAATGAACAAACAGGCCTTTTGTTTTTCAATGGCTAATTCAAAAATTCTACATGCAAATGCACATATCCAACATTCTTGCTTGTGAATATATTCTTCGTCTTCGTTATTGTGTATTTTGGAGAGAGAGAGAGAGAGAGGAAATTGAAACTGCTGGTTTGTAATTCAAAAAAATTGTGGCTTGCTGTTGGGTACTTTTGGTTTAAATTAAATTAAATAGTGAGTTGCTGAATTGAATGCTTCAATAAATATATGAAAATCAAAGCCACCCTTTTCCAGGAATTCTGCTTCGTAAAACCAAAATTACGAAATGGCTCTTTTTTTTTTTCTTTTTTTTTTTCTGAGAGGAAACCTAAATGCAGATGTTCTTTAAATGCTTAATTCAATAAATTGGTTGAAATTTCAGATCAATATTTTAAAATTTTATTTTCAGTAAATGATATATATAACGCGATATCCCTTGCGATCCAATTCATATTTATTATTATTAATTATGAATTATTTTTTATTTAATATTTAATATATTAATCTTAGGAACTATTGTTATAATGGAGTCCTTAGTATTTTATTGTATTTTTATTGGATTTTATTATTGATATTAATATAATTTTATTTTAATTTCACAAAGAATAATCACAAGCTCTTATTTTAAAAAAATTATTTATTATATGATTGTAGATCCCTTGTATCAAGTTTAATAATTTTAATAAAAATATAATATATCATACTTCAGATAGCCACGATGAAATCTAGACAGCACTTGATCAAAAATTAATTTAATAAAACATTAGTGGAAAACTTAAAAGAATACGAGTTTAGAATTAAAAAGAAAAATTCATAAGTTATAATATTGATTAAGAGGCTTGTATTTATCCACATTTCCGAATCAACTTTAACAACTAATATTCATGGCCAATATGTGTACCACATAATATTCAACTAGTACCAGTTGTTCAAACATAACCTTCGGACATATTTCAAAAGCTATATAACAATGAACATGAGTGCGCAATTGAGCCCTACCAACAGTTAATTATCCATGTTAGTTGTAGAACCTGAAATTATTAAATAGCAAGGAGAAGCTCAATATGATAACTCATAATCATATTATATTAATCTAATCAATAAACTAATTTAAGTTTTTCACTCGTCCAGACTTATACGTTATGGTATAATATTAGTTGTGAACCCGTACACTTACTAGCAGACACGGTGAGCCTGTATCTTGTGGGCATGTATTACCACTAGCACATGGTGTCTGCGTTGGATCTGTATTCCCTCTCAAAGTTGGTGTGGGCCTATATTTCCTCTACCCGACCTATTGCCCAAATATCCTTTTTAAAATATCAATCAATTTAACTAATACAAGATATTTGACATTTGTCTCCACTTTTCTAGTTTGATGTGTTGGGAGAGCTTCGAAAGAGCGCTTGTTGCTCAAACTACACTCGATAGGTTTCACACTTAAACTTATCTCATGATAATCAATCATTTAATCAATTACAACAATGCATCCAAATTAATATTATTCAAATTCGACAAACCAAATACTCAATTTAGAGTTTAATAATTTTAATTTTTCAAATATAATACACAAATAAAACATTTAAGTTCAATTCTAAAAGAACATAATAAATACAAGGATCGGTCAACATACTTGCATGTTATACATCATCTAGTCCTATTGACATTTTATAGTAAATAATTTATTTCAAATTCAACATAGATTTTTTTATCATGAAATTAAACATAAACATTAACATTTGATTATATAATAACATTAAAATCATCAAGATCACAATAATAAAATTTACAAAAATAAGTTTCTAGGTCGAGTTTTGCAAGAACGGTCTTCCATGTTTGTCTAACTTGTAAAATATACTATAATTCGTATATAATCTTACAAATTATCAAATTTTAAGGGTAAAATGTGCCAAACCCTTCTGTGGTTTTATAATTCGGCGCGACACCCTTCTATGGTTACCAAATTGTGTGAAACCCCTTCGTAGTTTCATTAAAATCTTGCCCGATACCCCCAAATCCGTCAGTTTTGACGAATTTGAGCTGCACTTTCATTTACTGTGAGTTAAACATGTTATTTTCCAATTTTTACCTTTTAAGTTACAATTGTGCCCTTTAAAAATATGACTTTCTTTTTCTTATTTTTTTTCTTCTTTAGAAATATGATTTTCTTTATTTCCTAAAAAATCTCCTACAATTCGAGAAGAACTATGAAGAGATCAAACATAGGAAATAAATTTTAAGAAAAATATCCTAAAAATCTCCAAATAATTCATTATCAATCTTTAATAACAGATCAAATGCATATGATTGAAATCTAACAAATCACACAAAGATTTGAATCTCATAATTTCGTCACAATAATAATATATTTTTATATAATTAAAGCCACAAAAAAAAAAATGGCACGGCGTCTGGATCTTCTCTTCCACAGTTCCACAAATCTGAATGTTTTTTCCCTAAAGATTAATGGTTTGTCTTGGCTGTAATTTTGAGGATTTTTTTATCTCTTTTCATTTGATTCGTTAAAATGTCAACGAATCCAACCCCGATAAGATATGACACTTCTACATTGAATCCTTCCAACGGAGGTATTCGCCATCATGAACATGACACCCATGTCCGCTGCCGTCACCACCGAGGTCACCCCGTTCATTGGAAAAACCCAATAAACATTACCCATTTTCAAAATTTCATCGACATTCAGATTCAAAAATCTTTAGAGAAAGAGAAAAAAAAAGAATTGTATGGGGAGGTACTATGGCATAAATAAAGAAATTGGAGAAGAATGATAGAACAAACCTCTCTCTCTCTCAGATGGAGATGAGAGAAAAATTATTCAAAAATCAAGAAATAAAAGCAAAGGAGAAGAAATACTAGAGACAACAGATAGAAAGAGAAAGAGAGACAGAGAAGGAAGACTTGAGAGATTGAGAAAGAGAGAGAAACGGAGAAGGAAGACTTGAGACAACATATAGAAAGAGATAGAAAGAGAGAGAGACGATGCCCTCTTGTAGATTAGAGAGAGATAAGTGGTGGTGAATGTAATACATAGGCATAACAGGAAAATACTCTAAAACATAACGTCATTAGGGTTTAGATTGCAAAAAGGGAGCATGTGTAGGATTTAATGAAACAACACATGAGTTTCACACAATTTCGTAACCATATGAGGGAATCGCTCCGAATTATGAAACCATAGGGGACTTTGACACATTTTATACCCCAAATTTTAAATATACATTACCAACTCATTATATAACAACACAATATAACATCTTTTAAAATTGATCAACACAGATTTATAAAAGTGAAAAACGAAGGTATAGTCCAGTGGGTTTTCATTCGAGACATGTTTTATTCTAAAAATTTCCAAACTATACAAACTTTCAAATGGTCTCAAGTTTTAACAATCATTTCCTAACATCCTAAATTAACACATGATCAAGTGGTTTCAACAAAATCTAAGTGAGATAATAAATACAAAAATCTTAAAATTGATATGCAACAAGTAATTTCTAAACACAATAAGGTCACAAGGAGAGATTTAATAAAAATAAAACCAACTCTAAAATTCATGAAATTTGAAACACTATCCCTTATCAAGTATATACTTATTATCAAAATTCAATTTAGGATAGAACCTCATGCATATCTAAATTTTAAGTCATTTGACAACAAAAGGATAATCAAGCAACTAATTTAGACAAATTATTTCCTACACAAGATTACTACAGCAAACAACATCCTAACACACCTAAAACTAAGAGGATAATATTTAACATTACATACAATGAAAGAAAAATATCATAAACATGATTCTAGTTAAAGAAAATTGGAGTTTATAACCATTACATTGATTATTATAAATTTAAGAAAAAAAACTTCTTGAACTCATATGAAATGATCTCACTTACAATGGATGTTCACTCTTTTAACTGAAAATAGTGTGGATGTTACTCCAAAAATTCTTCCTTCCTCTTCACTTTTTTATTACGAAAAATATGGGTGCCCATGGCTCACTATAGACTCTTTCAATTTTATTTTTTTTGAAGTTTGAGTCACAGTCAGACACAATCAAAACTGGTAGTACATGTAGTTGTACTACTTCTTCGATGTAAAATTTTGCTAAATGTTCATGGAATATGTCATCTTAACGGGTACGAAGTGAGCTGCTTTTGTCAGGCTATACAACTTCGTGTTGTTTAGGAGTCCTTGGCAATTAAGTTACGAAATCCATCGTTACATGCTTCCATTTATATTTTGGGACTTCCAATGAGTTCAATAATCCTGATAGGCGCTGGTGGTCAAATTGTATCCTCTTACAACTAAAAATCTACTAACGAATCGTGTTATCAATCGCTTCAAGTCTCTCCACTGAAAATTATGTTTAAGGTATTTATACATCTTTATTTCTCTAGGATATGCGGTGTACGGAGTGTTATGAACTTCACTCATAATCTCGTATAACAACACATCATTCTTTGGTACACATATCCTTTTTCTAAACATCAAAGCTCCATTCGGGTTGATACTGAAATCCTCAGTCTTTTTATTCTGGACTTTTTCTCCATTAACTCAAGGAACCTTGATTTTCTTACCCTCAATTATATGTTCTCTCAATCTCGGTCTAACAGTCTGTGCACTTAAGGTTGTTGTTGGATGTCTCAATTCAACAATTGTTTAATTCATCTGGCCAAATTCTTTAATCGTTAGCTCCTCTCGAGTTGGCAACCATATCAACTGACCTTCGTTGCGGCTTAATACGTATGCTATGACATTTGCCTTACATGTACAGTTGCAGCTAACTCCATATCACAGGTGTGATAGTTCTACTCATGTATTTTTAGTTGTCATAATGCATATGCCACGGCCTTCTCGTGTGGCACCAAGATGTGTCATAATCCAGACTTAGAAACATTAATGTAGACCAAGAATCCTTATTACAACGAGTATAGTCAGCACAAGTGCAGTTGTCAATCCTTGCTTTAAATCTTGAAAATTGTCTTCACACTCAAAATATCATTCGAATTTCTCAATCTTCTTCGTGAGTTATGTAAGTGGCTTTACGATTCATGAGAAATTTTAGATGAATCTCTTGTAGTGCCCTACTAGACCAAGAAAACTACGAAATTCGTTCGCATTGGTGAGAGTCTTCACATTGTGACTGCTTCTACTTTGGCAGGATCAACCTCAATCCCCTATATTGTAATCACATGTCTTAGAAAGATCACTCTATTAAGCTATAACACATACTTGCTAAATTTGGCGTACAAATTATCTCGTCTTAATACCCCTAGAATGTTCTTAAGGTTATATTTATGTTGTTCCACATCCCTAGAGTAAACCAATATATCGTCGATGAAAACAATGACAAATTTATCTAGGTACTTGTGAAAAACACGATTTGTTATGCTCTTGAACAATGTGGGCGCATTTGAAACTCTGAAAGGCATTATGGTCCGAGTTCTAAATTGTCTTTGGTATGTCACTTTCCTTTACCTTCAACTGGAACGAGATCGAAGGTCTATCTTGGAAAATACCCCCACACTCTTCAAATGATCGAACAAGTCTTTTATCCTATGCAATGGATAATCGTTCTTGATCATTAACCAATTGAGATTTCGGTAATCTATATAGATCCTCATCAATTTGTCATTTTTCTTTACAAATAATATAGTGCTCCCTATGAAGAGGCTCTCAGTCAGATAAACTTTTTTATCCAACATTTCCAATTGTTGGACCTTCAATTCTTGTAGCTCAATTGGTTTCATCCTATATGGGCTTTTGACATTATTAGAGTTGTTCCTGGAATTAGATCGATGGTATAATCCACTGGTTGTTCTGGTGGAATTCTTGAGAGATCTTTCAGAAAATGTTGCAAAATTATTTCACAACTAGAACATAGACTGGGGTAAATTTTTCCGTCTCGACTATTTTCACTAGGTACACTTGGAATCTTCCTTGCCTTACTAGTTTCTCTACCTTCATTGCAGATATCCATAGTATGTACCTTGTGTCCTCGCTCCATAGAAGGTATAACATTCATCAATGGATGCCTCTATGTATGCCTCTCATTTCGTGCATCATATCGCTGCTTTGTTTTTTTTCAGGCAACCAATTCCCAAAATAATGTCAAATCTTTTCATGTCTATTACGTGTAAATTGACTTCCATCCTATGTCCGTCTATATCTAACTTCATGTCTCTAGTTATGCTCCTAATTTTTATGTTATGCCTGAACCTAGGTGATTGGAAACGTCTGAACTGTCCTATTATCTAATTTGATCTAGGGATTTGTTGTTCTTCTTGATTAAAGGGTGTACGACATGTTGTTGCATGAAATCTTGTAGATGAGTGAAAATTTCTCTTGTCATGTTGCCATTTGCATTCTATATGACAATCAAACCTACCATTGATATGCCCTGTTGGGTCTTGTTGTTTATTCTTCTATTGTGGTGGGTGGACCCAAAATACTTGTTCTACAATAGAATTCAAAAGTTTTATTTACAAAAATTTTTAAGACAATCATTCAAAATGTGTTTGGGACTTGATAAATCATATATTAATTACATAATTCATTCATTACTTTTGTTTTACAAAGCAAATTCAAGATCACATTATCCCATGTTAAAGAAGTAAAATACATTTGAAAATTCAGGATCACATTTTTCCATTTTGAAAGTAGTAACATATATTTTAAAATTCGAGATTGCAGTGTCTCATTTTGAAAGTAGTAAATACATTTGATAATTCTATTGAGTATTAGCGATGCCCGACTACACAACAAGAACCGCACAATGCAAGTACTCCATATATCCAGAATAGTTTTCTACACTAATATACTAGAAAAGGTAAAAACTTACGCCTACATCATCAGACTAGGTGAGGTGCCTCAAACTTCATCTTTTTCTTCCTCGTCTATCCATCTATAGTAGGGACGCTTCAACGCATACTCATCGTCATCAACAGAATATTTACTAGGACCTGCCTTATCTTGAAATGGCCTAACACCAACCTGATCTAAGGACATCATTACACGTGGATAATAGTCGGTGATCCCTATTTTCGCTGGATCATCATTGGGTCTCAGTACCTAATGGTCATGTACTCCTAATAATGCTCGTGTGCCTCAACCTCCTAGAAGAACTCATAGTTACGTGCACTGAGTGTGACATTTTCTACATACGCCTCTGCCACACTCTCCTCGATGGAGTGGATGCGAACCTTCCAGTTAATCACGGAGTGGAGTACTTATGGGCCTCAAAATGCATATCAACAACAGTCTTGAGATGCGCCTCAAAATGCTTCACGGCCTCCTGAAGACTCTCATAGTTAGCTCTAAGCTCCATTTGGGCTCTTTCACATTGCAGATATAAATGATAAGACATCTGAACACAGTTTGAACTATGGTTCTATAGATCGGGTGAACCTTATCTTGAATGTGTGCAGTGACATCAATCTTTGTATTCTCCATGCCAAAGGAAAGGGCTCTTCTATGTGCATCTCCAATCCATGTGATAAACTCACAAATGTTCTTCCATCTTTGCTAATAGTAATCGCCGTACTCTCTCTATCCACTCTCATCGTTTCTCATCATAATCCATCTTACATAGAACTTACATAAAAAAACAAATTTTAAGTTAAAGTACAATCTTACAATTCGGGAACAAATTCCATAAAAGATTATGTTTTTTCAAAAAGTTGAATAGTGAATTTAGAAGTTTAGAAACTTAGAAAGCATTTAAATATTTTCAGAAAATTGGATGAGTTGCAAATCATAAATTAAGAGTATTTCATTTTCTCATGTAACACCTTTCAAAGATCATCACTATTATCATCACTATTTCCAGTTTCACATTGTTATTCATGCACATGAATCCAATATTATAACCTCATTCCTTTTCATATCCACAACATCATAAGTTACAAAAAATTCACAACTTAAATCTCTTTAGTTTCAAAGCACAACTCACTATAATATTCCACTAGTAGTAGTAGTTCAAAAATAATATTCATACAGAGACACAAGTGCAGGGTTAAACCTTGTCAATGACTATTTATCCCCGATAGTCATTGAACCTGAAATTAGTAGATAGCATCTTGAGATAACTTCCAGAGTAGAAGCCCAGTAGGATAGTTCGTAAACACATTGCATATATTAAACCAATAAAAAAAAATTAAAGTTGTTCACGCTCGCATACATGTACGTCATGGTACGATGTTAGTTGTGAGCTATGACACTCACTAGCGGGCACGATCGGCATGTATTCGCACTCACATATGTTGTGGGCCTGTATTCACACTAAATGATGTTTGCGGTGAGCCTGTATTCCTACTTGCAGTTGATGAGAGCATGTATTTCCACTCGCAGTTGATGCGAGGTGTATTCCCACTACCCAACCCATTTACCAGAATACCAATATTAAAATATTAGTCAATCTAACACAATATATTTAATAGTTATCAAATTTTCTTGTTTGATGTTTGAAAATAGCTTTAAGAGAATACGAATTGCTCGACCTGCATTCGATAAATTTCACACTACTCATTGGCATGAATATACATAATTTATTTTCTTCGTGCCACCTGACAACTGCATTGTAAGTGTTAAAAAAATTACTATTGATATTAATTATGTTTTAATTATTTTTTTCAAAAGTTATACATTAATTACATGAATATAATTTATTCAAATTGAACCCATTTAATTTTATAATTGGATTAATATTATTATTATTTTATTTTATTTTTTTTAAGTTATGGCGAGGAATATTAATAAAATGAAAGACCTCAACGACATATTAACGGGACTACGTAATTTCTATCGCAAATTTTAGCATATACTAAATCCTGATGTTATTAGGATTTTATTTTTGTTTCCCAAATTTATGATTTTAATTCATTCTCCAAATAAATAAATATATATATATATATATATATATATATATATATATATATATATATATATTGACTGTGTGGTCTATGATTGAATTAAAAATTCTCAGTCTGACAAAGTTGTAAGATTCATTTCATTAGTCATTCTCAACAGTTGAGTCAACTCAGTATGAAGCTTCTCATACTTTTCCCAAATAAAACTACAAGTTGGGTCATTAATTATAATAAACCTTTATATTTTTTACCTTTATTTTTATGCATAACTTTTTACTATAGTAAATATTTTTGTAATTTTTTATCACTTTTTCTCTATTTATATTGAAATGCATAATAGTGTACCTTGGATCTAAAGAGTTTTGTTATCCACCATTGAAGATCTTTGATTCCAACCAAAGGTACAGCTAAACATTATTTCCAATCACTCCAATTAAAATTATATAATTCAAGATCTATTTTATCTATTTGTATATGATTCAATGACCGTGCTGTTGGGCACGTCAAAATTAATTATATTATTTAATCTCGCTTTTCTCTACTGTTTTGTAGTACTGGGAAGTAGGGATCGATCCCACAGAGAACAGTTGAATTATTTGTATATCTTTTTATGCTAATTTACGAATGCAAATAAAAAGGGGGATGTTGATGAATTTTGTGTACTAAACTAATAAAATAAAATCTACTCTAATAAATAAAAATCAAGCAAATAAACAGAAGGCAAACAGTAATAGGAATCAATTCCGGTTCATGGTTCAGTTTTTTCCCTATTCCAAATCATATGATTATGCGACACATTATTAATTTAATTGTGGAATTCCTACCCCTAAGCCAACAACAAGCTCTGCTGATTCGCTTTATCCCTTAAGTGTAATTAATTAGAATAAGCTCTCTAATTAACCTATTTAATCGAACAGTCAAAAATACGCTCTTTGAATTTAATTCGTTAAATGCATTATCAATTAGAATAATAGGGTAGGCAGGTTATTGAATTCACACGCTCGATTCAATTAATCCTGAATAATGTTGATTATAATAATATAAATTATTAGTTGCTACAGACGGGTTCAAGATCACAACAATTACGGATTGCAATTTAAACCCTAGCCCTAAATATATAAACTATCAATTGGGGTGATCAGTCACAATTAACAATATTTATATTATAAATCAATTCAACCCATCAACGTAATAAATTCGCACATATTAAATCAATATGGTGTCACGAAAACATAAATCATATAATATTGAAATAGGGTTCAAACATTTCCTAAACCGGAATATAAAATTTAGTTACACATCACGTGTCTAAAAATTAAAATCATCTAAATGAAAGACATTAAAACAAAGATAAGAAGGGAGAAATAAACCCAAATCTACAAAAGATGAGTTCCTCCGTGAATCTGTCCCCTTGCTCTCTCTCCCTGTCTCCTGGTGTCTCTCCCTTTGTTTCTTTGTTCACACCTTCAATCCCAGCATGAATCTGCTGAATCTGCTGCTTACCTTTAATTTCCCTTTTATCCTTGCCATTTTGCCCTAATTCCCTTTATGGGCTTTAATTACGTTTTGGGCTTAATTAATAATTAAGTCCAAAACTATTTCAGCCCATAAACTTCTTTGTAATCTTCATTCCTTGGATGGGCTAAAGATGGCCAAGTGCTTATGTGAATTATTGTATAAAATTATCCAAAAATGCTGCAAATATCCACAAAAACAAAAAGGAAGTAATTTTTGTTGAAACATTAAATAAGTATGAAATAGAGAGTGCACAAGAATTAATTGTATTAAAAATACAATTTTATCAATTAAAATTATGCACAATTTCCTACTTATCATTCAATAATAATTGTAAAATAGGACACCAAATTTAGAGCAAATTGCAAAATGAGTCCTAAAATTAGAAGATATTTGTAATTTTATTCATGTTCAAATTAAAATTTGTAGTGAAGTCTCGTAACAATTTTAATTTTGTGAGTATAATCTTAAGTTTGGGGAAATTTTCAAATTCTGTTAGAATTTTACTCGTGCGTTTCACGTGCATCGCATGAACCTTTTCTCCAAACTTGTCTAATGTGATCCTGAAATTAGTAAATATTTCAACAATTGGTGTCATAATTTTGGGGGTCAATTAGTAAATACTTGAATATATGTTATTACAATTTCAACGTCAGACAAGTTTAGTTGAAAAAAATTTAGGTGAAGCAAGTGAGATGTACAAGTGAAATTTTAACAGAATTCTTTATAAAATTAAAATAGTTAAAGAATTTAATAGCAATTTCACTTTAGATGGGAGTGATATTATAAATGTTGTGTAGTTTTGAAAGTAATTTTAGAATTTGCACCCATAATCTATCCTTGGTTGTAAAAATATGAGGATTCCAACCATTGCTATTCTATCATTGTAAGTAGAAGAAGACCATTATTATATCATATTGCTCTTAGTGCCTAGTTTTTGCGTTGATTTTGTAGGACATATTAGAGTGAGAGAGGAACTAATAGTTGACTTAACTTTCGAATTCCCAGTCCAATCACCATGGATCATCCGAATCCCAGCGTCGACGACCTCTCATCAATTCGTAGAAGGAACAAGATCCTAATCGTCAGTTTCTTCACCTTAATCATCCTATTAGCATTAATCACCGGCGGGTTTATCATCTCCCTAATACAAAAAATCAATTTCAAATCACTCAATTCCAATCCAGCCATTCGAGAATTTTGCTCCCCATTTGAATTTCGATCCTCCTGCACAACTCTCTTATCCTCCGAAATCAGAGCCCCATTCAACACGGACCCCAATCATATCTTTGTCCTCTCTCTAGAAGCTTCTGTAAATAAAATCTCCGAAATCATTTCAATTTTGTCCGACGGAACTCAACCGGAGCGCGCGTTCACGAACTGCTCGAGTTTGTTGAGCCATGCTGCGGGTCAACTCAGCGAAATCTTAGAGGCAACACGTATCGACCCGGATGTGGAGACTTACGAGCGTGGGAATATGACTGCGTGGATTAGAGCCGCGGCGGAGGATCTGACGGCGTGTGTGGGCGTTCTGGCGATGGCTGAATCGACAGCGGCGGACGCTGTGCGGGAGAAGGTGTTTGAGGTGAGAGCGGTGGTGCTGTACAGCACATATTTTCTGGTTAACTGCGAAACTGTGAGTCAAAACTTCCGATCTGTTTACAGGGGTGAGAGGAGTCCATGGGATGAGCTTGTGGAAAACTTGACTGCGGTGAGTTTGTTTGGATTGCAGTACTTTGTATTGGTGTTATTGTTTTCCTTGCTTCTACGAATGTATTAATGCCAAAAAAAAATCCTCTAAAAAGAATTTTAAAGCAAAATTTAAGTTCGTTACTCTCTCTCTCTCTCTCTCTCTCTCTCTCTCTCTCTCTAATCTTTATTTGATAGTTACACCACAACCATATGTATTTTCAGGAGTGAATTTGATTTTCGATTTGGTATCTTTATTATTTAACCGATGCTTTTATGTTGTTTTGTATATAATTAATTTTTCATAAATAAACTATATGATTAAATCTAAAATAAATATTAATTATTTTAAAAATTAAATAATTTTTATATGATACTCAAACACACCCCTAAATGTATCATTCTTGATATATGTGAATTAATTGAATAATGCACAGCTAATAAAAATAATTTGAATAATGTATTACAAAATTAGTATTTTTTAATTTTCTCATATTTTTATTAAAATAATTTATATAATTAATCATTTTTATACTTATGTTAGTATAGATATAGATTTACAAATTGAATAGATATAAGATTTAAAAAAAAATTAATTAATTAATCATATTTAAATTAAAATTATCTAAAATTTATTAAAGAAATCTACATAATTAATTTTTATTTACCACTTACATTTAATCAATACAGTTCAATCCACAATAAATAATCAAATATAACATAGCTAATATATTAACAAATAATAAAATATAACCTAAATAATACATCAATAAATAATATTTTTTTGTAATATATGCATTATGGATATCAAACTAAAGATCTTAAAATAAGGATCAATTTGATATATATTCTATGTAAAAAATAAGTCAAAAATGATAAAGTTATTTGTATTAAAAAAATGCTTAAAAAAACCAACAAAATTGAAAACACAATAGTTTTTGTGTACGCCAAGTTCACATATAAAAGACAAAACAAATGTTCAAATTCAAAATTGGGTAGAACAATAGAAGAAAAGAAAAAAGTAGTATTTTTTTTATCTTTATTTTGCTTTAGTATGTAAATATAAAAATGATAAAAAAAATCCAACGTTGGATTGGTAGAGCCCAAATAATGATTCACAATATTATCCAGGTAAGCAAATAGTTAAACTATAGTGTCCCAGACAAATAATTCAAATAATCAGAAGAATTAAGAGAAAAACCTCTTCTTTATATTTATTTCTGGGAAATAGTCACCCTAACTCTAACTACATAAATATTTGGCCAAATGGCCTTCGACCAACACGTCATATTTTTCATCGTAATATAAAATAGATATACTTCAATATATTTTAAAAAATTTGCAAATAAGCCCTCCAAATGTTAGTTTGAAATAAACATTATAGTTTGTATTAATTGGAACAATTAAATGTCATTATGCATAAGATTATATTCATTAATTAAATGCTCATCATATTTTGTTAATCTGTACTATGGCAATAATTTGAGATATCAATTCTATATACATTAAATAACTCATATAGAATAACATTGAGATATTGATGAATAATGTGTATTATTATTTTTGTGCTTATTATGAATATGATTACTATTTACAAAAAATCATTGTTTTATGTGAGTTTTTAAATTTGGTAGTGTGGTAGTATGGGGAGATAATGTAGCTCCACGACATTTTTTTATCTAATTTTTTGATTTCCTGTGGGATATTGCCTCAACAATTAGGCCCACGTTTGTTTGGGCCCAATCTTTATTAACGCTAAACTTATATTTATACTATCAGTACCCTAATTAAGAATGATCATCTTCTTTACTAAAGAAAAGAAAAATCGGCACCTCCAACAGCAGACCATTTAACTAACCTTTGTGCTTGTATTATTGTTTTTTCAGAGACAGAAGTTAATCCCAACTAAACCAGTGTTTATGATCTTTATCGTGTATTAACAATGATCGTTGAAGGAAAAATCTCATAATAAATGATTTAAATTCAAAAGAAAGATGAGATCCGACACCAATAATCATTCTAGGGATGTCAATTTCGACCTGCCCTGCCTCGTTTTGAGATGGGGCAGGCCAGCCTTGACCTATATATGGGTCTAGATCCCATGTTTGTATGATAGTGCCTATCTCGTCCCTTCTTGAATTATTTACCAAAAAAATTATATATACATATATAGTTTGTTTAGTTCAATTAAATACAAACTGATATTTTTTAAAATTTTTGTTTGTTCTTTTCTTTTTTATGTGGGTGTGTCTATATATGTATAATGTGAAACTCAATAAATATTAGATTATATAATAAAATAAATAATTTATTAAAAAAATAGAGCCCACCCCACATAGGGCTGGATATGAGTCAATATTTGCTGGCCTGTAGCAGAACACGGGTCAGGATGAGACAGAATCTAAAATTGCAGAGCGAAATTGAATTTTCTTCCACCAATTCTGCCTCGCCCCATTAACATCTCTAATCCAACCGTATCATTACATCCTTACTCTTGTACTACATGTCCTCTCATTAAAGGCCTTTTCCCTAGCTTTGTACATTTTGATTCCATTTATATTCCATCATTTAATATTATCGAAGCGAACATAGAATTAATTAAAATTTGAATGTATTGTAAAATTATTCTGTATTTATTATTCCTATACAAACCTTGGAATGGCATATATATTTATCATTTGGTGTAAATTCCGTATAATCTGAGGTTGGGGAATTTTTTTACTCAAAAACTCAAACCTTGGAATTGGCATATATATTATATTAAATATTATAAACACTACCTTTGATTAATATAACAAAGTGATAACTAAAATTTTAAAAAAAGAAAATTGGAAAAAAAAAGAAGACACCTTCTTGAAACACAAACATTATAAGAGGAAATTAAATAATTTACGGAGTCGTCATATTGGGATGTGTATGCATGGGCAACTCCTCCACGGGTGTATTGTCCTTCGTCTCCATAGCCCCTGTAAATAATACAATAAGCATATGTCACTACGTCTCTATTATTATAATTTTTACTTTATTTCATATTTCAATACACTAGCTAGTATTCGAACGTAATTAGGCCAAATACGACTGAAATTGAGTATTAGAAAACACAATTTGTAACAGAGGATCCCGATAACAAACCTTGCGCAGATGCTTCGGCAACGGCAGCTGCGGCTTTAGCTTTCTGGTGATATATAGCGAAAATACCAACGGCAATCCAGAAAACTGCGAACACTGAAATCGTACTTCCAAGTATTACAGGCAGATTACTTTTCTTCGTACTGGATCCTGTCGCCGGAGCTTCGAAGCTGCTATCAGAGTTTCTATTTGGGGTTGGAGATGGAGTCTTGTTTGATGTCGAACACGTGTCGGACGTGTATAGGCCGGCGTTGCTGGTAAGACTGACGTGGGAATAGTTCGAGAAAAAGGAATTAAGAAGATGAATATAATGAAGATAATATGGTAAGAGGTGCATGTTTGTTACAGCTTACGTTAATTTCAAGTTCTTGTCGCATGCAAGTGAGTCAGGTACTAATCCGTAGAAAGCATTGTACGCCAAGTTCCTGCGAGAGACGGAAAAGAATGTGTATGGTTAGTCCTATATATACATGAGACCATATCGATTCCAATTTCGTTTCCAATTTTAAAAAAAATTTCAATTCAGTTTCTATTTGAAGGTAGCCGTTTTTAATATTCTTTTGGAAAACAGATTCAAACTCCTATAGGCATTTTAACAAACATTTGATATGCTCGTTTAGTCACTTTGGGTTTCACTTTGGATTTTGTATTGTAAAGAGGAAGTGTTTTATTTTAATATTAATGAATATGAAAGGTAGAATAATGTTTTTGTTTTTTATAATTATTATTGATAGTAAGGAAATTGATATATATGCTACCATAAAAATTCAAAATTGCTTAGTTGCTCATTGGTCATTAGGCGTTTGGGTCGGTTATTGTTTTCCTCAATCACATTACACTTTAGTATTCTCAACTGAATGCAAACTTTTTAACTCACTGAAAACCTATTAAGGTGGAATAATAAATTCTAATATTATAAATTAATAGTATAATTTTTTCTTACAAAAATATTTATATTTTTAGATCAAATTCATATAATATTTATTCAAATCCAACACATTTATCAAAATAAAAATAAATAATTCAATCCATAAAAAAATACATTCTATCCATAAAAAAAATCATACTTTAAATATAACATTTATTTTAAAATATGCAAAATTTGTGTCAAATTAAAGATTACAAAAAGATGATTAATTTGATATATGATACATAAAAAACGAATTCAAAATGAAAATTTTATTTGTGTTTTAAAATTTTAGTAGAACATAAAAGTTAGAAGAAAGATGAGGAATATGATTGAGACACATGTATAGAAAAGAGCAAAATTCTCATAATTCTTCAGCTATTCTTCTTACATATAAAGAAGGATAATTTAATTTTTAATTTATTTAATTAAATAACAGTACAAATTTTTTTATGGAGTGATATGTGGCAAGTGACTATTCTTTTTTTATATTAAATATAGATAGATAATCAAATAAATTTTGTTATAATATAATAATAAAATTAATAAAATTACTGATTCATTAGCAATAATTTTTTCAATTATATTAACATATTATAAACATATCATATTCTTATAAATTTAGGATCATTTATGACGTTAGTTTTTTTTGTATATTAATAGCATACTACCTATGTTATTTTACTGTAAATATTTTGTTAAAATTTAAATATATGAATTAACATGTATTATTAAAAATATCTCAAAATCTAATAGTAAGAAAAAAATCAATATCCTTTCACACATTTTTTTGATGTATACAACTGATAAAATATATAATAATTACATATATTTTATTATTCATATCAAATTTAATTATGAATTAAGATTTAATAAATTACATGACAATTTTACTATTCAAGAGATATTAATTACTAATTTTTAATCTTGCAAGTAAAAAATAATGCATGCCAAAATTATCGGATCTTATTTAACATAACATAAATGAGATGACCATGGTTAATATACATGAATTAATGTTTTTATATATAATATTAAATTAATTTATTTTATATAAATAATGATATTAAAATTAAGAATGACATTAAATGTTTTATTTTTTATTTAAACATAAAATTGAGGAACTCAAATTTTATGTCATTTATTTGGTGGTTTTATTAGTAATGTAGGCAGATACACACTACAATAAATGATCATTATTAGGATTTTGATTTTTAATTTCATATTAGAGAAGAGACAAAAAAAAAAAAATAGCAACCAGATACACCGTTGTCTCAAATTAAATTATTTTAGAGACAAATATTTATTAAAAACAATATTCTTCGTTTTTAAAGTACTTTTTTTTTTTTTTTTTTAATTGATGTCCCAATATGTGGATTAAACTGAGTCAGGAAACATTTGAAGATCATAGGAAAATATAATAAGGACGAAGATTAGTGAAGATGATGCATTGATTCTTATTTTATCCTTAATTGTACAGTCATGCCACGTAAGCTTTGATAGAGTCAACAAAATCAAAAGTGGAATTGATTAATATATAGTATTTAAATATGATGTCTATTGATAAAATAAAATATGCAACGAAAAATTGTAATTGAAATTTAAAGACAACATTTATTTGTAATGACACTGCAAATAATATCATAAAGTCTTTATGCTAGTCGAGCATCACATCGGTCTAGCTAGCTTCATAACACATATAATTTGTAATTTAAAATTTAATTTAAATTTATTTTTTGCTTCAATATAAAAGTAATATTATTTTCTCGACATGTAAAGAAGTTAATGTGCAAAGTTAACTTACAATTCTTGCAGATCTGGAAACGTACCAAGGAAGGAAGGAATGATTCCATAAAGACTGTTTTGAGATAAATCTCTGCAATTTAAGGTTACATTAAGTCAAATTTAAATATAATAATAATAATAATAATAATAATAATAATAATAATAAAATTAATGTAATAAAATTAATTGTGTATATTTACATTCTCTGAAGAGCATCCATTGAACTGAAATCAGGAAGTTCCCCAAGCAGAAGTCTACTGTTAAGATCCCTGTTATTTTTTACCTATCTATTAGCAAAAATCACAAGAAAGACAAATAAACATTTAAGGGAAAAAAAATCCCAATTATCTCACTTGCAAAAAGAAAAAAAAAAAAAAAAAAAAAAGAAGAAAAAAGAAGAAGAAGTAAAACTTAAGACTACTATAAAATCTATTTATTTGTAAATTATAATTAATTCCTTAAAATTATTTATTTCCATTTCTAAATTGTACCTGCGCCTGAAAGAGGATCTGCGGCGGCACAAGAGATACTTTTTATTAAAAAACACGACAACTTATTTTTTTGAAATATACAAAACTAATTTAAATCTATAAAGTAATTTAAAAAAAAATATTAACTTTAATAAAAAAAAATGAAATTCTTACAGAGCTATTATACGAGGTCTGGGATCAGAATTACACTCTATCCAACTCCATTTGGGTGGGAGGCAGGGATCATCATTCTGCTCCACCAACGATAGGAATTGTGTGCATATAACAACCAATCCTAACACTGAATCAATCAAATAACAGATCATCACATAACAACACAAAAAAGTAAATAAATAAAGTTTTTTTTAAGTAATACGAGAGCATGATTCTGAGTTTTTAATAATGTTGCATTATGTTATTTACTACTTACCATCCACATCATGTATTGACAACTTTTTTTTCGTACTAATAAAATAAAATATAAAACTAAAATAATGTAATATATGAAATTTATAGACAACTTTCTTGGTAGGAAATCACATACTGTGCTCAAGGGAGCCTACTCAATTCCTGATCGTTAATTAAATGTTCGTTTAAAATCTAGTCATCAAGTAAGTTTGGAATAGTTTTATGACTTGAAATTTTTTATATTCATTAAAATAAGTGCAAATTATCAAATTACTCTAACTCTTCGTGTTCGGCTTCATTAAGTTCATTTCAGCTTAAGCAAATTAATAATAAAATAAGCTCAAACATAATATTAAAAGTTCAATAACATTTCAAATAAGCTTTAACAATAGAACGTTCGATTCGATCCGAATCAAGATAGCTCCAGAATTCTACTAAACATTGCTTGAATGAACAATGAAAACACGAAGGAATTGTAACACAAACCATCGTTGTAGTTCGTTTTTCCTGTGTAGGAATCTGTGGCAAAGGAGAAAATGTGTGAAAGATCAGCGTTTTCGACAGTATTATTCTTCTGCAACGATCCTGGATTTTTATCAAACATGTTTTAAACTATAATAATAATGATGGAAACATAAAACGAAACAAATACATAAATGTGCGTGTGAATATACGTGAGTTTGTGTGTGTGTGGAGAAAGAATAAAAATACCATTTGCAGATGTGAAGAGAAGGAGGAGTGAGAAGAGAAGAGTGAGAAGATGGGTGGCCATGGATATGGGGAGTGGGAGATTGATTCAGATCAGTTGCTTATAAATCCTGCATAGAAATGAGTATAATAAGACCCTCAACGTTGTGAAGAATAACGTGTGTTTCTTGACCAAGTCTTCTTTAGGTTATGCATGAGCTGACTTTTTACACACACACACACACACACACATCTATTCCATCATTATTATTTGAAATGGGACAGTTGACCGTGACTTTATATATACATCCAAATTTATACTTTTATTGTGATTTAATTTAATAATGCATGTTGGCATACATACAACAATGTTAATTCATAGGAGTAGCATTCATTCTTTGTATGCAATCCAATGCCTTGGTAATTATATATTTTTATTGTGTTTTAATCTTATCTTTAGTTCAAGCAGTGTACGCCACGTAGTTGTTTATATTACAACTGTATATAAATTTATAAATCAAATTAAATTAGAAAAAGGAAAATCTCATTTATTTACATAAAAATATACACAAATTCGATGAAATATGGTCTTGCTAAATATAAATAAAACATGGAAGCAGTTTTTGCCATGCCATAAAGGAAGCTGTCCACAGCTATGTCAAGCATGATTCCATATTGGAAGGGGAGTGGAATTGCTTATTTAGTATAGCAAATGCCAATGAGTTGCTGGCATGCTTTCAATAATATATATACATATATATATAGATTTATATAAACCAACTTGTATTAAAAAGTTGTTATTTAAATTTTGATTAACTCACGATTAAGATTTTTTATTTATGAAAATCGTATCATACGTAAATATGGCTGAGACTTGCATGTATGATTTGTACAAGACTTCGATCGAAAGACAATTTTGATCGCTTTGAACTTATAATGCTCGAATGAGATTTTGATCGCTTTGAACTTATAATGCTCAAATGAGACAATTGTCTAATAATATTGACTTACTCTTATGTGTACTCTTATAGTATGTACTATACATAGTCAGGATTCCCACGATTTAAGATTATGATTTCCATGATGCTTCTTGTTATGATTCTACACAAGTAAGATTATATTCTATAATGTATCTATGCTATGATTTCATATGAGTATGACTTCTTGATATCCATGATAGGATATGTATTTAATCTCCAGTGAGTAAATGAGTTTGAACCCCGTAAAGTGTTTTCTAGAACTCGCCCCCTCCTCATTTCAAATTTGAAGGTGAAGGAAGGATGAATGTAGTCGTTGTTTCGATTGTGTCTATACATACTTCTCCAATTAAAGAGTGTTTTATGAATTTAGTTTTGTTCATAAAAGTGTTTAGTGTTTGAAAGAAGAAAAAAATTATGCGAATAAATAGCATGGTTCCTTCGGTAATATAATTCTTTATTTTAACTCTTTTTTAAATTTAGATATTATGGATATTGAAACATCAAGAGGAAATCAACGTTTCAAAAGTAAATTTGGAAGAATAATACTTAATAAATTAAAGAAAGAAAAAATAGGAAATTTTCTAAATTTTTCAGAAGGGCCAAAGCCCATATGATGTTTAGGAAATAATTTTATATTTCATATTTATGGTATATACTATACAACTTTACATAAATACTATATATATATATATATACATACACATATATATCTTTTTAATTATATGATTGATTGATAAATTTTATATTACTAATATATATATGTGTGTGTGTGTAGGTGGGTTCAAATCCACCTGAACTTGCTAACGAAAAATAAATATAATTTTGAATTAATATTGAAATTGATTTATTTATATTATAAATATAGACATGCTTTTGAACAAAAATATACATATACTATATTTTGAAAATAAAGTCCTTTTAGTAATGATTTTTCATAAGTTTACACTAAAAGATTATATTATACAATAATAGAAAATTTTATTTATTATTACTTTTTTACAACAAAGGGTTGTTGGCCAAAACCTTAAAAATATGTATGAATTGGTTTTTTTTTTTTTTTTTTAACTTCATTTTGTAGCATTAGGTATACAAATATATGAGAATTTTCTAATTATATATATACATATATCATTTTATAACAATGTTTTAAGTCAAATACATCTATAATTAGATTAATATTGAAAATAATGTATTAATAAACAAAAGAATTTATTACCAGATTTTAAAACCACAGCAACTCAATAACGTATTGAAATTAAATTAAATAAATAAAGTACGATGATGCCACTACTGAAGACACCTCCCTTTCAACCAACTTTCTCTCTTCCAATTTCGCTCGCCATTTTATGGGCGGGGGAGCTACCGGCGAGATGAAGTTGTAAGGATGAAGTAAGTTTTAAGTTTTTGTATCTATGTGTATGAGTTAATCGGACTGTTCGGTAAATTTAATTTTCAGACCAAAATACTTATTTCTTAGAATAAGTGTAGACAGAAAAAAACGCTTGAATATACCAAGTGTTGGATCGACATGTTTTTGTATGGATGTGCGGGGGGTTGGCTAAAATCTGTCCGTTTTTCCTTTTTCTTGAATGTAAGTCGATCTGTTGTAAGTAATATGATCCATGTATATAGTGTATATAAATTATAATGAAAGTTATAAACTTGATCTCCATTTCTAGCTTTTAGGTAATTACTTGAGGAAATCTGGAAAAAAAAGTAGTACTTTAGTTTGGTCAACTAACATACATAAATTTAAAGCTTTATGTTGGACCCAAAAGTCATTATTTTGTTACAGAAATAGCAGCAGCATGTCTATCAACAGTAATGTTGAAAAGAAAAGAAAACAAACCAAATAAATTCATATAGATATAATATTATGCCATAGGGTCCATATCATATGAACAAACACATAAAGGTACAACCATATAGACAACTCCACTGAGCCCACCTAACTGGCACCATAGTCATGTAGATGTTCTTCTACAAGAGCAGCATATGTGATCGATTCAAACATAGCATGGAACACAACTCGATATGCATATACATATATACACCAAATGTCAAGTTAGCCCGGGAAATACAGCAGCAACTCATAATCTCACCTCCCAAAATTTATTACTAGTTCTACTATACTAGCAATCTCGATTTGGAGTTGTATCTCGTATTTGCACGTGTCCATATGTATATTGTAATACGAGACGAGATATTGCACCGAATCAAAAGTGGGATTACTGTTGGAGAAGTGTCCTAATAGCATCTGCATCAATACTACCAGAAGCCAGCAGTTGAGACAGTTTCTCACTTAGATCATCCACCTCTTTATGCAGTTTCTTCAGGTAATTGCATGTCTCCTTCAAAATCTTCGATGCTGATGCCTATTAATCATAGAAATAAATTATTCAGAAATTAATTGATGAAAACATGTAAATTGCACTTATACGTGCACATTTTCAAGATCCTAAATATAAAATAAGGTGAAAATACACAAATATAACATCAAAGCGTATCTAGTTCATGCTTGAAAAAATACAAGAAAGATAAATTAATTTATCATCAATAGGTAATTAATTAACACTTTCACATGTCATGATGACTTCCTAACACCATGCATGCATATAGTGCGAGGAAATTACTGTTTATTAATTAATGTTCTATCATGCTACAACTTTTTGTGTTACAACAGTAACTAGTCTTTGAAATCAAATCTAACAATTTTTTGACTTGTGGGATAATATTAAAAAATGTAGATTTTTTATGGAACTTTCAAGTAAAAGCAAAAAGTTATTGGACAAAAAATTATTTCTTCCATTTATTATTTATTTCACTGCAATTATTGACAAGCTCTACTGAGCTAATAACCTATTATACGAGTCTTCTATGAATATTACGTACGTACTAGTATAATAAATATAAATAAGAAATTGAGGAACTTTACAATTGAGCTTATATACACAGAGTAGGTGTCACAAACTCAAATTTTTACGTAATTCTTGATCAAGAAACAAGCTACATTCATGTTATCGAGAAACTGAATGGAAATGCGAGCATGGACAGTAAAACACTTACCCTAGAATTACCCCTTGAACTGGAATCTGGTAACCATGGCTGCAGATTCAATATAAGATCATTGATCTCATCTTCTGTAATTCTTGAAGTTCTTCCTCTTCTACTCGACATTACTTCAACTGAAAAACACACACACACACACACTGGAAGAGAGGAGCTATTTTCACTATCAAGAATGAGCAAATGAGGCTCTTAAAAAAGGAAATCAAATTATGAGGGTTAGTTAGAAAAGGCCATGAACACAAACAGTTGCATCCATATTAATGTCAATACGGGCCTACTTCGGGCCCAGTTTGTCTGACACAACAGTACAGTAGGGCCCACAAATTTTTGGCCGTTTTTGCAGAAGAAGCAATTGGAAAACCCCATTGTCGGAGGGAATTGTTTCCAGTTTAATTTCACCACCTACTACTGTATACACTGTCCAAATCCCCTGATCAGGGGATTGAACACGTGTCCGCAGATCATTGGCCAGACGGGGCCCTTAACAATACGTCTTACCAGAAAGATACCCTGTTTCTGATTTCCATAGCATTGGGCTGTTGGAAATAGGTTTCTTGTCTTTTGGTTGCTATTTATGGTTTGTTTTGAATCTGAGAAATATGAACCTTAAGAGTTGAGACAATGGCTCTACAGATTATTCTAACTGTAAGATGTTGTTAAGGTTTCAATTTGTCTGCCGAAAAAGCTTATAATATGATGTTATTCCTTTTAGTATGATATTCTTTTCGCGAAAAAAAAAATGAAATATATATATCTAATCTCTTATAAAAATTGTGAAAATTTGGGTGCCAACAGAAATGATCGAACAATGGATCTCTTGTTTGGCTTTTGATATGATAGTTTTATATATAATGAAATGATTTTATTTGATATTTGAGCTTAGATCATATTAGAGATATTGGATTTATATTATGCTTTGCTGGCACATCTGTTTGTTGGTTAAGAATGTTAGTTTCTTCTGTTAGTTTGTTAGCTTGCTCTTAGTTGGTTAAGAGTGTTAGCTTCTTCTGTTAGTTTGTTAGCTTGCTGTTAGTTGGTTAAGAATGTAAGTTTCTTCTGTTAGTTTGTTAGCTTGCTGTTAGTTGGTTAAGAGTGTTAGTTTCTTCTGTTAGTTTGTTAGCTTGCTCAAGCTTCACTCTTTGTATATATATGTATTCTGCTGTAAATCATTCAAGCAAAAATCAATACAATTCTCTTTTCTCAATTTCTCGCTAATTTAACATGGTATCAGAGCCTTGGGGTTTTGATTCAAGCTTGCATTTCTATTGCAATCTCTGCGTTTCTATCGCAGCATTCTCGAGTTTCTCTGTGTTTCTATTGCTCCTTCGATCCTGCTTCCATGGCTTCCGCATATACAAACAATAATCTCACTTCCTTTCTTCCTGTCATTTCGATTCGGCTGGATCGAAAAAATTACAATTTTTGGAGATATCAAGTCATTGCTACGATTCGCGCACACGGTTATGACGATTCAATCTTGCAATTTGTTGATCCTCCACCGCAGTTTATTTCTTCTTCTACGTATGAGCGCCAGATCAATCCTGATTTTCAGATCTGGTTTCGTCGAGATCAATTTCTTCTCAGCTGGTTAGTTGGTTCAATTTCTGAGGTAATGATTGGACATATCACTCGATGCATCTCTGCTCGTGATCTCTGGTTTACACTAGAAAATCTTTTTCAATCTCAATCAAAAGCTAGGGTTATGCAGCTCAAACTTCAGTTACAAACACAAAAGAAAGGTGACCTATCGATTGATGAATTCTTCCTCAAGATGAGAGGTTTTGCTGATAGTTTGGCCGCAGTTGGTAAACCTGTTGCAGATGAGGATCTCATTATGCACATTCTTGGTGGTTTTGGATCTAAGTATGATGCTGTAGTAGTTAATCTCACAAATAGATCTGATAATCTTACTCTACAGGAGGTACAATATGCCTTACAGGCACATGAAATTCGCATGCAGAATAATCAGTCATCCTTGCTTTCAAGTGCTCACTTTGTGCAAGCTGGTGCCTATGGCCGTGGTGCATCTGCTCCTTCTTTTTATCGTGGTAGACCACCACCACCAGATGGCGCTAGAAGGAAGGGATCCTCCTCACGTGGTCGTGGAGGTCGTAGTTCTAGCAGAGATACAAAAATAGTTTGCCAACTCTGTGGCAAGAATGGGCACGTTGCCTTGAAATGCTTCAAGCGTTTTGACGTTCACTTTACTGGTACTAATTCTCCTCAGGCATATTATACTGATCTCACATATGATGCAGCTCAGGAAGAGGCTTACTATGCAACACAAGAGAGTGAAAGTCAGTGGTATGCTGATAGTGGAGCCACTGCACATGTCACAAATGATATGACCAAGCGTCAACTTAGCTCCACATACTCTAGCACTGATCAACTTGCTGTAGGTAATGATCATCCTCCTTCACCACATAATCAATTTTCTTCTTCTTCTTCTTCTTATAGTCATCTCAACACTGATATTCCTTTTGCGCATTTCAGTCCTTCTCTTAGCATTTCCTCTTCATCTTCTTCTCCTGTACTAAATTCATCTCCTACTCCTTCATCAATTCTAAACAATCATCCTATGACCACAAGAGCCAAAAATGGAATCTCTAAACCCAAATTTTTTCTCACAGACACTCTTCCTACTACTCCTTCTTCTGTTAAGGCAGCTCTCTTAAATGATGGTTGGTGTGCCACTATGAGAGCTGAATATCTGGCTCTCATTGACAACAAAACATGGACGTTTGGTTCCTTTGATAGGTGATCAGAAGGTCATATCCTGTAAGTGGATTTTTAGAGTCAAAACTAAATCTGATGGGTCAATTGACAAACTTAAGGCCAGACTTGTTGCTAGAGGATTTGAGCAAATGGCTGGGGCTGATTTTATGGAAACTGTCAGTCCTATTATAAAGTTCTCCACTATTCGTTTGGTTTTTACTCTTGCAGCCACCAGGTCATGGTCTATACAGCAGATTGACATTAACAATGCCTTCCTAAATGGTGATCTAGAGGAGACAATTTTTATGACTCAGCCTAGGGGTTTTGAAGATTCTTAGTTTCCTCATCATGTATGTAAATTATCTAAATCTTTGTATGGCTTGAAACAAGCACCAAGGGTGTGGTATGACAAACTCAAGAATCAGTTCTTTTCTATGGGTTTCCAAAGATCAGTTTCTGATTTCTCTCTTTTCTACAAGAAGACAAGTGATCAAATTCTTCTTATTCTTGTTTATGTGGATGATATCCTCGTCACCGGGGATAATTCAGCTGAAGTTCTTAATATTATCAAGTTGTTGAACACTAAGCTTGCTCTTAAATCTATGGGCGAAGTCAGCTACTTTCTAGGCATTGAAGTTTCAAAGAGGTTCTTAGGTTTTGATATTGATCAATCCCAATATATTGCTGATATTCTTGAGAAACATAATATGTTGGACTGTAAATCTGCCTCTACGCCTATGCTGCCTAGCAAGAAGCTCTCTAAACATGAGGGTTCAGCATTTTCTGATTCTACTCTATATCGAAGCACAATTGGCACTCTTCAATATCTTACACTTACAAGGCCTGACATTGCTTTCACTGTGAACAAGCTTAGTCAGTTTTTGCAGGATCCTACTGAACATCACTGGATTGCTTGCAAACATTTACTTAGATACTTGAGTGGCACTCGTTATATGTCCCTTTCCTTCACTGCTGCATCTGCTCTTACTCTTGAAGGGTTCTCTGATGCTGACTGGGCCAGCTGTGTGGATGATAGGAGGTCAACGGGTGGTTACTGCATTTTTTTGGGGTCTAATCTAGTGGTATGAAACTCAAGAAAACAGGATGTTGCTGCCCGTAGCAGCGCTGAATCTGAATATAGAGTATTGGCAAATGCTGCCTCAGATGTTGTTTGGCTTCAAAGTTTGTGTGCTGAGTTGGGAGTTTCTTTGCACACCCCTTCAAAGCTTTGGTGTGACAATCTCAGTGCTCTTGCCCTTGCCTCAAATCCAGTGTTTCATGCCAGGACTAAACATATTGAAATAGATGTCCATTTTATTCGGGAGAAGATCCAAAGCAAGGTCATTGATGTAGGTCATGTTCCCTCTATTGACCAAGTGGCTGACATATTCACTAAACCATTGCCTGAAGCACGGTTTCAGCTACCTAGGCATCGCCTCAAGCTCAAGCAATCTTCAGCTGAACCTTAGCTTCTGCGGGGGAGTATTGGATTTAGATTATGCTTTGCTGGCACGTCTGTTTGTTGGTTAAGAATATTAGTTTCTTCTATTAGTTTGTTAGCTTGCTGTTAGTTGGTTAAGAGTGTTAGTTTCTGCTGTTAGTTTGTTAGCTTGCTGTTAGTTGGTTAAGAATGTTAGTTTCTTCTGTTAGTTTGTTAGCTTGCTGTTAGTTGGTTAAGAGTGTTAGTTTCTTCTGTTAGTTTGTTAGCTTGCTCAAGCTTCACTCTTTATATAAATATGTATTTTGCTGTAAATCATTCAAGCAAAAATCAATACAATTCTTTTTTCTCAATTTCTTGCTAGTTTAACAAGAGATTCGTGTCTCATCTCTTAAAGTTTTTTCTAATGTTACTAAGAAGGTGTTTAACTAAGCTTATTTAAAATATATATAAGCTCGTACATTTTATTAGTTGTTTTCAAAGCTTATCAAATGTTAAGACATAATTTTAGAAGGAAGTAGTTGAAGTATTTTGATAAATTAGAATATTGGAGTATATAAAATGTTAGTAATTATCATTTTAGAATTGAAATGATAAAATTTGAAAGAGTTTATTAAAATAAGATTTTGAAGGCCGATGCTAAATTTTTGGAGACCGCAACGAAAAGCGAACAGGGTAATTGTAGAATATAAAAAGTACAAATTGTACATACATATAACTTTGAAGTAAGAGTATTAGTGTGTGTGTGTGTGTATATATATATATATATATTTTGGCCCTATGCAATTTAATAAACCCAAAAATTTGTTTGTATCATGTGCATTGTTCAACTCAATTCATAGTAATATTTGTTTAACTAAAAAATATTACTTATTTATTTAAAAAATATTATTGTTGATTTATTATCTTACAAAAATAATAATATTTTTAAAGTTAATAAATAACATCTTTGAGTTAAACAAATAATATTATAAATCAAATTTATGGTGTATGGTGCCCTTGATACACAAAAAACCTATTTTTTAATAAAATATGTTAATATATGTTAACATAGGTACAGAAGAGATTACATAAATTTGAGGTCCCTCAAAATTGAAGGTCTTGGTGATTGCCCTCAATAACTACCTTCATGGTCAACCCTAAAGATATGGAGACTTCCTTACTTTTTTATAAAGATAGATTATAAGCTCACAAATTTTTTTTTTTTTTGAAGTGAAATATGATTTTTTCTTTTTTATAAATATAATATTATCAAACACTTTAATAATCTTATAAATTCTCAAACATCTTATATTTTTTTAAGTAGAAGTAATTTCTACTTCGTCCTACTCAAAACAAGTGTCGTTTTAGAGATTATCGCACATATTAAGAAACAATCGAGTACCTAATATACCCTTAATTAATAAAAAAAACCAAATTATATATATTTAGAAAATAATTAAAGAGAAATAGGAAAACATTAGTAGTCATTTTGAAAAGTGTAAACAGTCCCTTATGGTGCAAAACATTTCAATTTCTAAACCATAATTTATTTTGAATATGAGGGAATAATGGGTTTCAAGAAAGTTAATTTAGAAGGCATATTAAAAATACACTTGCTTCAATAAAGATCCAATTAACATTAATCAAATAATCAATTAACATAATTAAATTGCTCATTTGTCAAAGACATCAAATGAATAGCTGCTCTTTATCAGTATGAGAGCATACAATTAGGTCTTGGCACTATTCACCAACCAAGAAATTTGGCACTAATTTTAGGGTTACCTGTCTTTAATTTGGTATCACTTCTAACATTTTCAAACTTGTACAGATCATAACTACCATACACTTAAAAAGGAACTGTTTATGCTTTGAATTAATGTCTTAAGCATCAACAAAATTCTATATTCATTGAACCTACTTATTTTGTCTTATATCCTCGTTTATAGTTTGTGTGCACCTAGACGTTACACTTGGTAAATTATGCCTCGTGTAGAAACTATAAAACTTTATACATGCACACACGAATCGATGGTACAATTCATGTAGCATCAATGAATCTTGGAAGAAAAGTAATGGTGGAATCAAATCAAACAAAGCAAAGTCAAGCTCTGGTAACTTGATCACTATTCATATTTTATTATTTTGAAGATTGAGTTGAGTTTTAGATAATAGGAGAAATTAACAAGTTTAAATTTTTTGATTTTGTGATCTTGTCTATTTAGTACATAAATCCAGCAATTAATACAACTTGAGCTCATTCTTGCAATTGAAAATGCTGAATAGTAGTAAAAAACATAATTAATTTTACTTTAGGATCTCGTTTTGTTGCCCACACTACAACATAATAGACCTTATGTAACATTGAAAAAATGTTACATAATAGCAAAAAAGTGTTACTCTAGACAATATGTAACTCTATTATTGAAATTCTCAAATTAACAAACAAACCATCTTATTCAACCCATTATTTAGGTAATTCTTAATATATATATATATATATATGTATGTATGTGTGTGCGTGTACACTAATTATAAATTGTTTGTACATAAATATAATCTTTCACATCATTTTTAAAATATATTATTAAATAATTTTATTCTGGTTTAAATATGTATTGATCTTTAACAAATAATCTATAATATACATACTTTTTAATTTAGATTATATATAATATTTAATAATTATTTTATTAATATTTAATATAAAGTATTTATGATATTTAAGAATCTTTTTTAATCATAAGTTTCTCATACAAAAGAACTATTTTCATTAATTAATAAGTGAATAGTCATAAAATGTATTGTCTAGAAAATATTACTTATTCAAAAGTATTACATATTTAAAAGTGTTACCTAAAAAGTGTTACATATTTGAAAGTATTACATATTTAAAAGTATTAGATAAAATTATTTCTCATTTAAATGTTAGATATTCATAAAGTGTTACAAATGTGTTACTTAAAAATTGTTAGTGAATAAAAAGTGTTACATATAAGTGTTATATATTATTAAAATGTTGCAAAAATGTTATATAAATATTAAAATTGTAAATATGTTACAAAAATATGCTACATAAAGTAATTTATGTAAAGTGATAACAATTATATGTTACGTAAGATCAAATATGTTATAGTGCCATTAGCCGTCAAATAGTAATATTAATACATGTCATTAGAGCACCACCTATTATAGGGTTTGCTAGATATTGACTTAGGGAGTTTAACATGATTTATTTAATTACTTCATTTATTTCACCCTTTTTTGTATAACTAACAATATTACAATCACCAAAAAATTAACATGAGAAGTAAAAATGACGCGATCAAAGTCTACCTAAAATCACCAATGTAATTAGCACACAAAAGTTCCAAAATTTGCCTGAACGCATTATCAGCCGCAAACAACCTAAGATGGTTAAATGTTGGTCACAAGCAAGAACTACAAAATCTCGCCCAAATCCCTATTGTTCAGCATTTGTTCCCGACTCTTGGAATATCAAAAAACCATCCTCACGATTCAAAATCGACCTCCCTTGTGTCACCCAATTCATAAACAAGCTCGATTTTGATTCGATTACATTCATTAAATTTCATTTATATTTTTTATATATGTGAAGGAGTGCTGCGCAAAAATGCTCATATGGTATTCATTTGATATTCGTTTTGTCTTGTTCACTTACGTTCAGGAATTGTTGGGGCACTTATTTCATTTAACGACGGTTTGGTGTTTGTTTTATTATTTATTGGCTATTCTTTCTTAGTTTTATATTTGGCTATGTGGTATTCGTTAATCAATGTAATGATAGATTTATAGGGACTTATTACACGTCTTTCACACACACACACACACACATAATTCTTTCAATGAAAATATGTAATACTTGTTTATAAACATTCACGAGTATGTTTGTATTGGGATACTCAAACAAATTCTATACCGGATATACAAAAGATGTGCAAAGGAAGAATTTTGGTTTATTAAGATGGACAAGTATCTCATTGATACAAGACTTTTGAAGGAAGAAAAAACAAAGATCCTTGCGGGCCTGGGCCTGTTCAAAATTGGGGAAAACACAAAAATAAATTCATGTGGACCTGGCCCAAAACGTATCAGGCCGTAGCATTGGAGTCCAACGTTCGTCTAGTAAATAAATACATGCGAACAATATTAAAAATAGAGGAATGAATACCAGCCTTTTGAGTTATATCTAATGTATCGTGCTGGAATTTGGTCAATCCAACATCTAGTATACTTTTTCACTATATATTAACACATAAATAAATTTATAGAAATGGTGAAAAGTATTGAAGACAGCGTACATTACACGTAGAATCGAAATTCCCGAAATCATACCTTTGATGTAAATTTTTTGAGAGCTGGCAATTTTTGTGTGCGGGCATCCATGTGTGATACAAGAAAACAGCGAGGCATCCATGGGCACCAGGCACTGGTCCTCCTACCTAATGGGCCGCTGAGTTACCATGATTTAACTCCTCCACCAATCTCTGTCGGACCGGGGGGTGGGGGCCATGGGGGCGAGGGATTTCGCCTTTTTTGCCCCAAGAAAACAGCGAGGGAAAGGTACCACTAACAACTAACAACCCCCATGTATGAAAGAGAAGGTCAAAGCTCCAATCTACTTGCCAACTTGTTATCAGGATTTGATAGAGAAGACGTAAATATTCTTTCTTATTTTACATATTATTTATAAGAATTATATTTTTTTAAAAATAATAATAATAATAATAATAATAATAATAATATATACGAGTAGTTGCTCCAGTTAATGTACACATGAAGATGTACTATATTTATTAAGAAATAACAAGTAGCGAAAGTAAATATCAGATTTTTTTTTTAATAAAGAGGCAATTAATTAATGTAAAATAGTATTTATGAGTTCTAGAAAATTAGATTAAAACTTTGTATTAATTATAATAAAGTCTATATACTAACTTAATTAAAAATTTATTATAACAAATCCACATTTAAATTGTCAAAAACTATAGCTTAAATTAAAAAAAATCAGTTTACACTTTAGTTGCAATTTGATAGAGGCAACTAAATATACTTGGAGTATTTATATGTTTATACAACATAATGATATTGTATTTCTACTTATATTTTTGATTTAACTTAAAATTGGTAAAATACCCATTTTTAAAATTGGAAAAGGTCACAATGCATCTCTTGTCCATTCATGGTTACAAATCTGAAAAATCAGAGGGTACAAAAATAGCATGTGTGTGAAAGATGTTACCCCAAGTGAGAAAGTTGTGGATGAATGCATGAGACAACCAAAATGGTAGCATCACACTCATTCTCCAACTCCTAGAGCCAAAACACTTATTTGTTTAATCATCTGTAGACAAAATCCTAGATTCCAATTGATTTGATTTCAGCCCAATTGCAAGAAATTCAATTAATAAAAGGTGTGTAGTAAGAGTTAAATATGGAAACTGGGATGATATATTTGTAGGGATGAATTAGTGAGATGAATGTTTCCACGTATGAAACAGCTTTCAATTCATACTATTTAAATTCTGCAAACCCTGTTACAGATTTGCAGCCACCAATCTGTTTTAGAATGTCAGTCTCAACTTGCTCTGCAAATGGGGTTTAGTGCCAAGTTGATCAACATTAAACACTCATTAATATAATTATATTTACTAATTCCCATTGTTTTTTTTTTTAAAAAGAAATTCTTTATCAGGATTGTTACTAGAATTAAAGAGCATTCTAATATTAGGTATACCGAAATCACGTAGTATTTTTTTTAATCAAATTTTATGAGTAATTCTTTTTTTTTTTTATAAATAATTTCATATTATTTTATTACCTTAGACAAATGTAAAATATATTCTAAGTTACCTTTGGTATCTGAGAATATTTGTAAATGTCTATCATTAGTGAAAATATTTGTGCAGATCTCTCATTTATCAAAAAGTTATTTCAATGAGTCATTCGAAAATTGAATTTTTGTTTTCTCTATTTTATTTTGTTAAGATTCAATTTTGATGTCCTCCTTAAACTTTTTCTTTTGACTTATTTATTGAGAATAAATAAATAAAATTAGAAATAGTGTGGAATATCTCATAAACTTGTTAAAAATAAAAGGCAATGACATATAAAAGTTTCTAATGCTAGAATCGACAATGCGATAACGTTTGTTATATTTTATCATTTAGAAATTGAAGAATTTATGTAATTTTTTTAACTCAAAAATCTTTTAAAATATTTACGAATAACCAAAAAATTCTTAAAATGTATTTTGCTTCTTGAAAAACTATATATTAAAAAATTGATTGTAAAAGGAAGATGACCATAAGTTTTACGAATTCTAAAATTTATATTATTAATTTAAAAAATATTATTACTGTGTTTGCATACCGTGCCTTTGGTATATAAGCCAAAAATGGAAATCAAATTATGAAAAAAACCAAGTTGATGCAGTGGAGTGTAGGGTTGTCCTGAGTGCACCTTGAAACTTGTGAACTCAGTTTGTCTCAAACTCTAAGAGATTAAAATAATTGGACTTAAACTTAAGAGGTGAAATAAATGCTTTAAAAAATTATCGAATATTATTAAAGGGTAAAGATTGGTGGCCAGAATCTGGCCGGCCAGAAAAGGGTGTATTAGTAATTTTTTATAAAATAATTATATAAAATATCGAATATGCCCTTTATTAATTAATGGCGAAAAAATAAGTAATTCAGTTTGAATTTGAATTTTGAGTGTGTTTCTCTCTCTTCATCAATGAGGAGGTTTCTCTCTCACCATCAATAATAATGAGGATTTCAAAGATTTCAGATTACAACTTCCAAGATTTTTTTATAATGATAATTCATACCAATCCGTCTTCATATTAAAGCCAAATTTCTTTTTCATTTGTATTCAAACTCTCTTTTCTTGTTCTTCCGAAAAAAAATGGAAATGAGATATCACAATAAGAGGCCACGGAAATTCTATGTTGTTTTCAAAGGGGTGCGGGCTGGCAAGAGTGTGCACCTCATGTTCTTGGATTTAAAGGGAGCTTGTATTCATCATATAAAACGGAGAAGGAAGCTGTTGATGCATATAATTCATATTTTCGACCAACTACTATTCAACCTGAAGATAGCTCTGGTGATTTTGAAGGTGATTCTTATATGGATTCAAGTGATGAGGCTGAGAGCAGTGCAAAACACAGTGATTTAAGATCTCAGTGCAAAACACAGTGATTTAAGATCTCCTTGCACGAAGAAAATTCGCATCTGTAAAAACTTCAAAATTTTCTTTGTTGGTTGTATGGCTGGTTTGATTGCTGGAATTTTATTTATGTTTTTAAAGTGATTAAAGTGATTGCTGGTTGTATTGAAACTTTTTTCTATTAAATTTGTTTTGAAGATTAATTTGCTTTTAGTTCAGAAAGTCATAAAATTCTGTTAATTAATTTACTTTAATAATTTAATGTTCTTATTTTTTGTCATTTCGCTTTTGTTCTGAAATATAGCTATTTAATTCCTAATTGTGAGTAGTTAAAAAGAGGGACTAGAAATTTGTCGAAGTCGATTATAAAACAAAAAAGATGGAAATCATTAAAACAAGAGGGAAAACATGCACTAGAGCACCAAAAGTATGCTCATTAAAACAAATCTTCGCAACATTAAAATAAATTAGAGTGCACTAGAGCTGGAGTCTGGAATGACGACAACAGGCACTTCTTTCGGACTAGTAGCACTTGATGTCGGTTTCTGGGCGAGAGATTGCAGAGCTTCAAGAAAAATATCATACACCTTAACTAGTGGTTCTCCTTCAAGGATCATGTTTCTTAGTTCTTCATCATCTCAAACTTTCACCAGCCTATGGAGCAGCGTCGTCAGCTCTTTCTCCGTGTGTTTAAATAGAGAGCCTCAAGACTTCTTGGGGATGGTGGAACGCTCCACTCTTTGGAGACAAGAGATTTTGTTGGTGTATTAGTCATTTTAGATTAAGAAGAAGGACAATGTATGGAAAATGGTTTACTACATGAACAGTATTATGTTGACAATTTATAATGAAGATACCACAACCTTTCAATTTCTGTGCACGGTTATTCAAGCAAATATGCAGCTCATGCACGGTTTAATGAGTTGCCATCTATTAATGATTAAAGTACTTTTGTAGATTTTTAAATGATTAAAGTACTTTTGTAGATTGTATAGCTTTTTTTTTTATTTATTTATATGAAAATCTATAAAATAAGAGTATATTACATGATAACTTATAAATAATACTATATTATATTCTAATCTATATAATATGTGCATATTATATGAAAATCTATATAATAAGACAATATTACATGATAATCTATAAATAAGAGTATATTATATGAAAATCTATAAAATAAGAGTATATTATATGAAAATCTATAAAATAAGAGTATATTATATGATAATCTATAAAATAAGAGCATTTTAGATGAAAATTTATAAAATAAGAGTATATTACACGATAATCTATAAAATAAGAGTATATTACATGAAAATCTATAAAATAAGAGTATATTACGTGAAAATCTATAAAATAAGAGTATATTACATGAAATCTATAAAACAAGAGTATATTATATGAAAATCTATAAAATAAGAGTACATTACATGATAATCTATAAAATAAGAGTATATTATATGAAAATCTATAAAATAAGAGTATATTACGTGAAAATCTATAAAATAAGAGTATATTATATGAAAATCTATAAAATAAGAGTATATTTAAATCTATAAAATAAGAGTATATTATATGAAAATCTATAAAATAAGAGTATATTACATGTAAATCTATAAAATAAGAGTATATTATATGAAAATCTATAAAAAGAAGAGTATATTACATGTAAATCTATAAAATAAGAGTATATTATATGAAAATCTATAAAATGAGAGTATATTATATGTAAATCTATAAAATAATGGTATAATATATTCTAATCTATATAATATGAGCATATTACATGAAAATCTATAAAATAAGAGTATATTATATGAAAATCAATAAAATAAGAGTATATTACATGTAAATTTATAAAATAAGAGTATATTATATGAAAATCTATCAAATAAGAGTATATTATATGTAAATCTATAAAATAATACTATAATATATTCTAATCTATATAATATGAGTATATTACATGAAAATCTATAAAATAAGAGTATATTATATAAAAATCTATAAAATAAGAGTATATTGCATGTTAATCTATAAAATAAGAGTATGTTATATGAAAATCTATAATATAAGAGTATATTATATGTAAATCTATAAAATAATACTATAATATATTCTAATCTATATAATATGAGCATATTACATGAAAATCTATAAAATGAGAGTATATTATATGTAAATCTATAAGATAATAGTATATTACATGTAAATCTATAAGATAAGAGTATATTACATGTAAATCTATAAGATAAGAGTATATTACATGTAAATCTATAAGATAAGAGTATATGACATGTAAAATTTATAAAATAAGAGTATATTATATGTAAATCTATAAAATAATACTATAATATATTCTAATCTATATAATATAAGCATATTACATGAAAATCTATAAAATAATACTATATTATATTATAATCTATATAATATGAACATATTATATGAAAATTTATAAAATAAGAGTATATTATATAATTATTTTAACAATTTGTATGTGTGACATGATTATGATAAAAGATATGAATATAATAAATAAATCATATAACTATATAATGGGTAAAATGTAATAAATCCACTATTTTTCCAATTTACAGAAATTCTAATATAAGAAAAATACTAAACTTTGTTATTTATTAATAATAATAATAATATTGTTCAATAATCCATAGAATAATACTATATTATATTCATTAGAATATAAGAATATAATATATAGAATAAGACTATATTATATTCTACCATAATAATAAGAGTATAATCTATAATTATATAAAAGCAAGACAGTTTGACTAAATTACAATTTTGCCATTTTTCCACCAAAACTGTTTACTAATTTTTAATTTCTGAAAAAAAAAAGATTGGATGTTATTGGAGGTGGGGACGTGGGATAGTGCACTTCACCAATAACCTCCTTTTACTTTTTTATTTTATTTTACTTTTTAAAATATTTTTATATAAATAAAATTGTGAGAAAATCTGCTAATCTACAGAAAGAATCCGTCTCTTCGTTTTCCGTGGATTACTGTGCAATTAATTAGCCTTGGATTACTGTGCAAATAATCATTAAGTTTCTTCGTTTACTGTGAGAACGGCTGCATGTGAACGTGAAACATCACACCAAAATTAATGGAGATGCCCTTCAAGATTGATCAAATTTCTTAAAAAAAATCTGTATTTCCTCACACTATCTGCTGTATCTCTCGTTCAAGAATTGTTCTCGTTCTTCATCTTCATCTTCCCCAGACTCCCCATGGCAGCATCAGTACACTCCTGGAAAATTCATTCCACTTTCTTGGAACTTCTTATAATCATCCGTCATGTGTGGATAACCTCCAGCAAAAAATATACTCGAGTGTCGTCTATACACGTCCTTCCTCCATCTACCCAACATATACCTTTCACTAATTGTGTTAATATTTGGACTTTCCATTGAAATAAAATTGTGTTAACTGGTGAAATGAAGGTTTGAATTGTGTTAGTTTAATCTACCTCTTTCAGAATCTGGCCAAATGAAGGTTTAAAATTAAATTTTGCTGATGTGTATATTCATCATTATTGTAAGGTTCATTAAATTGCATTTTGATTTACGTATTTGTTGTGAGGCTCAAGAAGCAGCACGCCTGATCGGAAACCAAGAAAGAAGGAGGGAATATCAGAAAGAGAAATGTTATGGAGCCAAATTTACTAAAGGGTGTAAAGATAATTTTACAAATACAATTATTATTTATATTTAAATTTAATCAATTCTGGCCGGCCAGATTCTGGCCAATAGCACGGTCCATTATTAAATATCATAATCTTTTGAAAAGAAATGCTGAATTAAAGTTTTGGTGCTGTATGTTTGTGTCCGTTAAATGTCCGTAAAATATGAGAATATAAATAAGATTTGGATTTATGAAAATTGATAAAACATGCGCATGAGAGAGAAGTGCAGTTGCCTTGGATTCCATCGTGATTAGTGCCAACGTGTAAACCATAATATTTTAACATATATATATATATATATATATGTGTGTGCATTTAATATTATTTTTTATTTTTTATTCTGTGAGAAGAACATATTCTTTTTGCCTTTCATCCAGATAAATCTCTATGCTATGAGGCGAAACCCAAAAAGACGAGATCATTAGATTATGGTTTAGTTTTGTTAAACATTATTTTAAAGTATGATATTTATACAAATAATTTATCAAATCATTTTTCTTTTTGTAATTTAGTTAAAATATTTTTGAATTACTTTAGAAAGTGTAATATTCATTTGATGAACTGGTTAGATACAACATAAGAATTAAATTCAATAAAAATTAAAAAATAATAATAGTATATCATTATTTTTATTTCTCAATTCACTTGAATTGTTTTCTTCTGTTCCGCTCAATAATGGAGTACAAACTAAAATAAAGTTTATACTACATACTATATATAAATCATTGTTATTTACTTTTTAGTAAATAGCAGTCACATTAATATTTTCCCTAATCTAAGACCAGCCACCGCTTTTATTGTTGTTCAATTGGACCTTTTTTTTTTTTAATTGTATGAGATACTTTCTCTATATTTGAACATGTTTAAATATTTTATATGGAAATTATATATATATATTTTTTTGATGTCTTTGAATAACTTGTATTTACTCAAAATTTTATTATAGATGCGTTTGGCTTTATTTTTTTAGGTTAATTCTTGCTTAATATAAAAGTAAGTAAAAATATGTGTCACGTCTAGAAAATTTATGTATTTTTTACTTAAAAAATATAGTAAAAAAAAAAATACATGTTAAAAAAAAGTAGTTTATGTAAATTAAAAATAGGTTTTTTTTTTTTAACAAAAATTTTAAAATTCAATATATTTTTGTTACAAGTCCATTTCTAACATGTGATACCTCAAATTAATTTGATACCAATATTTTATATATAAAAATATAATATTATATTTAAAATATGATATAAATACATTATGAGTTAAATTATTTATTTTTATTTGAAATATGTGTTAAGTTTGAAAAAGAAATGGTTTAAATTCTTATATGAATTTGAGACACGTAAAAAATAATAAATATTTTTTATATTTTTATTAAAGAATAATAATAATATTTTCATAAATTAAAAATATTTTATTATTCAAGCATATATTTAGTTATTTTATTTTAATATTTGTTTACTAATTTTAAATATTTGTAACTTTGAGAAATTATAATAAGTTGGATTGAGTTTGAATTCTAAAATTCATTTTGTTATATGATTATTCATTTTTTATTTGTTAGAGAAACTTTTTGAGAAAATGAAAATACGCTATACATATGAAATTATACTTCAAATTGATTTGAGTTAAAATTTAAGATTTCTAATTTCTTATATCTACCGTATATTGTGAATGTTATTTGATATTTAATTTTATAAACAAAAAAAGTTTAAATTATATAAACAAAAATAAATACACACAAAATATATATGAAAAATATGGAATTTTAATTTTTTTTTCATGTAAAAAATTGATCTACAAATATACGTAAGTCATACACAAAAATTATTATTATTTTTCTTTGTATTTTATATTTCATAAGTATTTTGTTTGCATCATGATCCCTTTCTTTGTTATACAATTATATGTTTTAGTATTTAATTTTTTCAGATCACTTATTTATTTTAGAATCTTTTATAACAATGATATAATTTTATAGCATACGATTAATATAATAAAATATTTTTTATCTTGTGCATCGTACGGGCAAACATCTAGTTGCGTAAAAAATCACGACCTTGTGTTAAATTTATAATTTAATCATGACCTCCTTTTGTTATATTTTATTATATTTGTTCAATCTCAAGCACTATCTTTTAATTTTTTGCAATTCAAGTACTCAATATTTTTTTAATGAATTTAAGGCGATGTTGTAGCACTGAAGTACACACAATATTTCCCAATAAATAAATTGGTATCTCACATTTATAAATATATTGTAATTAATTTAAAATTAATGTATTCTAATTTAATTCTAGTCTTGACTGCAAATATTCAAGTACATCAACTAGATAGTTAAACGCGTGTGGAATCATAGATATTAGGGATGACAATGAATCGAGTTAAAATCAACCCACAGCAAAGCCACTTTGTTTGGGGGAGGGCAAGGACCTTGTTAAACAAGCATTACGACGGTGATTGGCTAAGCTTATTAAAAGCATCTTATAAGATAATTTTAGAGCTTATAAGCTGTCACTTCTTATTGTAAAAATAAGTTGATGAAGTGTTCGGATAAAATACTATGCTGATGCTTACAAAATGTTAATATTGATGATTTGGTAAATGAAATGATTAAACTTAAAAGAAATTAATCAAAATACAATCTTACTTAAAAAATAAGTATCACCCTCTTTACTTCAAAAATTTATATATACATATATATAAACTCTTTACGTCTTATTTTGAGATGGAATAAGATCTTATCAAACATCTTTTAAGATCTTTTTAGAAGCTTATAAGTTTAGCTAGCCCTCTTATACATGTATTGATATTTTTTTGAGTAAGGTACTAATATTATTCCACTTATCAAAATTTACTAGTTAACTTCAACTTATCACTCTAAATTTCATTCCCATCAATCTCAATTCTCTTATTCTCTGATATCAATTCTCTTCTTACTCGTTCTTTGGTTCAGCTATACATTTTCATTTTAGATGTTATTATAAACAGTGAAAATAATATTGAGCAAAAAATATAAAACCAACAATTTGAACAAATCAGATAAACTCAGCGGATTGACAAGCGCGTGTTGGACGAATTTGGGTTTAATTATTTTCTTGTAGGGAGGATTTCCCCCCATATGACCTAATGCCATCTTGATAGATATTCTATATAATTAATGAAAAATTATGTAAGATATTTTTAAAAATAATATACAAAGCATATTTTTTTTATATCTAATTTTACACGAAAATATTTTAAATACATAATAATAATAATAATAATAATAGTTTTAAATTATATATATCTTTATATATATATATATATATATATATATATATTAAGAATTATTTGTTAAATTATCACGTTTGAATTGCAAAATTAAAATAATAGCGCTTGACACTATAACAATTTAAAAATTGTGATTAAAATATAAATTTTACAAAATATTATGATTTTTTATATATTTAACTTTTATTTTAAACATATTACAGATTGTGAGATAACTACACATAGAAGTATATTGGAGATTTGCAAGAGTTTAACTAATAAACTAACAGTAATAAAAAAAAACATAGAAAACAAAGAAAAAAATGAATATTGAGAACCACGAATTACTTTATAGTGAGATAACTATCGAAGATAGTTTTTGCTAGATTTGGATGTTCCACATTTTTACGTCTCAATATCAGAAAAAACAAAACATAAATAATAATATGAATTAAAATATAACTGGTAGGTTATACGTAATTTTTATAATTATATATTACTTTTTCTCTAAAATTTGTAGAAATTTCAAAAAAAAAAAAAAAAAAGGGAAAAGAAAAAAATGCACAGAATTGTTTTCCTTTGCCACCAAAATGGAAAATCCTATCTTGTTTTAATGGTAGTTAGGTACCTCTGTTATTAATTGAAACTAGGCGTCACTTAGTTGAATCGAGCTCCAGTTAGGTAGACTCAGTTTGGGCTTGAGAATGTTGAGTTCAAGCTCAACTCGAGCTTGAAGCTCATCGAGCTTGAAATATCAGATTCGGCTCGAGCTCAAAGTTTGTTGAGCTTAAAATATAAGGTTCGACTTGAACTCATGATATGCGATTGCTAGCTCGACTCGGCTCGGAACTCAAATTTTTTCAACAAAGTTTATTTTTGTCCTTTATTAATAAGATTTATACATGTTTTAATATGTTCCTAACAATTTTTAAACTTTCGAAGAAAAGAACATAGGCTTAATATTTGAAAGTAACAAATTTAACAGACAAAATTACAATATTATTTTTTAAATGTCTCATATCTCATAACCAAAAAGTTCAAAGTGTACACCATTAAAAAGTCTCATATTAATCAAAATTTCTTATTTTCATACGTGAATATTTTTTACAAAATAATCAACAATTGTGTTCTTCTTTGCAATAATTCTTATCCATGTCTCTTTTAACAAAAGTTTTTGAGTAAAATTTTACTTACTACTCATTTATTGAGTAATATATAAATAATTAATTAAAAATAATCGAGTCTGATCACTAACTTTTGAGTCAAGCCTAAGTGAGTTAGGCTCGTTCATCAATGTTTTGAGTCGAGCCTAATTGAATCGAGTTTTGACCGAACGAAATTTGAGAAACTTATAAGTCAAATTGACTCGTTAATACTCCTAATTGAAACTCTTAAGCAAATTAATTTTCTTGAAATAATAATAATAATATTAATAAACACATAGGTGTAAAATTCCAAAATTTTCTGCTCAATCATACAAAAATATATACCAGCATGAGCAAACATTCTAACCTATAATATCTAATTATATCAATCCTGAGGGTAATAAATTAAAGCCACCTATATGTAGAAATCGATAAAATTATTTATTTTGCCTTAATAATTTAGGATCCTACATAATTAAAATTTTATACTTTTAAACTAGAAATTTAGAAAAATATTCATACTTATACAGGCATTAGGGAGAAATGATCGAGCCAAATTTCCTCAATGCACATTTTTACCAAAAAATAAAATAAAAATTAATATACTAAATTGTCAGCCGCTCATGCATGGGCATGGCTTCCCGTCTTGTTACATACGATCAATTTGACCCAAATGGATAATTTTAAGCTCGAATATCCTCAATGTACGAGAGTGTTCAAATTGTTAATCAAAATATATAGTGTTGATTTTGTTCAATTTATAATTTATTGTGTTAGAATTTTAAAATTTTATTAAAAGCAAGTGATGTACAATTAAATTGTCTACAAGGGAAGTCAAATAAGAGAACCATGTCAATAATTTCTAAAACATTTTTAAAATTTCAGCAAAAGCTATATTTTGAATGAAATCAAAATTAATGGTGGTAAAACTAAATTTTCCAAACACATACATCCTTCCAAAGTTTTGCAGCACATGTGGTCGGTAATGACGGTTTACAATGACAGTTAAACCTTAGTTTATGGTCGTATTTTTTGGGTTTCTACCCACTTCACCGACAAAAAATATATTATGAAATGGAAATTCATAAAAATCTGACTGTGGTACTATTAAATAATGACTGTCATAAGACAAATCAAATTGTCTTTAAAGAAATTAAAGAATAAGATTAAGCAGTACATTAGCATATGCATAGAAGATTATCGAATATCTTTCTTGGACTAATAAAATATTCCATTTTATTTAAATGGAAAAATAAAGAAATTAGGGTTCCTCGTGACCTCGAATGGACTCCTGGCTGGCCATTGGATCCAAGTCATGTGCCCCGGGATCCACGCTGAACACACTCTAATTTTTATTAAATCCTCCCACAAGATTCTTATTATTTTTATTTCTATCTTTTATCTATTTTACTAATTTTTTTGTATAGCAAATCATAATTGATTTTATGATTGCCTTTTCCTTTTTTCCTTTGACTCTAAAAATATATGTAGATGTATCATGGTTTAATTGGTTTCGATTCTGATTGCATGGTTTTGTGTTGCGATTTTTTTTTTCTTTCAAATTTTACATATGGAATTGTGGGTTTGGAATTAGAACCAATAGTTTTGAACCAAAATAGCAATTTGGAACCGTCAGTTCCTAAAATTGAGCCGAACCAGATTTCAATTTCAATTCCAACTCCAGTTCAGAATCAAATCAACGATCAAGCTAAACTGTTAGTCCATAGTTCGAACCGTCAGTTTCAGTTTCAATTGGAATCGTGCCCGCAACTAAAACAAATCAATCTTATTGTTATGATTTTGATGCTAACATAAGAGTATGTTTGTATTAAACGACCTAGTTTGTAATAAAATTTTGAGCTAAAGTTTTAGGTTGTGTCGGAAGAATAATGTGGATCATGTGTATTAATTATCAAGTATGTGGCAAATAATAATGAATAAGTATTAAAATGTAGTTTTTATTAGTTAAAAGACTATGGCATCTTCATATTTTCACTTAATAAAAGACTATGGCCATCTTAAATATGAAATCACTATATATATTATTTAGTTATCCTAATTTAACATAATTATGGATTTCTACTTCTTATATTGTATCTATAATATGTATTGTTCATTACTCTTTTACATAATATTATATTTTGTTTAATAAAATTAAATTTATGATACATTTAGGTTATTTTTTTAATCATAGTTATCGTATTGAGTGTCAAATATTATTTAGGTTATAATTATAAATAGATTTCATCAACTTTTGCCACTCCAGTAATACCGATAAAAATAATATGAGTTTACATTTTCTTTTTCTTTTCTTTATTCAGTCAAAAGAAAAGGTTATGATTTTTTTATTTTAAATTTAAAAAATTTGCTGTGAGTTTAATTTCTTTTACATAAATGCATGTGCATAGAATTAATTGAAGTAGTAAAATATGAAATACTGAAATATTGATACAATATGTTTGGATTCCAAAAGTGACTTTAGTATTTATTGTTAGCTGGTGTAAAGTTCATGAATGTTAATAAATGCAATATATATATATATATATATAATATTCATATTATTATTATCACTATTATCATTATTATTATTATTATTATTATTCAGAGAATATATAATTCTAAATTTTTTAAAATAATTTTCACGTTATGCCACTTTTAATTTTAATATATGGTTATAAATAATTTTTCTTGAAAGCTTATATGTGGTCCTTGTTCAATAATTAAAAGATATAATTAATTATTGCATATAAAATTAATACAGATATTGGGATTTGAATTCAATTTAAAAGGTATCAGGTAATTTTGACCAATCAGATAGGTTTTTGAATTGATAAATCGTGTTTCAATTATTGGAATCTCAAACCCTCCAACCATTGGATGCCTTCTATGCACGTGTTTATGCATGTCCAAAACCCTAATTCTGCCAAACAAAATTATCAAATAAATATTAGTAACCTAATAATAAAATTAAATGGCATAGTACATTTAGCAGCACACCATGTTAAGATGCCAACTAAGTAGAAACCATGGGTAATTTTTTTGTATGTTATAAATGGAATTAAAATACATTACATGTCAATAATTCCAGGAGGGATAAATTAATTAATTAAAGATTGCCTTTAGTCTCTTCCTATTGATTAATTATTGGAGATATTATCAAGAAATGGGCAGAACCCGAATCTTGATACAGTGCTATTTTTGGCTTAATCATGAGATTTAAGTGCTATCTTTTACAAGGGCTATCGAGTAACTTCGTAAGCTAGCTAGCTATACACATTACAAAAGAATTAAATCCACAAAATAATGTGCAATAAGTTAATGAACATTAGTGCCAAGTTTCATTTAAAAAAAATTAAATTCTTCAAGATTTACTCGAAGGTTTGTTTACTTTGGAAAGAGAAGATAGAGATGGATATATATATACATACATATATATATATATATATGTGTGTGTGTGTGTGTGTTAAGGCTAAATATTAGAAGGGTCTGTGCTATTTATGAAAACCGTCTTTAGCTTTGTGTCCATCTCAGACTTGTGGTCAATTTGATTTTTTGATTATCAAGAATAGATGGATAAGTTATTGTCGTTCAAATTAATTATCATCTAAAGTAAATGCAACTTAGAGAATGCGAATGGGCAACTGCCTATCGAGCATAGAATTAGCTAGGTTCTATTAGGAGTATTGGGAGCATATATATGTCTTTGTATTTATTCTTGTCCCACATTGTTTACGTTTGAGATATTAGGAGTATTAGGAGCATATATGTGTATTTGTATTTATTCTTGTCCCACATTGTTTACGTTTGAGAGTTTCCTACATTCTCTCCTTGTATTTATACACCTTGTATATTTCTGAATAAACATCTTGGAAATATTCTCATCACGGTAACCAGAGCCTAATTTGGCATCCGCTATAATTCCTTAATCCATTTTTTTCTTTTCGGTTCCAGTCTTGGTTCCCACAACCTACTGCAACGCCGCTGCTCCTCTGGTTCATACCTCCCACCCGCCTCACGCAATCCCTCGTGTAGCCGCGTCACGCTGCTGCATCTTCCGATCCCATGCAATCGTCTTCTCTCTCCGTTGTTACTGCCGACGGCACGCTGCTGCCCCTCGTGTCCTTCAACACCGCGGCCCAGGCGCCGCTAAAGCTTATCTCTACCAATTACGTCGCATGGAGTTTCCAGTTCCGGACTCTCCTCTTCGGATACGATCTCTACCGTTATGTTGATAGTACGTACCCTTGTCCATCATCTACTGTTCTTGTTGGCACAAAGTCTGAGTCGAATACACTTCATGAGCAATGGGTTCGACAAGACCAATTGATACTCTCGGCCATAATTGGGTCCATCTCGCCCATTCTTATTCCCTTCATTGCTGCCACCACTTCCTCTCGTAGGGCATGGGAGACTCTCGCCTCCATCTACGGCAAATCGTCAAGGGGGCACATTCTTGCGCTCAAAAATTGAATTCACAATCCGGTAAAAGGTACACGTTCGGTTTCTTATTTTATGCTTGATATTAAGGGAGTTGTTGATGAATTCTCGCTTCTCGGTGTGGTCACGGATCCGGAGGACTTGGTCCTTAAGGTGCTCAACAGCCTTGATGACTCGTATAAGGAGATTAGCAACGCTATACAGGCCAGGGATACACATGTTTCTTTCGACGAACTTCTGGACAAGTTGCTTAGTACGGAGGCCCAACAAGCGGCCCGGGTGGCAGCCACGTCGAACCACCCTGCCACTGCCTTCCCTGCATCTGCCTCCTCTCGACTTCCCCCTGCTGCACCAAGCCTCTCCCCGTCCCAGCATCCTCAGCGAGGCCAGGCCTCGTCCCACCGGTCTACGAGTGGCTCTCGATTCTAGCCGGCCCCTGCCTCGTCTGCCCATCAGCCGGGCCGTGGCTACCAGGGCCGATGCCAGCTATGTGGCACCCATGGCCACTCGGCATGCCGCTGCCCAGAAATTCGGGCCTATACAGCCCCGTCTCCTCCGTCGGGTCAGCCACCTTCCCCGGCCTACTCCTATCCTTCTGCTCACACTTCTACGTCCGTGCCATTGCCTTCTGATTGGATTCTCGACTCTGGGGCTTCTCACCACATCACCACTGATTTGGCAAACCTGTACTTGCATGCTCCGTATGGTGGCATTGATGATGTGATAGTAGAAGACAGTAACAAACTGCACATTTCCCATATTGGGCAAGTTGCTTTTCCCGCTTTCTCTTGTCTTAATTTTCAAGATGTTTTGCTTGTTCCCTCTATGGCGAGAAATCTTCTCTCCGTCTCTAAACTTTGTCAGCAGAATGATGTTGTTGTTCTCTTTTCTGCTTCTGATTTTCAGGTGAAGGACAGTCGTACGAGGGATGTAATGCTTCAGGGTCCGCGCGTTAATGGCTTGTATGTGTGGCCGGTTGCTGCTTCATCTCCACCTCGTCGCTCAGCTCTCTCCTCGATTAGACAGTCATCCTCTCTCTGGCATTCTCGCCTAGGCCACCCATCCACGAAGATTTTACATTCCTCTCTATCTAGTCATGATATACCTACAAATAAGTCCGATGTTTTTAGTTGTGAGTCTTGTAAATGCATTAATAGTCACAAACTGCCATTTACTGAATCCTCTCTAAATTCTGTTTTCCCGCTTCAGTTAATTTATTCTGATGTTTGGATTTCTCCTGTCTTATCATGTGATGGTTATAAATATTATGTCGTTTTTATTGATCACTTTACGAAGTATGTCTGGCTGTACCCGCTTAAGCGGAAATCTGATGTTCTGTCTACATTTATTGCCTTCAAAGCATTAGTTGAAAACTTTCTTATTATAAAAATAAAGACTTTGTACTCTGATAATGGGGAAGAATACCTAGCTCTTCGTCCTTTCCTTACGTCTCATGATATTACTCACCTCACCACCCCGCCCCATACACCCGAACACAATGGTACTGCAGAGCGACGCCATCGTCATATTGTTGACACTGGTCTTGCCCTGCTACATCACTCTTCCATGCCTCTTCAGTACTGGCCTTACGCCATATCCACGGCTGTTTATCTTATTAATCGTCTTCCCAAGGTTGATCTTGATATGGTTTCTTACTTTGAGAAACTTTTTCATCACCCACCAAATCTCTCCAAACTCCGTGTCTTTGGATGTCAGTGCTTTCCCTGGCTGCGTCCATACTCCTCTCACAAATTAGACACCCGATATCATCCTTGTGTCTTTGTTGGATACTCACCCACCCAGAGCGCCTATCTTTGTCTTGATCACTCATCCTCCAGAATTTATGCCTCTCATCATGTGGAATTTGTGGAACATATCTTCCCCTTTTCCGTCGCCTCTCCTCTTCCTTCCTCACACTCTGACTATCTTCCTTCTACTTTTATCCATGTCCCTCCACCTGTGTTGATTCCCACTCCTGTGGTTGATGCTGTGCCGCCTGTGCCAACGCATACACCCTTGCCACCGCCTACTCCTGGGTCTTCTCCTCCTAGCCCTGTGTCTCCACCGGTGCTCTCCTTGGATCTTCCATCGCACCATCCGATGGTTACTCGGTCTCGCAACAACATTGTTAAACCAAATCCAAGGTATAGACTTACATCTGCTTTGTCTCTTGATGTTGAGCCTTCTACAGTGACCCAGGCTCTTGCTGACTCTCGCTGGCGTGAGGCTATGTCTCGGGAATTCACTGCTTTGCAAGAGAATGGTACTTGGGATCTTGTTCCTCTGGTCTCCTCCCAAAATGTTGTTGGCTGCAAATGGGTCTTTCGCATCAAACGAAAGCCTGATGGTTCTATTGATAAATATAAAGCTCGCCTTGTAGCTAAAGGTTTTTATCAACGCCCTGGAGTTGACTACGTTGAGACCTTCAGCCATGTTGTCAAGCCCGCTACTATTCGCATTGTTCTGAGTATTGCCACTACCCGTAATTGGCCTTTTCGACAGTTCGATATTAACAATGCTTTCCTTCATGGCTCGCTTTCGGATGAGGTCTATATGTCTCAGCCTCCTGGCTTCATTGATCCGAATCATTCTACCTTCGTCTGCAAACTCCGTAAGTCCATTTACGGCCTCAAGCAAGCTCCTCGGACGTGGTATCATGCTCTTCGATCATTTTTGGTCTTGGTTGGTTTTTCCTGCACTAAATCTGATGAGTCCCTCTTTATCTATCACGCCCAGGGCATTACTGCCTACTTCTTGGTGTATGTGGATGATCTTATCCTTACAGGCAGTGATGATCGCTTTCTCACACGTGTGGTGCATGGTTTGGCTTCTAAGTTCTCTATTAAGGACCTTGGTCCTTTGTCCTACTTTCTTGGTGTGGAGGTTCTTCGTACCTCATCTTCGTGTTACTTGTCCCAACGGAAATACACCACTGATCTTCTATCTCAACATAATATACTCAATGCTAAACCGATTCACACTCCGCTTGATCTCAATGTCACATTGTCTCTCAATAATGGTAGCAAGCCTGCTGATACTTCCTTATATCGTCGTGTTCTGGGCAGTCTTCAGTATCTTCTTCTTACTAGGCCAGATATTGCCTTTGCGTTCAACAAGTTATCTCAGTTCATGTATGCTCCTACTGAGATCCACTGGGGGCAGTGAAATATCTCCTTCGCTATCTCAATGGCACTCGATATCTTGCTCTTCATCTACGCCGTGACTCTCCTCTGTCTCTTCATTGCTTCACAGATGCTGATTGGGCTGGTAATTGTGACGACCGCCCATCCACTGGTGCCTTTATTATCTATCTCGGCGCCAATCCCATCTCGTGGAGCTCTCGTAAGTAGCGGACCGTGGCTCGATCTTCGACGGAGGCAGAATATCGAGCAATTGTTGTTGCTGCTGCGGAACTCCAATGGATTTGGTCACTCCTTTTTGAGTTAGCCGTTTCTCTGTCCACTGCTACTCCAGTTCTTTATTGTGACAACATTGGGGCTACGTATCTGTGTGCAAATCCGATATTTCACTCTCGGATGAAGCACATTACTATTGACTATCACTTTGTTCGGGAGTTAGTTCAATCTGCTCAGCTTCGTGTCTCACATGTCTCCTCTGCTGATCAGCTTGCCGATGCACTCACCAAGTCGCTATCTAGGACTCGCCTTTGTCTCTTATTGGACAAGATTGGTTTCGTTAATCGCCCACCATCTTGAGGGAGTGTATTAGGAGTATTGGGAGCATATATGTGTATTTGTATTTATTATTGTCCCACATTGTTTACGTTTGAGATATTTGGAGTTTTAGGAGCATATATGTGTATTTGTATTATTCTTGTCCCACATTGTTTACGTTTGAGAGTCTCCTACACTCTCCCCTTGTATTTATACACCTTGTATATTTCTGAATAAACATCTTGGAAATATTCTCATCATGTTCAACCTCAAATTGCAAACAAAATTAGAGCACATAATTAAACACATTTTCACAGATCTAAGTGGCCAAAAAATTCATCCATAATTACATAATATTTGTTTTAAAACTAAAATAGCAATACATTACGTTACTAAAATGTTGATTGTTAAAATTTATAAATGAAATTACCGTCTTTAGTATAAAGCAGGAGAATGAGTTACTTACCAAAATGAAGATGGATAATGTCGGTCTCAAATATTTAATTTCTAGTTCATTGTTAATCGAACACCTACAATATAATAAAATTATATCCTACTTTTTTTTTTTTTTTTTTATCATTATTCTATTTCTATGTATTGTTATATAGTGACATGTGTTATTAGTCCCTGAAGTTGATCCGCCAGAAACTTGAGTGGAGGAGATAAGGTATGGATTCGTTTCCACCATAACTGCGCAGCTGTTACCTCATTACAGTAATATAATAGTGCAGTAGCAAACAATACCATGTTACACAAATCTCTTGTTCCTCTGTAACAACCCTTGCTTCGGTTCTACGTGTCAAGTTTTGAGCTTTCCTTTTTTGGGGAAATACCATGTTATTACATCAATGTTTTGACCAGAGTCTCTTTTAACAAATATTGAATTTGGATGGGATTAAAAAAAACATAAAAAATAAAAAGAACATAAAATGGTAATTAAAGCCAAGGGTATATTATTTAAAGTGAGAAGAAAAATATGATTAGTAATAACCTAATGTGTTTGATGTTATTTTGTTAACCTACTTATCGAGTTCACCTTATTTACTACACAAAAAAATGAAAATTTATTACTTGACGTGGTCATGTGCGGTACATATACTATTATTTGATGAAAATTTTGGATTTTGATTAAAATTATCAAATTCAACAATAAAAAGATAAAAGACGAAATTATAAAAGTAAAAAAATAGTTAATTTTAAGACCACCATTATAAACTAAATTTTACAATTTTCCCAAATTATTTGTTGAGACACTTAATATTTTATGCTACACTATACTCATGCTAAGTATCTCAAAATAGTAAGTGCCTCAATTTATATTATATTAGGATATTTGTCAGTTTCCTAGTAGAAAAATTTAATTGTCGTTAAATTATATAGTTTCATAAAATGATTTGGAAGTTAATTACACAGATGGGAAGGTCTAATAATAGAAAGATCATATATATATATATATATATATATATATATATATATATATATATATATATATATATATATATATATATATATATATATATATATATATGTGTGTGTGTGTGTGTGTGTGATTGTTCAATCTGAAGACACATGACATTCTAAGTTGTAAATTAGTAATACTGTAAATTAATGTTAGTTTATCTCTTTTTCTAGCAATACTAATATATGTTATTAAAATGTTATTATAGTAAAAGATGAAATATCATTTCTAATAAAGAAATTCGACTGTAGTATATCTAAAATAGTTTTTATTCTTAATGCTATATAGCAATTAGAAATACAAACTCGATATGTGAAAACACAAAGAATGATAGTTCTTCGTATTTTCAATCAAAAATATATATTAAATATGTTTAATAACATTATTGTTGGATCTGCACTGATAAAGTAAAATATAAAATTCAAACACAATATAAAATAAATACATTGTGTGTATCTAGAAGTTGAACTTTGATCCTTCACCCCAATCCCTCCCCACCCCACAAAACAAAACCCTATTTAAAGCCAATACTCCCCATTGCACACTCTCATGCACCAGCACTCTTTCTTAGTCCAAGACACCACTGTTTCTTTCCACTCACCAAGAAACATCTACTGTGTTTTCTTCCATCTCATCTTCTCCTTTTCAAATTACTACACTTCACACTCTCTAGTATAACTCTTACATCCTCTTCACTTTAGTATAATCTGTTCTTGCAACTTAGCACTCATCTTTTAATCATATTCCATTTACACAAACACAGAAAATGTCTAGCAGAAGATCAAGATCAAGGCACTCGGGATCTTCACGAATCACCGACGATCAAATCAACGAACTCGTTTCCAAGCTGCAACAGCTTCTTCCTGAGATGAACAATAGGCGATCAGACAAGGTACTTACATTTTTAGTATTATTCAGATACAATGTTATTTTATTTTTCCATTTTAGTTCTTCTTGTTCTGCATGCAAATGACTATTGGTTGCCTTATTTTCATTTTTCCCTCGAAAAACTGGTGGTATGTGAAACCGATACGATCACATATTAGACAATATATATTTTTTTAACTGAATTTACTTATAGATTGTTAAATTCTAGACATCTATGGCCAAGATATGTTAAAGTAATGGTAACAAAGTGTGAGCACATTTTTTCGTGAATTTATGCCCCCAATATTAGTTTTATTCTAAAATTATCACAAACCCCAATGTTTTGAATATTCCAGGGTTTTGAAGATAACTTGGAATTCTGTGATCTTAATATAAAATAAATCTTTATATAACCATGAACACATGAAAAGTACCCACCCCACCCCACCTGGTCATGTGTACCTTCTTTCTTAATGTATTTTTAAATATTATTAGATGTCGGACAGTACTCAAATGCATGTGCGAATCAAAATGAAAATTATTTAAGAAAGAAAAAATCAATTCAATTAACATATTATATGAGAAATTCCTGAAATGGGATTTTTTTTTTTTGGAGTGATAAATGTAATTAATATTAAACTATGAATTGCAGAAGTCAGCAACAAAAGTGTTGCAGGAGACATGCAACTACATTAGAAGCTTGCACAGAGAAGTGGATGACTTAAGTGAGAGGCTGTCTGAATTGTTGGCTAACACAGACACCACTCAAGCAGCTCTCATCAGAAGCTTGCTTATGCAGTAGATTCATGTTTCTTTTCCTTTTTTTTTTTTTTTTTTTTTTTCTCGCTTTCAAATTTTGTTGTTTCCTGTTTTCTATGTAATTTTTTTCTAGAGTTTTAATCTGTAGACGAGGATTTATTGTAATAAGATGGATTTTAACAATATTTTTCGTGTGTTTCTAGCGTTTTCGTTTTGATCATTTGTTATTATTTCACAATAATGGGTAACTTTATATCTAAACATGAATCCCTAATAAAAGAGTATTTAAAGGATAGATCTCCCAGAACAAATAGGAAATGAAAAACATAAATGGGTCGTTTCGGGCCTCGACGAAGGAAATTTGAGCATCGAAATCTAACATCAAACCCAAAAATTACCTGATTTTTCACTTTTTTCCTTTCTTGTACCGATCTCCTACATTCAAATAATTATTTACAGCTTGTTACACGTTACTTGTGGAGGTAATCTCTATTTGTTAGTGGAAGTAATGTCATTTGGTGTTTTATTTTATTAAATAAAATAATGGACTAAACATTTTAAGTTCTAATATCAACTATAACCTATCACCTTACACAAACAAGTACTAGTACTTCACATTATATATATATATATATATATATATATATATATATATATATATATATATATATATATATTGTAGAGTAATTCTTAATAAACTTAATGTACAGTCCCAACTTTATTGAGAATCAAACTTGTTCTAAAACTTAATGTACGAGCCTAATCGTTGTGAATAATAGAACACGCACATCAATTAAATGGCGAACTCAATTACCTTTTCAATCTTTGCCAACTTATTAAGTCTCGATAGTTGACTAAATTTCTTATCCGATTATACCTATGGATTAAGAACTATTAAATTGGATTTTATCTTATCGGCGGTATCGGATATAGAAGCATCAATATCCCAAAAATATTGATTCTCATTTTATATTTATTTCGTGTAGTTTATAAATTTCACAAATCTGATGAAATATTTTATCCTCAAAATGTTTAAATATGGGCCATGCTGGCATCATCACTGTTTAGAGTGCTATACGAATTAGAAGTCCAATGCACGAAAATTATGGCAGGAAAACAGCTGAATGCTGACTATAACTTTTACCATCATTTTTTTTTCTCTAAATTAGGAAAAACGCATTAAAAGCTTTGCAAGTTTGTAGATGTATTTTATCTCGTATTTTAAATATTGTTATGTGTAATATACGTGCAATAGTAGTATAATTGAATACACGGCATATGATGATAATGCATAAATAATTATAAAAAATCTTCTATGAGATCATGTTGTAACTATAATTGATAAATAGATCTATCTTTGGATCATCCTACTTGAAAAATGAAAGATAAAATGGAGAAACCTTGTTGTAGGGTATTGGGTGTGGTGAAAAAGAAGATTTTCCTCAAATTTTGTTGGTAGGTTACATCAATTCAATTACAAGTATGGGCATGTCGTAGGAAGAGGGTAGGGTTACAATGTGGTGAAGCCAAGCCACACCATACATATCAAATATATTAATGTACATTATTATAATTAAAATTTGGGACAAAAAGATATCTACATTTATTGGTTTTTATACAGAGTGAAGGTGTTTATAGCTCGTGGGTCCATTTCAATGTAGGGCCCCACATATTTGGATCATAACAATATATATATATATATATATATATATATATATATATATATATATATATACTGTATTCAATTAGTTTTTATAAAAACCCTCTTTCAATTAATATTAACATTTTTTCTATAATTGAATTTTATAAAATCCTCCTAATAAAATATTTGAGCACATAATTTTATAGTTTTTATTTAAAAATAATATGAATAGTTAAAACTATTACATCTCCCAGTTATGTTTCAATTAGTTACTTCTCTACATTTAATAATAAAAAAAAAAAAATTGATGCACGTGACCATCAACATCAATATACTTGGAATAAGAGCAGACTGTCTCTCATAAGCATGTCACATTAGTGCTATGATTATTCTCCCTTTCTATATGAGATAGATAGATGATGAAATAGTGTTAAGATGATGAAGTTGATCATTTGTTTTAGATAATACTTGATTACTATCCGTGCAATAAACGAGATACAATATATTTTATTTATATTAATAATATATGATAAAAATTTATTATTATTATTTTTGTTGTTGATGTTATTTTTATTATTATTATTATAAATTTATAAATAATAATCAGTTATATTAAAGATATTTAAATAAATAGTATGTTATTTATTTTTCATTTTAATTTATATTGCATTGTCAATCTCATAAAAGTTATTTATATTAAATAATAAATTGCATGATATTTTGAAGTGAATTTCAAAATGTTCTCCAACTAATACAAAAATTTTAACTCACTAAACCTATTTAGGTGACAAAATTAATTATAATATTATATAAATTAATAGTATAATATTTTTAATTTTATAAAAATATATTAATATTTTTAGATCAAATTCATATAGAAAATTAATAAATTATTTAATCAAATCCAACGTATATATAAAAATTACAAAATAATTATTCAATTTATAAAAAAAACTATATTCTTTCCTTAAAAAATTATATTTCCTACTTAAAATATAATTATATATTTATTGATATCAAATTAAAGATAATAAAAAAGTAATTAATTTGATATATGATACGTCAAAAACAGATTCAAAATTTAAAAAAATAATTGTTTGATTTTTCAAATTTTAGTGGAAAAAAAAAAGACCAAGTCAGAAAAAACACATGTGAATTAACTATAGAGACACGTGTCAAAGAAAATGGAGAAGAACCTTCTTTTATATTATAAAAGAATATCAACTTCTTACCACTACTCGTGAAGTCTAAAAATCAGCTATTCTTCTTTTATATAAAGTAGAATTATATCACATATTCAATACACATTACTTGTATAGAATGACATCATGATAATATAGAATCAATTATTTTTCTTTTATATAAATTAAAATTGTAACGCGTATTGATAGAATTAAAATAAGATGTACCTCGTTGTTAAGAATAGAGAAACTCATTTAATAAACTTGAGATTGTATTGAGAATTCCCCTTTTTATGTAAATCATATTTTCTCCGAAAAGAAAAAAAGAAAGAAATATATATATATATATATATATATATATATATATATATATATATATGTGTGTGTGTGTGTGTGTGTGTGTGTGTGTGTGTGTGTGTTTTAAGTTTATTGGGCTGAATTTGAAGGCTTGTATGTGTTGTGAGATCTAGGGGTGGGACTTTGGTCCTATATTTATACTAGTGGGCCAACAATCTGGAATTATTAGGTTCTGAATATATGGGCCGGGCCTTCTTATAAATCAGAACATGATTTTTTTTAATACATAGGAATTAATTTTTTGAAATTAAAATTTAATAATGACAGGAGATATAAATTCGAATTAATACAATATATATTCTACAATCCTAAGTTTCGATACTTCAATATTAAATACAGTCTAATAATATAACATAATTATATAAGTTGTTTGGTAGCATGAAAGTTATTATACAGAAATGATTGGAAATATCAATAGACTTCCAGTTTTGTAATCATACTATTCAAATAAAGTGTCAATAAAATCAAATGATGCATAGTAATTTTACTTCAAATAAAAGATTAATTATAACAAAAAAAAAAATCACTGACATTTGCTTTTATTCAATTGCAATATGACTTTAAATAAAATTTATTAAATGAATGCAGTTTGAACTCTGTAATAAAGCGATAATATTATAATTGAAACAAATTATAAAAAAAAAAAAGCCAAATATTAATAAGTTTTAAAAATTCTACCAAATTTAATAATTTGTTTCGAGTTACAAATATGAATCATAAATTTTCTTAAGACAGTGGATCTTATCTATAAAAAATATTAACTTAATATTAAAAATTCTAAAAAATATGATTGATACTTTTTATGGAAACTATAAAGTAAAAGCTTGTTTGTGTGTGTGCCGCATTGCAATAAAAGAGATTTTGATAGAATTATATACTTGACAAATAGAAATAATGTCTAATAAAATCATTAAAAAATAAAAAATAGGAAAATGCAAATGATATAGTTTTCTGAAAATATAAATTCAAAAATCAAAATTTGAAAATTCCCAAATAAAATTGTAGTCTAATCAAAATGCTAATCACATTTTAAGTAGAACATTACCCCTGAGAAACAGAAATAAGAGAGATATAATAGGCAAATAACATTTTGTTAGAAACTATCCACACTATTTAAAAGTCTTTAATTTTAATTTTAGTTATTTTCAATATTCAATCTATATTTGAGACAAGAATCGTTCTAATAAAATTATGAAAATTAAAATAAATATTTCTATTCGCACTACGAAATTTTATTTACATACCACAATTTCTTTATACACGACTCACAATATTTTTTCATAGTAAATTAGCAAGATACACCATCATATATTTCAATTTTAGAGTCCACTAGAAACAAAAATAAATAAATAAATTCCCTTTCTTCCCGCCTTCAAACTTTGAACAAGGTGGTGTGAACTGTAGAAGGAACAAAGGTAGGATGACGGATAGTATTGGATGCAAGAAAAAAACATTAAGCTTGTTCGATATTGGTCATCAAACCAGCCTAAGAAAGTTGATCGGACAGAACTTTGTATTTCAACATTCAGTCACTTCACCTCCGCTGACTTCATCTACAAAGTTCAATATAGAAAACAATAATAATAGTTTACATAAATGTAACATTATTTTTATAAAAGTGTGTAAATATGTATTTTTATTACATAAATAGTTATACTAACTTATTTATATATTAAAATATTTATGTAAATAAAATCATATAATATAATTATAAAATGTTATACACGCATATGTGTTATTCATAATTATAATTAATCAAATATATTTTACTTACTAAAAGATAAAATCATATAACCATTGAAACAGTCAAATAAGTTCAAATAATTTAACAATAAAAATAAATTAATCATCCACTAGAAATAACTTCTCCGAATTTTAGATTGTCAATTATATTTTTAAACATAAATATTTATTATTAATCATTATATCTACAATTTCAAACAAAATCAATAATATAAATATACTACAAAAATAAATAAATATAACATCTATAAAACACAACTAATCTTACTACAAATTCAAGACAAATAACACATTCTCACTATTCTAACAACTAATGATAATCCTCTGAGGTCAAAATGCCCCTTTTTGCCAATTTAATTTTATATCCACACCCAAAGCAAATGTTGACTAAAGTCAAACATCTAGAGTCTCTCCCTAAGGATTCAGTCATGAAAAATCAAGATTAGTTCCTCTCCTCAATCCTCACAGGAAAACCACCCTTCATTTTTGCTGTCAAGTCCGATATGTATACCGGCCCCTCTCCATCCACCACCACCGGTACCACCCTGAACCGCCGCAAAACTTCAGCAACCACCCTCTTCATTTGCAAGAAAGCCATCTCTTTCCCAAGACAAATTCTTGGCCCAGCCTGAAACACTGGATAAGTAAACGAATCCCTGCTTACAAAACTCCACTTTTCACCGCCTGCCGCCATCTCCAACCACCGCGAAGGGCGGAACTCAGCCCAATCTTTACCCCATACTTTCTCGACTCTTCCCATAGCGTAGGGATGATAGCTGACTCTCATTCCCTTCTTTATTATTGTTCCATCAGGCAAAACATCATCACTCACAGCTGCTTTGGAGTCTATAGGAACTGGGGGATATAGCCTCATGCTTTCACACAGTGAAGCGTGTGTATAAACCATGTCTTTTACTTCATCGTAGGCTGATACTGCTTCTGATTTTTCTTCGATTTCGATCAGTACTTGTTTTTCGACTTCTGGATGATTTGAAAGCAGCCAGAAAAACCATGTTAGTGCAGCAGAAGTTGTGTCTTTGCCTGCTAATATGAAGCTTATCACTATATCGGTGACGAAATCTTCATCGGAATGGCCTGAGCTTAAAAATCTGGAAAGGAGATCATCCACTGATTCTACAGATGGTTGGCCCTGCTTTTTCTTCCGAATTAGTTCTTTTGCGAATTCACGAACTTCATTCACTGCAATCTTAAGATGATTTTCTGATTCAAAATTTAGGGCCTTCTTGATTTTCCAGAAATTCGGGATCAACGATCTGAACCTTTCAGTAGAGAGGTTCACCGCTTTCTCGAAAGCAATTGCGAACTTCTCCGACGGCAGAGACGGCGACAGGTATTCCGGGTCATACCCGAACGCGATCTTGCATATGTTGTCGAAGGCAAATCTCTGAAGGATGTCTTGAAAGTCGATCACAGTGCTGTCGGCTGCGGCGGTTTTCAAGATGGGGATCAGGCGATCGTTGAGTTCGGAATCCACCACCTGTTCGACGAATTTCCTGAGTGATTTAGTGTTGAATTCGTGGCTGGAAACCTGTCTCTGGAATTTCCATTTCTCACCGTCAGTGTTGAATATACCATCACCCAGAAAGTCCCTTAAAGTGGTTTTCATGAAGTCGCCTTTGTCGTAGTTGCTGAAGTTGGACTTTAAAATGTGCTGCACGTTGGCGGCGTTGGCAGTGAAGACAATTTTTCGGCCGAAGCCACGGTGGAGAGAGAAACTCAGATTGGGGGTAGATGTCACAATCTCTGATGACCATTGCACAAATCTATGTTCGTTTTTCAAGATTGATAAGAACGAACCGATTAGTGGGTATGATTTTGGTAGATTGGAGGGGGTTTTAGTCTTCAATTTGGAATAGAGGAAGAGAAACAGAGGAAGAATGAAGCAGAGGATAACTGAAGTTGAGAAGTTGAGGTCCATGGTTCTGTGCAGATAGATGAATTGGTGATATGGGTCATGGGTGTGTGGGATATATATACAGGTGGAAATTATTTTTTATTTAATATAACTATTTTATTTTGAATTTAACTAGAGACGTATTAGAAAAATATATTTAAAGTGGGTGGTTAAGCACAATAGGAATTTATTAAGTGTCTTGTTTGTAGTAATATTTTTTAAGTAAATAAAAAATATTTTTTAATTAAATAAATAATAATACATAATTTTTTAATTAAATAAATAATAATATATAATTTTACTTAGAAGCTGAATCTCATATCTTATAATATATTTTTAGAACTTGTATTATAATTTTGTATATTTTGAAAATAATTTATTAAGATATTGGGATAAAATAAGATTATAGAATTTATAAAGTGTAAGTATTTTAGTTTTAAATGAGTCTTGAAAATAGAGGGTGTTTAGCTAAGCTTACAAAACATTTTATAATTTCTAAATGTTTTTATAGCTTATAAAATATTACATTTAATTTAAAAATAAAATATTGAAATATTTGATTACATTGAGATGATTAAAATTGTAAATATTAGTAATGATAGTTTTATAATTAAAAAATTCAATTTGAAAAAAAAATTAATCAAAATAAGAATTTGTTTTTTTTTTTTTTAAATAAGTGAAGACCGTTCTTACTTTTTTAAAAATCAGTTTATTTTTAATAATTTATTGTTTAAAAAAATTTCTATTGGAGACTACAAAATCAGTGAAACGCTCCTTTAAGTTGTTATTTCCAAAAAAGGATGGAGTTTTCTTATTTTAAATTTATGGGTGAATCAAAATTTTATTTTATATAATTTGTTGTTGGTTTATGTCTCAAGATTTTTTCTCTAGAATATTTTATTTTCTTAATGAAGAAGGTTGGGGTGACGTAAGCAATGAGGGATGGGAACACTCGAATGAATGTCTATCTAAAATCTGCACTGCTTCCCCAAAAAACTATTGAAATATGAAACAAATTCATTACAAAAATCATTTTTAAATTTAATCAATATGTTTATTAATTACTTTTTTTTATTATTTAATTGCTGGATAAGCTTTATCACTAAAATTAAGACAAGGTACAATTATTTATATTTTTCTTTAAAAAAATAACAGAAACATCCGATTTTTTTCTTAAATTGAAACTAAAAATATAATTTTCAAAATTATGTTTATTTTGTTTCAGCTCAAGGTTGACAAAAGAAAAGACCTTCTAGACCCTTATTACAACGGCAATAGAGTTTCCAAAATAAAAAATGAGAGTTATATATGTTTGTACGGAGATTGGTGGGGCCCAGTCAAATTTTGATAGTTTCGTAATTAGGGGTCGCAACATATGCCACCACACGTTCCATTTATATTTTAAAAGAAAGTAGAGTCAAACAAATATTGCTCTAAACTTGGACCTGTTCCATTCCACCTATTCTACAAATTTATTAATAATAAAATATAATTTTCATACATGGTTGCTAACGGCTTATAATAAACTAAACTCTCGGATCTTGTACGGGTAAATGTGGTACCACTTTAGCCCGAATTTTTTAAAACTTGTAACATTCTTCTAAATTAAATTCATAAATAAAATTTTAGTTCTGTAACATCGAGTACATCATGTATTTAATTTATAACATAATTTATTTAATTAAAAAGTACTACTAATTTTTTTAAATAATAAATAATAAATTTTTGTATGTAAATAAGTAATCTTGTAAAATGAATTGTACGGTGCATCAAACGTATAGAAGCTTTTACAGTTTTATTTCATTAATTACGATACGAAACGACGAACTAGCATGTATTGAGTTATAAAGTTAAATTATATATGTGTAGTAATGGATATATATTATAAAATGTGAATATAGTACTTTTATAGATTAACAAAACAATCATGTTAATTATTTTTTTTGTAAATAGGTACCAGAATATGAACCTGGATCATATGAAGGTCTAAGATGATGTGCACTTGACCTTTTATAATAATAGGTGAAAGCATGGTTGCTACTAAAAACCTTTCATAGTTAATGCTAGGTGAATATTTTGTCACAATAATAGTGAGCGTAATAAAAATAAAATAAAAAATTAGAGATAATATATTTACAAGTAATAAGTATAAAATAAGTCAGTAATAATGGAGTGAATTATATAAATATTTGTAATGACAAAAAGAAATTAATCCTACAAATTTTGATGATTTTTCTTTTAAAGGAGAACAAGAGTGACTATTCATAATTTCATGAAAATCTATCAAATAATTACATTCTAAAATTTTTCTACAACGACACTAAACATACATTAAAAGTTTGTGGACAATTGGAGTTGTAGTTGTATTTATATGTTAATCTAAAGACTACACTATTTGAAGCTCGTATCCCTACATCTTCAAGAATACCATGATGGAGCCATATTACTCTACTAAGATTTTTTCACTACTTGTTCAACTTTCAACCAAGTATTCACTTTTTATTTTTAAGCGTCAAGACTTAGTCCGTATATTTATGTTACGAAAATATTTTTTTTTTAAAATAACAAAATAAATAAAGTTCTACATTAAACTAATTATATGCCTACGACCTAACTTGACCAGTAAAATATAAAATAAACTAAACAAAAAAATAAATTTTCAATACAAAGACCGTAAGAATTAGAATGAGAATTAGATGGTAGAAAATATAAAATGGGGACACAGTGAAAGTGACATTGTGGAAGGTGACATGATATTAACAAAATCAAGGTTCAGCCTAATTGCCTAGCGAAATGAGACATCAAGCTGACGTGGCATGAAGACTTCTTATTAACTGAATATATTATACCTAAAAAATAGAGCGAAAATTATCATTTATTCGGACTTTACAAAAATAAAAAAATTCCCCAAAAAGAAAAATAAAAATGTAACTACTAAAATTATTAAATAATTTAATTTAATCTAATTAATTAATTATATTATTGAACATGACTTTTTTGTGACATATTATTTTTAATATAAAATTATATTTTTGTACTAGTCTTTATCAATAAAATACTACCAAATACACTTAAATAATTATTTTTAAATATTAATTTATATAAATAATATTATGAATATATTTATTTTATTATATTTAAATATATTACAAATCATAATACCAATATGAGTTCCTAAAGAAGCAGGATATGAATCGCTCTATATAAGAAGCACATGTGATTGTCACATTTTGTACAATTTTTTTTTGTGCTAAAGAGAACCTGGGAATAAAAAATTAGTTGATTTCCATAAAATATTATGTTTGGAAGTCAACTGTGAAGAGTGAGAATTAAATATTCTTAAAAAAACCAATAATTGCGGTCATAGTATGTTCCCAAATGTTCGCCTGCCCGTTGTGACGTAAGCAATGAGGTATGTGAAGTGTGAACGTAATTATTTATTGCACCAAAATAGTGATATTTTAGTGGGACATTTATTTAATTTTTTTTGTCTTTTTTACAAAAATAATTATATTTCAAAATATAATTTTTATTCTAAAAAGTTGTTTATTGCAAAAATCTTAAAGTCTCGTTTATCACTTAAAATAAAATTTTGAATTGATAAATAAGTTATATATAATTAAATAAATTGAATATTTTTTTAATAGATATGAATTTATAATTTTCAGGAAATTTTACTTTATCTATATATATATATATATATATATATATATAATAAGAATAAATTTTTTATTTTTATATTTGTTATTTTCATTTTCTCTGCTCATTTTTTTCACAGATGGAAAGATGAATTTTTAGTAGATGTTGTTGTATTGCTAATTAATAATCATTTCTTTTAATTTTTTATATTTTTATTTGTTAATATTGGTAATGTTACTTATTTTATAAAAACTAATACAAAAAACTCGTTTATCTTCATAATTACCTAATTTTAATAAATCAATTATGAATTTGTATCAGATTCGATACTATATACAATAATAAAAAATGTTCATCTTGATATACCAGATTTTATTTAATTTTCTTAATTTCAAAGAAAAATATTATATATCTGATAATTTGATGATTGTATTTTATAAATAAAATTAATTAATGTTCACCTATAATTTTATATATAATATTTATATTCTTATTATAATCATGGTACGTATATATATATGAACATAATTATATAAATATTTTAAAAATATTAATTTTATGTATTTCTGAAATTTAATAATATTATACTATAATAATATATTTGATGAAAACATACTAGTTAAATTAATAAAAAAAAAAATTGTCATCTTGTAAAACAAGATTTCTTTTCGGACGGTATAATTTAATCGCAGGGACTAGAACAATAATAATTCCTTTTTCAGACAAAACTGCTCCAAAATCGAAAAAAAATTAAAAAAAAATCATAAAAGTAGAGATTCGGATATGATTTAATTAGATATGAGTTGAAAAGAAGTTGACCAGCTATTGCAATTGCGAAGAAGCTAGCCAGTTAATGAAAGAAGGGATGATCAAGGCTCAATTTGGATGAATTTTCCACACATTGAGTGCGGGCATGTTAATTACAAACAAGGATCCAAAATACTCTAATCAAATGTGTCTATACTTATTATTTTTATAATTAATTTATCCAGAAAAAGAATTGCTCAATAAGGGCGCAACTCAGGTTCACCTTTTTTTTTTTTTTCAATTGTTGCAAAAATTTAAAATACCAAATCTTTTCTTCAGTTTAATACTTTATTTTAATATATAAAATATCAAATTAATTTTTGTTGTGAATTTTAATTTAACAGTAATGTTAATATTTGTGAACTCCATTGTACCTCGGAACATGATTTGTTGGAATAGCGATGTAGGGTTTTATGGCACAATGTGTTACTCACATATAAAACTTAAATGTAAAATCAAAATCGTCAAGCTCTTTTAGTCAATGGGCTATCGAGGTTGTTATATATTCTTGAGTTTACAATCTTACACTGAGATCATATTTTTCTTCATTTTCTCTTGTATTTTGCTTAACAAAGTTTCGATCCTCTTTCTTCTTCTTTTTCTCTTATTTATAGATTTGAATTTTCTATTACATTGTGATGACTAGGCTTTCACATCATGTTTGTGTTTGATAAACAAAGTTTGTATATGTATTTTTTGTGTTGATTTGAGATACATTTTATGTGCAAAATTATGCATAATTATTTCGTTTAGTACAAGTATGTTATATCGAGTGGATTTTATATATTTGCTCATTTTGTAGCGATTTTCATAGATTTGAGGTTTAAAAACTAAAAGCGATATTCATAGTCACGAACCTTTAGCGTGTAGTTACAAAATATTGAGTATAACATTCAATATAGACACTCAAATCTATTGGTTCTTGTTATTTTGGAAGTATAAGTCAATGAGCTACAACTTTCATGAAAAACGCATCTACCAATGGTGACTCTAACATAGCCTAAAATTCAATCAAATAGAAAACTAGACATTAATTCATCTTGACATACCTTCGATATTTTCAACAACTCCTTCACCAAATATATCACTGGCTCATGGCAAACTCGTTCTCAATGAAGGGGGTCTTATCAGATTCACGGCATATTCTAACAAATCTCCACTTCTACTTGAATCCTCTCACAAAAACAATGCATCATAACAATATCAAATGTACAAACAACTCATATTGTGTACTTGTCTAGATACACATACATTAATTATAGGATATTATGTCTTATTAGAAGGTTATTTGGTTCCTCGGAAAAGAAAAATAAAACACAGTATAACGTTCTAGTGCTGAGGCTAGCAATGGCTTCTACAGTTTGTGAATTATAATGACTAGTCTTTTTGTGCTGATTTTAAACTAGATATTCCTTTTCCTAATTTGGTGTGATAATGAGGTCGTGTCGCACCTTATGGATAACCCTATTTTTCATGAATGCACAAAGTAGTAATGTTCTAATTTATATTTGAAACATTACTACTTATTACTTAATCGTAATATTTTTCAATATGTCAAGGTATCTTAATCTAAAAGAAAGTTGAATAAAAAAATTCATGTTACGATATTAAATATTTTTCAATATTTCAAGATATCTTAATCTAAAAGAAAGTTGAATAAAGAAAATCATGTTACGATATTAAATATAATATTGGACATACAAAATTGTGGAACAACTGAATATTATTTGGAAAAATATCCAAATTCATAAAACTCTGCAATAATTTAAAAAAATTACACAACTGAAATTGAAACCATTACGACACTAGTTCTTCCTTCACCTCCAAAACTGAAATATGGAGGAGGGTGAGAGCTCAAAAACACAATGTGGGTGAAGTCAATTAGCCATATGAGTGCACACAGTTATATATCAAAAGGTGTTCCATTTAAGACAATTGACAAATAAATCATAACAATTAAAACGTGAATCTTAAAAATCATGCAATCATGTATATCAATACTTAATATAGTATACATAGGAACACATCAATCTTATTGAGACACATATTATCCCACTCGAACATCATGGGTTTGGAAGCGATCCTTATTAGACCAAGTAATGCCTACAAATCTAAGTCATAACTATGTATGATATTATTCTTATACTATACACATAATGCAATTTTATCGAGAATCTTGCAGCTATTGGGCTCATCATGTAATAAATAATTATATAAGACATCACTCACACTCTCTCTCTCACACACACACACACACACACACACACACACATATATATATATATATATATATATATATATATATATATATTATCAACTAGGCATCATGACAAAATCATTAGATATTTCACAATGTAAATAAATCATGAAACAATATAACACATTCTAACATATAATTCTTTTGACATATAATCATGTGTATTTAATTCATAGGGTAGTAATTAAATTCTAAACACACAAATTATGTAAGAGTATTACTCACCTCGTAAAACAATCTTGATGCAGATAAATAGTGGAATTATCCTATCCAATCCTTAATCTTGTAGTTCTCTAAAAACGCTAGCATAGAACATCACTTGTCTTAGCTACACAAATTTAAAATTTTAAACTTGACTCAAGAGCATAAGAGAACTCAACCTTGTAGTTTCCACATATTATGTATTAAAAATAATTGAATAGAAGATAAAATATGAACTAAAATGAAAGATTCAAACCCTTTTGCTCCATACAATGATACAATCGTGTTTGGTTGTTAGTTTTTACATTTGTTCAACTAACGCACTTAGGGCACATGCCATAATATTAGTGGTAGTATTGGTCATTTGATATCTAGTTTTCAAGTACAATATTCATACAACAAAGATACTACATAATTACCCCATATACGAAACCTCGTACACCACATGGATAAATTAGCAAAGTAAGACACCATTGCCCATCGCCTTCTTCCATTTGATCCCTTTACTGAAACCAAGAGAACCACAAACCAAGCAACATAAAGTTCCAACCCGCCCCAAAAACCACTCTAGAGGATTTTGATTGTCCCCCTCTTTCCTTAAAGATGGAGTCGGCAATGGAAGCTCAGATGGCAAATGGCGGTGAAATGCTTCAACTGCAACTCCGACTCCATCTTCATCCTTGATACGTTCGGCCAGTATCATTGCTCGAGATTTTACCTAGAACATGTCACAGTAGCATTTTATACGCGATAGACACTATTATGTCAATTTATTTCTCATACCTGGGGCTGAAGCATGAATCTTATGGCTTCTGAAAGGGATGCCACAGTGAGCTGTGATATGGGAATTGCAGCAGGTCCAATTCCCTTCTCAAACACTATATCTCCCCATAGAAACTGGTCTAAAAGGAATGGTATAATGGTTGTCGGACGCTGCATTATTAGTGAAACAATCAGGAAAACTTGACGTATAAGTAGTTATCCACCTATATTACTAATAGAGAAAACAAATGTGCCATATTGCACAAAATTGAAGCTCCTTAATTCAATTTTCATATAAAAAAAAAAAATCATGCCAACATTTATTTTCATATAATTATATGTATAAAAACAAATCAATTAATATTATATATAGAACAATATTCATTCATATTAATAGTGACAATTTTATTTATGTATAAGTATTGTATGTATTTTTTATAAATTACAAGATTTGTCAATTACTAATATACTATAATATGTGAGGGTTTTATTATGTTGTTGTAGTAAGTTGACTTTCTTTAATGTAATTTATTAAAATATTTTAGAAAGCATGACCATTTTGATTTTGAAACCATGTAATGTATTATGGTTTATTCTTATTATATTAATACAAATAGTTTCATAAATGAGCTTTACTTTAATTTAGGCAATAAGTTGTTAAATCAAATACCTTTTGTAATTTTAATAATTTAATTTAAGCAATACTATAATGTATTTTGTAATATCTAAAGTTTACCATATTATAACTAATTGTATAATTAACAATATTTATTATATAAAAATAATTATACAACCCAATTTTAGTGGCTTTGCACTAGTATGTGGTGTTAGTGTAGCATGAACCCTAAATTTAGCACGGAAAAATAATAATTATTTCCTCTTTTGATTGAACTTACATTTTAATGTGACCCTTGTATGTATACACAGTACAACTGATTTTGATGGTATGGGATAGAGCTGAAAGGTCTGGCTTTAATGATATAGATTTTGTAGCTGATACAAATTAATTACAAAACTAACAATATTCCATAAAACTGAAAAATTATAAAATATATCTTGTAATTTTTTAGCAGTCTCAAACTTATTAGGTGTCTTTTTTCTACTATTATCTTCTTTATTATGTGAATTTAGTTCTATTTTATCCAAAAATTAAATTTCTTGCTGGGTAATTCATATTTAATTTTCACCATTTTTTGGTTTAATCAACATAAAAGTTAAGTTCAATTTTCAGGTGAAATATAACTAAATTTGTACAATTAAAAATATAAAAAATGAAATTTTAAGATAAATATAAAATAAAAGACAAAATTTGAAATCACTCAAAAGTTACCATATATAAAATAATTCTGCTAGGCTATAAGATATTGTATGGTCATAATTATGTGTGTGTGTGTGTGTGTGTGTGTGTATGTATGTATGTATGTATCTATATGAATATATATTTTATATATATATATATATATATATAATATTTTTTGTAAGAAGTGACCTTACCCCAGCTTTGAGTCCAGCGGCTGTGGTTCCAGCTCCACCATGATGAACCTTCATAGATAAATGCATTTTTAATCTCAATCACTCAATTACAACATAAAAACTTGTTTATATGTATAAATGATGGATCACTACTCTCTCCCTTCTATAATAAGGGTTTTGTTTTAGAACTCAATATTTCAGTTTATTAGTTATAAAAAATTGAAAATTGTAATTTAACGAGTAAGTTATATGTGATTGAATAAGTCAAATCAATAAATAGTATACAAAATTGTAAAAGTGAAAATTTATGATTTTTAGAAGGTTGTACTTTGATTTAATCGATAAGAATTAAAACATTATACCTTTACAAAACATGAGTCTGATTATGTGAGAAGGGAGTGTCATGTCATACATTCAATAATCATAAGTATGCAATAGCAATTAACTCTAAGCATAGTCCCTGAGAAATATACCAAATACGAAAACCCGAATGAATCTTTGTACTCACCACAGCACAACACTGAGGAAACAACCAATCATGAGGGCAATCCGCAAGAAGGAAAACATCTTCTGGAATATTTGGATCTGAAAAACGATAATAGTAATAACAACAACAATAAAAAATAATAATAACCTAGATACTTTTTCTACCCTCTTTTGTATGGATCAATCTTTAATAATAAAGGAGTCATTCGACCATCTAACAGACGGTGGAAAGGGAAAAAAAAAACAAAATTGGACGAGCAAAAAATATATTTTTGATATGAAAAAAAAGGGATAATTGTTATGATAATGATGAATGAAGCAATAAAAACGGCAAGTATGAAAAACAAAGAACTTACGAGTGCCAAGATTTCCCCAACCGCGATCAACTATTCCTCTCTGCCCAGTATTCTTCAGTGCGTCCAAAATGATCCCAGTTGTACTTTCAGAATCCTTCACAGGCTAACCAAGAAATCAATGGAAAGCTATCATCTTTCTGCTACTTTCGTATTGACTACAAACTTTCACATGCATGTTGCAAACCCATCGTCAACTTTTCGCTTCAAATAGATTTTCTTAGAATTAATTAGTGCAAAATATATAAGGATGTAAATGAGTCGAGCACCGATGAGCTATCTGGTTCTCAACTTGAGAGAGAAAGCTCGTTCGAGAATCGAGATCAATCGTTCAGTGCAAGGAGCCATGTTCTGTCCTCAATTAAATGGTGTTCCTGCAATTTTTTCATCACGGATACTCTTCTCATATGGTTATCACCAAAAAGTGTCACAACACTTTTTGGGAATTTTTTTCATTTATGTCCATTAACTTTAACTTTTGCCTAATCTAATTTATGATCTTCAATTTTATGGATTTTTAATAACAAACTATAACTTTAATTTTTTGTCTAGATTATTCATGAGTCACCAAATTTCAAAAATACGGCAGAAATTACTAACATAGTAGTTGGGCTTTCCGATGAATTTTTGGAACTCTGATGAAATTGAGTATTAATTGGATAAAATTAAAAGTTAGAAGTCAATATAGAAGCCCATAAAATTAGAAAGCTAAAGTTGATGGCAAAAAATTGAAAATTTCTCCAATTTTTTTGTTTAGATAATAAACATAATAGAAAAAATTGTAATTTTGAATGGTCCCAAAACTTGTCCTCTAATAGTTATTCTTGACACTCGATTCCAGAGTAATAGAAGTTAGATGTGAGAAGAAAGTTGTTAATAGACAACCATACCATGCTTCCAAACCCAAAATATATTGGTTCGGTTCCCTTTCGCATCCACTCAACAAATTCTGTAGGTGCTTCATATTTGGATCCAACATTGAAAGAGCAGTACCCAACAACATCAACCAGGGGACCCCAATCTGGTTTGCAGAGATATAGAAATTTAAGCTATTGGTGAAGTGGAGTGACAGAGTAGTTGTGGTGGTGACATTAGGGTTTGACAGTAATAGTAGTGATGGAACTTATTCATTTTTCATCACCCTTCAATAAAAAGAATGCTTACCATCGAACTTTGGGAGTACATGCGTGCTCCACACATGCGTTGTTGGGAAACGAGAAAGGGAGACGTGGCTTGTATCGAAGCATGCTATGGGGGCAAGCCCCAACTTATTTTTCCTCAACTCATTAATGAATCTCCTCACCATCCCCCATAACAGAAAATGAACAATTCCATATGATAGCTGCATCAAGTGAGGCAAGAATTGTGGTGAGGGAGTACACCCCACAAATTAGAAGAGAAACATACCTTGTTTCCAAAAATTGGTGACCGTAAGAAGGGACTGGGAACGGCATTTGTAGGCCTGTATATATATGTGTGTGTAATTAATTAATGACAATGAACACTGACTCACTATTTATATGTGACAAAATCACAAATTATTATTTAAAATTTGTGCGTTTTTGCACTTTGCAATATTTAAAATAAATTTAAATTAATTAAATATTCGAGAATAAATATATTTGAAGCATATTATTAATTATTAATAAAGATATGTGATAATGTAAACTTACGTCCAAGGTGCAACGAAGAAAATGTGTAGAGGAACACCAAGAGCTTCAGCCACATCTACAGCTCCTGCTTAAAGTAAGAGGATCAGATAATGACCCAATCATTCCCAAAATGTTTATCCGAATAGTAAAATCTCTCTAAATTAAAATTTAAAATACATTAATAAATAATTTTTCCAATCCCAACTCGGAATCTATAAGCTAAATACATATTTTTTTTATATGATAATGTTAAACTAGAGAGAAATTGAGAAAAGAGAATTGTATTGATGTTTTCTTGAATGATTTACAGCAGAATACATATATATAGAAAGAGTGCAGCTTGAGCAAGCTAACAAACTAACAGAAGAAACTACCACTCTTAACCAACTAACAGCAAGCTAACAAACTAACAGAAGAAACTAACACTCTTAACCAACTAACAGCAAGCTAACAAACTAACAGAAGAAACTAACACTATTAACCAACTAACAGCAAGCTAACAAACTAACAGAAGAAACTAACATTCTTAACCAACAAACGACGTGCCAGCAAAGCATAATCTAAATCAAATACCCCCCCGCAGAAGCTAAGGTTCAGCTGAAGATTGCTTGAGCTTGAGGCGATGCCTAAGTAGCTGAAACCATGCTTCAGACAATGGTATAGTGAATATGTCAGCCACTTGGTCAATAGAGGGAACATGACCTACATCAATGACCTTGCTTTGGATCTTCTGCCGAATAAAATGGACATCTATTTCAATATGTTTAGTCCTAGCATGAAACACTGGATTTGAGGCAAGGGCAAGAGCACTGAGATTGTCACACCAAAGCTTTGAAGGGGTGTGCAAAGAAACTCCCAACTCAGCACACAAACTTTGAAGCCAAACAACATCTGAGGCAGCATTTGCCAATGCTCTATATTCAGATTCAGCGCTGCTACGGGCAACAACATCCTGTTTTCTTGAGTCCCATACCACTAGATTAGACCCCAAAAAAATACAGTGACCACCCGTTGACCTCCTATCATCCACACAGCTGGCCCAGTCAGCATCAGATAACCCTTCAAGAGTAAGAGCAGATTCAGCAGTGAAGGAAAGGGACATAGAACGAGTGTCACTCAAGTATCTAAGTAAATGTTTGCAAGCAACCCAGTGATGTTCAGTAGGATCCTGCAAAAACTGGCTAAGCTTGTTCACAGTGAAAGCAATGTCAGGCCTTGTAAGTGAAAGCAATTGTGCTTCGATATAGAGTAGAATCAGAAAATGCTGAACCCTCATATTTAGAGAGGTTCTTGCTAGGCAGCATAGGCATAGAGGCAGATTTACAGTCCAACATATTATGTTTCTCAAGAATATCATCAATATATTAGGATTGATTAATATCAAAACCTGAGAACCTCTTTGAAACTTCAATGCCTAGAAAATAGCTGACTTCGCCCATGGATTTAAGAGCAAACTTAGTGTTCAACAACTTGATAATATTAAGAACTTCAGCTGAATTATCCCCAGTGACGAGGATATCATCCACATAAACAAAAATAAGAGGAATTTGATCACATGTCTTCTTGTAGAAAAGAGAGAAATCAGAAACTGATCTTTGGAAACCCATAGAAAAGAACTGATTCTTAAGTTTTTCATACCACGCCCTTGGTGCCTGTTTCAAGCCATACAAAGATTTAGATAATTTACATACATGATGAGGAAATTGAGAATCTTCAAAACCCCTAGGCTGAGTCATAAAAATTGTCTCCTCTAGATCACCATTTAGGAAGGCATTGTTAATGTCAATCTGCTGTATAGACCATGACCTGGTGGCTGCAAGAGTAAAAACCAAATGAATAGTGGAGAACTTTATAATAGGACTAAAAGTTTCCATAAAATCAACCCCAGCCATTTGCTCAAATCCTCTAGCAACAAGTCTGGCCTTAAGTTTGTCAAGTGACCCATCATATTTAGTTTTGACTCTAAAAATCCACTTACAAGATATGACCTTCTGATCACTTGTCAAAGGAACCAAAGTCCATGTTTTGTTGGCAATGAGAGCCTGATATTCAGCTCTCATAGCGGCACACCAACCATCATTTAAGAGAGCTGCCTTAACAGAAGAAGGAATAGTAGGAAGAGTGTTTGTGAGAAAAACTTTGGGTTTAGAGATTCCATTTTTGGCTCTTGTGGTCATAGGATAATTGTTTAGAATTGGTGAAGGAGTAGGAGATGAATTTGGTACAGGAGAAGAAGACGAAGAAGAAATGCTAAGAGAATGACTGGAATGCGCAGAAGGAATATCAGTGTTGAGATGACTATAAGAAGAAGAAGAAGAAAATTGATTCTGTGGTGAAGGAGGATGATCAGAATTTGATGCAGGAGGAGAAGAATTGATATATGGGAAGAGAAAAGAAGAAGAAGAATGAATGGGAACATTTTCAGAAGAGCTTGAAGGAAATAAAGACTTGTATGGAAAATCTAAATCATGAAAATCCACACTGTCAGCACTATATATTCTTCCAGAAGAACTAAGGCATCTATAACCTTTATGAAGCAGACTATAACCCAAGAAAACGCACTTGGCAGAACGAAATTGAAGTTTATGATTGTTGTATGGGGTATGCAATGGAAAACAAGCTCAACCGAAGCTATGAAGTGAGTTATAATCTGGAGAGAAGTGATAGATAGCCTGAAAAGGAGACAGACCATTTTGAGTAGGAGTTGGCATCCTATTAATGAGATATGTTGAGGTGGCCGCAGCATCCCACCAGTATGAAATAGGCATAGAAGCCTGAGCAAGGAGAGTAAGAGCAATGGAGATGATGTGTTGGTGCTTCCTTTCTGCTCTCCCATTTTGAGCATGTATATGTGGACAGGGATGCTGGAACTTAATTCCCTGCACAGCAAGATGATTCACCAATCCTCTGAACTCACCACCCCAATCAGTCTGCAAGCATTGAACAACAGTAGAGAATTGCACTTGAATCATAGTTAAAAATCTTTTAACAATACCAGCAGCATCAGACTTTAGATATAGAGGATAAATCCAAGTGTATCTACTAAAATCATCCACAAAATGAATGTAGTATTTGTATCCATCAGTACTAGCAACAGTAGCTGGACCCCAAAGGTCAGAATGCACTAATTGAAATGGAGCAGTGGTTTTTAATGATTGAGATACATAAGGATTTTGATGTAACTTTCCTTGTTTACAATCTTCACAAAAGGGTAGTGCAGAGAAATCAACTGATATGTTCAAACTTTTGCAAATCTGTTTAAGAACAGCAGAGTTTGGATGGCCCATTCGCCTATGCCAAGCATTTACATCACTGATACAGGAAGAGAAACAATAAAGAGTACAACTAGAAATACTTGTGGAACAATCTTTCACAAGTTTAAAGATTATAGCTTTATTATCATCAACAATGGAAGTCTTATGCATCAGATTTGCACTCAGAGATCCATCTTGTAATCTGTGTTTAGTGATGGCAGCAACATCAAGAGGATACAACCCCTTGTCCAGCTCCCCCTTCATCAGGAGCTTGTGAGTCTGAATGTCCTTAACACAACAATATCCCTTGTAAACTTAGAAATGCTAATAAGATTCTTGGTAATACTAGGCACATGTAAGATGTTGCTGAGGACTAGAGACTTGGATTTATCATAGGTGTTGAGAAAAGAATCACCTATATGAGCAATATGAAGAGTATGACCATCACCTACAGCAAGTTGATCAGTGCCAGAGTATGTTGAGCTAAGTTGAAGCTTGGTCATATCATTTGTGACATGTGCAGTGGCTCCACTATCAGCATAGCACTGACTTTCACTCTCTTGTGCTGCATAGTAAGCCTCTTCCTGAGCTGCATCATATGTGAGATCAGTATAATATGCCTGAGGAGAATTAGTACCAGTAAAGTGAACGTCAAAACGCTTGAAGCATTTCAAGGCAACGTGCCCATTCTTGCCATAGAGTTGGCAAACTATTTTTGTATCTCTGCTAAAACTACGACCTCCACGGCCACGTGAGGAGGATCCCCTGCCATAAGCACCATCTGGTGGTGGTGGTCTACCACGATAAAAAGAAGGAGCAGATGCACCACGGCCATAGGCACCAGCTTGCACAAAGTGAGCACTTGGAAGCAAGGATGACTGATTATTCTGCATGCGAATTTCATATGCTTGTAAGGCATATTGTACCTCCTGTAGAGTAAGATTATCAGATCTATTTGTGAGATTAACTACTACAGCATCATACTCAGATCCCAAACTACCAAGAATGTGCATAATGAGATCTTCATATGCAACAGGTTTACCAACTGCAGCCAAACTATCAGCAAAACTTCTCATCTTGAGGAAGAATTCATCAATCGATAGGTCACCTTTCTTTTGTGTTTGTAACTGAAGTTTGAGCTGCATAACCCTAGCTTTTGATTGAGATTGAAAAAGATTTTCAAGTGTAAACCAGAGATCACGAGCAGAGATGCATCGCGTGATATGTCCAATCATTACCTCAGAAATTGAACCAACTAACCAGCTGAGAAGAAATTGATCTCAACGAGACCAGATCTGAAAATCAGGATTGATCTGGCGCTCATGCGTAGAAGAAGAAATAAACTGCGGTGGAGGATCCACAAATTGTGAGATTAAATCGTCATAACCGTAATTGTTTCCAAAAACTAATTGTGAATCGTAGCAATAACTTGATATTTCCAAAAACTGTAATTGTTTCGATCCAACCGAATCGAAATGACAAGAAGAAAGGAAGTGAGATTATTGTTTGTATATGAGGAAGCCATGGAAGCAGGATCGAAGGAGCAATAGAAACATAGAGAAACTCGAGAATGCTGTGATAGAAACGCAGATATTACAATAGAAATGCAAGCTTGAATCAAAACCTCCAAGGCTCTGATACCATGTTAAACTAGAGAGAAATTGAGAAAAGAGAATTGTATTGATGTTTTCTTGAATGATTTATAGCAGAATACATATATATACAAAGAGTGAAGCTTGAGCAAGCTAACAAACTAACAGAAGAAACTAGCACTCTTAACCAACTAACAGCAAACTAACAAACTAACAGAAGAAACTAACACTATTAACCAACTAACAGCAAGCTAACAAACTAACAGAAGAAACTAACATTCTTAACCAACAAACAGACGTGCCAGCAAAGCATAATCTAAATCAAATAAATAATAAGATAATAACTTCTCAAAAAGCTTTATATAACTACATAATCTTGATGATAAATAAACTAATATTCTAATAAACTTAAAAATAATATCTACACACTATATATACACTACCAAAAAATTTTAGTTTGGTGATAAAAATTAGTGATACCTAATATTGGTTACTAAATAAAAATAAATAATAACAAAAGGTGTCATAAAAACATTTCACATTATTAGTGATGTGTAATGAATAAGAAACAGAAAATTAGAGACGGAAATAATAATTCATCTTTATTTGTGTAGATAGTTTGGTCTTCATTTTATATTAGAGATGGAAGTTCAGTCACAAAATTAAGAGACAAAAAAATCATTCTATAAATTTTAGCAACTAACATTTTAGTGACGAAACGATTCTCAAATGCATCAATTTATCAATACATTAATGTCTTCTAATTAATAGATTTTGTTTGATTTAGTGTCATTATTTCACAAAGGGTTTACACTATATTTTGGGCTTAGTTACCAAATTATGTAAATTAATTCACAAAGTTAAGTTTTATTGTAATTTTTTAAATCAATTTCTAAAATATAATAAAACGTTGTCCGATGACATTTTTTAAAATATCATTGAACATGATATTTTAAGTTTGGGTTAACTGAAAATAAAGATATGACGTCTTTATTTTGAAACATCACCAATATTTAAATGTATGCATCATATGCATATGTGATATATAAATACATATATATACATACTGTACACATATATATTGTATATAAATATATATATATATATATATATCTTTAATATATATATATGTTAATATTTATATGTAATTGTATATAGAAAATAATTTTATAATCTTTTCAATTCTAAATAAAGTATTTTTCAATAACCAAATTGATGAAGCAACAAATCATATATATATATATATATATATATATATATATATATATATATATATATATTATGTTTTATTAATAACTATAAATAAACTTTGATCTATACATATATATCTAATTTATTTACTACATATATATATATATATATATATATATATATATATATTACATTTTTATTATATATTATATTAAAATTAAAAATAATTCCCAATATAAACAAAAATAATACATATGTATGCTGATATATATATATATATATATATATATATTTCTAATATATGTTAAAAAAATTTATTTAATTCTTTAATTGTTTTCCGTTTTTGTGTTTCTATGACTTATTATTTTTATTAATAACACACACACATATATATATATATATATATATATATATATTGCATCGAAATTTATAAAAAATATCAAATATATATATAGACACATATATAATAATATTATAAACTTAATTTGTACGAATAATTAATATTAAATTACATTTGATAAATATACATTTTCTGTACTTACTAAAAAAGCAGAAAAATTAAAAAACAAAGAAATAAATAAAATATAATAAATTTAAAAGATATATAACAATAAAAAAATTGAAAATGTTAGGTCCATTGGCGTTTTAATTTTTTCAATTAATAAAAAAGAAAAATATTATCATTTGGTTTTTTAATACTATTTTATTTAAAATTTATAATAAAAATATTTTCTATATATAAATACATGTAAGTATTATTTATATATAAATAAATAATTTATATATAGTATATATGTGTTTATATATATTTGATCATTTTTATTCATTTAGATGTAATAAATATATATTTATGTCAATAACAAAACAAAGAATAAATCTCAAGAAAATAAAAATGAAAAGAAGAAGAAACAAAGAAATTAAAAAACAAAACTTTTAAATATATATTACAAAAAAAAGAATATATATATATATATATCAGCAATATATAAGTATTATTTTTCCTTTCTGTAATTATTTTTAGTTTTAATATTATTTGTAGTAAAAATATTATAAATAGATATATATATATATATATGTAGTAAATAAATAGAAATATATATATATATATATATGTTAATGTTTATTTATAATTATAAAGAAATATATAAAAAAATTTGCTTATCAATTTGTGATTTGAAAAATATTTTATTTAAAATTTAAAAAATAATAAAAATATTTTCTTTTTATAAATACATATAAGTACTAGTTATATATATACATAAATATATAAGATATATATATATATATAGACAATAGACATGTATATATAAATACATATTAATATTAGTTATATATATAAATAGATATCCACTGTCTATAAGATATATATATATATATCTTATATATTAATATATAACTAATAGTTATATTTATTAATATATAGAAAATATTTTTATTGTTATTAAAATTTTGAATAAAATATTTTTCATAAATCAAACTGCTAATTCAAAATTTACATATTTATTATATGTATATATATTTTCTTAATAATTATAAATAAAATTTAATATATATATATATATATATTATTTATTTATTTAAATTTGCTAGCTGTCAATCAGTTCAAATAAAGAACTCAGATACTTTGAAAAGAAAGATACAAGAGCCAGAAAGAGTTCCTTCGGTGGATTTCATAATAATGTTTTATTATATTTAAAAATAACAGTAAAATAGAAATTTGGGAATGAATTCACAATGATTTAATAATTAAGCCCTATTAATTAATTAATTTCAAAATCACTAACCAAAAGCAATGGGATTAGCGATAAGTGCCTGGGCGGTGAAAGGTTCACCGGTTTTCGGGTCGGGTTGTGTGCATGCTGGAAGGACAGAATCGACAATTGCCTTCAATTGGCCACGTTGTTTTGGAAGGTCTCTAATGACAGGTGAACATATAGTTTTAGTTTTCACCCAATCTGCATTAAACAAATTCATACGATTTGGTTAGAAATACTTTCACTTTACGATATCGTTAAAAATACTTTCTCTCCTTAAAGGATTTGATTTGAAGGCAAATTAAAGGAAGTGGCAGCTTAATATGAGATATGAAACATTATTTTACTAAGGTTCGCGAATTAAGAATGTGTACTAACACTCAGCCAGAATCCGAGGGTCGCCTTCAAGTGGGTAAAAATCTACCCCAGCTGACTTCACAAATCCATCAAAATTGGAATGAGTTGCCAATCGTACCCAGTGTCCATAATCCTGTTTTTTCCACGCCTAACTTATTAAAATTAATAATCTAAATGCATCATTTTGAAACCATGTATACAAAGATTGTCACTTATAGAAATCTTCATTATATATATGAGTGGGTCTCCTCTGAAATGGTTGCACGTGCGAGACTAATTAAGGTATTACTTATGTAAGTATAAAGTAACACTATTTTTTAAGGTAATTAATCAGCAGTAATACACTTAAAAAAATAGTGATACTTTATAGTTAAACAAGTAATACCTTATATTTGTGTCACACGTGCAACCGTTTTACAGAAATTTTTGCTTTTATATATATATATATATATATATATATATATATATATATATATATATATATATATATATGTTTTTTTGTAGAATATGACAGAATGTATCATGTACATTTCATAAAGTACAAGATCCATCAAACATCATGCACTCACGTACATAAATTTGAATATGAATACATTGCGAATTGAGAATAATATGATTATAAAAAAACAAACATAAATAAAATATGAGATTAAAATATTTTACTCGGTATGAAAGAAACAATATCGACAATACATGCCTGAAGTCTCGAGCTCAGAGCCAAAAAAGGCTGAACATCACCTCTTGTTCCTACAACAAGAATGGCAATCCTTAGCTTTGGGGTTGATTGCTTGCAATCTGAATTAGTCATGGTATTAATCAGAATATACACAAGAGAGAGAGAGAGAGAGAGAGAGAGAGTTTTGTGAGGATGAGATGAGAATATAAAGTTTCAGGAAAATAGACTACAAAATACCATCTCTCTAGCTCCAAAATGATTTAAACCTAAGCAAGTTTCATGTGGAATAGTTGCAGGATCAAGCATAGATTATTATTATTAATATTATTATTATTATTATTATTATTCATTTTCCATTAGTGGAAGTAACTTGTATCGACTGCATAATTCATATATTGCGGGTTGTTCATGTCCATGCATGTGATGTGGGGGCCAATGAGATTTCATCAATGTTTATTAGTTGTCAAATTTATAATAATATGCTTATGATAATACTTTTTTATTTAAACATAGCTGACTTTTTAGTATGTCATAATAATATACTTTTGATAATATGTTTTTAAGTTAAATATAGTTGAAAAGTCAAATCATCAAATAAATAAATTGTACATTAATTTAGATATAACTTTTTTGGTCAGGAGAGAATAATACTTTTATTGCTTTCAAAAGGTAGTAGTGAATAAATCGATGGTTGTTTGAATTGATATAGATTTTAAATTTATTACTTTAATTTTAAAAGACTTATAATTTTTTCATCTCAACTTTAATTTTTATGAAAAATATATCAACTTAATCAGTTTTTCATGATCTTCAATTTGATATTAATATTGCATACAAAATAAAATATTAATTTTTAAATATAAAATATTTTTTCATACTTTAATTGTGGTACATTTTAATATCTAATATATTTTTATATTATGAATTATTTTTATTTTAAACAAGTTTTATTAAAAATATATTTTATATAAGTTTGTAACTCATTTTAAAAAATTATATATTATTATTTTATAAAAACTTATTATATTTTTATATTATAGATCGTGGTAACGCAGAGAAATATTAGTTGTAAGTAAATAAGTAAGAGTATCACACAATTGACAGTAATAAGGTTTTGGAGAACCAATTCCTTAAGGTTGGGAAACACGATATAAGTCCTGTTGTCAATCTTCTAAGTTTGAATACAGCTAATACATTCTGTCATATCTTTTTTATATTATAAGTGAGGCTGCGTAAAATATAATTGGATTATTTATATTTATAATCCAATTCACAATTAATCCATCGACGCTTGTTCTTCCAAACCCCAAAATACTTCAAAAATACTTAAATAAACAATAACACTATAATATTGAAGGATTTTGGAATAAACGTTGAAGCAATGGGATTCGTTTAGGAGATTTTTTAGTTACTCATCTATTGATTAAGTAGACGTATATGTTTATAAAAGGTGAAGAAGTGCTTAATCACATCACTCTGGGTGGTAGTTCTGGTCTCGTGCTCTTGTTTAGCTTCATTTTTGGTTGTGCTCAAAATACATTAAAAATTATAAGAAAAACATTGAATTACTGCATTTTGAGATAAATTAGTAGATTTAAGTTAGTTGCATCCATATTGGATTTGTATAAGGTCCTCAATTTATCGTGCTCGATCATGAATTGTCATTCTATTTACAGATTACGTGCATACATATATTACAAAGATTGCACACACACACCATGCATAATTTGCCCGTGTCTATTCATACTGCACACATTGTGCGTGCGCGCACACTACACATATTGCACGCACGTACACTACATATATTGTGTTGGCACACACATATTTCACACCTTGATTGCATAAACACACTTCACACTCTGCGCACCCATTCTACACACATTGTGGGCGCACGAACACTTCACACATTGCATGCGCACAAACATTTTCTACATTGCGCGTGCACACACATTTCACTCATTGTGCGCACACAATATATATATCGAACAGATGCCTCAAGCATTGAACGCACACACGCTACACACATTGTGTGCGCTCACATCACTCATGGAATATTACCAAATTTAAATAATTAATTTATTTTGTTACACATGTTTTTTATGTCACTAATGTTAATAGATTTTGAGGAATATATTAATATACCTATGTATTTATATACCAAAAAATATGTTGCAAATATAACTACTATTTTATAATTTGAAAAGATTCAAATCTTTCAAACATATCTTATGCAAATTCAAATTTTAATGAATAAAGTTAATAAATTTATTTTATATATAAATATAAAAATAGAAAACATATTTAGGTAGAAAATAAAATTAAAAAAATTATTATACTTTTTTATATATATGTATAGATATAGATAGTAAAAGAACTCATTTGCATTCAATGGTCAAGCAGAATTTGATGGCACCAAGAGCTCAAAACAATTCAAGAATTTTTAAATATATATAAAAAAAATTAAAAAATTAAAAAAAAAATTGATTTTACTACTGTTCACAAGGCTGGAAATATTTTGAGTTTTATTTATTAAAAAAAACTGAATAATATTATTTATAAAGCTCAAAATGAACAATACCATCAAAGTGTGAAGAATAAACCAACTTTTGAAGGGTTGAAATAACTAAAGTAAAAATAGTAAATTACTTGTCAATAAACAATAAAAATAATACAAAATACAAATTTAATTTAGATGAGCAAAAAGATCTTATTAGTAAAAAGGACAATTCTCATTATTTTCCCTTTAGGGAATACATTAATTAGTAATTATGATGGCTGAAACCCATCTTGGGTCACGAATTTGGGAAGTGTCATAGAGATGTCTTGGACGGATTCAAGGGTTCCAAATGTTAGTATTAGATACTTACTACACAAGTAATAAAGTAAGTGATTGTTTACATTCTTAAACCTCATTAATATATCACTCATTTCATATTCTTGATTGTGATGATTGGGATCATATGTGATATAGAATGTATAAAGGTAAAGTAAATAAGCAGGACAAAGGAAGGAGACTCAGAAGTGGAAGTGACGCAGGCAATGAGGGACGTGGAGTGTGAACAATTGTAAGAAGTTTCATTTGAAATCAATTATTAATTGCAGCACAAGTGACATCATCCGTGTAATTTTTATAATTTATTTTGTAATTTTTTTAATTTATGTATGATTTTTAAAAAAAATTCGGATTTTTCAGAATGTACTGTAGTATTCAAAATCAATTAATATATATTTTTTTTAAATTTATGGGTTAAGTCGAGAATCTATTTGTAATATTTCAAAATTATTTTTATTACCATTTTTATTTTCCAAAGTCATTCGTAATTTTGAGAGGTTATTTGCATTTTTTTCAAAATCATTTGTAATTTTCGTTATTTTCTTAATCATTTTGTAATTAATTTAGATTTAAATTTTAGAATTTATTTTTCATTTCAAAATTCTTAAATGTTTTATAATGTTCATTAAATAAATTTCAGGTTTTTAAATATAATAAATATAGTATTTTGTTAATCTGGTGTAGGATTTTCGTTAAAGAAATTTGGAAAAAGTGTCACGACAACATTAGATCGATTAACCTATCACACCCGATCGGACCAAAATATCAAACTTCAAAAAAATAATTCTTGCAGAAAAGAGAATTGAAATAAAAAATGCTACCCAAAAAAAAGCATACTTTCATATTTTGCTCTCTCTCTCTCTCTCTCTCTCTCTCTCTCTCTCTCTCTCTCCATACTTTCATTGGCATCTTGAAAAATAATGTTTCATTCATCAACAAACAACAAAAAGTTCAACTCAAAGCACATTGGTACGTAAAACTGTCACAGCAATACATAAATTACAAATTCCAAAGGAATCTTGCAAATAATGGCGATTTACATGATAAAGCACAAACAGTCTTGCAAGATATATAGGTGATTGGTGCAACGAGAAATCTAAGGGGCCGGTTTTAGGTGGACTTGGGGGGCTTCAAATTGCCAGCATAGATGTTACCGGTGAATTTAGGGATTAATCAGCTGTCCAGCTTTGTTCGACAATCTCCCTCACTCTGCGATTGTATTCTCTCTTGTTCTCACTGAACATCCGAGCAGCTTCAGAGTTTGCAGGAGAATTAGGATTCGGGTCACACAACAATGACTGCAAAAGTGAATGGAAACAGGTAAGTCTCAAGTATGTTTCACAATGATTCCTAAATTTCAATTTACATCGACAGGAAGATGGTTAAATCAACAAACAACAAACTAAAACCTTATCCCACTATGGGATCGGCCGTATGAATAATTTCTCGTCATTGTGATTAGTCAAGAGAGAGGTGGTACATCAACATTAAGTAACACCAACAAAGCTGACACTCAACTATTAACAAGAATGAGCCAAGTTTCAGCAGCTAGATTCCTGGACTAGTGACACTAAAACTAGTTTTCAAGACACTCATGTTGTTCTCATCTTCTATCAATGGTAGTCTATAAAATATGACACTTGGCAAGAAATGAAAGGGGGTATTTGTTTTATATACATATACATTAAAAACCCAGGCAAATCGATTATTCTGACAAGTCATTAGAAGGGGGTAATCGCAGCAAAATAGTATCCACAGCAAAATTAGGATGCTCTGTCATGTCAGATCAAGAAATATTTCAACCTTCTCCTCTTATGGTTAGCAGGGAATTGCAAGATTTACCGAAATAAAATGGTTATTATCTTGGCTTCAATGTAAGTACAGATCATTTAATGTGAATCTATGGTGTTGCACTTCAACACTTTCCAAGAAGGATTGATCTTAAAATAGTAGGTGTGTTGAAGGAATCCCAGATTTACAGTAACAGCAGATGCAACAACATAACCAGAAATCTCATCACTATGAACTCCCGTCCAAATTCAATTGTACCAACCCAGAGAAGGGTTCAAGAAAATAAAAGTATCAGGATCCTCACACAGAAAAATATGCAGCCTCCTCAGATGGATTGCGGAAGAAACGTCCATTTGTCTTTGATGATGTCTTGGGTATTTTAAACAATAAGAACCCTAATGCACATAAATCGAAAGAAGAAAATGAAGTCCACATCAAAGGAGACAACATGCGCTCATGCTCAAATTCACTTGAAAACAAGTATATAAACTATCAATATTGGTTTTTCCCCACTCACTGGTTGAGTTCCGCTACAATTAGTACAGAAAGAAGCTTAAATCATTCATTTCACTAGGAATATCAAGCAATCTGCATCTAAGTTATCCACTCAAGTCATCTTAGCTAACATTGCATCAAGATCAAAACCAGAACAAGTTCAACTCAAAAAATAGAACGGCATGTACCTGGATTGATGTAAGTATAGCTGCAACATCGTATATAGGACTCCATTGATTTTGAAGGATATCCAAGCATATACTTCCATCAGCATAAACTGATCAAAGAGGTAAATTGTGAAGTCTAGGTACAGACTAAGCAAATATATACAATTAGTTCAATTCTTAAGCATTGTCTTACTATTTGGATGGAACATTCGAGATACAAATCGAACTGTCGGAGGTTTGTTTGGATAATCTTCTGTGAACTGAAGGGTCAATTTGAACGTACCTGTCTCACTCAAAGCATTATAATATCATTTAACGGCCCAGTATATCATATTAATGAATAAGATGCAAGCAAAAACACATTAAAGCAAGGTAGATTTTCCCATATCAGCCAATGCTAAATGGATTTCATTACCCTATTACGTTTATATCCTTTCCCAAGTCCTGCACACACTTTATCTCATACATTAGAGTGCATATTGCATAGAGAACTCAAGAAAGTTTGGTAGTTAAATATTTTACACAAGAAAGAGAAGTAACGTAAGCAAAATAAAACAAACAGATTCCCTATCACAAAATAATGTTTTATATGTTTATCTGTTCATATTGTGCTCAGACAAAAAAGAAGCATGAATGTGCAAATCCAAGAACTTGATTCCAGTTACCTTATTCAGAAAGTAACAACTACGCCATGTAATGTGCCATATTAATTCCCTTTAAGTATGAAAAGCCACTAAATGTTTGAATTGTGACACTTGAAAATATGAATCACCACTAAAACCCAGAGTTTAACATAACTTAGCCCCATAAGTTGGCATAAATTGGAAATAATGGATGTTTAGAGAAGATCAAAAAAATTATTTAGGACGTAGGACCAAAAGAATGAGTCTATATAACATGCATTTCCTATGAAGAATAGAGGATACCCATAATGAGATATACGAAGCTAACCATTTACCTTTAAATCTATGATATCTAATCATATTAATCAAAGCATCCAAATTTCTGCATAACAGTAGCAGCTCAGCACATGCTAGACATGAAGCACCAAAATATTCCAGAAATGTATAATAAGCAAAAAGGGAATGAACAATAAAAGGGAATTGAACATATATGGGAAGAAAGTAGTATAATATTATTCCCACACACGGAAAATGAAAAAGGTTAAAATTCAGTAAACATCCAGGCACAAGAATGACTGACCTCCATCCCATGGTGTATCATCAGGACTGCAATCCACACAACAAAAGAAACCACAAAATGGCTTATCCAACTATACTTGAAAATTAGCATATAAATTACATGAATAAACAAAAAATTTAATGACATCAGTACACGAAACAAAATGTAATTAATTCGTCAAGAAATCACCCGAATATAACCGCATTCCAGAGCATGATATTGTTGTCTTGTGGTGCTCCACTGATGCCCGCGGGCGGGTCCTGCTGCAACCTCTTGAAGTCCCTCATCAACCTCTTTCTAGCTGAAGTTGACATCTTAAATGCCTATAGAACAACATACTTTAACCACCTTAGCTTGCAGGATAATAATTTAACAAGTTAATATGTTAAAATAACTAAAAAAATTCTCCCGCATCCCAATAATTTGATGCATACACCAAAATTAACTCAATACAAGCATATATTCAAAACGACCTTGTCTAAAGACAATTAGGGAATTCAAGACAATATTAGAAAAGAGTAATAATTAGTTCATCTAGGGTTTCTATATCCAGCTTCAAAAAAGCATCTTCAATCCTAAATAATCATTTCCTACTCATAAATAGTAACCATACAGCTAAATTTACTCGACAAGATGATAAGTCAATCATCAAACCAAGAAATAGCTACCCACCACAAATCTAAAAAACCAACAACGAAAAAGTACTAAAAAAATTATTTTAAAAAATAATCAGGGATTTCTCCCCAGTCACAATCAAAGACTCTGAATCATTTCTTGATTCGAGGATCTACTCCCAAATGATTCAATCAATTCAATAAACATAAATATTGATCCTTATACAAACATACCCGTTTGGGGCCTCTCTATGAAATCTCGTCGATGTCAGGTGGAGCTCGTAAATTGAAGAAATGAAAAGGAGAAGAAAATGAATCTTTATTTCTATTTGCGTGTATAAATAGATATACCTATACATAGTGGGACATCACACTATACCTTTGCAGAGTCTAGTAAATTCTTATTTGCCACGTTTAAAAATTAATTTTTGTACTCGTAAATATCATTTCTACAAATAAGTAGGTTTTATATTTTTTGTATTATTATATTTTGAGAGTATGTAATAATTGATTAATAATTAAAATTATTGTCAATATTTCTGGAGTTAATAATATATATATATAAATATATCTAATATATATTAACTTGAACAATAACTAAAATATATAAAAACAGACTTCATATAGGCCGAATACATATTTTGTATTTTTGTGTGTAAATATAATATATTTTTACATCGACGGTTTACAAAAATATCATTATGGTAGTAGCTTGTTTTGTGTGTATATAGTTGTAAAATATAACATATTCTTTAAAAATTATATTTTACAAAAATTGATGTCTCAATGCATATTACGTATTTTCGTATATTTTTACAATAGAACAAAACACAATTCTTTGTTTCTTGCTTTTCCGAAAAGCCAAACAATCTCCTAAAAAAATTACAATATTCGTTAACAAATTTGCAAGTATCCAGAGATGCACTCAATCTGCATCACAAAAAGTAGTTGTATTGAGTGTGGTATGAACAAGAAAGAAAATTGTGAACTTCAATTTATTTTTAAAATGTGAATGTCGTGTTGAAACTATGAAAAATCTAATAATAATAAAAAAAACACCATATATAAAGCCCTAACTATGATATGTAAAACAAAAATCAAAATAGATGAGCTCTTATATTTTTCTAGCATTAGATGATTATATACTATTGAGTTTTCACTCCTACAATGAAATCTTACTCTTCTATTCTTTTATCATTTTCCTCATTTTTGCATGTCCTCTTTCAACCTTTCTTTCTCCTATTTATAGGTTTGATTTTTCTATCACGATGACGACTAGGTTGTCATCTGATAGTTGACATCATGTTTTCTTGCATGTATGACACTTGTCGATCATGCAAAATCTTGTTAATAAATGATAACTCCATATAATAGAGTTATTTTCATACCCGTTAATTTGAAATCATGTAGGAAAAAGTGATGAATTTGGTGAATTTTAATATAATGTGACATAATTAGATCTTTATTTTATTTTGTAGATCATGTAAATTAAATGTGTAATTTTTCTTTGATTTTGTGTAAAAAAAATAGGAATGGAGCTGAAATTGAGGAATTAAAACTAAAAATGCAGAAGTCTGGAAAATCCCCAGTTGCTGTACGAGATGTTGCAGCATGCTGGAAGCCAGGTTCCCAAACCAGAAAATGCGAAATTTGATTTGCTGACTGGTCACTTAAAATTATCCAGCTGGGAAGTCAACATGGACAAATTGACTGGGCTGCCAAAAGAAGAAGTGGGTCGTGGGCCTTGAGCAAGAGGGCAGCCCCAAAAAAAAAAAGAAACAAAACAGAAACTAGGGCAGAGGAGAAGGGGGATATCAGCAGCAGCCCTAGAAAAAGAGAGATATCAGCAGCAAAAGAAGGGACACGCAGACAGCAAAGAGAAGAAGGAAAAGGAGGACAGATTCCATCATTCTCATCAGTTTTCCACGGAGATTTCAAGGAGAGAAGGAAGGAATCATCTCAAGGGAAAAGAGGAGGAAAAGAGCTCGAAAAATCAGTCATCCGAACAGCTTATCTCTCCTCTCTTTAACTCCCTTTATTTCCTTATTTCTCTTGAAATTATACTTTGGATTTTGTATGGATATTATGTTAGCTTTGTGGATTGAATTTCCAGAATTAAGTATGAGCTAAACATTACTTAGACTTGAATTGCTAATGGATTTTGAATCGAATTATTGAGACTTTATTGCATTGTTGGGTGATTGGTGCTATTGTTCATTCAAGTAGGAAGATGATGAATGTTTGTTGTTGTTTGGCCAACAATGGTGAATTTACAAGCTAGATTTTAATACCGGAAGGGTTAAGTCTAGTGGAAATTGCTTGAATGATGCAAGTGAATAACCGTTTTTAGGTTGTTGTCGTGAATGGTATAGGGATATATTATTCGCCTTGCATAATTGTATGAATTGGTTTTTGCATCGATGTTCCAATTTCAATTAGGCATAGGAATATGTTCAATTAGAAAAAGGAATATAAGACATAGTATTTGGAAAAATCCTATGTATCGAAAGGGAATTCATGTTAACTTTAGCATCTTTCACTTAAAAACAATGCCGCTTATCATTGCTCAATAAACTTCGATTCAAATGACAATTAGTAATTCAAGTCTAATACATCCATCTTGTGAATTTCGTGCTGCTATTTAGTGTGATTTGATCAACCACGTGCTAGAAATAGTTTCTTTAATTCTTGTTTAATTAATAGACGTAAAACCAAACCATCCAATCCATTTATTATGTATTTTTTTTATTACAAATTGTGAGTAATTGATAGTTGCAAATCATTTTAATTTCAATCCCTGTGGAGACGATCTACTCATCATTGTATTACTTGGGGACTACGTACACTTGCGTATTTAAAATTATCCATCAAGTTTTTGGCGCCGTTGCCGGGGATTGTAAATTAAAATTTTTGTGATATCAATAACCTTGCAATTTATTTCTTTTATTTTATCTAATCTTGATTGTTGTTCTTGTGCTTAATAGGTTGATTTTGTGTATGAACGAGCAACAAGATTTTGTATTAGCTCCTTTTGACCCCGAGATTGAACGCACATTTAGAAGAGGAAGAAGGGAACAAAGAGGACAGCGGACTCAACATCAAGGTAACATGGCCGAAGAGGAATTAAATGTGGCTGCTAATGCAATTGTGATGGCCGATGACCGAGAGAGAGCCATACGAGAGTATGCTGCCCCAATGTTCAATGACCTTAATCCGGGCATCATTCGGCCTGAAATTCAAGCACCTCAATTCGAGTTGAAGCCGGTGATGTTCCAAATGTTGCAAACTGTGGGTCAATTTAGCGGGCTAGCCACTGAAGATCCTCACCTTCATCTTCGATCATTTTTAGAGGTGAGTGACTCTTTCAAGCTCCAAGGTGTCACGGAGGAGGCCTTGAGGCTGAAATTATTCCCTTTCTCATTGAGGGATCGAGCTAGAGCGTGGCTTAACACTCTTCCACCGGATTCTATTGCTTCTTGGAATGATCTTGCCGAGAAATTCTTGATGAAGTACTTTCCTCCAACAAAAAATGCCAAGTACCGGAATGAGATTATTTCTTTCCAACAAACGGAGGATGAGTCCGTATGTGAAGCTTGGGAGAGATTCAAGGAGTTGTTGAGAAAGTGCCCCCACCATGGTATCCCTCATTGTATCCAAATGGAGACCTTCTACAATGGTCTTAATGCCTCTACCCGCATGGTGTTGGATGCTTCGGCAAATGGAGCTATTCTTTCTAAATCATATAATGATGCCTATGAGATATTGGAAAGGATTGCCAACAACAACTACCAATGGTCCAATTCAAGAGCACCAACCGGTAAGAAAACAGCCGGAGTTTATGAAGTAGATGCATTGACAGCTTTGACAGCCCAAGTCTCTTCCATGAGCAACATTTTGAAGAATTTAAGTTTGGGGGGAATGGCACCAACAGCCCCTATGGAACAAGCAGCGGCTATTTCATGTGTTTATTGTGGAGATAGCCACACATTTGATTGTTGTCCTTCCAATCCAGCCTCGGTTTGCTATATGGGAAATCAAAGCTCCAACCGCAACAATCCATATTCCAATTCTTATAATCCGGGGTGGAGGCAACATCCAAATTTCTCTTGGGGAGGTCAAGGCAACAATTCGAACAATGCACCAATGCAAAGCAAGCCTAACTTCCCACCGGGATTCTCCAATCAACAACAACAACAAAGATTTCCTCCACAAGCCACCCAAACTAACTCTCTTGAAAATTTGATGAAGGAGTACATGGCTAAGAACGATGCATTGATTCAAAGTCAAGCAACTTCGTTGAGAAATCTTGAGGTTCAAGTGGGGCAATTAGCAAATGAGTTAAGAAATCGACCTCAAGGTGCCTTACCAAGTGACACCGAAAATCCGAGAAGAGAGGGCAAGGAACATTGCAAGGCCGTCACGTTGAGGAATGGTAAGGATTTAGAGCCGAATACTGTGGAAAAAGAGCAGAAAAATGAGCCCACTTCAATCCAAAGAAATGCTGAAACAGAAAAAGAAGCTGGAAATTCGAATTTAAATTCCACAGAATCTGCCCAGAATGCTACAGCATCAATTCAGCAAACTGCAGAACAGAAAGTTGCTGAGAGACTGCCACCTCCATTTCCTCAACGTTTCCAAAAGCAGCAACAAGATGTCCAATTTCGGAGATTTTTAGATGTTTTAAAGCAGCTCCATATCAACATTCCATTGGTGGAGGCTTTGGAACAAATGCCCAATTACGTGAAATTCTTGAAGGACATTTTGACAAAAAAGAGACGGCTTGGAGAGTTTGAAACAGTTGCTTTGACCGAAGGATCCACTGCAATTTTCAAAAACAAGATTCCTCCAAAATTAAAGGATCCAGGGAGTTTTACTATCCCTTGTTCTATTGGTGGTAGAGATGTTGGTAGAGCTTTATGCGATTTAGGGGCAAGTATTAATTTGATGCCTATGTCTATTTTCAGGAAACTCGGAATTGGAGAAGCTAGACCAACCACCGTAACATTGCAATTGGCCGATCGATCCATGGCACATCCGGAGGGTAAGATTGAAGATGTCTTGGTGCAAGTGGACAAGTTTATCTTCCCGGCAGATTTTATTATTCTTGATTATGAGGCGGATCGTGAGGTTCCAATTATTTTGGGGAGACCATTTCTTGCCACCGGAAGAACGTTGATTGATGTTCAAAATGGAGAGCTCACAATGAGGGTCAATGACCAACAAGTGACGTTTAATGTGTTCAATGCTATGAAGTTCCCAGATGAAATCGAAGAGTGCTCCTTTGTGAATGTTATTGACACTCTTGTGGCTGAAAAAGTGCAAAAAGAAACATGTGAAGATATTGTGGGGATGATCACTCTTGATGAAAATGACGAGACAAGTGATGATGATGAAGAAGCACAAGTCAAATGGGTGGAGCCCAAGCAACCATACACCAAATTTGGAAGATATTTTGAATCTTTGGATTTATCGGAAAGGAACTTCACACCCTCCAAACCATCCATTGAAGAACCACCAAGGTTAGAATTAAAAACCTTGCCTAATCATTTGAAGTATGCTTATTTGGGAAAAGAAGAGACTCTACCTGTGATAATTTCTGCATCTTTGAGTCTAAAAAAGGAAAGTTTGCTACTCAACGTGTTGAGGAAATACAAAAAGGCAATAGGGTGGACAATGGCGGACATCAAGGGAATAAGCCCCTCCTTTTGTATGCATAAAATTTTGCTAGAAGAAAGATGCAGCAAATCTGTCGAACATCAAAGAAGGCTCAATCCTATCATGAAGGAAGTTGTGAAAAAGGAAGTGATCAAATGGCTCGATGCCGGTATTATTTACCCAATCTCGGATAGCTCTTGGGTCAGCCCGGTACAATGTGTTCCAAAGAAAGGTGGAGTCACTGTGGTGGCAAATGAAAACAATGAGTTAATTCCCACAAGAACGGTGACGGGATGGCGAGTGTGTATGGATTACCGAAAGCTAAACAAGGCCACAAGAAAAGATCATTTCCCGCTGCCATTTATTGATCAAATGTTGGACCGATTAGCAGGGAAGGAATACTATTGTTTTCTTGATGGGTATTCGGGTTACAACCAAATCTCTATTGCTCCGGAAGATCAAGAGAAGACCACTTTCACATGCCCTTATGGTACATTTGCTTTCCGGAGAATGCCATTTGGATTGTGCAATGCCCCTGCCACTTTTCAGCGATGCATGATGGCCATTTTTTCAGACATGGTGGAGAGATCTCTCGAGGTATTTATGGATGACTTTTCAGTATTTGGCGAAACTTTTGATGCTTGTTTGGCTAACTTGGAACAGGTACTTGAGAGATGTGAAGAAACCAACTTGGTCCTAAATTGGGAAAAATGCCATTTCATGGTACAAGAGGGAATTGTCTTGGGACATCGGATTTCTCATCATGGAATTGAAGTGGATAGAGCAAAAATTGAGATAATTGAGAAGCTACCACCTCCTACCACAGTTAAGGGTATTCGAAGCTTTTTGGGGCATGCGGGGTTCTACCGGAGGTTCATCAAAGATTTTTCAAAAATATCCAAGCCTCTTTGTTCTCTACTTGAACACAACCGGTCCTTCGAATTCACAAAGGAGTGTCACGAAGCATTTTTGACATTGAAGAAAGCACTTGTGTCCACCCCGATTATTGTCCCACCGGATTGGTCTCTTCCCTTTGAACTAATGTGTGATGCTAGTGATTTTGCTATTGGTGCTGTGCTCGGGCAAAGGAGGAATAAGGTATTCCACTCCATTTATTATGCTAGCAAGACTTTGACGGATGCCCAATTGAACTACACAACAACCGAAAAAGAACTTTTGGCCGTAGTCTTTGCATTTGACAAATTCCGAGCTTATTTGGTGGGAACCAAGGTGGTAGTATACACGGATCATTCGGCCATAAAGTATCTTGTCGCCAAGAAGGATGCCAAACCAAGACTTATTCGATGGGTATTACTTCTTCAAGAATTTGACTTGGAAATTCGAGATAGGAGAGGAACCGAGAACCAAGTAGCCGATCATTTATCTCGGCTTGAAGGTGGAGGTGGAGAGAAGAGTGAAGGGCCTATTAAGGAGACATTTCCCGATGAACAAATCTTGGAGGTTAGTCAAATTTCAACACCATGGTATGCTGATTTTGTGAATTATTTAGTGAGTGGGTTGATTCCTCCCGATTTAAATAGCCAACAACGCAAGAAATTCTTCCATGATGTAAAGTCATATTATTGGGATGATCCTTATCTTTACAAGCAATGCCCCGATCATGTGTTGAGACGATGTGTATCCGAGGAAGAAATACCAAGCATTTTGGATCATTGCCATTCTTATGCATATGGAGGTCATTTTGGGGGACAAAGGACAGCAGCTAAGGTTTTTCAATCGGGATATTTTTGGCCTTCTATTTTCAAAGATTCTCACAAATTTGCAAAGAATTGTGATAGGTGTCAACGGGCAGGAAATATTTCGGCAAGGAATGAGATGCCGTTGAACAACATTCTTGAAGTGGAACTTTTTGATGTGTGGGGAATTGATTTCATGGGACCATTTCCTCCTTCTTTTGGAAATTTGTACATATTGGTGGCTGTCGATTACGTGTCCAAATGGGTTGAAGCTGTGGCAAGTCCTAAGAATGATGCCAAGGTGGTCATGAAATTTTTACACAAGCATGTGTTCACTCGTTTTGGTACTCCAAGATCCCTTATAAGTGATGAAGGCACCCACTTTGTGAACAAACTCTTGGCTACATTTTTAGCTAAGTATGATGTGAGACACAAGATTGCTACAGCTTATCATCCCCAAACAAATGGTCAAGCCGAGCTCTCCAATAGAGAAATCAAATGCATACTTGAGAAGGTGGTGAATCCTAATCGAAAAGATTGGTCTCAAAGATTGGAGGATGCTTTATGGGCATATAGGACAGCTTTCAAGGCACCTTTAGGCATGTCTCCATATCGATTGGTGTTCGGGAAGGCATGTCATTTACCCGTGGAATTAGAACATAAAGCATATTGGGCCATCAAGAAGCTCAACATGGACCTTCAAGTTGCCGGTACACTCCGAAAACTGCAATTAAATGAGTTGGAGGAAATGAGGTTGTTCTCCTATGAAAATGCTAAACTATACAAAGAAAAAACGAAGAAGTGGCATGACAAGAGGATTCAACCTAGAGTTTTTGAGAAGGGGCAGCAAGTTCTACTTTTTAATTCCCGTCTCAAGTTGTTTCCTGGAAAATTGAAGTCTAGATGGTCCGGACCATTTATTGTGACAAAGGTGTACCCTTATGGAGCAGTTGATTTAAGGGAGGAGCACTCGGGAAGAGAATTTAAAGTGAACGGGCAACGAATCAAGCATTATTGGGGAGGAGAGGTCGATCGAATGAAGACCTCTATCACTTTGGAAGAACCATGACAAGGGAGGTGATTTTGGGTTGCTTATGATATTACAATGATTTAAATATTTTTTGTTAGCAATCCAAAAATACATTTTTGTATATATGTACATATATATGTAAATATATATATATATATATATATATCGTATGTAAATACTATTGCTTTTACTTGATAGATTATTAAGCTTTAAATCACTAACCCTCACTCTCATAGCCCGAGGAAAGGAATCATGGATTTTGAAGAGAGAAGCTGCCATGTTGATGTTACATTAGAGCTGATTGGAAAAAAAGAGGAGCAACCAGAACATAGTGGTGGAAGGAACTCTCAGCAGGAATTAAATTTTTCGCCCAGTTGCTGCAGCATGTCATGTAGCAAATTGGCAAAAATCGAAGTTTCTGCCCAAAAATTTTCAGCGCCCAGTTGCTGCAGCATGTCATGTAGCAAATTGGCAAAAATCGGAGTTTCTGCCCAAAAATTTTCAGCGCCCAGTTGCTGCAGCATGTCATGTAGCAAATTGGCAAAAATCAGAGTTTCTGCCCAAAAATTTTCAGCGCCCAGTTGCTGCAGCATGTCATGTAGCAAATTGGCAAAAATCGGAGTTTCTGCCCAAAAATTTTCAGCGCCCAGTTGCTGCAGCATGTTATACAGCAAATTGAAAAAAAAAATTGCCCAATTTCGAAAAAAAAAAAAAGCTGTATTCATGAAGGGTAAAATGGAGATTTCTAAATTTTATAAAAAAAAAAAAGAGGGAGTAGTAGCCGTAGAAGGGCAAAATGGGGACTTCGAAGTGGAGCATGTTCTTGTTCGGGAGACAAAAATCATGTTTTCACCCGCCGCCATCAACAAGTTCCTCACGCTGCCAAACATTCAATGCCAATATGCTGCAATGGTTGAAAGCACCACTGATGAGCAGCTAGACGAAATTGTGCGGGCTGTGGCTCGAGAAGGAGCTACTTGGACTATCAGTTCGGGGGCCTTCACATTTCAGCGAACAAATCTACAGCCCCAGGCCCGAATTTGGTACAGTTTTGTGAAAACGAGCCTCATGCCTACATCTCACGATTATTCGGTTAATCGGGAACGGCTGCTACTTGTCTACTGCATTATGACGGGAAAAGAAATTAATGTGGGTCGAATAATCTCCAAGGAGATTCGAGATTGTGCTGCCAAAACCACCGGGAAGCTGTTCTTTCCTTCGCTCATCACACGGCTTTGTGAAGCCCGGGGGGTACCCAAGGCTGAACATGAAGATATTCTTATCAACAAAGGCGTGCTACCCACCCGTGATTCGACCCATCAACAGGAAGCATCATCCTCTTCCAGCATGCTCGCTGTAATAGAACGACTTGATAGGCAGGAAGCTCGGCAGACCCAACTATGCAACCGCCTCCAAGAGTATTGGGCGTATGAGCAGCACCAAGACGGCGTACTGCATCAGGCACTCCAGCGGATTCTGCCGAGGACAGTCCCCCCGTTCCCTACCTTCCCGGACACCATTCTCGGACCCTGGACTGACCACCCAAGCCAAGCAGAGGATTCCGACTAGACCATCAGGGAGTTCTCAATTCCAGCTCTTGTGTTGTTTTGTATTTTCATGTGTGCCGTGCAAGTTGTTTTTGAGTCGTAGTGAAGTATTTGGTCTTGCTGTTATTAGTAGTAGGAATGTGTGTGGCATATTGTCTAATGATGTGTATTTGTTGTGTTATGTGATGTTAAGAAGTCTATGTGTTTTCCTAACATGGCTAATCTATGTGTGTTGCTTGATGATGATGTTTGAAGTATTTTGTATTGTTTATGGGAATTAGCCTAGTATGTTTGCATTAGACTTAGTTGTTTCTTGTGTTGTGGATTGAAAAGGATTGCAATAATAGTATCATTTCTATCATGTGTGCATAGCTTGACCAATGAAAACTTGAATCCCTATGAACCGGTTAGATCCTTTGGAGAGCCTAAGTCCTAAAAAATGTTACTTAGTGTTCCCTTCGAAACGAATTGTAGATGACACTTATTCGAGGACATGATTTAGGCCATCTTTGGATCGTTTGAGCCTTTCTAGCCTACCGTACATATTTTTCCCTAGTCACCCAATTTGAGTTTAATTGAGAATTTTTCTTTAGCCACTAATTAGCTTTGCCCTTAAACATAATCCTCCGATTTACCCCCCTTCTGCATCTCGACCTTCTTTGGACTTATATTTAGGGCTGCACTCCGAGGGGAAGTGACGCGTTCTCATGTTGTGGCATGCACTATATTTAGAAGAATAGCTTATATTTGACTACTTTTTATATACCACATTGGGGACAATGTGCTCCTAAGTTTGGGGGTGAATGCATTACATTCGTAGAGCCAGTACAAAAAAAAAATCGCCCAGTTTGCTGCAGCAAAACGTGTAGCAACTGGGCACTCAAAAAAAAAAAAAAAAAAGAAACTGGTCTCGAAATATTTTTTGTGTGGCAAGAGTATACTTTAATAAATTGTGGGGTGCACGTGTAAAAATAAGGGGAGTGCTTGTAAGAGTTAGTGTGGGTCCTAGAAAGTCGAGATGTGAAGGTATTTTGAGCCAAAAATTTCCTCCATTACCCTACCCTCACCTAAGCCTAACATTACAAGCTTAATGAAGTCCTATTGATCCTCGTTTGGGTGTAATTCTACTTAAGTGGAAAAAGGTTCATCAAGTTGACTGATGGAGACACATTATTAGGCTTTAGGATGGAGGTCTATCTTGTTCTAGGGAAATCGAGGCTATTTTGGGAAGAGCTATGAACATAATGTGGAAAGACACATGCATTGTGATTTTATCATTCCATTAGCACCTGAGGAACTAAGTTGACAGCAAACGCATGAAGGCATCATTCTCATCATTTTGAAATAAATTTCTGAAAGCATGCGCCATTGTCAAGCCATGATTTGGACTCACATAGTTTCTTGTTGTGTAGTATTTGTAGATACCCAATATGTTTGTTTTTGTTTTGGTGTATCTAGATTCATCACTCGAGGACGAGCAATGACTTAAGTTTGGGGGTGTGATAACTCCATATAATAGAGTTATTTTCATACCCGTTAATTTGAAATCATGTAGGAAAAAGTGATGAATTTGGTGAATTTTAATATAATGTGACATAATTAGATCTTTATTTTATTTTGTAGATCATGTAAATTAAATGTGTAATTTTTCTTTGATTTTGTGTAAAAAAAAATAGGAATGGAGCTGAAATTGAGGAATTAAAACTAAAAATGCAGAAGTCTGGAAAATCCCCAGTTGCTGTACGAGATGTTGCAGCATGCTGGAAGCCAGGTTCCCAAACCAGAAAATGCGAAATTTGATTTGCTGACTGGTCACTTAAAATTATCCAGCTGGGAAGTCAACATGGACAAATTGACTGGGCTGCCAAAAGAAGAAGTGGGTCGTGGGCCTTGAGCAAGAGGGCAGCCCCAAAAAAAAAAAGAAACAAAACAGAAACTAGGGCAGAGGAGAAAGGGGATATCAGCAGCAGCCCTAGAAAAAGAGAGATATCAGCAGCAAAAGAAGGGACACGCAGACAGCAAAGAGAAGAAGGAAAAGAATGACAGATTCCATCATTCTCATCAGTTTTCCACGGAGATTTCAAGGAGAGAAGGAAGGAATCATCTCATGGGAAAAGAGGAGGAAAAGAGCTCGAAAAATCAGTCATCCGAACAGCTTATCTCTCCTCTCTTTAACTCCCTTTATTTCCTTATTTCTCTTGAAATTATACTTTGGATTTTGTATGGATATTATGTTAGCTTTGTGGATTGAATTTCCAGAATTAAGTATGAGCTAAACATTACTTAGACTTGAATTGCTAATGGATTTTGAATCGAATTATTGAGACTTTATTGCATTGTTGGGTGATTGGTGCTATTGTTCATTCAAGTAGGAAGATGATGAATGTTTGTTGTTGTTTGGCCAACAATGGTGAATTTACAATCTAGATTTTAATACCGGAAGGGTTAAGTCTAGTGGAAATTGCTTGAATGATGCAAGTGAATAACCGTTTTTAGGTTGTTGTCGTGAATGGTATAGGGATATATTATTCGCCTTGCATAATTGTATGAATTGGTTTTTGCATCGATGTTCCAATTTCAATTAGGCATAGGAATATGTTCAATTAGAAAAAGGAATATAAGACATAGTATTTGGAAAAATCCTATGTATCGAAAGGGAATTCATGTTAACTTTAGCATCTTTCACTTAAAAACAATGCCGCTTATCATTGCTCAATAAACTTCGATTCAAATGACAATTAGTAATTCAAGTCTAATACATCCATCTTGTGAATTTCGTGCTGCTATTTAGTGTGATTTGATCAACCACGTGCTAGAAATAGTTTCTTTAATTCTTGTTTAATTAATAGACGTAAAACCAAACCATCCAATCCATTTATTATGTATTTTTTTTTATTACAAATTGTGAGTAATTGATAGTTGCAAATCATTTTAATTTCAATCCCTGTGGAGACGATCTACTCATCATTGTATTACTTGGGGACTACGTACACTTGCGTATTTAAAATTATCCATCAATAAACCTTCTATGTTCGCTCACATATATCTGGGGTGACACATAGCTTGTGCTACACCTTGTGAGAGCACATGTAATTCATGTAGTTCATAGTCCACGGTGTTGGGACGCTGAAGATTGGTATACAATCTAATCCACATGCATGCTCTGAAAGGTAGTTTATGATACACTTACATACGGGAGCACGTTTAGTTTTTGTGATACTTGTTCCACAGTATATGTGGGTTCAAGGTCGGTTATCATGTCCATATTATGCTCGATATAATGTCGATTAATCACTTGTGCCATGTCCTTTTGTTGTACTCATTCAGTTCGCTCATCGGATAGACTGACGTATTTGATATCAACATCAGCTCTGCCAGACACTAAATGTCACGTTATACAAGTCCATCTACAAAAACATTTTGAGAAAGACAACCTTTCAAATGAAAAAGAATATGAATTGCATCCCAATGCATAATATGTGGGTTATTGATAAATTGTATGTGTTGTTGAATAACGAAAGTAAGTTGTCGCCCAGTGTTAAACCTTTAAATTTATTACAATGAAAACCAGTCACAATTTCATTACTATGAACAGATATATATATACATAAAGTCTGTGAGGTAATTAGTTACAGAAACTAATTATGCTGATGTCATTCAAATTCCTAACTGTCTAATTGCTTGCTAACTTCCTAACTTATTATAATTAATATTACTAGCTATATAATTATCACAATACACCCCAGTTAAACAAAACCAGAGGAACAGTAAAAGAAAACTTGTTACATAACAGTTGAAACCGTTTCACAGATAATGGTTTCGTGAGGATGTCAGCAAGTTGATCTTCAGTAGCAATATAACGCACATCAAGTTGTTTCTGTTGCACCAGCTGCCAGCAATATAACGCACATCAAGTTGTTTCTGTTGCACCAGCTGCCGTATATAGTGAATGTCGACTTCTGTGTGTTTGGTTTGTCCATGAAACACTAGATTAGACGCTAAAGAAATAGCGTTGATATTATCACAACATAGGATGGATGGATCAAGGAGCTGGATTCCAAGTTTAACAAACAAAGATTTTATCCAAACAATGCCGGTAGATGCTATAGTAAGTAACCTATATTCAGATTATGCACTGCTCCTTGCAACAAAATCTAGCTTTTTAGAGCTCCAAGTGATAAGGTTGGACCCTAAGAATATACAGTGACCACCAGTCGACTTTCTATCATCCAATGAGCCTGCCCAGTCAGCATCTGCATAGGCCTCTAGTTGTAACGTAGACATCGGTTGAAACAAAAGACCCTGAGAGGTAGAACCCTTCAAGTATCGTAAGACCTTTTTGCATGCTGACCACTGATTCTGAGTAGGACTTTGCAAAAACTGGCTAAGTTTATTCACCACAAACGAAATGTCAGGCCTTGTCATAGTTTAGTATTGAAGGGCTCCAATAGTACTTCTGTAAAGAGTGCTGGATTCACAGTCAGACAAGTAGAATTAGATGAAAATCCTTCAACATTTTTTTCTGGAACCACAGAAAATCCAAGAAGAATATCGTCAATATAATGAGCACAAGCTGCTGCAAGGATTTGAGCCCACTAAAACTGATGATTATTTTGATCAAATTTGATCGAAATCGGAGATAACAGAGGAAGAACGGACGTATTCATATTGAGAATAGGAGATTGGAAGAACTGAATCAATTAGGAATGTGATACCATGGAAGCAGAGGAAACCGCCGGCTCTTCTGATACCATGCTAAAACTTTAAATTTATTCCAATGAAAACTAGCGAGGTAATTAGTTACAGAAACTAATTATGCTGATGTCATTCGAATTCCTAACTGTCTAACTGCTTGCTAACTTCCTAATTGATTATAATTAATATTACAAACTACACCTTTATCACAATACCTAGAAAGATTAAGATATAACAACTTCCCAATGACCCTTAAGTATTTTTTTGTCATCCGGCAGTCCACCATCAAAGTGTGTGAGCTTAACTACTTGAGGGAGAGGAGTTAAAGTGTAACTTAAGATCTCGTAAAACCTCTTCATTATGCTCTTCTAACAAAACATCATCAGTATATACTACCAAGAAAACGGACACTGCATTTGTGGTCTTCATAAACAAAAACTGATCCTAAATAGTAAAGATAGTGGAAAACGAGCCCTTCCATGGTCCTAAATAGAATGAGGCATAGGCATGTCTTCCTGCTCACCATAAATAAGGGGAATGGCTAAGGGCTCAATGATTGGGGACACCCTTTGTTGATCAAACAAGATCGATAGCAGCATATCCAAAAAGCATTTTTCCCCCCTCTTTGGAGCGGGCGCATGAGCTAAGCCCTCTCAGTGACTTTCTTAAAGAGGGACCTCATGTCTTTGTTTCGTTCTCTTTCTAGTGAAGCATTAAATCGTAAAAATTGGGTGCTATTGTATAGCTTTGTGTTGACTAAGTTCGTGAGTTGGAGATAGCGGATTCAAACATAAAAAAGAAAAATTCAAGAGCTCCCGGCCAATAAAGTTTTTCTCTAACTGGTTAACGTTTGAGCACCAATAGACAGTGCCGTAAGGTTTCACTGCCTAGAAGTCTGTTCTCTTCAATATAGACTCTTGTGTAATTTGCATACTTCTCTGGTTGTGCATAAGTTATAACCTTGTGGTGGGTGCATTATCTCCTCGCTAAGATGCACATACAGAAAAACATTAATAACATCAACGTGATGAAGGGTCAATTTAATAACAACAACAACAACACTAACAATAACAACAAGAGCCTTGATTTCATTGTCTTAACCATTGAACATTTCACTTCCTGAGAATAAGTTTGGAGTTCTTAAGTTATATATGCTAGCTTGTGAGTGGCTCATATTTTATGTTTTAAAATATTTAAAACATAATTGAAATTTTCATTTCTTATAAATTTTGATGTATAATATAAACATTCATATTTTATCATCAGTAATTTGACACAGAATGATATCTTAATATTATACATTTAATTATAAAAATGCATTTATTTATGTTGATTATTTTAGTTAAATTTATACATTCATTGAGGGTCGGATTATATGTATTAGACTTGGGCTGCATATAAAATAAATTAAATATTTTATATAAGATAAAACTTTATTAAATGATTTATAAATCTTATTAAAAAAGTAGTGTAATTTAATTTTTATTTAGTTATAATTTATTTATAAATTAATATATTATAAATCATGTATTGTGATAGAAATTTTTTAATTAATTTAAACACAATTTTGATGGAATAATAAAGCTACTGAGTTTTGTTTTAGAAGAAAAAAAATGGTGTTCAGCAAAAAACTGAAAAAGAAATACCTACCCCAAGATATTTCATTTAATTAAAAAAGAAAAAGGAGAAACACGATGGTTGCAAAGTAGCCAAATTTTTTGAGGTAGTTTTTTTTAGTGTGCGTCAGTTAGTTTCTTTCTAATTATTCTTTTTATATATTATTGATATTAAAATATCTAATAAAATTTGTGAGATTGACACTTGGACAATTCCTAAAAACCAGCCATCTTTCTTTTATATTAAAAAAGAAAAGAATAATTTTTTTATTTTATTTTTTCTGAAAACAACCTCCACACACAATCATGTTTCATGCATTCTCTTCCTAATTCTATACAATACAATATATTGCTACACGCTGATCCTAAAATCCTTTCTCAAATTTTCAAAACCCATCCAACTATATTACCGGAAGAAACTATTCCTCCCATCTGATGCAAGATTCATAATATATTTTAAATATATATATATATATATATATATATATATATATATTTATATATACATAATATAATTTTGAGTTAGTCAATATTTAAAAATATTCAAAAAATTATTATTTTAGTGTTAAAAATATGTAAAAGAATATAATCTTGTATGAAAATATATATTGTGTTAATCCCAAAATAAAAATCTAGGTTCTGTAACAAATATTTAAATATTAAAAAATTTATTAGTTAATATTAATTTACAGTCTAAATCTATTATAAGTAATCTAATACACAATATAAATTCAAATATAACCTCAAATAATCAACCAAAAATAATTATATTTTCACATATAATACTTTAGTTTACTATATGCGATATGATGTAAAATTAAAAATTGTAACAAGAAAATTATTTAATATATTATACATTAAAAGCTGAGCAGAAAAGAGGCTATTTATATTATAATAAATTTAAAAAATATTTCAGAAAATTTAATCAATCAAAGTTGGCATATTATGTTTAAAAAATATTTCTTTTCTTAGAAACTAAAATAGCCAAAAAAAAAAACTATATTTAAATTATTTTATTGTTATAATAATAGAAATACAAATATTTTACGTATGGATACTGGCTGATTTAATTCAATAATGTGTAAGGGTTAATCTAGTAGACTTTATGAGAGTGGGATTTTCCGACTAATTTGGCAAATATCTAATATATGGTACCTACAATTCATTAATACAAAAGTTCTAATTAAACTGTAGGAATTTGATTGAAACTACGCAGGGTGATTCAAAGATTTGCCTAGGATAACTAATATCTTGGTTCATTTAAAACATTTTTCCACAATTATATTACTCTCTCCGTTCCAAACTAAAGAGAATTTGATAATTCACAATACGACTTGTGGAAGATGTGGAATAATTACCGAGAGAGAGAAAATACCTTTTCAGAGATTGTCCATAACTTTATGATAAAATTGAAAAGGCTGTCCTAAAATTAATTTTTTAGTTTACTTTACAACTCTATCTTTTATCTTTTGAATTCTTAAAATTTGGCCAATTTGTAGTTGGAATACAAAATTATTTGTCAGGATAATTGCATGGATGTTGTGCATGACTACGGTAAATTGAAAAATTTTATTTTTCTGGTGTAGTAAATGAAATGTATGCATTACCCAAATAAAAAAATATGACAACAAACATGTACTAAAATCGAATTTGAGAACCACAAATTTAACTAAAAAATAAAATCCCCAATTGGATGCGGTCATATGTAGTTCAGGCGAGGATTTAAAATTGTAGTTAAAAAGGATCAAATTTAAGCAATTAAATGAATAAAGGATTAAGTTCTAAAAACAAAAACTAAATAGTGAATTTAGAACTGCCCATAGCTTAGACTACTATAGATTCATGATTCTAGTTTTGTTTAATTATTATTATATTTTCCCTCTATTAATTGCCATCACAATTTCCACAAAAAATTAAAAATATATAATTTCTTCCAGTACTTTGCTGAAAGAATTTCTGTAATGCACACTATATTAATCAATAACAAGTCAATATTAATTTAATACGAGGAAGTAATACATTTTCCCATGATCATCGTGTATAGATATTTTCCACCTCCATTTTTCTAACAAGGCTTTCTTCGAATGCATTTTAGAGGTCCCGAAAATTTCGACAGCGAAGCTGCAAACGATCCAGGTTTCGGGCTGATCACATCGGGCCCTTGTGCAAACTTGTGGTTAGGGTTTCCAGATTGTTTGAAAAATGCTCCATTTGCCATCAAATCTCCCTCTGATTTCCACACCCAATTCCTCCACACACTCTCTGGTGCATAATCCCTCTTGGTCACCTACATTTCACAACAAATAAACACTATTCCATCAATCTCGAAAGATCTATAGATTCACTGTGTTTTTTGTGTGTGTGTTTGTTTTTCTTTTCTTGAAATGGAGGTTGCAAATGTGTTTTGATGCCTACCTCTTTGGCGTTTCTGTCGTCCGGGGCAACGAAACGGTTGCCCTGGCTGAGGATGGTGGGCTGTTGGCTTCCGCCAATTGCGTACATTTCCCAGCGAGTGTAGTCGTTGTTAACAACATGGGCGAACCCCCATCGAATTCGAGGCATTCTTTGGATTAATCCCTTCCCAAAGTGGTTGAAAGCTACAGTTATTTGCATGATCTTATCATCCGAATAAGTATCACTTGCTCCAAATAATAGAACCTGCATTGTCATGAAGAATATGTAAAAGGTTTTTATTTCTCATAAGAAAAAAAATGTTTTTTTTTTTTTTTTTTTTGGGGCTCATGTCTGGAAAATCCATCTTTTTTTGTTCATTGTTCTTTTTTTTTTTTTTTTTGGCTCATGTCTGGAAAATCCATCTTTTTTGTTCATTTTGTTGTTTGTTAAAAGGATTAGTCTGTCCTTAATGACCATGAGCTTATAAGGCTTGATGGTTCGAGCTCTATATGTCATTAAGTACAAGATGATCCTTTAATTATGCATTAGTGAATAGTGAAAAAATGTCTACATATAATCGTCGTTTAATAAGAGGAACCCTAATTTCATCGAGAGATAGGGTTATATACATCATTATGGTGAGCGAAATGGCAATTTGAGATGGTGATTGCAGTAGAAGCTTCAACAGCATCAATGAGACCATCATAACATTTCGACAGCGACACATGATCGATCCACACATTCGTGGCTCCAAACATTGAAATGCCATCGCCATCACTTTTCGAACGATAACCATAATGGCTAACCGAATCCCTAATGAGGCCTCCAGAACCTACATTAATGTCATGGATTCGAATATTATGAATGATGACATTGCTTATGTATTGTAGGGTTAGGCCGGCGCCCTTTGTGATGTGGATTTGGGCACCACGCCCGTCTATCGTCTTGTTGCTCGTCATGATCAGCTCTTGGGAGAGTCTAATGACCATATCACGTGCAAATATGATCCAAAGTGGCTCGGGTTGGATCACAGCGTGTCGTAGAGTTCCCTTTATAGGGTTGACTAGATCGTTGTCCGAGGGGTCGGTCACCACGTATGTCTTCCCAGCCTTGCCACCAGTGACATGGCGGCCGAACCCTAGGGCACAATCAGCCAGCCTGCGCCGATTTCTAGCCCAATTTTTCTGGCACCTCCAACATTGATCAATAGGGTTTGTAGCCAAGCATTTGCCATTATATTTGCTTAGGGCTCTCCTTGTGCTATTGTTGCCTTCCACTGACCTTCATACAATGATCAAAATTAAACATTGTCAACCAAAAAAGCATTCAAGAACTTTCGGGGAAAAAAAATACTCAAAGAAATATTGTATATAATTGTGCATTTTTTAGAAGATACAAAATCAACTTACATGTGGACATGCTTGTTCAAATGGTCTAACACTAAATGAGGATTGGGTTGATAGGCCTGTCGAGCGGCTTGCTTCGCTTGCAGTGCACGCTTCTTCCAGACTGTATCGCCGGAATCAACATCACTTGCCTTGGTGGTGATGAAAATCACAAGGGAAATCAAGAAAATGAACATAAACTTAGGGGTATACATTATTGAAGAGAATGAAATATAGGTTATTTTAATAGCTTTCTTGAGGCTTCAAGGAACAATAAAAAAGAAAAAAAAGACAAAGACAAAGACAAAGAATAAGAAAAAGAAAAAGAAAATTCTTGACCTACTGTATAAGAAATTTTAATAACATCTCCAGAATTAATGGAGAGCTTAACTTTTGACATTGTAAGTACCAAGTTATAAATACACGTAAAAAGCTAGATATTTGTGGCGCATATTTATGAGGTTGGAATGTGTGATGAGATACGATTTGTAATATACGATCCCAACTAAAATACGGGATGATACAAAATCCGTGGAAGAAAAGGATGGAGAATGAGAATGAAAAGACAGGATGGAATTGTGGAGGATGGTCAAGATATAGCTACTTGCTTTAATTACAATTGGGGCAATAATTTAACTTCATTTTTATTTTGTGGATCAGAAATATTTCAATTTTTTTTCTTAAAATCACTAATTTAAAAATAGTTGAGACCTATGGCTCCTTTTGTTTTGTTTTGTAACGGATATATAGATGTGGTCATAATATGGATTGTTTCTTGTAAAGAAATTAATTTGTTAAAGCAAAAACATTAGCACCTCACATACTCTTAATTATTGAAAAACGACATTAATGGTTAGTGAAAAAAGGAAACATTTATATAAATTTATAAAAAAATGTAAATTAAAAAAATATATATCATTATCATTTTTAAAATTATAAAACATCAACGCAATATTTGTTTCTGGCGGTCAATAAAAAAAGACCTTGTATCAATTAAACTTCATGCTTATCTTTATATGTTATATAACCGTTACCGTCTGTTAATATTTGTTTCTGGCGGTCAATAAAAAAAGACCTTGTATCAATTAAACTTCATGCTTATCTTTATATGTTATATAACCGTTACCGTCTGTTTCTGCTATCCATCTTAACTAAATTAAATATAAATATGATATTGTTCGTATTTGGTCTAAACAAAAAAATATATATAACTATAACTTTTTATTTACAATTAAGGCTAAAAGTCAGAAGATAGTGACAACTTCTTGTGTCACTATTAATTTTATAGAAACGACAATTTTTTTAGGGGACATAACAACAACATAAGTTAAGTTTTTATTATTTTCTAGTCCTATTTCAATAAAAGAGTTTTATTTTAGAAAAAAAATATTCCCAGAAAATGAGCCTTATTTAAGTAGTCAAATTTTATTATTGGTTCATGTTTCAAATTATACTCTTTTAAATCAAATGTGGTTCAAAGAGTCGGACTAACAATTAAATGAAGAAGATAAATTTATATATTATAATAACATATATGCATAAATATGTATATGATAAATTATAGGTATAAATATTTACACAAATACATACATGCATAATACATATGCACATATATTATGTGTATGTATTATATTATGCATGCACGTGTAGTGTGCATATATAATATATAACCTAACAATAAAAGTGTCGGTGGACCTAATATTTTTATTGAAGATTTGATCAATGGATATAACGTTAGGCTTGATGGTTTGAAAAATATTTTCCATTACACCATAAAACAAATTTTTTTTAATTAACTAAGATTTTCATGCATATTTATCACAAGAAGAGACCCGTGAAAAGTGTCAAAGTCTACAACTTAAAAAATATAAGCCGTATCTGGGAATTATTAGGCCCAAGTCGAATTTTAAATTTGGACCCCTTACTTTTTTCTCTTTCAAATAAAAACAATAAATTGAACTATACACAATATGGCTAGAGTTTTGAAAGTAGAAGAATCGTACAAATCTTCTCCCTTTCTTTGATTTATTTTTAAACAGTGTATACTTTTATTTATTCTTCTCTTGGGTAGATACTTGTCTGTTTTGTTCTATTAAAAAAAAATTAAGTAATTAATAAAAGATGATATATGTAAAAGCAATTATATAATAAACATAAACATACGTACAAAAGAGGCAAGGTAGAAATGAGAGGCGTATTTATAATTTATAATCCTAAATAAATAATAAAATAGTAATAAACAACGAACATCTGAAAAATTATGAAAAGGCTTGGAAAAAAAAACAGACACATGCAAACAAAAAAATTAATTACTAGGCTTCAATCAAGCTAATAAGAATAAGATATTAGGTTCGCAGAAGTCCTGACACCAAAAATTGTATGTTAAAAAATATAACTTTATTTTTTTATGAGGGCAAGTATAAATGACATATATTAAAGTGATTTTTTATGAGGGCAAGTATAAATGACATATATTAAAGTGACTTTTTTGTACATGAAGTACATCATGCACTTATTTACAGTAAGACTTTTTTTAACTTAAATGTATTAAACTTTTTTTAAAATAATAAATTAGTTGTAATATTTTTTAATTAAATAAGTAATAGTATAAATCAAATTGCATGACCCACGCAAAATAAGATACATTAGTACAACAAAATACTCTATTAGAATATATAAAAAAAATGATGTCTTTTAAACTTTAAGGGCAACCCCAACACAAATCACTGTAAGAAAAGAACCACATTCCTTCCCTTGTTCTCGCTACAAGATCAAGCAATGTACAAAGTAATTGGAAAGACAACTCTATTGACCAACTTTAATTCCAACTACTATAGATACCATGCAATGTATAAGCTCTATTTCATCTCTGTCAACTATTATTATCCGTTGTCTATCAGCAAAAACCTTGCAGTGAAATATAATATTTCCATCAAGTGTAGAAAACAGAAGAACACATATTTGTGTGTGTTGATCATCAATGGCAAGGCCAGCAAGAGTTCTGGAAAAGAAGGATTCGAGCTTGCTGTTTAGAGAGATTTCGCCGCCTCACGGATGGAAGGAGGATCCACAGTTTCATTACCTACGATTAACACTTCCTGGTAATTATATTGATTAATTAACTAATGATATTATTATTATTGTTATTATTATTATTATTATTATTGTTGTTGTTATTATTATTATTATTATTATTTGTGTGTGTGAAAAAGACTCTCCAATGATGACTTTTTTTATCAATTTTAAAATAATGTTTTATTTAATAAAAGTAGAAATTGGTTGCAAAATAGAAATATGTTTCAAGTGGATAAATTTAGTGCATTTACTTTTTAAAAATAATTTTTGGGTGATGAAAAATTAATGTTTAAAATTTGGAATTTAACATAGACAAAATAAGAGTTGGGGAGTAATGAGAATACGAAACTAAAATAATATTATGCACATAATTAGTAGGATAACTTTTAAATGGAGTAATCGAATGTAATCATCATATGGAATGATGTTTTGTTGCCTCAACTTTAGTTAGGTATCTTATGCCACAAGGAGTTCTATACATCATATATTATGGTAAAATATTAACTCTGGGAATAAAAAATAAATCAATTGTAATAAATAACGTTCACTCAATGCTATATCAATTAACCCCGGAAAAAACAACACTATTTAAGTTGTTCCTCATCCACTATTTCTTCCATGTCCAATTATATATTTAGGATGCTCTTTATTTTGGTGTCTAAATTTTAAACGTTGTTCCATAATAATGTCACCTATTATATGATTTAGTAAATAATAATACTGTATCATCATCATCATCATTATTATTACTCTCTCTCTCTAGGGTTTGAAGCTAAGGATATCACAATACACATGAATAAATATGGGCATCTAGTGGTACGTGGAAACAAACAAGTGACTGAACACAAGTACATAAGTTTCGAAGAAACTTTTGAGATTCCTAACGACGCAGACCTTGAAGAGGCTGATGGGTTTCTTGAAGATAATCAAATTTACTGCGTCACTATCCCTAAGAAAAAGAAGGGCCCAACCAGTGGGCATGCAATCTCCATGGCCCAAGATGAAAACAATAATAGGCCCAAACCAGTGGATAATAAATTCAGCCCAATTCATCAGGTTGACACCAAACCCAAACCACAAAGATTACCAAATAATCCTATACAAGTGATAACAGGACACAAGTTCAAGAAGAGAATCGCCTTCTTTATAGCATTATTACTGATTGCACTGCTTGTTGTTGCTGTGGTTTTAATAGTTAAATTGCGTCATCATTAGACGATTTATGCCACAGGAAATGTATATAAATAAACATGTATGTATGATTCAATTGCATGGCTCTTGATGCATGAATAATGTTCTTTTCAATGGATTGAATCGCTTGTTAAAGTTATTATCTGGTTATTTCAAAGTGTTCGACAGCAAATGTGCGGAAATGACCCTAATGTTTGTGTCGGGGGTGCAAATATAGATTTTTAAATTGTGACTTAGAAATAGTGGCATTTTTAGTCCTATAAATTTTAGAACTATCAATTTAGTCCACCAAGTTGTATATTTTTTTCTCACATATAAAATATCTTAATCCGAAATTGCAGCTTGTTGGAATCGATCACATGATAGAATTGGGGATTTCTCATATTCTTGGTGGATTTGATTGGTTTAGAATTAATAGAACAAAAAAGAATTTAATTTAATACCTCGTATTCTTCGATTATATCAATTCATGTAAGTGAGATACCCTAGGAACCCTAGAAATCTTCAATTTTGGGTCCATGTTGCAATCATATGATAAACTAAGACACAATTGCCAAATTTAGATTAATATATATATATATATATATATATATATATATATATATATATATAACTAATTTGTTAATCAAAATTGATAGTTTGAAAACTTATTAAACTAAAAATGATATCGCCCAAAAGTTATAGCTTATTTTGAAATTTTGTGTATATTTGTATCAAGATACATATAAGGACCTCGGCCAATTATATTAAGTGATTATATTTAAGAATCTTGTTCCATAATCCCTGTACAACACAAGTGTTTGTGTGATTAATCAGTTTCGAAGTTCTTTATCCTCGAAATATACCTTATATGCTCTCAAGGATGGTTACGAGCTATACACGATCTTCAAATGATCTACTTGTTGCAAAGGAAGCTATTGAACAATTTCAACCACTGAAAAATCGTAAAACATAATAGTTTCTTTCATTTTTTTTTTTTTTGTATATTATCATTTAAAATATCTTTCAGCTCTAAAAACTCTTATTTTGTTTATTTTTCAGATTTGAGTGAATTTTTCTTAGATGAAATTACTATATTGATTTACTCATTTATTTTAGGAAATTTTTATTTTATTTTACAAAAAAATAAAATTTAAACATCCTGTCAATATTACCATTTTACACTAGCGTAGACTAAGTTCCAACTACATCAACTTTCAAGATTATTTCAAGAGGATTAGGAAGAAAGGAAGTACAATCCATAAGTTGTTCATCTTTAAAGGTTGACGAAAATTGGTGGTGAATTTTTAGTGATGTAAGGGTTCCAACTACATCACAATTTATGTAATGTATTACTCTTAATTTTGGGCTTGTGAAAATTATTTGTTGTAAAAATCTTGATTAAGAAACCATGTATATGAATTTCTTGGTTGATAGCCTATTAATTGTCAACTTCGCTCAATTTTAACATGAATGATGTTCTACACTATTTGATTTTTGGCATGAAGTGTACACTAGATAAGGATCCTATGTTTCGTATTTCATGATCTTAAGAACTTATTTTTTGTTTTTAATAAATTTATCTTTTGTGACATTGCTCCAAAATGGAAATCACATGTTGCATGTTAATTTGTAAATTTCATATATTTTTTTGTACTAATAGTGAAACTCTTAGACAATGTGCTATAATAACATGTTAGGAAACTCTGATAAAAGTTCGAGAACTTTTGGAAGTTCATATGATTTTTGAGAATTTTTTAAGAAAATATGTTTAGGATGTAAACCAATGGACAACACCTTTATTTTTAATTTTTATAAAATTCTATAGTGAAAATTGTTACAGTATGTGATTATATGCTGAAATTGTAATCTAATTCTAATAGTTTAGAATTTTAAGATGAAGTACAATTTATGATAAAATATACAAGTAGGACACCCTGGGTAACTGTTTTCCAAAACTCGACCTAGAAACTATATTTTGTGAAAAAAAAAATTATTGTGATTTTGAGGACGGTTTTAATGTGTTCTTATATGATCAAATATTGATTTGCATGCTTGAATTCTGATAAAGCTTAGTCGGTTGTATGATAAAATATTTGGCTAAAATGCGAGAAACTTTCCTATGGTTTCGTAATTCGGCCCAACACTCCGTGTATTTTTGAAATAGTGTGAAACCTCTAGGTGGTTTCATTAATCCTGCACATGCTCTAGTTTTGCGAACTAAACCCTAACAACATTATTTTAAAGGTATTTTCCCATTACGCCCTTGCATTACCTCTTTCAATAACCTCATTTTCTCTTAACCCATTTTCAATTTAGAGAGAGAAAGATGAGAGAAAGACCAATAGATCAAAAAATAGAAATGAAGAGGTCGAAAAATAGAAATGAAGAGATCGAAAACGAATCTCTACCCCTGCGCGAAAATCTATTAGGTACACTTATGTAATACCTCATTCTCCCTCATTCCTTGTTTTCTGTCATCATCTTCATGCTATGATGATAAATCGACGATTATTGGTGATGATGCTGCTAGTTGTCCTAATTATTTATTTATTTATTTCCATTTATGGATTATTGAGATTTTGATTGTTATATATAGAAGAAGGTTTAGTTTGGTTGTAATTGTGTTCGGATGAATTGTAGTTAAGTAAGACTGACCTAAAAAATTAGGTAAAAAAGAATGAATAATAAATACAATTCTATGGTGTTCACTTTCTAATATTTTTAAGTTGTTATTATATTATATGAAATATAGTGTCCAATAACGGGGTGGAATGAAAGTTGAACATAAGAAGAAGAGAAACTTATCCCCTTTTCTGAGTTTTTATTCTATGAAATTTCATTCTTTCTCTTCTCGTTCTTGTTTTGTTCGTAATTTTAGATAGCATGCTCTAGAGATAGAGGTTTTGTTTTGTTTGTAATTTTGGATATCATGCTCTAGAGATAGAGGTTCTCAATCTTCAAAGAATTTGAAGAAGCCCCTGGACATTTTCTTAATTGTTGTATCTTTTATTTAACCTTATAATTTTTTAATTCATCCAAAGATTAAATTTGATGGTAGATGAATCACATTCATAATATAAGCACCCTCAAGCTTTGATTTGTCGATTAATAATTCTCAAGGAATTTGAATCGATTGTCAACCTGAAATTAGTCACTCGCTCTCCGGCCAAAGCAACCGGTGGGCTTCTAAGAAAAAAATAAGAAAGAAAAATTATATTTATGAAGGGCATAATTTTAATTTTACCAGGTAAAACTTAAAAAAAATGTTAATTTGCAACAAATATGCATGCACATCATCTTCGTCAAAATTGGCAGATTCAGAGATTTCATGCAAGATTGATGAAACTACATAGGGGTTTCAAATAATTTTAAAACCATCAAGAGGTGTCATGACGAATTACGAAATCATTTGTGGGTTTGACGCATTTTACCCTAAAATATTAACTATAAAGTCTCCATATAACTAGGTTATATATGACATAGAAGTAGGTTGTCTGATTCTTGATTTTATTGGAACTTGAATGTTTATTTGTGTATTGAATTTAAGTGGATAAAGTTAGGCCCTAATTTGAGTGTTGCTTTTTCAAATTATAATATTTATTTATGTGTGTAGTTAATTGATTAAATAAATATTACAAGATAAAGTTTAAAATGAAACATGTCGAGTGCAGTTCAAGACAAACTATGTCCACAACAAGCTATCCATGCACATCAAATAAAAAAGTAGGCAGCTTTCAGTATCTTGGATTAGTTAAATGGATTAACATTTTGAATTTGAAAATTGAGCAATTGGATTGGGCAGTGAAATACAACCTCACACCATTCTACAAGTGAGAATACATGTCCACAATGGACACCTTATATGAGTGGGAATATAGGTATGCAACACACACAATTAAAAATACTTGCCCACAATGTTCACTAATTAGAATACAATCTCTCAACTAACATTGTACCAAGATGTATGGGTTTGTATGGATGGACACCTTTGATTTTGTTGATTAGTATAATTAATATAATGTAATTATGAGTTATTTTATTGGGTTTTTTCTCCGAGAGTTATCTTATGATGCTTCTTAATAATTTCAGGTCCAACGACTAATAAAGATAAATCGTTGCTGGTGGGGCTTTTTTTCGAACTTGTGTCTGCTTTGTAGTATGATATGAACCTTCTGAATATCTATTTTGATTATGTTAAAACTCGTAATACTTAAATGTTATATTTTGTATACAACGTTTTGAACCGTAATATTTATCATTGGAATTTGATTAAAAATATGTGAGTTGAAACGAGTCTTTTAAACATGTTAGGAGTTTTTCTCTTTTCAAATACCTATTTTGGGCAAGGCTTGTTATATTTATTGAAAATCATTATTATAATTGAAGATTTGTTTAACAAATTTAAGTTATTAAGTGTTCCGCTGCTAAAATGGCTATACATATATGTTTATCGATATTGGAGACATTTTCCAAAATTTATGTATTTTCTTACAAACATTTTTCCTCCCTACATTCTGATTCCTAATCCAGTGGTTCATCCGTCAATGCACTGATATATAGAGTCTCTTTTTGTTGAGTTAATTACTTTTATCTTGTATTTATGTAATTTATATTTTCAAGTTCTTAATTTTGGTTAGTTATATTTTCTTTCTTATTCTATCTTTTATAATAAATTGGCTAAAGAAGTTTTAATAGTTTCTTATCTTTTAAATATTTTGAGTCGCTTTTATAAGATTCTGAGCTCATCACTTAAGAATTATATAGTCATGTTCTTCCTTGATTAAGAAAATTGTGGAACTATTTATAAATATAAAATTCCAACATTTTTTAGTTTTCAAATGTGGGGATGATTTGGGTAAAATTGTATTTAAAGAAATATATTGACGCAGGATTATCTTTATAATAGATAATAAGTTGATTTTTTTATGTATTATAATAGATAATAAGTTGATTTTTTTATGTATATTTTTTCTTTTTAAGGATTGCTTTGTTGGTCTTATAGAAAAGTTGGTCTGTTGTACATTAAATATATAATTTTTATACATGTAAGTCTGTAGATATGACTCGTAAAATTTAAAAAGTAACAACTTACATTTTCAGGAGGATTTTTTCGTTTACGCAAAATACAAAATATAGTACTTCTTTGGAAATAAAAACATAATATTATTTTACCATTAAAAAAAATTTAACTTGTTTTGATAAATATATTATTTTTTATGAAAAAAAATCATGTCTAAATATCTTGCATTAATCACTGAGTGCTAAATTGAGTAGAAATTCTTATTTGTCACACAAACTTTTCAAGAAAAAATCCTTATATCTTTTGAAGGGTAAGATTGTAATTATGCACGACTCTCAAATTCGAAAATAGTATCCACGTTTGATCGAGATAGGATAAGCAGCGCCCTGATTGGTCGACCTGAAGATTTTCTTGGCAAAACAAAATTTCCTTTTGCGGTGACAAAAAAATAAAATAATTCCCAGGAACATAGAAACAGTTTTTGCCGGAAACCAAACAATCCCCAGCCAAATTCATTTCCATCGGTTTGGAGGAAATGGCAGCGGCGACCACTGCCGCCAACTACCTGAAAACACTGGAAAACCGGTTTTTTCCCTCCAAGTCCCGGTTCAGCCGCCTTTTGCCTTCCAATTATGCCCCTCGGTTCTTGGCTATGGCACCCCAAAAGAAGGTACGCAGTACACTTAATTTGGAGATTTTTTACATTTTTTAATATTTAATTTTATATACTAATGAGATTGTTAAACGTGATAACATGAATTCGTTCTTGTTTATTTATTTATTACATCTAATAGTACCTTAATTGAAATGAAATTGTAATTAGATGAAAACTGGAGTAAAACTCATCAAATTTAAGTTCAAAATTAAATTTACAACAAATAAAAAATTATATTCAATAATCAGATTTTATAATGATTATTTCATAGTTTTGGACCGAAGCCTTCGCTTTTTGTTCAATTATTTATTTAAAAAACTTCAATGCACCAACTATAGGTAATTGTACTCATATTATTGATTATAATTAATGAAAAAAAATTCTGAAATAAAATATTCCAACTTTATATGCAGAACTTGCTATACATCCAATTTGCTGTATATTTTTTTTCTTGAAATTCATTTATTTCCATAAAAATTTGAAATTTTATTATAATAGAAAATATTATTTGCAGTAATTTATTATTTTTTTAAAAACATTTATTAATGTTTATTGTCAAAACTTCCAAGCAAAGTTTTATTTTCTTATTACATGTGTTATTCATGCTAAAAAAATATTCTTATTGTGGTGTCAATAATTTATTAAAGAAATAAAATGAAAATTTCAATACTTTCAATAGTTTTTTATTGTATTTAATTTTGTAATATTTATTATAAAGTAATTTAAACATTTCTATACACAACATACATTAAAAACCCATCATTTATTTAATGAATTCACATTAATTATAGAAGATCTGGTCTAAAATATATGGATGGATTTATAAGAATTTAGTAATATACCATAATAACTGTTTAAATTAAAGATATTTAATTATATAATGGCATGCTAAAGGTGTATGGTTTGTCTTATTTATTTCATTCATTGGTTAATAATTTTTTTCTAAATTTAGTAATAACTATACACAAATTCGAAAGTGTAGCTAGCAGTCATATATGAATATCATCATCACTACCACAAATTATCTTAACAAATTTAATTATGAATAAAGCAAACTTGTAATGGTCTAATCATATGAAACCTTTCATGTGATTAAGAATATTATTAATGAAATCAAATTTTGAGCCACACACATATAGAAGGCTCAAACTCCTCTTTTTCTTCTATTTCTTATAATGTGTTTCCATATCACACCTTCTAATGATTATTTATGTTGGGAAATTTGTAAGGTTAGTCATGTAAATTTTTAATGGCCTCGAAATTATTTTTTTTTTGTATTTTTATAATTATATTTTTTATATTTTTATTGTGCAAATTTTTAGTTCAAATTTTACTACATTATAGAACTGAAAATTTTAAAGTTTTGCGATTTTAAATAACACGATTGTTGCTATTGTGACATTTTTTGTCACTGGGGGAGAAATTGCAAGAAATTCAAAATCCTCAAATTTGAAGGGGTCTAGTATGGTGCTCACTAACTTTTCAGCTATAAATTTGAATTTCAATAAAATTAGGAATAAATTTGTGTAATTTAAAAAATAAAAATACAGAAGTACAACAAAATTATTCCTGGTTCCATACTTATGTTCCTTCTCTGTTCGTTTTCAAGATCCAATAAGGCATAGTTTAGACTTTAGATGCTTCGATCATTATTATTCTGATCCCCGTCAATGTACATAATGATAGGTGAGCGGGATCGCACTATTTAGCATTTTATTACTATTTTGATTTTATTTCTGAATGCTACTAATATTTTTTATGATTTAAGTGAAATATTTTATCCGAATTTAGACTGGAAATGTATGACGTGGAAATTATGTTTTTTGAAGGTAAACAAGTACGACTCCAACTGGAAAAAAGAATGGTTCGGCGCCGGAATATTCTACGAGGGCAGCGAGCAGCTAAACGTCGACGTTTTCCAAAAGCTCGAAAAGCGCAAAGTTCTAAGCACCGTAGAGAAAGCTGGATTGCTCTCCAAAGCTGAGGAATTAGGGGTCACTTTATCATCCATAGAGAAGCTGGGACTTTTGTCAAAAGCTGAGGAGCTTGGGCTGCTGAGTTTGCTAGAGAAGGCGGCGGCCTCGTCGCCTTCCGCCTTGGCCTCGGCCGCTCTGCCTATTCTGGTGGCCGCGGCGGTGGTGGTCGTGGTGATCCCGGATGACTCGGCGGCGCTCGTGGCAGCGCAGGCCGTCATTGGTGGCTTGCTGGCGGTTGGAGGTGTGGGGCTGTTCGTGGGGTCGCTTGTTTTGGAAGGGCTGCAGGAGGCTGACTGAGGGAATGTGCTTTTCAGTAGGCTTTTGATTGTTTTGTTTAGAAACTTAATAAAGAAAGTATCTATGTGTATAAAATATAGTCTGCAATCAATCTTGTGTTTAATCTTTAGTTTTATTTATAATGTCATTTTTTTATTGGATAATAATTTATAAGATATATTTGTTTTGGTTTTTTTGGAAGAAGTATTAAGAAAATATTTCTTAAATGTTTTATTACAAGATACTAAGGTGATGTTTGGATTGGCCCTAGCATCTCGATCGAAATGGTCCATGAGAGGTGGGTTGGAGTGGGGTTAATGAGCTTAAGAGCTCTTTCAATATGTTTTTTATTTTTTATATTATGTGTTAATTCAAAAAAATAATATTTAAAAAATATATCCTTTGTTGTTTCATGAGAAATGTTGAACAAAAAATCCTTCTATTTTAAGGTACATATTCTCGTATCAATATGACAATGTGAAAATTTCTTCCAATGGACATTTTCTAGTTGCCACAATTAGATGCACAAAAGTAGCTGAGGCATGATATTGCCAATAATGCTATGTAGCAGGATAGAGAGGTTTAGAAGTGGTTTTTTTTTTTTTTTTTTGGGGAAATTATACTATTTTTCAATTATAGACATTGTTGCACCATTTCTGTGCTCTATTGGGACTAGTGCAGCCCGTTGATATGAACTATCGAGTCAGTGTCTCTATTTTTATTTGTTATCGATTTTTATATTAAATTATTTAGTTCACAATCATTTGTTTCTTTAATTAAGTACAATATGGTTTAGAATATGAAAGGAGAACATTCAAATCGCACGTGTAGTACTGGGCAAATGATCATTTATGAGGTAAACACGATTAATTCTCATCTTCATCTCCAATATCGTTGAGGATATAAACACTTATTTCAATTTTTTTAGGAGGCTATGGAATCTAGAGTTTGAACCCCTCACTTAGACCAATCCAGGAGTTTTAGTATTTTGTCATTCTTATGTAATGATAGGTTTAATAAAAAAAATTGACTTTCAGTTCAGTAATTATTTTGAATATTTTAAGACGATAATGAAATTGCTTACCGAATATTGTACTTTTAAAAATGCATATTAATAGCTGAATTAATAGCATCATATTTACAGAATATCATATTATGTCTTTACGCGTGCATGTAATTTTTTCTATTTCAAAGAACAAAAAAAAGAGAGAAAAGATAGAAATAGAAGCCAAAAAACAAAATTACAAATTTTGTAAATTTTTTCTTTGTCAACATAGAATCACGGTAAATAATCAATATCTATTTATCTATATATATGTATACAAATAGGACCACTGACGAAAATAGAAAGCAATATTTTTTTACCCAAATTATCTTTCTATTTTAGAAATTCAATCAGTTTTTCTTTCTTTGTTTTTTTCACTTTAATTTTTGAAAGTTTATATCTCAACCTTATTTTTATGCAAAATACATCAAATTAATTTTCTTTTAATGATATTCAATTTGATATCATATTGTATATATAAAAATAAAATATTAAAATTTAAATATAAATTATTTTTTCATAGATTAATTGTAGTATATTTTAATATTTAATATATTTTTATTTTAAATAAATTTTTATTAAAAATAAATTTTTATAAAAATAGATATTTTGGTTTAAAATTTAAAATATTATTTTTATAATAAATTATTATATAAATCATACATCGGGACAAATAGGACAGAAAAACACAATTAGTCTTTTTGGTTCATTAATATCAGAAAAATGGAGATGCGGGGTATGATGATTTGTACCAGATATCATTAATATCTTATTAATTTCGGTTCGACTCGAACAAATACTGGTTTCGGTTTTGGCCGGTTCGGTTCCCTCCAACTACTTCCTTATTTCAATCTCTTCAAAAAGTTTTTCCTCTTCTTAGAATCAGAACGGAAGGAAGATGGTACATAGCGCCTATGATTCCTTCCAGCTCGTCAACAATACCTCCATTAAAATCGACGCCATTGAATCTTACGGTCACAACCTAATCCTCTCCTGCTCCGACGGCTCTCTCCGCATCTACTGTCCCGAATCCTCGGCTGGCGACCCCCGATCTCCGCCACCTGCGTCTGATTTCTATTTGCAATCCCTAGAGCTGAAGAAGGAGCCCTACGTTATCGAACGGACAATCAATGGCTTTTCCAAGAAGCCGATGCTCGCAATGGAAGTCCTCAAGTCACGTGAGCTCCTCCTTTCGCTCTCGGAGTCGATCGCCTTTCATAGGCTGCCCAATTTCGAGACTTTGGCCGTGATTACCAAAGCCAAGGGCGCCAACGCCTACTCCTGGGATGAGAGGCGAGGATTTCTGTGCTTCGCGCGGCAGAAGAGGGTTTTCATTTTCAGACACGATGGTTAGTAGTCGTATCATTAACCTGAAACTTAGATGGTTTTATCTTTTTGTTTCAGGGTTTATTTGTAAAATAGTATCCTCATTTCACTCGGAATTGTAGTTGTGCCTTGCTGATGGGATGGGATGTGAGTAAGTACAATCACATTTAATGAGGATTATAGTGTTAACTGTAGTTTAACTACTGGATACAATATAAACTCTGTTGTGTTTTTTTCATCTATTTTAATTCTGAAGGCTACCTAATGGGGCTAGGAACATCATAATGAAGTATTTGTCATCAGCTCAAGCAGGCTTCGAAAAATGAGTTTGACCGCATATGTGGACAGATGAAAATTGATTTTTTTGTATGATATTGATCTCTTGATCATGATGAGAAAGCTGCCCCCCTCTCTTGTTTTCGGTTTTAATTTTCTTGCTAAAAATCACAATCTCCTTACTTGGTTGATGCTGCTGCTTCATGAGTGTGGTGAAGAGTGGTCAGTATTAAATTTCTATAAACTGATAATTTACTCAATTATTGTGTCCAGATATCACGTGGGCCTGAACAAGGTCTAGTTTTAGGGCCTGTGTAGCATCTATTGCCATATATATTTTTTAATCGGTTCTGCTAAATGGATATATGATTTTCACCAGTTTTTCTGTTTATTCAGGGGGGAGGGGATTTGTGGAGGTAAAAGATTTTGGAGTTTCAGATGCAGTCAAGTCAATGTCATGGTGTGGCGAGAACATATGTTTGGGAGTCCAAAGGGAGTATGTGATATTGAATTCAACAAATGGTGCATTGTCTGAGGTATTTCCTTCAGGGAGAATTGCTCCGCCTTTGGTTGTGTCCCTTCCATCAGGAGAGCTTCTTCTTGGGAAGGTAATATAGTTCATGTTGATCACTGGTTACATGATAACAACACTTGTCCTTCACACTCAAAGATTCAAATTAATAGCATTTTATGCTTTACGGTACTTCTGGCTGATAGCCAAGGCTAGAGCTCTACCGATAGAGCTTGCTACCATATTTAACACACCTTATCCTGTAACATGATCTGCTAGCAAATTATGTGGGAGGAGATAAAAGTAAAGATTCTCACATTACATATATAGTATGAAGTATATTCTATACTCATTGGTGTGACTGATGATACACAACTGTCTGTGAATGTAAAAAATTTACTTATTATGAGAGTGAATGGATATATATGTGAGAATGATTCCTCTATCTTAACATGAAATGTGACACAGTGATAAAGATCTTTTTGTACTGCCAATTTTTTTTTTTTTTTTTTTAATCTTAGATTAGATCCATGAATTAACTTCATATTTTGATTCTCTTTTCAATCAATATGAACTGTTATACTTTCAGTGTGAAAGTTCATTGTAGAAAGTATTACTACTATCTCACAAATCATGCTCTTCAGCAATTGATATATTTTTTTTTTTGCAATTTCCTTTAGGATAATATAGGAGTATTTGTCGACCAAAATGGGAAACTTCTTCAGGAAGGCAGGATTTGCTGGTCAGAGGCTCCTGCAGCAGTTGTTGTTGAAAAGCCATATGCAGTAGGTCTCCTACCAAGACATGTTGAGGTATCTTGACTATGTATGACCATATATCTTTTTTACTTCTTTTCTAGTAGATTAACTGAATAAAAAGCTTCAGACTTTTTTGCATTTCTAATGTTTTGGATCTGCAGATACGGTCTCTTCGTGATCCTTATCCACTGATCCAAACAGTTGTGCTCCGCAATGTTCGTCGGCTCCTTCGGAGCACCCATGTTATAATTGTTGCACTAGAGAATTCTGTATTTGGCCTGTTTCCGGTTCCTGTTGGGGCACAGGTACTCTCTCTGAAGAAATTGTTTGTACTTACATATAATTGAGTTAATACATTTATCTCACGCTACTAAACTACTCAATCTCTCCGTTTATGTTTTTTAAGATTGATGGGCTGTGTGTCATAGTGTTTACTTAGCACTGATTATACACTACAATGGGGATTTCTCATCCCTACGCAATACATCATTTCCTCAATAAAATTTTGTTTCTTATTAAAAAAAGAAAAAGAAAAACTCAATATATATGTATATTGTGATTTATGCTAATTGCTGGTATCTGAGGTGATGTAGTATCTAAAGAAAAATTTATGAAATATATACATTGATTCTCTTCCTGATGTCATCAGATATAATAAAGTAAAAGCAAATGTTGTGAAATAATGTATGCTAACAGAATTAAAATGCTCATAACGAAAGGTATGCTGTGATTCACTTCCTGATCATACCAGATACAGTGAAGTTCAGATTTTGCTCGCCTCCACATCTTATTGAAATGAAAAAGATACGAGATATTGATAAAGTACTGTTAATAGATGCGAAAAGTACTCTTACAGTGGTGAATGACTTGTTGAGAAGCTTAATTTCAATGTATTTGTTTAACCTAGAAAGGAGATCCACTTTGTAAAATTTCATGTATTGTTTTGTTTCGTATCATCCAGATAGTGCAACTAACAGCTTCAGGCAACTTTGAGGAAGCACTGGCTTTGTGCAAATTACTTCCTCCAGAAGATTCAAACCTTCGAGCTGCAAAGGAGCAGTCAATTCATATCAGGTATATAAAAATCCTTGTTCCAGGGTATTTTTCCTGCCCTGTTTTCTTCATTGTACTAAAACATAAACATACAAATCTAGAAGTAATTCAGCAATTTGATGAATGGGGTTGCCTCTCAAGTCCTCCCTATTGCAAATTCAATAGTAGATTCTGTTGTACATCGGTATCAATAATTACTGTACTGGCTGTACTAACATTTGCAGGCTCCTCACGTCGTTTGAAGTGTACAATTCTCATGGGAATTTCTCTAACCTGGATATGAAATATGGAAATGTATAACAGAAGTGCTATTTCATAACGATTCACAAATTATGAAATTATCTTCATCTCTGGGATATAGTGACCAAGCCCTGGATGTAGACCTCTTGCTAATTGGCCATAGAAATTCCAGACATAACATATAATTGTAGATATCCAGCCTTATGTTTTGGACTAGAAACCAGTACTGGAAGAACTGTGGGCTATAGACTAGATTCTTAAGGATTGTTTAACTAGAATGAAAAGATAGATTGCCGCTACCTAAGAAGATGTGGTTACATTGCTGAAAGGAATTTCCCTTTTGGAAAAACAATTAGAATGACAACCGTTAGAGCTGAGGTCGTAATTGAGTTGTGGGGTACTGGGGTTGAGAACTCGTATCTGATTATTACTTTTTCATGTTGAAAATCCTTTTTCTAAGATTTTGCAGAATATAATTCCTATGCTTTATGCCGGATGAAGTTAGATTTGATGAGTTGGTCTGGTTGATGGCTGAAAAGGATTGGATTTCTACTTACCTGGTTTAACCGAAAATATTTAAGTTTGTGTACTTTTGTCTTCTTTTGGTAGTTCATATCTCAACCTCCCCTCAATAAGTCTATCTGACAATGGAAGTTGATGCCATAATCTCTCATTTAATAAGTTAATGTTGTATAAGAGATGCTCTACTATATGCTGCATTCATTCTTTATAATTTTAAGATTTTTGGTCGGCCATTCAGCCTCAAACAAGAATTAAAAGTTATAAGATTGATCCTAGAGACCTCAGGTTATCGCTTTGCTTCTGGTATCTGAGTCTGCTCCGACCAGATTAAGCAACAAACAAGTTACTCTTGTTATTGGTGCCCCACAAACTGTTCCAATTCGAGTTGCGAATATTCCTCTAGCCGTCTTACTATAACTAAGATGATTACTGAATAATAAATCTTCCAAGTGGAGAAGTGGAAAAAATTGGGAAAGGCAAATTGCAGTCTTGAGCAGCAAATTTCTTATACAATCGTTGCCTTGCAGGCTGAAACTAATTAGTGGTGATTTGGTTGATCAGTAAAGGGTGTAGCCTAACATGTGGCTGAATTTAGAAACATTTCTATAAGAAGTTTTACCTAGAGATTGTACATCCGTACATGATTAGAGAAGAAATAGTTCTTAACTTGAAACACGAAGATATGACTATAGCATAACTTGGCACAAAATTGCATACTTACGTCAATAGGAGAATCTTTGATGATTATGAAGAGTCATTAGAGGAAGTATGGGGCAGAAATAAATTTAAGATATTTGTGGGTGAGAAACAATAATTTTTTTTTCGTGTTTGTTATATTTAGAGATTGAGTCAATTTTTTTTTTTTAAAAGAATTTTTTTGTCTTCTGTTGATGGGATTCCTCATCCCTTGGACCTACTCTTACTATGACCAATAACATCTTTTGTTTCCTATATAAAAAAAAAAAAAAATTCACTTTCTTATGCTAAAAAAGAGGTTTGAAGCACCTGTAAGATCTGAGTGGGTTGCGATCAAAGATTCATGTGCCAGTGTCTGCATAGAAGCTTTTTACTAGGAATATGACATGCAGTTGAGGTATAACCACCTATAAATCAGAGTGGATCAGATGTTCAAGCTGTTAGTTAGACCTAGATCTCTTAGATGGTTCTTGAGCTCACTACTGCTGCCCGGTTTCAGAGATCTTAGACTTGCATAATGTGTATCAGCCAAGAATTGTAAGAAACAAAGATGTAACATTGTTATACAGTGTAAGCCGGGGAGCAATCTAAGAATCAATGTCAGACCATGATCTTCTTCAGCCTAGCCCCGCGCATTTTCGTGAATAGGCCTTTCAACTATGCCAAAAAGCCGTATTTTTCGACGATCTAGACGATTTCGAAGCAAGCCTTGTATTATGCTTAACACATCGTAGACCCGACTGACCTTTCGGCAACACCATTTTGTTGAGGTGAATATGGTGCGGTCAAAGGACGACGGTCCTCGTGTCTGACTCCTCTAAAGTTGGTGCCATCGATCTTGAGAGTGAGGACTCTTGCCTGAGATATAGAGATCTTGTTGGATATCTGACCAATTAAGATTGACAGTAGGAGAAAGGTGTTACCGAGAAGCGAGACGAAGCTAGAATAAGCTTTTACAGAAGGAGATTCTAAGACATCACATTCTGTGGCATTTGTCCTGCAAACAGCCCCTTTGGCAGCCATATAAATCACCTCTTGAATGACTGCTGCTGGGTTGAACAGGTGGGCTCACTCATCGCCGGACAAACGTCCTATTGACCTTGGTGTCTTCCTTACTCTATTAACGTCATTTCCAAACGACGAAAATCTACAACGTCTCATTTCGAGAAACGAGGAGAGTCGGCCCGAGAGTCATACTAAAACATGTGCTCAAGCCATTTTATTGATTGCTTTCCATTCCTCAAGTCAGAAAAGGTAAAGAAAACCCTAAAGCCAAGAAGACGACTTTTTTATACCCCTCTTTACGGTCCCGTGGCAAAATCCACTTTCAACGGCGATAATGTCCTGAAGCTCTTTATAACAGGGGGACGATTGGGCCGTGGGCATAAGGGTCTTTATGATACAATCAATAATTCGCTTCATTTTCAGTGGAGTGACTATCCAGCATCTTCTCTTCCCTATCTCCCCCTTTTTTTCCTTCGGCTATTGCCGGCTGGCCTTGGCCCAAGATTGGATTTGTTTGAAAACAATGAATCCCAACGGGTATAGCACGCCCCCGAGCGCCTATCACTCTATTACCGGGGTTGCGCTGAGATCCGAGCATCTGGTAAAGAAAGGCCCCAAGTGGTTCACGTATCGTGGTCCAAAACAAAGAAAGGAAAGTCTTGTCGCTTTGAGAATGATTCTCGATCAGATCAGAGGGCCTTTCAACCAATCGATTCGACCTCGGAGAGCCTCATATTTAATTGGATTCTTCGGTTCTTTCTTCTTAGATCTGCTTAGAAGAGAAGAAGAGCGCTCGAAACTGATCGTAGTAGAAGTAGAGGTGGCAGGGCCAGGCCAGACTTTGAGAAGTCATGCCTACGCCGAATTGAATGTGCAAGGGAAGACCTGTGAACTCTTCTAATGTTACTCGCAGTAGGTCCTTTAACCATTTGTGTGTTAGCTCCCGGCTATTGTAAAACATTTATTTGACCTGCATTCGTGCACTAGCACTTACTGTGTTGATATAGTTATTTGGTCCACTGGTGCAGATGAAGGGATTATCCTTTGATTGGAACCACATGCAAATAATGACATGCATGTTGACTAATGAAATCAACACTAGAATGAGTAGAGGATATAGTAATTCCAGTGCATTATTTATTTCTTAGCATAAAGGTGCTAGATGCATCCCACATTCATGGATCTGGTTCCAAAAAGGGCCATGTAATTGCTATCAATATGGAAGTTTTTTCACAGATTTGTGTTAATTCTGTGGCTTGGTTTGGGTTTACATTAGAAGTTTGCTGTTACTGTTTAAATGAAGCTAAACATTTGACAAGAAGCTACTTCACAAGAGAGTTACATTAGAAGGTGCTAGATGCATCCCACATGCTGTATATACTGCTATTTGTAGCTTATTTCATGTCCATAATTTGATGTTAGAGTCGTTATGTAATCAGGTATGCTCACTATTTATTTGAAAATGGCAACTATGAAGAGGCCATGGAACATTTTTGGGCATCTCAAGTGGAAATCAATTATGTGCTTTCTTTGTATCCATCTATCATTCTTCCCAAATCATCTGTTATACCTGAACCAGAGAAATATATGGATATCGGTGGAGATGCTCCAGTTTTATCAAGAGGCTCCTCGGGCATGTCAGATGATATGGAATCTTTACTTCCTTCTCATGCCTTGGATTCTGAGGAAAGTGCGGATCTTGAATCCAGGAAAATGAGCCACAATACTCTGATGGCTCTCATCAAGTTCTTGCAGAGGAAGAGATTTGGTATTGTCGAAAAGGCTGCTGCAGAGGGAACTGAGGAGGCTGTTTCAGATGCTGTAGGACATAATTTTGTTTCTTATGCTAACAGCCGGCAAAGAAAACCAAACAAGGTAATGGATTTTCTTTAGTTATTTCATGTTTTGTTTTCTGGAGTTCTGGACTTTTGTACCTAAGTTGGATTAATTATCAAGTAAAGACATTTCTAAGTATCTTAATTCTTCATTATTGGCAATATTGCTTGAACTGAGTTCAGTAAATTTTATGGGATTTAAGCTGAATGGTGAACTTGTAGAGCCACAAAGTTCACTGGCGTCAGGACTTGGAGAACTAGCTTCTGATAGAGGTATATGTATGCTTGTTTGTTAGGTGCATATTCTTGTCATTACAGTCTCACTAAGCTGCTATGGAAATCAAATCTTGGAGCATACAAAGAGAAACACTGTAAATTGATTTCTAGGATAACTGAGTTTGTGCAATGCGTAGTTACAAAATCTTTAGGTTGTACATATGACTTGCCTTGGTGGGGTGAAAATTCCAGGGGAGATTTAAGCTATAAGCACATGTTAAAAGTTACATCTTCTATGCAATGCGTTTGCAAGATATTGTGTATCTTAATTAGTTAATTCCAAACTTCTGCTATATTCTGATGTATTCATCAAGTTTCCAATGAACATCTGGCTTGTTCTTCCTACTGCTGGGAGAAAATGGTTATTGCGATGAAATCATGAAATAGTCTGGTCTTGATGTGATCATGTTATAACTCAAATGTAATTGGTGGAAATCTTTCAAGAGAATGTGCTGTGAGAAGATGTCTTGTAAAATGTGTTGTATTAGAAGGAAAATATATTATAGAATGTAACGCAATTTTGTTTCTATTTTGAGATCATAGATTGAAAATTAAATGATATTGTGAAACAAAACTAAACATAGTGTGGGATTCTAATCCCATAAGTATTCACCAATTTTAGTTGGTTACTGTCCCTAAACAACTAAAAGTAACCTCTGTCAAAAAACTGAAATAGGAGAAATTTAATTTACATGAATTTAGTTATTCTCTTATCTGTCGTAAAGCTCTTAACTATAATTTCTTCTCACTGATTTGTATTAGGCACAGCACAGGGTAGTTTCTCTTGGCAAAAATATCAAAATTTCTTGTCAAGTATGCCATTTCTTTTCTGTCAACCCTTTCATGATTGGCTATAATGTTCATAGCACATGTTACAGCCTCATGAGTTTTGAGAACTGGTATATAATTGAGAGTTACAACTATATGAGCATTTAATAGACCATAATTTTTGCATGTTACAACACTATGAGCACTGATTATCAAATGTTGTGTCTTTTCCTTTTTGCCATTTCTAGTCATAAAGATTTTAAAATTTCCTTGTGGATGATATTGTAAGAGATATTCGAGTAATTTCCTTTAAATAGTATAGTATGCTCTGGGGACTCCCTATCCCTTTGTAATCATTTAATAAATTATCTGTTTCTCATAAAAAGACTTCTCTATTTATTGCCTGTTATGAACTTTTGGCAACTAATGTCGGCCATTGAGAACTGGATGTCAAAATCTTTCCTGAGTTCTTGAACTTTTATTATCAATTAATGTACTATAGTTTTAATTGGTTTAAGAAATGGTTAAGAACCTCAGAACATTTGACTGTAGGAAATGCTAATTCTATCTCATTATCTGGTTTACTTATTATATCAAGTAAACATCGTTTAGCTCCATTCATGGAAGTGTGCATGCATAATGACACATTCGCTTGTGTATCCATGTGCAACTAGGATATTGCATATAATGATCAGGGTATTTACATTTTTGCTTTTGTTACTCCTTCCTTCGCTTCAAGATTATGGCCAGATGTGCCATGCGTCTTTAGGTATTAGATACTCCAAGTCTTAAATTTATAATGACGTTGTGTACTTTAGTGTGTGAAGTATCATTAGATAGCCATTTGACATCTAGTGGCATCTGTAATGTTCATGTTATTATTCCAAATTAAAAAAAACTCATCTCTGTGTCTTACAGGGTCGAGCCAATATATCTATTGGCTCAGTTGCTAGGGATACTGCAGCAATACTTGACACGGCATTACTTCAAGCTCTTCTGTTGACAGGACAACCGTCAGCTGCTCTGGAACTACTTAAGGGTCTTAACTATTGTGATGTAAGAATATGTGAGGAGTTTTTGCAGGAAAGAAAACAATATGCTTGCCTGCTCGAACTTTATAAATGCAATGCCATGCACCGCGAAGCACTAGAGCTTCTTCACAAATTAGTTGAAGAGTCGAACTCAGACAACCCACCGGCTGAGCTCGGCCAGAAGTTCACACCTGACATGATTATTGATTATCTCAGAGTAAGTCTTCATCATCTTGAAGATGCTAAATCATGGTTGTATATAAATATTAAAATGTATGTATTTGGGAAATATTTGGAGTGTACATTTATATCCTAGTATCTGTTGTTGATTTGTCGATGAAACAGACTGAATTCTGGATAAAGTTTCACTTCATTGCTGGGTTTCTTATCTCTTTAACACAATCATGCATACTGAATTCAATGGAACTTCTTAATTTGGTGGTTCATATTATTTTTTCAGGGGCCTTTTTCAGGCTTATGAAAAGGGTTCAGTTTCTTGTGTTCTCTTGATGCTAACAATCCAATACCAGCATCACACAGTGCAATTTTATTTGGATGGTCATCATTCTTGGAATTGAATGATCATTTTTCTTGAGAACTGATGAAATTTGTTGATCATAATTAATCAATTAATGATCTATGGTACTTAAACAATGTGAACTATACCTTTATGTGAGACATAGTTGAGAAGTATAAAAGTTTACACCTGAAAAATATTGCATAGGTTGAATCATCTTGGTTGCTGCTGCTGAAGTCCCAGTTTATATCACTCTGGGGTTATATGACAGTGAGGACCTGTATTTACTAAAATATTCAGCTCCCAAAAATATCTCTCAATGCAGATGAACTGCCCTTCGGCTACCTAGGCTTGCATTGTTGCCTTTAAAGTTGAGTACAGAAAGTCCATTCTCATTATTGGTTTCTTTTTCAGTCTCTCTGCGGCCCAGATCCGATGCTTGTCCTGGAATTCTCAACGCTTGTTCTTGAAAGCTGTCCCACACAAACTATTGAGCTCTTCTTATCTGGAAATATTCCGGCCGACTTGGTCAGCTCATATCTAAAACAGCATGCTCCAAATATGCAGACTGCATATTTGGAACTTATGCTTGCAATGAATGAAAGCAGTGTCTCAGGGAATCTCCAAAGTGAAATGGTAAGGATATTCGACATTCTTTAACATCTGTAGATGCTAGATTTGATTGTCAGAAAGTTTTGGTGATAGTCCACTTAAATATCTTCCATTTATTGCAGTCAATGGTGTATGTATAAATCGCTTGGTCCTTGACTGCTTGTGCTGAAAGGAAAAGTTCAGTTTCATTTTCTTTCATTATACTTAGATGGTGCCGTAACTGATGGAATTTGGTGAAACGTTATTTTCATTGTATTACTGAAACTATGCGCTAGTATTTTTGTATAGTTGGTAGATTTGTTTTTCTAAAGTATTTTTGCTTATCTAATCAATCATGTTAGGTGCAATTATACCTGTCAGAAGTGCTTGATTGGTACGCAGATCTTAATGCTCAACAAAAGTGGGATGAGAAAACTTATTCTCCAACAAGGAAGAAACTGTTGTCTGCTTTGGAGAGTATCTCTGGGTACAATCCTGAGGTTTTGTTGAAGCGTCTTCCACCAGATGCCTTGTATGAAGAACGGGCAATTTTGTTGGGAAAGATGAACCAGCATGAGCTTGCTCTTTCGATATATGTTCATAAGGTACTTCATCTCAGAGTCCCTTAGTTCTGTCATGATTTTCCAAGAAATCATGTATTTGATGAAAGATACTTTTTCATCACGAACTATTTGTTATTGCTAGTTTGCCCATATGAGCAAAACCACCCACACTTATTTATCATTAAAGGGATCTAGCAAGACCAAATAATTTGATAGGGGTAGTTGCTGAACCGTACCGCAAAAGAAGAACAATACAGTTAAACCCCGATAAATGAATGTTCAATAAAGTATAACCTCATTTATATAATAATTTCTCTCGGTCCTGACTTGGGACAAATGACAATGGAATAAAGTAATAACCTCGCTAGATCATTAAGTAATATAACTATTTAAATCCTTAAGGGCCCAATGAAAATAGAAATTAATAATTATTAACAAATTAATAATTATTAACTTCTATACAAAGCTAAAATTATTACAATGAAGATTATCTATAAAATAATCAATATTGATTTGCCGATAAATGAATAATTTATTGATTTTTCAATAATAAATAATTTCGTTAAATGAATATTCTTTTACAGTCCCAAGGATATGCATTTATCGAGGTTTCATTGTATCAACATTTTCTCTCTAGATTCTTAGTGTTTTATTTATTTCTTCCAGGAATTGTTTAGATTGATAATATCAGGTCTCAAAGATTTAGATAGATAATGTGCCATATGACCAGATGAGTTAGCCAACTCACTATTTTGGAGAATCTCATTCAGTTCTCACTTACACTTGCTAATAACCATTCATGGCTTTACCGCTTTAGTACTTGCTCTAGTTGGAAGGATATTATCTCAAGCTGTAGTATCTTAGAGTGACCACCAGGGTTAGTTCATAACTTCATATGTTTTGCATATTAATAAGTTCCCGTGTAGATTGAAGAAGTGAGAATGTGAGATGCTAATGTTTCCTACGCACATTGAATAAGTACTTAATGTAGCTGAAATTTTCAATCCAGTAATAAACTTTCTTGGTTCTTTCTATCAATAAATTATTATTATTATTATTAATTTTTTTTTTTCCTGAAGTTCCCTTGCGGGAAACTTATCATTTCGGTTATCCTAAGCTCCCTTTCTGTGTTCATTATAGCTTAATGTTCCAGAACTGGCGCTATCCTATTGTGATCGAATATATGAATCTGGGCTTCAACATTCAGCAAAATCTTATAGCAACATTTACCTTACTCTGCTGCAAATATATCTGAATCCTCAAAAGACCACAATTTACTTCCAAAAGAGAATCACTAGCTTGACATCTACTCCAAGCCCTGGTATTCCCAAGTTTGGTCCTGGAACTAGTAAAAGTAGAGTTCGCTTGTCTAAGAAAATTGCAGAGATTGAGGGTGCTGAGGAGACACGCTTAGGCCAAAGTGGTACTGACAGTGGAAAGAGTGATGGTGAGACGGATGATGCCATTGAGGAAGGTGCTTCTACCATTATGCTCGATAAGGTCCTTGATTTGTTGGGCCAAAGATGGGATCGAATAAATGGAGCACAGGCTATAAGACTGCTTCCCAGGGATACAAAGCTGAAGGTTATTCCCTTATTAAACAGTACTTATTAAATAGTACTACCTCATTTCCAAAATAAGAAATATGTTTCAAGAACAGTATTATCTGAAAATAAGACTCATGTTTCAAAAGTCAATATCTTGTCTTTTTTAGTTATAGTAAAAAATTGAAATTTTTTTTTTTTTTTTTTCCACAAATAAGTTGCTTGTGATTGAGTTAAGTCAAATGAACAAATAAAGGAAGTTGTATGAGTAGGAATTTATGGTTTCAGAAGGTTTTACCTTCATCTAATTGATAAAAGGAAATTTAATCTTGAGAAACACAGTTCATGCTTATTATGAATGCATGCTTATTCTTGAAACATACCTATAGTGATAGTTAAGGTGAACGAAATATACTCCCATTAATGTAGAATGCTCTGTGTGTTTTGGGCTCACTGCAGAATTTACTTCCTTTTCTTGGACCTCTTTTAAGAAAATCCAGCGAAGGATACCGGAACTTTTCAGTGATTAAGAGTTTGAGAGAAAGTGAAAACCTACAGGTATGTTTATAAACAAACTGCAGAGAATGCACTTCTTGAGAGTATTATCCTGCTTTTTATTGTCATCTTTCTGAAATGTCAATGCTATGTTCATTTCCTGCATTGATTTTGCACTCGAACGTCCTTACTGTAGGGGCTGCATTTACTTTCTGATGATAGATGCGGCAAAATTAGAAAACTATGCTTGGTTCATAAGTCCTTGGCTTTAGATTAATATTGGAATTATCTGTTTTGATTGTTATTTTCCATCTATTTGTTTTTCATTCTACAAAACAGGTAAAAGATGAACTGTATAGCCAAAGGAAAAATATGGTGAAGATAACAGGGGATAGCATGTGCTCGCTCTGCAACAAAAAGATAGGAACAAGCGTCTTTGCAGTTTATCCTAATGGGAAGACGATTGTTCACTTTGTTTGCTTCAGAGATTCACAGAATATGAAGGCTGTGGCAAAAGGCTCTCCATTACGCAAGAGATAAGATACTCGACATGCAGACGAACACAGAGGAGTGAACAAAAAAATATTCATCCCTAGGTGCCAAGTTTAAATCTGTGTGTGTGTGTGATTTGATTGAGATTAGCACTCACATTAACTGTTTCCTTTGGGGCACCATTGTCCCATTGATGATTGTCTTCTATTTGCAGAAAAGCATAGGCCATTTTTTCAAAACTCGGGCTTGTACATGTTTTGTTTATTCAACCCAGTTAACCTTTTCTTTTGGCCTGGGGTGAGGTGAGGTTTTTTGGTGAATGACTGGGGTTGGTCTCCTCCATGCTATGCACACACTTGTGGGTGTATAAATTTGTGGTTAAGAAGACACGATGCATGGGATATTGGGTACAGCATAGAGACAACAGAGGCTTTCAGGGTGTACATTGTAATCATAAGATAATTTCAGCCGGTGTTCTGTAAGGATAAGACAATTTCAGCGTGTATATTGTAAAGAGAAAGTTTCCCTTGTCGAAAATCTGAGAGATGGATCTAAATTGCCTTGATCGGGACAAATATATATGCTAAGTTTTATTCTATAATAAAAATTTTGGTTTTGGTGGAATTTACTGCATCTTAATTTTACAAAATATTGTTTGGATATATTGATATCGATTATATTTGAATAAAATGATGGAAAATTTAATAAAATTTTGAAATGTAAATATATAAATAACTTTAATACATATATTTAACTTAAAATTTTATATAAAACGATAATTTTATGATAAAAAAATTGACACTAAACTACATAAATGTTGCCTGATATTAATAGTAAAAATTCCAATTATGTTTATAATATTTTTAAAAAATTGATCAGATATAATTGTTTGCATTATTTTCTTGTAATAATACTAGTAGAACTGAAAAGAGATAAATTTAATGTATAACAGGATTATTTGTTTATTTTGAAGGAAACAATTTGAACTATTTGACTGGATTCCGGTAAGTGCTGTGCATTTTAATTTATTTTTCCTAAGAGATAGATAAGTTTGGCAGAGTAGTTCTCTTACATGCTCAAACAGAAATTTCCTTATATTTTTTGTATTCAGTTTCGACACCTAACTAGAATCATTTTTGAAATCTGAAAAATCAAAATTGGTGCGTAGGAGGGCGATGAATTCACTTTTTCGGAAGAGTATTGTTTAAAATATTTTATTTTTTTGTTTCATTTCTATTCATTGGTGAAAATTAATACAAAAACTAATAACTTATAATAAATTATACTTTATTTAGCTTAATACAAAAAATTACTTAAAACATTATTATTTTTTTGAATGGGGGGAGTAAAAAAATTAGTTTATCTTATTAGTGTTCATTGTTTTATATATTTAATACAAAGGTGTTAATTTTGCTTCATTGATACTGGTGTCACACCATCTTTTTAACAATACTAAGCAAAACATATAAGTTTTATAAAACAAAAATAAAATATTAGGTATACTATGTGATCCAAACACCGCCCATAATATGTTAGAGGTCCAGAAGAATTTATGTGGATGTTTTAGAGTTAGGTTATTTGAATATTTTGGTTTTGTCTTTGCTACACCAAATTATACTGTATCTCATAGTATTTTTACTACAACTTATGTATATTTATAAAAATATGTGTGTGTGATTGTATGTGAATGTCTATTATTGTGTGTGAGTGTCACGACAATGTCATTAGATAAATTGTATCTGATGTGGTATAAAAAAGGTTCATTTATTATTATTCTTTTTTTGGATATTGGGAGTTGTAGAATGAATTTGGTGCAAGTTATGGGAAGATTTGATGGATTTTGGATGCATATAATGCACTCTCCATCCCCTAGTATTTTTTCGTCTTCGCCTAATTTCCAAAGACATCAGTTTTGCAGTAGTTTTTCCACCCAAATGACGATAATAAATCTGGAAATATTTGTGTTTTAATAATATAAAGATTTAATATGCTTTTTGTGATGGGGCTATTAACACTCCCACACCTCTATATACACTCCATAACTTTTTAGACAAGAAATTCTCTGTTGTAAAATGCCTAAATTACCCTCTTTTACCTTCCATCTTCACCAATTTCCCAATAAATAATTAAATATTTATATATATATTTGACCAATTTCTCATCTTTTCTCCTTGTTTTAATCTTATTGCTTAAATCCTTTTTCTTTGGAATAATGAGAATCTGTTTGGTTGGTTCTAGTTTGTTTTTTTATCAAATACATGGAGTGCGTAAAAGATTTGATGCAGCATATTTATTTCAGTACTGTTTGTCTTTCTGCAATAGATTACACAATCTTGTCTGGCAAAAATAGAAGATTAATGAATAATATGTTCTTGTAATTCATCATTCGTAGAACTATTACTGTTGCCAGGCTGGTTGATTCCTACTGCAAATGAATGTAATTAAAGTTTGTTCTTGATTGAGAGTGATTCAGGTTTCTGTCGTTTTAACCGATTAGGACCAAATTTATTAATAGTTGCTTCAAGTTAAATGCTTGTCTAGAATTCATCCATGGCTTTGAGATGTGTGGAAGACTATGTCAAATAATTGATTATGCAATAAAATAGAACATAGGACTACTTTTGCTATTCTCTGAATAGAATAAGAATTTCATGACACTAACACACTCATTGAAGATTCATACAATGCTCAGGGAGAAATTCTTGTTGACGCATACGTAAACAGTGATTGATATTAGATATTATTGTCTATTACAACTCTCTCTAGTTCATATTGACGACCATTACTAGTGAATTTCACTTCCATATAACATTCAAACCTCAGATGACTCCTTTGGCCTCAAACCTCAAACCTCAGTTTTGTATCTGTAGCGCTGTGCCCAGAAGAGATAATGCAAGAAGTTCAATCCACTTAGTATGCACATGAACCAGTAGAATCTTTCCAAATGATAATGGTTCAAATTACTGCCATATAGCCAGGGTGTATGACGGAAGGTGCCAGTAATGCAGTTGATTAAACCTACGAGCACTGAACTGAGATAATATCCCATTGCTAATGAGGCCCATGACAGAGAAGTTGCTAATGACCTCATACTAAATGGGGCCTCTGTGAAGAAGAAATCCATTAAGCCTGCCAGGCTGAAAAGATCAGCTGAACCGAGGAAAAGGTATTGCAAAGCCACCCACAGGAACGTGATTGGTAGAGGTTGAGTTGAGTGTATTAGACCCGATTGTATGGCTACTCGTTTCCTTTTCATCTCCACTAGAGCTGCTACTGCCATGGCTATGATTGATAGGAAAAGTCCAGTTCCAATTCGTTGGAGATGAGTGATTCCCATTTCAGTATTGGTTAATTTTCTTGAAAATGGGATCACAATATGGTTATAGACTGGTGCAAGTATCATTATGAAGATTACTGGAAATACCGGCAGAGAAGCTGGTGGAATTCTTAAGGATCCGATTTTAGTGTTCATGGTGGCTGCTTGTTGAACTGAAAAAGTAGAAAGCTGTGCAAGGCAGCAGTTGAGCATAATGGTTGACATGAATATTGGAAGGATCTTAAGGACTGATTTCACGTCTTCTATTTGCTTCGCGGTGCAGTGAAGCCATGATGGGGCTGGTGTGGGCTCTAATGCTCTGTTCAGAAACTCGAGGTCTTGCGTAACCATCTGAATTTCAGCTTTTTCTTGAGGATGCTCTTCCTCATCTGTGACCAGTGTTGAATCTGATGGGGTTGTGCTCATGTTACCAATAGCATTCCTGGTTTTCCTTGAAATCCATGACTTGTATATTGCAGCTATCAGAACCTATTGAAACAAGAAGAATTGGTTAGTGATCTTGGATAGTGTAAGAAGCAGAGAGTGGTGCCAGACAGGCGGCGGGCTGCGTCCTAGATGAGGTTAGGTGGGGCCAATTTAGGAAAATAATAGTGGTGGATAAAAGGCTAGCACCTAGGCGGGGTCTTTTACAACATTGGTTAGAAGATTTTTGAAGGAGTTTGCATTATACCTTGAATATGGCTGTAATAGGACTTCCTGTCGGAATCTTGATCCTATATGTGGGTGATCCAAGGAGGAAAAGTGGTATTGAGATCAATATGGACGCAGTGGCAATTCCGAAACCCCACTGCCAGCCTTTGTTATCTTCAATCCATACCACAAATGTCACTGCAATTAATGCTCCACAGGAGAGGCAGAACACATAGTAATTGAAGAAAGTTGATCTCCGTTTCCTTCCCTGTGAAGTGGACTCATCGAATTGCTCGGCGCCATGAGGAGGAAGTGAACCTTTGATTCCACCAACACCTAATGCCACCAAGTAAAGACCTGTAAACAGCATTGCTGCCTTCCCCTCATCAGCCCCCTGGCATGAAATGTTTCTGTTGGCCGACGAACAGATCGGCGGTTTCAGTGACGGCATATGAGCTTGCACTGTGAGAATCAGTAGACCCTGTTGCATGTTTTTACAATCAGTGAAAGTGTTTAACATGTATGTTATTCAGCTAATTATAAAATTGTGATTGCAAATATCTAATCGACATATTGATTTTTGTTTTTGTCATGGCATAGATTTTACTGTTTAACTTGCATGTGCCCGAAAACTGAAGCACCAGTCACAATAACATCTGTCTAATCAAACATAGAGAAGTTGAAAATGAAGTCTAGTATGAATGTTGCCTTCTAAGCATTAGTGAGAGCCAGTAGCCGCACACTAGTGGGGCGTAGCTTGACAACCCAGAAATTTGATTGGACAAGAATTTTGTCATGCGCTATATATAAATATTTAATTTTGTTTTAGGTATCATTTATGAGAATTTGATAGTGGGTCCATGAGTTACTTCAGTTATCGTTTTCCTATTAATTTATGTGTACTTCGTGGTTCCAATTTTTCGTAATATACATGTACAATATTTTTCTTGGCATTTATTCTGTGAATTCTTATATGTGTCTTCATGGGGGACCAATCTTTTGAGAAAAGCCCTTTAAGCTACTAAATCCACATATTATTTGTGCATATATGGTTATTCGGTTATTCCATATTTAGAAGGTGTGCAAGAAGGGAGTTTTCTCAAATTCTTTTTGCTGATTCTTAAATTGATCTTGTCTTTTAGCAGGTGAACCTATGGTTTTTTGCCCCCTCTGCCAAATTCTTTATGTATTTTTTGACTTGTTATTTGTGTTATATGAAAGTCTTAGAGGATTATTTTGGTTTCATCATAAATGATGTTATTGACCTTAATGAAAATTAACAAAATTTAGGGTTGTTAATATCATGTCAAGTTATTTAAGAAGGTAAGCGGAAACCATACCAGAAGCTCTGTTATTGCACTTATAATATAGATGCAATAAGTAGTAAAGTAGGAGTCGGACAGGAAACCACCAACTAGAGCGAGCAGAAAAGCAGTCCCCATGAAGCTGGTTACAGTATTTGCTGAAGTGGACGGAGAAAAATTCATTAACTTTGACAAGTAAAGAACCAAGTTGCTTGCATTGGCTAGGTATGCTAGGTTCTCCAAGACTTCCACCACTGACAATTTTGAAACAGGAACTTAATATGGAGAGAGAGAGAGAGAGGGAGAGGAGAGAGAACTGTTGAATTTAGGACATACTAACCTAGGACAAAAGAGGCTGCATAGACACCACCATGACGACCTCTCAAGGCTGGTCTGTTTCTCCAGTCTGCATAGCCTTCCCAACTGTTTAAGATTTGCCCCTCCTCCTACAGAATAATAATACAAAAGTGTAAAGCAGAAGAAGGAGAGCATGTGAGCATGATGAAGAGGAACATATGTTGAAGATTGAGCAAATTAAAAAATATCAACTTATTGGACCTAAACTAACCATTTCGTACTCCAGTGTAAGCCAATATGAGGATGTGTTGAAACCTTATCAGAGTGTGTCCAGTCTTAGCAGCACTTATGCAGGAAGAGCCTTTAAATACTGGAATTTTGGTTTGTCCAACCTAAATGGAAAAATCTAGATTCATTGATATGACATTACATTCGCATTTGCACTTTTCCCACATTGTGATGTAGTTGGATTTACTCTTATTTATATTTCCTTTTTAAAATATAATTATGATGACAGCCTGTGAAAAACTAAGCTAGCTGTGTTTAATATCTTTCAGAAATGTAATACAGTAAATTATTAGTACTTAAACTGTTCCTAAACCAAGAAAATTGTGGAAATTTTCTGCACAATCAGCTTAATAATCAATATTCTCATCATGGCAAGTTATTTTGGTGGAAGGAAAGATGAAAATCTGCTTTTCTCCAGATTGTTGTATGGACTTGTATTCACGGTACCTTGCAAGATGAGCATTCTGTTTAATTAATTTTAGAGTTATGGCAACTTCTATTTCTATACATATTTAGACTTTCATTGTTGTAGATAGAAATGGCATGGTTATATCAGTATAATAGAGAAAAATTATCATAATATTTTTCTCTAGGGCGTTCGGTCTCTGACATCAATCCATGTTGGCTTCTTCCTTAAACCTCGATTAGACATGAGCCATTATACAATTCATGTGTTCTTATTCTTAACCATGTTCTTATGTACCTTTCAATCTCAATATAGTTTATTTGTTACTGTCATTAGATACATCTGACAAATAACTGCAATTTTTGTAGTGTAAATTGGACTTTATCATCATCATTTCTTGACCAATGGATTTTGATTTTTTTATGAATAAAGAGAGGATGCGACGAGCATATAAGATACCGACTTTAATTTTCTCCCGCCTTATAGCTTGATTTCTTGCAATTTTTAACGAAAGAGATATAAGTGCATAATTCTGTTATATCATATAAACAGTTTAATGGTAGATGAATTGAAGGTTCAGGAAAAATGAGAATGTGGTCAAGGCATGCTTGCTGTCCTTTTCAATTCCATCGATCATGGAAAGGGATAGTGTATTCTTTATAGCTTAAGATATATGCTAAAACTGTCGTATTCGTTTTTATGAAATAATTAGTGGCTACGATAAGCATGCTCTTATTAAAAAACGTGGCACGGTTAAACAAGTGTACATTCAAAAAGTGTTCAAATCTGATCTAATAACTACTACTTTCTTCAAAATATGTATAAAATGTTAGATTCTAGAATTTTTACTCATTTATTTTGCCTGAGATCATAGATAGTCATGTCAAGTAACTCTTGAATATCACTGTATTTTTGTTTATGGTTCGACGGGTGCGTCTAATTGAATAGTCTCATCTTGTGCATGTTTTAAGATTGAATAGGATAAAAATGAAGAAAATTGTTTTGCAATGATTGAATGATAGAATGATTGTGTAATAATTAAGATAGTCTAAAATAGTCATGATAAAAGGGTGATTGTTTAATTATATACCTTTATCATAAGTTTGGTAGTCATGATAAAAGTTCAGGTTAAAAGGCAAGGCCCGTGTCAAATTACTATTGCTCTGTGCATTTATAATCTGTCCAAGTTTATTCCACCCAGTTTGAACAGTAACTAAGATTATTCTTTTTCTTCCCAAAATACCCTCCTTTGAAATCTTTTTTTCTTTTTTGGCATTATGCTTTTTTTTTTTTTCCCATTGCTAATTTCTTTTATATACTTGTTCATCAGTTCTTGTATGCGTGAGAATGTGTATCTTTTATATATTGATGTGTGAAAGAAAATAAAAAAGGGATATTCAGAAATTCATATGTATATAAATAAATAAATATATATGACATAATATGTTAGAAATATGGATATTTATATATACACTATAATTGATGTCGTGTACGATTCGTAATATGTTTAAAATATAAAATTAAAATATATTTATAATATAATTTTTTGTTAATCAATATTTAAGAATATTCAAAATATTTTATTATTTAACTGATAAAGACATATAATATTAGAATTTTGTATAAAGTTATATATTCCTTCCATTCCAAAATAAAAATCTTGTTTGTATAATAAATTGATTAACTGTATAAAAATAAAATTATTTGGTATTTTTATAAAAAAATATTATTTAATATTTATTTACAGTCCAAATTCATTACAAAGAATTCAATACAAAAAAAATAATATCTAACCTCAAATAATCAACGAAAATAGTTTTATTTGTTGCATCTAAATATTTTATTTTACTATGTGCGATATAGTTATAAAATTAAAGATCATGAAAAAAATAATTAACAAATTAAAATAATATATTACCAAAGAAAGAAGAAAAATAAAATTCAACTAATCAAATTTGAAACATTATTTTTAAAAAAAAAATATTACTTTTTTTTTTAAAATTAAAAATAGGCAAATAATATATACACTATTTTATTTTTATATTGGTGGGTGGGTGTGTGTGTGTGTGTGTGTGTGTGTGTGTGTAATTGTGAGTGGGGACAAATGGATTAGAAAAAAGGAGAACAAAATTTAAGCATATGCTTTTCTAATAATGTAGGACAGAATTTTTTTTTTTTTTTGTGGGGATATAAGAGTCATTTTAATTATTATCTAAATTACTAACATGAGTACCAAACAGGTTATTTATTATAATACAAAATATTAACACACTTACCAAACATAAAAATTAAATTTCTTCTCATGCTGCACTATCTCACTATTAATTTATCTACCCTAATCCAAACACATCTATCAAACTAGCTCTTAAAGTCTCATCCTCAGAACATTTAATGATTATCATATCCTTGACTTCAACTAAAAGTTTGACTTGCAGATCAGTTTTCTTTAGGTCATATTTATGGATTGTCTTTCAATTTCTTGTATTTAAGGTCACATCTTAAGTCCCTTTTTTAAGCTGTTTTTAGTTTCATTTAAATAATGATTATGATCTTCCTAAAGCCTAAAACACTTCTCTGGTTGTGTTCTTTCAAAGTTACAAGAAAAATTATGACACTTTATGCTTACTGTATTTATTACTTTATCTGATAAATTAGTCTGAGACAGGAGTTTTTCCAGTTCTCACAAGGTAGAAATTTTAGTATTAACTGACATGATACGTAGTTAAGAAAGTTTGTGGTACTAAAAAAGGACAGTCTGTGTTCATCTTTGAAACCACCTCCAGCAGTAGTTGATGGAGTCATTTATCTATTCTGATAATAAATGCTTTCTTTACTTAAAGATTATGTCGCGGCTAAATGTGGATTTTTTCTCAATAAAACCCATTTCATTTTACGGTCAAACAGTATATTAGTCTTCTTCTATTCCTAGACGAGAAATATTTTGAAAATATTAGAGGTAGGATATTAGCAATAAAATGCGAAACGAAAAAAAAAAATCTAGACAGCCAACTAGTCGGCCTAGGCACAAGGTGGTCCTTAAACGTCCGACTACTGATTTTCGATTTCTGCACCCTTGCTTGCGTATGTTGGCATCACATGGAACTCTTAGCTTCACATATATGTTCTACTGTTCTGTCACTATTATTCATTATAAACGGGCAATCCATGATGAAAGGTCTAGATGGCAGCAGTCTAGATGTGATTGGTTAGTCCAAGCTAACCAATGTGGCACTGTGGGTTTGGAAGCTCTACTTGTCGTCCTGAGAGCATGTTATGGTTAGGTTATCACACCCCACTCTTTTTGTACGCAACGTTGGATTAAATTTGCCTGTCAGTTCTGGAATCGATGCTCGCCAGTCTTAGTGGAAGCTCTTGAAAGCATATACCATCCAACTTTGTCATGATACAACCAATTTGTTCTTGTCTACTCTTCCATAGGTTATGGTAATTTGATCGTGCTTTGTCTTTTCCGTAATATTTTAAAGGTGCTAGATGCTAGTTGGACAGCAAGTTGAGTCTAGTGCTTAGGTGGGCCCTAGGTGGGTACCGAGATGAGACTTTTAGAACACTTGAATCAATGTCGGTTCAAGATTTTGGGTGTATATTTTGAGGTCAAGATTGATCTTTTGATTGGACCAAACTAGATTTAGACAAGAAAAACAGCTGGTGTGCTTGCTAGGATAGCCCCCAAGTAAAAGCTTCAATTACCATTTAGGTTAGACTGGAGTAGAACAGGGAATTAAAGACCAAAGAAAGCATTTTACAAAATTACTGCATTTTCCTAAACTTTTGTTTCGTTTCTTCCTGGCTGATTTTTCTGAAAGATTGTGTTGTGAATGGGTCATGTAGAATTTCATTTATGACAAGAATAAGTCGACTAATCCTGTGGTGAAAAAAACAAAAAAAAACATGTGGTTAGGCTGCATAGGAGGGTTGTACCATGCCGGCCCCAGTTCCCTGCCATCCTCTTCCTTCAAACAAAGGGAACTCTTGCAGTCATTTTCTCAACTATTGTTGGCCATTCATGATGGTTCCAGATTGGCTGCAATACCTTTCTTGCATATTTACAGAGGTACAACTCTGTATGCTTACACTGTAATCACTTCAAATTAACTACTTTTTACAACTGAATCATCAGGTGTTATTACATAAATGATACTTTGAGACATCCATATCAAAACCTCTCTTCTCTGACTGTTTATAATTGATCGACATTTGTTCTTCTAAATTTTTCTTACGATAGCGCCAAGAAAAAGGTAATGGCAGAAGAAAAAAGAGTTTACACTTCTCCACATTGTATGGTTATATTCAACTTCTGTTGGTATCACTTTTATGACTCTGCAGAAACCTCGTTGGACAGGTTTCGTGTCAAATTCTTGGAGAATCTCCAATCGTTGTTTGGCTGAGTGCTGTTATGTAATAATCACCGTCATGGAAGGCTGGGATGTACACTGCCCCTGCCATCCCAAATATGAAGGTTGCCACTAAGGGTTGCAAGGTCTGGTGTGGAGTGGACCAGTTATCAATACATGCGCACCAAGGTAAAAGAAATAGGGCCGCATGATGTGCAACTTGTTACCTTTCCTTAAATAGATGCAGTGTGTACTCTTTCATAGCCATTTTTGTGCATTGAGTGTAGTATTACCTAGGGGTGTAAACAGGTCAGCCGAGCAGAGTATTGCCAAGCTTGAACTTCACCTCGCCCATACTTATTTAAGGCTCGAGGCACACATGCTGTTCTAGTGCCCGAGGGATACACCTCTTGAACACAGATCAAGGAAAGCTGCTTGTATACAGTTCACTTGTTTTGTGCTTGTTTATTCATATTTATGACTTGCTTATATATTGATTAAAAGGAAAAGAACAAGAATTAGGACAACAAAGATCAAGGAAAACTACCCTAAATAATTCAATCTATGATTGACAGAAAATCTTTTTTTTTTTTTTTTTAGTTTCATATTGTTTTACACACACACACACACACACACGATAAACTAATATATATATATTAGTTTATGAAAGAAATTTAAGCCTCATTCAGAAATTTGATTAATGCCTAACAAATGTAAGGGTTGGCCGACAAGAATGTATTGAATAACAAGTTGTTGATGGTGGTGTGACTTTGCACGACAATTACTTAATTAGAGATGGCAATGCCAACAGGGTGGGTTCAATCCGAGACCGACCCCTATATGTAATAAATGAATTCAAGGATTGGTCTTTGGGTTTTATTTTTTGAGCCTCACCCATCCTCACAATTCATTTTCTTATTAAATATTATTTTTATTTTAGTTTTAGAAAAAGTTTATTTGAAACCAAATAAAATATTATTTTGAAAATATATTTAATTTCTTTTTCTAAAATTATAAAAGTGAATTCGTCTCGTTTGACACTTGTCTCGTTTGACACTTTGATTCGAACTGCAAATAGATATGAGTGGAGTTGGATCTTAGATTCCATGGAAATTGGTTCTGCAATTTTTATCAATCCATCTAGTTTTGTACTATTAAACTTAAGGATCTTCCATCAACCTAATATTTTTTTTTAATAAAACAGTTATACCACTTTAAATTATTAATGTTCCCTTCATATGTGGTCCCACTCCCCTTGAACCAACGATCATGGCTCGATTTCTGATTGAGATATTTTTTTGTTATTGTCGAAAGATGGTAAAAAAAAAAATTATTTATCCGATAGTGTAACACATAATATTATCTTACAAGATAGTTAACTCATGAGTAATATTGTGCAAAATTTATCTCTTCAAACGTAGAAAAATGTATGCCAAAATGACTATCATTTAGCGCTATAAAATTGAGAGCGGAAAAGAGTTTATTTTATCCCATCAAAAAAATCATTCATACAAGTTTGAAGCAGCAATTTTTGAATTGATATATCTCAATCCAAGCTATCGAATCCTATGCAACCATGCCTTGGAAATTAGTTAATCCAGAGATGTTTGGATTATGGCAGGAATGCCTATGGCAACTTGGTACCATATGATAAAATGCAGAATTGCCAAACAAACCGGGGGGACACCGTTTTTAAAGCACAAAATGCTCATGTCACATGATTACTTTTGTGAGTCATGCTCACAAGAAAACTCATTGTGTGTCCTTTGGAGAAGGTCAGTCATAAATCAATAACAAATTTATGGTGATATTTTAAGTTTTAGTAGACACATCGAGTGGATGAACTCCGAGCCACAATCTGGTTGTTCGGTCTGGCCAAGCTTGCAAGCTTATGACACCCAATTCAAAATTCAATTAGGCTGCTAAATTTTGAGTCAAACTCAGCCTATCACATTTAAAATTACACTAAATTTATTAGGCTAGTTATGATCCACGGGCTATCGACCTATCAAAACGCATCAAATGAGCTCGTTCACATTTTGGACTGAAAAATATAACTCACCTTAAATATTACGTTTCTCATTTCAGTCCATCAGGTTAGGTTAATTTACCAACCAAAAAAACATTTTTTTTTTATGCACACAATATTGCATTTCCACGTTTATTATCACAAATCACTAAAATTAGACTCATTTCCGTGATCATCCAATTAAAAGAGATTAGGGTGGATTATTACAAAGAATTTACGTCATGAGATTTGATGACTACTGTGCAAACATTTGGGAGTATAGTATCGAACACAACAACATTTTTTTCTCGTGATATTCTAAGCATTCCTCTATGGACACGTGGAATGACTGATGAATGATACCTTTAGTTATATATATATATATATATATATATATATATATATATATATAATAATAATAATAATAATAATAATAATAACACCTCCATAAATAGAAAGCATCATATTTTTTCGTTGAAATTACTTTCTAATTATAATATATATTTTTAATACAAATATTTCTTTTTTACCTTTATTTTCTCTAAACTTAAAGTTTATTATTCCTAAATACATAAATATATATATATATATAATATTTTTCATTATCTACTATAAAGTTGTAAATATAGATTGTTATTGATTAAATCTTAAGCTGATGGTAGATATCTCTAATCTATTTTTTATTTTTATTTTATTTCACCATAACCTATTTATAATAAAAATTATTTTTAAAATAATAAATAGATGTATCCTAAAATGAAGAAGATATTGTGCTTAGTCAACACTTACTAAATAACACATCACCAATTATGTTGTAGACTATCATATTTGATAGAAAATATAACAGTAAGCTAGAATTTGATTTTGTTATTAATCCTAAAAAATCATCCAATTATCTTTCTCACTTATGAAAAATCTTTCGGTTTAACATTATTAAATCAAATAAATTAATTAGGATAAAAATGTAAATTATGAGAATTATATCATATTAGAATATGACACCAGAAAACATTTTGTCTTGATCAATAATATAAAAGTAGGTCTTAACATTCTTTTTTGCCATCAAATATTTATTTGAATAATATTTATACGTAGAAGTTATGTGGTTTAGTCTTATGAGGTTAGTTTTTATAGTTTTTTGCATTATATATATGCATATATATGTATAATGACTTATAACAATTTTTTTAATAATTCATTATGAATCACTATAAATAGTTATAGTTTATTTAAGTTAGATATAAGTTATATTGTAACTCCTGAATTTTTTTTCATTTGCTTAGAATTACATTCACTTAAAAAAAAATACTAACAAAATGAAGAAAAAAATCAACAAACAAGTTAGATAAAATAGTAATGTTCAACTATCCATCATATTTTGATAGATTTGTTTAATATTTTAGTGGTTTTTATTTTAATTTTTTTATTAGTTAAACCATATCTATCATTGGGTGCGTTATAAGTTAATATATCAAAGCAAAATATGTCTTTAAACAAAGTTTTGTTTTTTTAACAAATTTAGCATTTCATATTTCATACATGCCTAAATACACCCACCCACACACACACACACACACACACACACACACATATATATATATATATATATATATATATATATATATATATATATATGCATATGGAAGTACAAGAAAAGTGTGTTCCTTTTAATTTCCCCCTTATCATTTCTACAGTTTTTTTTTTCGGGTGAGGAATTTCTACCTTTTTATTTATTTATTATTATTAGGAATTTCTACCTTTTCTTTTTTCTCTTTTAACTTATACTATTAATTAATTACAACAAAAATAAAAGTTACATTTTTTGTAACTTATTATAAGTTTTTTAGCACCCTTCCTATTTTATTAGTTTTTAACCTTTTTGACATTTTTACTCTTTGTCAACTTTTCTTATTTTCTTGCAAATTATGTTGGGAGTCACGCAAAATTTAAATTTTTATGTCATTTTAGATAGATGACACAAAATTCAAAATTTATTATCAGCTTGGCTAGCTCGAGTCTCAAGAGGTTCGAATTTTAATTTAAGGTCATCTTATTTAATTTTATCATAATAAAAATCCTTTAAATTGAAATATGAGTCATCCAAAGTAATACAAAATTTTTTATTTTATGTCACTTCCGACATAATCTACAACATAGTTAGAAAAATCATAAAATCAGATTTGTGGGAAAAGTCATAGCAGTTCAAAAAATCAACAAAGAATAAAAATATCTAAATAAAGTTAGAAAACTGTAAAAGATAAAAGTGAAGAACAAGTTTTTAAAGTTACAAAAATTGTTATGTACATATTTTTCACTATTCAATTTCTACACATATCAATGTTATAATCGTTTAAGGCTTGTACTTAAAAATTGTTGACCGTATGATTTGGGCCAAGGCCTTAAAACCTTGGACTTAAGATCTTTCAATTGTCAGTCTAAGCCCATCGTCAAGCTTTTATATTGGGCCACCTCTATTTTCTTTCTTTCTTTCTTATTTTAATTGGATTCATGCACTGCACTCCTATTCTGAAACATTGATAATTTAGGTCAAATATGTTGAAATTGAAATAAATATTAATATAATAATGTTAGAATTATACCATAAAATTTGTATTGAAATAAAAAAATTTACAATTTTCCTAATTTTAAAAAAATAAGTAAATTTTTGCTACAGTTTCAAATATTTCATCAGAATTCATATTAAAAATAGATTGATTGATTCAAACTAACATAGAAAAGTATGTTTATGTAGAGTATAAACATATACAAGATATTTTGTGAATCACTTCACAGGTAAATTAATTTGAAGCCAGAATTTCAATAGAAATTGGATCATAATTCTTATAATTTTTTGCAAAATATATTAAAATGGAAAAACTGTCTATTTAATAATGTAAGAAATGCATCGTAAAAATTTCAAGAAAAAATAAATTTTTTAAGAAATTACATATTCCACTCATTATGAAAAATAACAAAATTTTTACAATATTTTAAAAATATTTCATTAAAATTATATTACAAATAGATCATTTACAAATTAATATTTAAAGTTCCATCTCTGTAGAATGCTCAATTATAATATTTAAAGTTTGACAATTTTTTATCAAGTTTAACTAGTGCCATACTCGACTTAGACACATTTACAACCTTATATCTAACTAGTTCAATTTTTATTTTTTGTTCTTTTTTTATGTTTTATTTATTATTATTTATTTATTTTTTACTTATTTGTTTTATTATTTTATGAGGGGATCCAACTCGTCCAGTTTGAAGAGTGTGTAAATTAAAAATAAAAAATAAAAAAAGTGAAACTCTTATTTAACAGTTGGTGTAACGATTTGCAAATATAATCCATAATCAGTTGCCGACATTTCCACAAAAGTCAACTTCAATCAAATGTTCATGTTGCTATTTATTTATTTATTTTCATTTAAAACCAAGATAATAAATTGAAAAGCAAGATAACATATTTAATTAATTAATTTAATAAATAGAGCTGAAGACGAGATGGGATTTCTAAATACCTGTATTAAATTGTTGAATTTGCAAAGATTGTGACGCACACGTTTATCAAGTTAGGTACCAAATTGGATCACCAGCACAAAAAAAAAAAAAAAAAATCCATTGACTTAGATTTTTGGCAAAAATAAATATATATATATATATATATATATATATATATATATATGTATGTATGTATGAAACGAAAGACAAAATGTAAGCTGTAGCAAACTAGCATAGAGTGGTTAAGTTAAAAACGTATAGTATTAAGTATAATACATGTATAAACGAGTCATGCTATATATATAAGTTGATAATGTGCATTTGATGAAAAGTATTTTTCAATTATTTATACATACGAATATTATATATAGTGGTGAAAAGTAGTTAAAAGATAATATTTTTATAAATAGTTAGTAAAATATTAATTTTTATTTAAAAATATTTTTTTAAACATATTATGTCCAAAATACACTCAAAAAAAAATGCCCAATAAATATTGAATCATCCATTTTTGGCTGGATCAAGGTTGGACCGATTAGACCAACTCCAGCAATCTACTTGAGTGGCTTAAAAATGTAAAAGCTGGCTCTAGCGTTGGAGCTTGCGTTATTATAACATTTTTTTTATCCTGGGGTAAAAGTGGTGCCGACCATTGATTTTTAATGTTTTATTTATATATTTTGTGTTTAATAATATATTATGTATTACAATTATTTTAATTTAATTAATTTTAAAATTATTTTAATTAAATGTGATAGAAAATAAAATTATAATAAATGTGTAATTGCAATTATAATAAAAAAATAATATTAAATTTAAAATATTACACATAAAATTATAATTTCAATCAATTAATTTATATTATAATTGGTCAATTCTATATGTAATTTTTTTAACAAATAATAAGTTAAAATGTTACATATATAAAAACTATTTTAATAAATTACACATTATGTGTTTCAAAAATATGAAGTAATTAAAATAAAGGTTAAAAATAAAATAAAATAAAAAACATTATGAAATATTTTTTTTAATGTAGAAAATAGTGGAAACTGCTGGAGAAGCTGGAGAAAAAATACAGATTCTGCAGTAAAATAATATAAACTTTGTACTAGAGTTGTGCAGACAGTTGGAGATCCTTAGAACTCGTAATTTTTTTGTTTTTTGAATTTGTTATGTTAATGTATTATGATCCAAGAAATTACGTGTTTGTGACACCTCTTGTCTATGTTTTGGAACCATAAACCAGCGATTCAATACATAAATAATTGCATGAAAGATCGTTTTAATATATTTAATGCAGTCTTGAGGCTCCCTCGCACTTGAAAACACAAAGTTCTACTGTGACAAGTGTCCAAAACATAAGGGCTGCTAAACTTTTACCATGAATATGTGTCACAACATGCATCATGTTATAAAAATATGTGATGTGTCTAAATAAATCCAAATATTTTAGATATCAATTACTTGTTTTCATTATATATATATAAAAGTAAAATATTTTTTTAATTTTATTTTTCTGTTTAAATGTAATTTTTATTTTTATATGTATATATAAAATAAATTTATTAACTTTATTCAGTAAAATTTATATTTACAGTAAATATGTTTGAAAGATCTGAATGTTTTAAATTATAAAATAATATTTATATTTATAGTAAATTTATTCGTATATAAATAAAAATATACTAATATCCTCGTTAAAATCTATTTCATTAGTGACATGAATGCATCTATGACAAAATATATTAATTATATACATATATATATATATGTTATTCTTTTTATTTTATTTTTTCGTTCAATGAAAATTCCTAACTTTTTTTGTAAGCTATAATTTTGTAGATATGAAATGTGTTTGATCAAATTTTAGGTTGGCTGTAGATATCTATAATAAAAATTAGTTTTTCTTACTTTTTGTATAGTCTGTTTATAAGTTTTAATTAAAAAATATATTATTTTAAAAAATATGTCTTCAACAAAATATTGATTTGTGAATGATTACAAATTAAAATATGAGATTTGATTTGGTTAATAATACAAAAAAATATTTCAAATTAATATTTTTGTTGATGCAAAATCATATAATTTTATCATTATTAAAAAAAATTAATTTGGATAATAAAAATTGACTTCGTGATTTAGCCATTAATGTTAACTTTGCAGCAGATTTGATACGTTTTAAATCAATAGATAAGTTTAGGTTCAAATATAAAAATTATAAATTCAGATATTATATATAATAATTATTATTTTTTGCTAATATATTTAATAAAAATAATATATTTTTTTATAATTGGAATATATAAACATAACTTCCGTGTATCGTAGAGAGTCTCATAATGCCAAGTGAAACAAAAAAATCTAGCTTGGTTTTGCATGCTTGTCACATCTCCCTCTCTCTCTCCAAATATATATATATATATATATATATATATATATGTGTGTGTGTGTGTGTGTGTGTGTGTGTGTGTGTTAAAGGCTTAAGCCACTTTAAATTTAAAAAAAAAATGTTTTGACACTCAATTATGAATCTAGAGATTTTGTTTGGCTTGGATTAATAATTTTATTCTGTTGTTACTATTTTATTAGTTTGTCTTTTTTTCTTTTATTTTTTTTCAATTTTATCAATATAAATAATTTTTTTGTTTTTACTTTAATTTTATGTATAATATATCAAATTAATTATTTTTTAATTTTTTAATTTGATATTCATATTGTATATATTAAAATTAAATATTATATTAATAATTTGCAATTGTTTCTTTAATAATTATTCGTTAATTTGATTATATATTATTGGTTGGCCTATGTTGTTGAATTTGGGTTGCACATAAAAATTAGTTAACTAGATTTCCTATAAAAAGATTATCAAATATTTTAAAAATTTTCAAATACAATTAATCTCTTTATTTAACCTATTATTTTTCTCACCCAACAACTATTCCATCAATTAAAACTTATTTATTATAAGTCTAAATGCACCTCGTAAAAAGAAGAATGATTTCATATAATTTTGTAACAACAAAATCATTTAATATGCCAACAAAAAATTGATGTTTATCACCAATTGTATAAATTTGTATGAAATTCGAACCCTACAAACATGGAAATAATTTTTTCTCCAATTTGAAATTCGAAACATTAGTTGTATATTAAAAGATTATATCTATATATATATATATATATATATATATATATATATATATATATATATATTAATTTGATTGGTTGAATTTATTAAATAATGGGCTGTACTACTAGTGGACTTATGTGTAAAATATAATAGTTAATTAATTATTTAAACATAAAATTGATATTTGAATAAGAAAAAAATATATTCTCTAATAACTTTATTCAATTATTTTATTTATTATTCTATCTTAATTTTTTTAAAATAAGGTATGTGTATTTAGATATTATGTTGGTTCAAATATTTATAATTAATTGAATTGTTAGTAATTGTTAATATAGGTCATGAAGGATATTGATCGATCACGAATCACTTTTGAGTATATATATGATTCAATTAATTATGAAAGAAAAGCTATGAGGAGTAAAATGTTATAACAAAAAAGTATTAATTGAGACACATAATATTCAAAATAAATTTGATTTCAACTGCTAAATTTACTGTAAGATATTCTTATTGTAATATTACTACAAACTAGATCACTACTACTATAATAATAATAATAATAATATATACCAATTATATATTTATAAATATTATGTGATTTATTTTTGTTTTTAACTAATATTGCATCGTCATTCACTTGAAAGTTTATTTTTATTAAATAATAAATTGTACGATATTTCGATGTAAATTATATTATATTTTTGAACCCAATATAATATTTTAACTTACTAAAACCTATTAAGGTGAAACAATGAATTATAATATTTATATTTTTATAGAAACGTATTTATATGTTTAGATCAAATTCATTAAAAAAAAAATTTATTATTTATTCAAATCCAAAATATATATCAAAATAAAAAAAATTATTCAATTTATAAAAAAAATTATTTTATTCATAAAAATTATATTTCATACTTTAAATATAATTATTTATTTTAAAATATGCAATATTGGTGTCAAATTAAAAATCAAGAAAAAATAATTAATTTAATATATCATATGTAAACATAGATTTAAAATAAAAAAATAAAAAAATATAAGAGAGTTGTCAATAAATTATAGAGATACATGTTAAGAAACTTGAGAAGAATCTTATTTAAAAAAATAAAACTGTTTACGACTACTTACAGTCCCATTCTTTTATCTTTCTTTTTCTTAATTTTTTTATAATTTAAGAAAATTTCTAAAGATAATATGCGCCAATTTTAAAAACCAGCTATTTTATTTTTATATAAAGAAGGGTAATTATTAAGAACACTTCAATTCTTCAGTGTCTTTCATTTCTTTTCATAGTACAGTGGAGTAATGTGGTTGAGATGGAAAATAAGAGGGTCGATGATGCAAATCTCAATATAAGGGAAAAAATAATACAGTTAGAAAAAAGAGGGGTGAAGTGATATTCAATCAGAGCATAGGGGGTAAAATGCAATTAACACAAAAAAGAACAAAAAGGATAAAATAAATAAGTGCCAATTCTTGTTGTGATTCCCACTAAGATAGAGATTGATTGGAACTTCAATCCTTGTCATTTCCCCTACTCTCTTTCCTTTCATTTTCAATTTTCATTATTTACAATATTATAAATTTGTGGTGGTGAGGAGTCGACAGCAAACAATTAAATTTGTTTTATTAATCAAACGACTTCAAAATTTCTGTTGCAATTTATATTTTATTTCCTTATTAATGACTGTAGAGACCACTTATGACCCCATCATAATATATTTATTGTAGATATGTTGTAAATTTAAAGTATATTTAATTTAAAATTATAATAAACACAATAAATAAAATTTGTGGATGTTATTGGTGAACACATTGAGATATATTGCTACGAAGGTTAGGTGAATATTTTTCCAGAATTTTTGTTTCTAGTTTATACACTATATTTATGATATTGAAAATTTATTTTTAAATTTTAAAATGGTGAACTCATAAATTATATGTGTCATAATCTTATTGGTCATAATTATTAATTATATTTAATTAGTTATTTAGTATTTTGATAGATGTAGTTATGGTGACATTTTCTTCTCTTAACCAGTAACTTTGCAAAGTCATTGTATGTTATTGACTTGAAGTAGGATTAAAAAGTAGACTTCACACAGTTGCTTAAACGTCTATTCCAAATATTATGTCATCTTATATTCTAGAGTTTTCATACAACAATATGTATATTAACATTATTATTATTATTTAATCCATATAATATATAAAAATTATGATGTAATATGACTTAGAATATTAAGTTATAATAGGCTAAATTTCATAAAAATACGAAGCCTTGGTCAATTAACATTTGCAACATTTCTTTTGATATGTAACATAAAAGTGCACAAATATATTTGATTTTTATTCTATGTACGAGGACCAATTTCGAACTTCAATTAAATATGTGGAGTCGGAAATTCAAATTTTGAAAATTGCTATATAAATGGAATTATGTAATTTTTAAAAGAAGAAACTTAGTAAATAAAACAACTTTGGCTCAGAGTCTTGCCTTGTTGCCCCTTTGTATTCTAATTGCCCATCACCAATGGTTCGTCTCCATCGTCTTCGACCAATCCTACTGTCGCTCTAGATTTTCATGAAACACAATCATTTTATTTTTTAAAGATTTTTTCTGTAAATCATCTAATTTCAAGTGTGTTGAAGTTTTGTCAAAAAATTGAACTTCAGCTTCACTTGATAATTGCAGCTCAAAATTGACCCACGTATATCGAACTGAACTCAATAAATAATACACTATTACATTATATTTTAATATACAGGCCCCGTAAATAATAATTAATAAAAAAATCATGCATTTTTATATAATTAAACCTTTAAAATATCATATTGGTCCCAATTAGATCAAAGCTACTCAAGCCAAATTATCCAACGGATATGAATTGGTGCCCAACACCCACCCGAGTACTGTGGTGCACACAGTAGTTGTGGCGCATTGCGCACCAGATTATTTCTCCTATCCCAGCATTTCCCACTAGGCCTTCCACTTGCATAAACTACATTTGGCCAAATGCACCTGAATCGGATCCTCACTTAATCACAACATAACCCAATTCTCAACCATCACATTTCTCCCTTTCCATTGACAAATAATCAAAAGAAAGTTTCTCCTTCCAAGAATCCAAACTGCACAGGAAAAAAGAAAAACACGCACCACACACACCAGTTCTCCCGTTGTTCCTTTCAATTTCCCTTTGCCCATTGGAAAAATTGCTGAGAAATGATGGGTGTGATGAGCAGCCGGTGTTCTCACACTTCCCATATCACTGAAATCATCATAACCAGCTTCTTTCGCCACAAAATCTGAATTTTTAACTTTATTTAGATAGCTCTCAGAAGAGAATCGGTTAAAGGGTCTGCAAGGAAAATTCAAAGGTTAATCCCAAAAATGGCAGATTCTTGAAAATATCAGTATTTATTGTAGGGAATAATTCAGATATGGAGGGTCGCGGGGCGGTCTACGGCGATGATGCTGCTCTGGGTCAAACGCCAAACCTCAAAATTTCTTCCCATAACCAGTCTCGTTTTTATATGGGTGCATCTGCGACTTCAAAATCTTCTCTTGGTATGTGATATCTCATCTCCCTCTATATATAAATATATGTTTGTATGCGTTGCGTTGACTTTTTCTGATGGTATTTCCATGGGTGCTTATGATTTGAATTCGTAGTTTATTTTAGTTCTGTAAATTGAATCCTAGCTACCACTTTTATGTGCTTTTTTGTGTGTGGAGTTTCTTGATTAACTTCTTTCTCCCTTCCTTTTTTTTCTTTTTTTTTTTTGGGGGGGGGGGGGGTTGGGTTATGACAGTTCTGGGTAATTTTTGGATGATAAACATGACTGAGGAGTAAAAATTGGTTACAGCATGAATTGAATGATTTAATTCAGATTACTCTATTGCAAAATGTGTTTCGTCTCCTTTTCAATGCCATCAATACATGCCACGTGTAGACTTATGATGTCATTTTAGACACGTAGCATATTGCGTACAGTTGGTGCTGAAACACTGTATGAAACTAGGGGATCCTGTTTGGAATTGGATAGTAAATTGACTCAATTCAGTGACCTTAAGGTCTGTTCATTTGTAATGTTTTGTTATCCATTTGTTGTCGTCGACTCATTGTCTTGTATTTGCTTCAGGCACAACAGCAATGCTTAGTTTTGGAGCTGTTTGTGGAGTAAAAAGATCAGGAAACTCGGTGTTTCCATCTTATGATCAAGAAGAGATTGGAGATGAATATTTAGATGAGTATTTTAATCAACCGGAAAAGAAGAAGCGCCTCTCTGTGGACCAAATCCAGTTTCTTGAGAAAAGTTTCGAGGTGGATAATAAACTCGAACCAGAAAGGAAGATTCAGCTTGCCAAGGAGCTTGGTTTGCAGCCTCGACAGATCTCTGTATGGTTTCAAAACCGTCGGGCACGGTGGAAGACAAGGCAGCTGGAAACAGATTATGAAACATTACATGCAAGCTATGAGAGCTTGAAAATCAACTTTGATAATCTTCTCAGGGAGAATGAGAAACTAAAAACAGAGGTGATATTTCAATTGATCCAATATATGAATTTAAATGCAAAAATATAGATTTTCTATGTTTCTCCTTGTTTGTATTCTTGTTTAATTAAAAAAAAAAAAAATCATGTCCCTTGGAAGGAGGCAAAAGCCACAAAATTGGAAGTGCGACTTTCAACATTCTTATGTGATGCTGCTATTTTTAACCAGGTTCTTCATCTCAAATGCGAAGGGATTGCTAGAGATACTGATAGAGCAAGCTTACGATTGTCTGAATCAATCCCAAAAGAAGACATTGCTCGTATGATTTCTGACGATGATGAATTTAATGTGTCAGCAATGGCTTTCAAGAACGAAGAACAGAGCTCAGCAAAAAGTGACATAACCAATGTCGAAAGTCCAAGGTTGACAGATGGAACTCAGTCTTCTGTCATAGAATCAGGTGATTCTTCTCGTGTTTTTGAGCCCGCTCAATCAGATTTATCGCATCACGGAGGAGATGGCTTGATTGAAAATCTATTGCTGCCTGATTATATGTCTTCTAAGATCGAATATGCACAATGTCACACGCCTGTGAGTTCCTTCTACTATGGATTTCCCATCGAAGATCACGCCTTCGGTTTCTGGCCATCTTGAGCTCTATTGGTATGATTCTATAACTTCACGTCCCAAACGTTTTGTTTTTATTTGTTTTTCTGTTTCTGTGAATTTCTGGCATGTCTATGGCGCTAAGACTGTCTACTCTTTTGTAAACTCATTTCAAGCTTCTGCCTTGTGATAATTTTAATTACTAAATCAATACAAAACCCTGTAAATCCTCCATTTGAACAGTTTATGTATTCTTGTAGTGGCTTTCACTACTAGTTCGTTTTCGAATTATGGGAATGACTAGTAAGTCTTCTTGATTTTAGTGAGGCTTTGAGTTCAGACACGGTTCTCCAACGAGTTTCGTGCTTCAGTCTTGTATTTCATGCTATTCATATACGTTGTTTCATGTTTTGAAGCTTGGTTTTGTGTTTAGTCTCAGTATTTCATGCTATTCACATACGACGTTTCATGTTCAGAAGCCTGGTATTATGTTTTAGTCTTGTGTTTCATACTATTCGTATATGTCATTTCATGTTAATTGTATAATATCATTGTATGTGTGTGTGTGTGTATATGATAATTCAAATTGTATAGTGCGAAAATGTACAAATTAGTCCATAATCTAACCTCCAAGGCTTAAATTTAAATATTAAACTATTTTTTTGCTCAAATAAGCCATTTAATTTTTGAAATGGGCCAAATAAACCATAAAAACTTCTAAATATGGAGCAAATAGAATATCATCGTTAAATATTTAATAAATCTTAAAATCATTGTGGGAATGTAACACCCATTTCCAATTAAAACTAAGTGAAAATATTGATTTAGAACTTTATTTCTCTCTAAATTTAATGAACTAATTGAATATTGTGCGCTCATTTATTTCATTTAAAAATGACTTAAAAGTATTGTTTCTAGGATTTATTCTCCTCACAATATATTATCAATCTTTCGATTTAGCAAGTTTATATTATGCATTTATAATTCGTTAATTAATTAACCCCTCTTTGATGATAATAAATTAACTACACATATGCATAATTATTGGCCACATGATTTCTTACGACAACCATATTAAGAAAACATAATCAAATAAAGGAAAGGAATAATATGACAAAGTAAATTTATATGAATCACTAATTGTTTAGCCCTAGAATCACTAATTGTTTAGCCGAACTAACGTCAATGCAAAATGAGAAAATATAAAAATAAGACTTATGCCCAATGATTTTCGTCTCTCTTCGCTCATTTCCTCTTCATATACTTTCCAACTCTCAAAACTGATGAACTTCTTCATTCACACGTTACTCATTTTATAAGGGTCGTTTAGGGCTTTAACCTCTGAGAACCCTCCGAGAACCTCCTTTGGAACGAGAGGGTATAAAACATATCATGATCCAATGCACGATCTGTGCTTTTCTGGCCTGAAAAAGGGTCATTTTGTATGCTCGCACAGTCTATGCTCCAAGGTGCACGGTTCGTGCTTTTTTGGCCCAAAATTCACTCATCGGTTTGCGTGCATGGAAATGTTGGGTTTTCTATCAAATTTTCTAAAAGCCCACGACGTAACAAAATATAACAAAATCATTATAAACTCATCACTTAGATATATACAATTTACTAAAAACTATGCATAATGACTACGAATTACACATAAATCCTATGTTTATCAAATATCAACAAACACAAATAGCACAATCTTTCCACACATATTTGTCCGAGTTTATTTCATTTTTCAATCTATACAATAGCCATATTTCCGCTAAGGTTCTTAAAGTATTTATTTGTTCGATTTCACCATACTAACACCTATTAAAATAGATAATAAAATATAATATTATATAAATTAATAATATAATTTTTCTCTTATTATAAAAAATAATATTTTTAGATTAAATTCATATATTATTTATTTAAAATCAATACATATATCAAAATAAAACTATATTTTAATTCATAAAAAAATTTATATTCTTTCCATAAAAAATATATATTATACTTTAAGTATAATTTATTTATTTTAAAGTATACAATATTTGTCAAAAATTAAAGACGACGAAAAGATAACTAATTTGATATATCATACTTAAAAAACAGATTAAAAATAAAAGATTATTTGAATTTTTAAATTTTAGAAAAAGAAAGCTGCAATTTAACATAACTACGCTATTTTTTTTATATAAAGAAAAATAACACTAATTTAATGAGTGAATATTTTACTCTTACTCATGCAACAAGACAAAAGTTCCTTAAAATTAGATTTCAGCTAAAAAAGTGGTCGGAAATCTGATCGGAGGTAGCAAACGAACAAATTCTTGCACTATTAATGACAATCGGGATACTTTTTTTTGTTTTTGTTTTTTTCTTTATGTACCTATGTGAGTTCAATAAATAGAAATATGAGTTCAATATTATCTTTTGGATTTAACAAAGCTCAAATAAACTATCTCAAGCAATCAATCTTAGGCCGAGCAATTTAACTTATTTTCCCACCCTAATCCCAATAAATTTGAATTGAAAATCGAAAATGAATTTGCATGGGTATTGTTTGCAAAAAAAAAAAAAAAAAATGGAAGTATTTACAGAGAATTATTACAGCATTTGAGCATAAATGCAATCAAAGAATTGATGACTGCAATTTATGGCTATATTTCAAAACACATTTGGTGGGTTAGAATGATGTTTTCTTTCCCAGAATAGGATCATCTTCTTCACATTTTCCTCCGTACTAAGGATATGGCTTTACACATTTCAGAGCTTCCATAGATACAACATTAAATCCTGTCAAAATTTGAGGTTGTCCTTCAAGTAACACACCATCTCTTGCTGCATAAAAAGTCGAGGAAGATAATGTAATCAGTGAATTAGGGCCCCGTAGTTTCATTTCGAAACACCATTTTTTTGCCATCCTTTTCAATTTTTTTTTTTTTTTTTTTTTTGCCTATTTTACTAATTTATTAAGTAGCAAGCGACTCATTTGCCCTTAATGTTTCCGCGCAACAAAAATTGACATATAATGATTGCACGGCTCAATAGCAAAGTCCTATGAACAGTGTCATCGAGCCATATTTCAACAAAAAAAAATATTCTTTAAGAAATAGGGCTCGAGGGTATTTTTAATAGGTCTCAAGCTCTATTAACAATATCATCAAATCCTACTTTTAGAAAAATGAAAATTTTCAATTATGAAAAAAGTAGAACTTGATGATGATGCTGTTTATAGAGCTTGAAACATTTGAAACCCTATTTTTAAGATTTTATTTTTTTATTTTTTTGAAAATAGAACTTCATGGTGCTGTTCAAGTTGATATATGAAGACCACCATAAAAACCCATGAGCTTTACATGTAAACTTTTGTCGGTGTGGGGATCATTAAGGAACAGTCTTTTTACTAGTTAAAAACATCTTCTTCTTTTTTTTTTTTTTTTTTTAAAAGGCAATTCTCATAGTTTCACTTTCACACTTTCGTTTATACACATTAGGTCCAAATACTATCCTTCATAAATATTGGGACTCAAATGTTTAGAAATGAAAGTAAAGAAAATGAATTCAAATATTAAAAAAAATAAAAATAAATAAAAAAAAAAGCTTACAATCAAACAGAGGAGAATGCATCCAGCAGCACCAGGGAACAAAGCATACCAAAAATTCAAATGGTGCAGCTTAACTCCGTCAATAAATAGCAACGGTAAGCTTGCAGCTGCACGTTATTTTAAGACACGTTAATATTTCATTTATAAGCTAACGTAGGTGAGATATCATCAAACATCAAATACATCTTTTATCTAGATAAGATAAATATTTGAAATAATTGCCTGGTGGATGTACAGAGCGGGTGAAAATCATGAAGGCGACAGCAGCAGCGAGAGCAGTGCTTCTAGCTAGCCAACCTGGTCCAAGAATTGAGAATGCTAAAACACCTAATGCTGCGCAGCCAATCTGAGCCACAAACATGTTGTACTTCTGCAAGTCGAAGCAAATGTAATGCTTCAATCGCTTGTTCGTTCAAAACTAGATTTAAATATGAGAAATTACAAAGTGTAACCCAATATCAAGATGAGATATGTGATGAAGCTATTGGTGATGCTTAATGTGTCACTGTGATTTAATGGCAGATGATCAAAAAAAGCAACTAAAATTCAAATAAAGTGTACAAGAAAATGAAAAGTTTATTCCAATCTGAAACTGAAGTAATACGAAGAGTTTTGTACGCGACATGCTCTTTTTGCAGAACACTCAATAACTTTTCTATTTCAACCAACCAGATTTCATTATCAGAAATTACCAAGTAAACCTAAGCTCTTCCGATAATCTTAATCTACATTGTTGTAGAATAAAAAATTATTTGTTATCTACAATCAGGGAGGAAAATCATACGAAACAAACGTGGCTCAGGACTCCACCGTTCTTCAAGCTAGTACTTGATGGACTGGAGATGTTATTTCATTTACAAAACATGAATCTCTATGCATTAACTATCTATGTCATGTCATCTCGAAGATTTGTACATTGGAACCTAACTAGAACTGAGTAAAATTAGATCAAGTTCAATAAACACTTATAATTATCGGAAAAGTATCCCAAAATTCGCACGGCATCTTTCAGACTGCACCTCATACCCGATTCTGGACTGATCACTTACCAAACTATTCTAAGAACTTATCGTCCCAATTGATGTAAGATGAAATCAAGCTGTTACACTGTACTTCTAGTAACTTAGTTGTTAGTAGAGTTATTAAACTACATGTCACACTTTGGAATACCTAGATTCTCTGAATCACGAGCCTAGGTACCAAACCTCAGTTATATGTTAGAAATTCAAGAACAGAGAAAACAGAGCACTTCTTGAGCTGATATAAGCAAAGTGAAGTTGTTATCAAGATTGACATTCCTTTCTTTTCTTGAGAAAAGACATTGATAAATACTACTCCCTCCGTCCCAAAATAAGAATCATGTTTGACAAACGTATAACTTTTTATATTTGATCAATGGATATTCTCAGATATACATTTTTTAAAATTGTTTATTTGACTTATTTAATCTCATGCAACTTATTTGTAAATTAAAATTTTTAAATTTTTACATTGACTAATAAAATGAGATATTGAATTTGGAAACACGACTCTCAAGTTGGAACGGAGGGAATATATATTTTTTAATCATAAATCAATACATATTTGAATACAAAAGAAAGCGTAAGAAGAAGCTATTTTAGTTTACCCTGGCACCGGGAGAAGCTGGGGTTGCAAAGAGAACAGCACAGACCGCTCCCAACGGTGCAATTGTCATCGAAATCCCTTTTGGTGCCAAAGTCTGATCAATCTTTCCTAATATAGCCATTGCTGCAAAAGCCCCTGATGCATTGTTGCCAACATAAAATCCATTTAAAGTTGCACGAATCATTGTTCAAACCAAAAACTCCATAAATCACATCAAACAAACGATGATGTAAGAACACACTCCTCGTATTATAGAATCGGGAAATTCTATCCTACCCGCACACTGTAGGATGTGTGCAATGTGGCACACTGTTTAAAAATCATCGGTTAACTTTTTCTTGATTTTTGGTAGTGTATCACATCACACGCATCTGAAGCACATGGGTAAGATAGAATCAGTCCATAAAACCTTTCACAGAAACTAATCAAACGCGGAATAACAGAAAATTGGAGGGAAAACCTGAACTAACCAGCAGAAGGCCAGAGAATGTCGCTGAGGGAAGGAGCTTTAGAGCTCTTCTCAGGTGCCCAATTTTCCCATAATGGCGCACTCAAATTACTTGATGAGACTACATAAATTTCTTTTTTTCTCAATTTCTTGGATTTCCAAGATGCAAGAACCCTCTTCTCCTTGTTCAACCCAGTGATTGAACTGCAGGAAGAAAATACATACAAGGGTGGGAGAGGGGATTGTGGCAGCAAAAGGTGATTGGAAAGGGCATTGTTTTGCACATCCATCATCCTTGGTTAATTTCTGATTCTTGCTGTTTTAGGCACACACAAAATCAAAATAAATATCTGGGATTTTGTGGGGTTCAGACAAGAGGGATTAAAAAAATACAAAAAATAAAAAAGAATTAGAGGAGGAGACCATTGAGGGAGTTGAAAGCCTACGAGTGAGGGCTCTTGGAGAGGTCGAAAGGGTATTACTAGATAAGGGAGGTGGGCGGATGTCCAGCTATATGGCAAGTGTCAACCTTTTTTTACTGATTTTATTAAGTTTGTTTTTTTTTTTTTCTAATGTTTTTTATTGAATTAGGTAATGTCCGAGATAACGACTATTTGGTACCTTTTACTCCAATAATATATTGATGCATGACACATACATACATACATACAAATATATACATATACATATGTATACGTGTGTGTATGTATATTGTATCTGTTTAAAATACTAGTAGTGATTTCTTGACACTGATATCGAGAGGCAAAATGTCCTGACACAAACTTTTGTAGATGCTATGATTATAAGAACAAAGTGGCGTGGGGAGAAAGAACCCATTCATGCCACAATAGTGGGAATGTTGGCTTCACTAAAATCTATTTATGAGAAAATTTACTGGGAACAATTTATAGAGAAAAGAGTACCAACACCAAATAAGAACGTAAATGACTTGAGTTGAGTTGAGTTGATCATATTATTATTTAAAATTATTTAAAATATTATTGCATTTTTAATATTTTGGTTGATGTTAGTATGATATTAATCGAGTCGAATTTGAACGAGTTTCAATCGAGCCGAACACAAGTTGAATTTTGACATGGGCACGGTTCTGGTTCCAAATCGAAACCAAAACCGTCTCACTCACGGTTCGGTTTCGGTTCCCTACTTTTCGATTCCAGAAACCACCGGTTTAGGTTCCGGTTCGAACCGGCGGTTCTAACCGTTTTTTTTAAATTCTAGCCATTGAAGATCAATGGCTGAAACTAACTAGCCGTTGATCTCCAACAGCTGAGATTCTGCAACCGTTGGAGAAACCGCCGGTTCGAATCGGAATCAGAACTGACTGTTCCGAACCGGCTAACTGACTGTTTGAAATTCTAGTTTTTTAAGATCAACAGCTGAGATTAACTAACCGTTGATCTCCAACGGCTGAGATTGGGTAACCGTTGGGGAACCGCCGGTTCGAACCGGAACCGAAAACCAGCGGTTCCAAGGGATCTTTTGCTTCTTCTTTTTTTTCTGTAAATACCCCCTCTCCCTACTCATTTTCTTTCACAAAATATAATCTCTCTTAATCTCCCTCAATCTCTCTCAATTATCTTGTGATCTCTCTCAGTCTCCCTCAATCTCTCTCGATTATCTTGTCATTTTTCTCAATCTCCCTCAATCTCTCTCAATTATCTTTATCTTGTCATCTTTCTCAATCTCTCTCAAAATGTCGAGCTCAAGCCAAAGAGGACATGGAGGTAGAGGATCATCTTCTTCATCTCGACAAGCAAAAGAAAAATCACCTATGCCGACGAGTACAATTGCCGGAGTCGGATTACCACCACCATCTCCTTTGGCTCCAAGGTATCTTCATCTTGAAGGTGAAGATATTGAAGTTACGATCGAGTGGCAAGAAGATTTTCAAGCTCAATTAGGTTTGTGTTTATTTTATAAGATATATCTATTAAATATTATTGTATACTTTTTTTATTTTAAATATATCGCTCAATTATCTATGAGTAATAATTTATTATGATTATCAATTTAGGAGCACAAAACGAACCAACCGAAGAAGAACGTCTTCCAACTATAGAGTCAAAGTCAAAGTACGCGACAAATTCAAAGTGGACGAGATGAGGCACTAAGATCGGATATCTTTGCCGTTCACTTCAAAAGAGATTTGCAAAATAACAAAGCAATTTGCAACTATTGTGGGTTGTAATATGTTTTTAAAACAGAAGGAGGTTATGACACGTTCAAAAAACATTTACAATGTCACCATCTGGACAAAGTCGGAAACAATCGGCGTCAAATACAAATATCTCGTGGAGGATTCACCGATGAATCACAAGGTACGGCTTGTTTATTTAAATATTCCGAACCAACAATGAGAAAATATTTATCAAAAATGGTTTGTGGCATGTCTTTTCCTTTTAATACTGCTGAAAACGATTTGTTTAAAAATTATGTGTCACTATCACTAAACCCTCAAGCGTCCGGTGTTTCACGTAGAACATTAGTTCGTGATATTGAAAAATTATAGGTGAATTTAAGTTGTCTTTAATTGATATATTTAATTCTTTACAACAAAAAGTTTCAATTTGTGCGGATATATGGACGGATCATTGGAGAGAATATAGTTTTTGATGATGTACTTGTCATTGGATATATAATTCATGGATAATGCAAAAAAATTACTTGCATATAGAGAATTTGATCAAACACACACGGCCACAAATATTTCTCATAAAATTCATACTATTTTGCCAGAATATAATTTAGTTACAAAAAAAATTTCAATTTCATTTGACAATGCTAGTGCTAATACTGCTACTTTGTAGAGATGTTGAACGGGCTAACCCTGTCGGTTTCGGGCTAGCCCTAGCGGGTTTTGGGTTAATCAGACCTTGATTTAATCGGATCAATTTAAACGGGTTTGATTATGGTGAACCTAACCCTAACCCTAGCGGTTTTCGGGGTAATCGGGCCACTATTGGATTATGAGTCAAAATAGTCAAATTATATATTTAAATTTAAAATTTTAATTAAATGCATATTATGCTCTATTTAAAATACAATTTTAGATAACATGAAAAGATTATATATTTTAGAACTTTTATATCACTATACAAAATTTAAAGATTAAAACATTTAAGTCATATACACTGTTTCATTGTCTCAATTATAGCTTTAAGAGCATTTTGTCATAAAATTTGAAATCATGTCACATTTAAGTTCTAAATTTAAATGACATTATTTAGAATCTTCTAGTAATTAAATATAAATTTTAATATATTCTAATAAAAATCAAATATGGTATATGAAAAATAATTAAAAATTGTGTATATTATTAAAATATTAAAAAATAGACAAATGAGAAGAAAAGTTCGGGCTATCGGGTTAGCCCTAACCCTAAACGGGCTAGCCCTATTGGGCTTCGGGCTAATCGGGCTCGGGCTAAACGGGTTAACTTTTAAACGGGCTAATAAAATTAAGCCCTAACCCTAAAATTTTTCGGGCTAAACGGGTCATGGCCCTTTTAACATCTCTACTAGTTTGCCATTATTAATTCAAATTTCTCAACCATCATTTAATGGTAGATTTTTTCATATTAAATGCATGTGTCATGTTTTAAATTTGTGTGTACAAGATGGCATTGACCATTTTAAAGCACATATAGGTCATATTAGATTAACAATTGGACATTTAGCTAGACATACAACTTTATGCAAACAATGAAATTTAATATATAAAATGTTGAATTCTTCTTATGAGGTTAGAAATGAATTATGTACATTTTTTCACAAGAACAATTTGACATTCCTTTATTTCCAAGTTAGTGGGATACATGTGTTGAATTAATTTATCTTTTGAAAGTTTTTAAAGATGCAACGGAAGAATTATCCGGATGTTACTATCCCACTTCTCCTTTAGTTATATATCATTGTGTTAAAATTGCACTTATTTGACAACCATAGTATTCGCATGACACTTTACAAAATCGAATTGCAAGCATGAGAAGTAAATGGTTAAAGTATTATCAAGAAATTTCAAATTTATTTTTAATTGCAAAACTTTTAGATCTTAGAATTAGAGAAGATGATTTAGAAGAATTACTAAGAATGTATTATGATACATTATTTCCGGTTAAGGACGATGACACTTCTAATCCGCATATAATTGTAGGTAACACAAAACAATTACTTTATGATTGTTTTAAAGAATATAAAATTTATTATAGTGATAATTTAAATAGTGAAAACGGTCATGGAAATGAAGATATTGGTGGAGGTAGCTCGGTTTCGGGTCAACCCGATTATCATCAAGATCCGAACTTTCAACAACTTAATCATTATTATAGGTTTTATGATATTAGAAAGTTTAAAAAGCCTAGGAGCAATAGTCTTTATCAATAATTAAATAATTATCTATCTACTACTTTTGAGGAACTTAGATTTGACACACCCAACGAGCTTTTGAGATGGTGGTCTCGAAGAGGCAACAAACTTTTCTATTTTATCACTAATTGCAAAGAAAATATTTGCGTGTCTGGTATCCACCGTCTCGGTTGAACAAGCATTTAGCACCGGCGGTTACATTTTGGATCTTCGAAAATCCAATTTAAAGGTGGAAAATATAGAAAATCGAGTTTTACTTAATGATTGGTCAAACGAAGACGTAAGAGAACAAGAAGTAAATTTTAATGAAGAGAATGAGGATGAAGATGGAAACGAATATTCGACCACGTCCGGGAGTGATTGAGTCACGCCGCTTCTCAAGCATCAAGGTACGTTAAGCTCAAGTCATTTTCTCTCTTTTTTTTTTTTTTAATAAGTTGTAATCTCTTGTTAAAACAAGTAAATGTTTTTAGGTAAGTTAATTTTTTGTTGTAACGTTTCTATTTTTTTTTTGACAATTTTATTATAAGTTGTAAAGTTAAGTTTTAATTGTTGCTTTTTTTTTTGTAAAATGTAATTGTTTTAGTTAAGTTAACTATATGCAATTTAATCTCTTATAATAATCAAATTCAAAAGATCAAGAATTATTTTTGAAAATTGTTAATTAAAAAAAAAGGAACCGAGGAACCGGAACCGAAACCGTATATATGGCGATTCCGTTTCGGTTCCGCCCTCCACGGTTCCAAGAACCGTCGGTTCCAGAACCGAAATCGGAACCGGCGAACCGTACCTATGTCTAGTTGAATTTGAGTAGTTTGATATTTTATATTTATTTTAATGAATTTTGCTTAACAAGCTCGAGTCGAACTTTAAATTTAATTAAATGTAAAAATATATTCAAACTTTTTTATCACTATTATTAAACTAAATTCAAATAAATTTTTAAGAAATAAGCTTAAATTGAATATCAAATAAGTTAGATTTAATTTTCAGCTCTAATGTCAATAAATAAATGAGTTATAACAATCTAAGTGAATCTGAGAAATTCCTTACACAAGTTATCTCTCAATAAAGAAGAAGGAGCATTGGAAATATAACCCGGGAGCACTACCATTGTTGTTTGCTTTGATCCAGCCCGCAGCCGGTGGTCGCTAATAAATCGATCAACATTTCTTAGACCATTTTTAAGAAAATACGTTGGCCCACTTTAGTATATTTGGTATAGATGGATAATGAGGCCCATAATCTTTCGTACCAATAATACTCGATATTAAATTAGTAGGTTTTAGTGAAATATTTTAGTATTATTGTGTTGTAAGATGTAATGTGTATAATAATTAGATGAGTTTAATAATTAACATTGTAGTCGAAAATTATGAATTTAATAATTGAACATGAATGTTGATGTAAAATAATATATATATTTTTCTAAATATTATATATTAAAAATAAAAAATGTAAATGATAGGCATTAATATTATATATATATAGTAATATATGCAATGTTTTGAATGATTTTTATGTTGTTATTATTAGGTTTCAATTAATACACGAATGATATATTTGTGTTACTTTTAACAAGTATTTGTTAAATTGTTATTTATTAATTGAATCGACAAATTATTAAATTGAATTCAACTAACTTCATTTTGAATATTTTGATATTTAAAAGCAATTAAGTGGATTTGATTATAGAATAATATTGTTTAGGATTTATTTTTATCATTTTTGTAAATTCAAAAGAAAATCCCACACCAGACTCAAAAGTGACCCTTCAAGACTTTTCTCCTCTTTCTCCCCCATCATCATGACCATCCCTTCCAGACCCACTCTCTGGGTGAAAGTATCAAACATCCCACAAACCACCGTAGCTAAAGACCTTCAAACCTTTCTCTAATCTGCATTTTGGCAAAGGATCAATCTTCGCCGTCAAAATTTTCACCAAACGCAAGAACAGGAAATTCAAAGGCCAAGATCGGTTGCAATTCGAGACTGGAGAAGATAAGATGAAAACCATATCACTATCCCACCAAAGAAAACTCGTTTTCAAAGGCTTTTACCTCTAAATCGCCTCCTTGCTTGAAGACATCATCAATCGACCTGTGGAGCATAGGACCTGGTCGAATACGGTGGGTTGGTTTGCATGCTGGGTTTTTCATCAGGAGCACTGTATGGGAATTCTGAAACAATTAAGAAGAAGAGAAGAACAGACGCAGCCCCTAGAGGCAACAAGATCAGAAAGAGCATCGAAAAATTATCAACCCAGAGAAAGAAAAGAAGAAGTCCGCATAGACAGCTCAATTGGTTCCTGGGTGGCAGATTGACTCAAGAATGCAGGATTGAGTCCTGGCAGCCGCAGTGTGGGAGTTTTATCCCTCAAATGTGGGGGATAGCTTCTTGTGGGCACCAGGCACTGTTCCTCCCCGCTGAGTTACCATGATTTAATTCCTCCACCAATCTCTGTCGAATTTCACCTTTTGCCTAAAAAGAAAAGAAGAAGCAGAAGAGCCAGAAGAGGAAAGAGAGATGGTGCCAGAAAACCGGAAAGAGAGGGAGATAGAGAGAGAGGAAAAAAAAGTAGGGAAATGAGGAGGGGAAGGGGCAGGCTTGCAGAGGGTGGGGTCGGCAGGGTATGTTTGCTTTTGTTGTGATATCATATGTGTCCAAACACATCAACAATTATGCACAATCTACAACAAGTTATACAAAAACGTGTTCAAACATACACTCAGAGTAGCCCAAACTTATTACACTTGTTTATTTAACTTTCTTATTACTTTATTACTATAATTTTTTATGTTGGTGAGATTTATAATATATTTATTTGTATTTATATCTTGTGATATATCATTATGATACTTTTTTTTTATTTAAATACAATATTCAATTATTATATCTATTCTTTGAACATATGTTTTTATAATTCAATGATATCTGTCTTCTACTCTTTCTTCTCTTTATTATATGATACTTTTTACTAAAATTTAAAAATTCAGCTATTTTTTTATTTGAAACTCATTTTGACATATTATATATCAAATGAATTTTTTTATAATTTTAATTTAATGCCAATATTGCCTATATAAAAATAATTACATGTATTTAAAGTATATAATACAGTTTTTAAGAATTGAATTACTGTTATTATTTTTATATAGAAGTTAAACGTAAATAAATAAGATTAAAATATAAATATTTTATAAAATAAGAGATTACATTATTAATTTATATAGTATTATAAGTTATTATTTCACCTTAATCGTTTTTAGTGAGTTCAAATATGTGCATTATATTAAGAAACACTCTAATTTCAATTCAAACTGTTGTGCAATTTATTATTTAATAATTAATTTTTTTACACAACATAAAAAACTAAATTTCAGATCGAAATATATATATAAATAGTTTATATATATGATCATTATGTACATATTTACAATGATAATAATATAATTTTATCATATATTATTAATATAATAAAATATATTTTAACATGTACATTCCACGATCCAACAACTAACTTGAAACAAAATGAAAACATCCAAAGATTCCAAACGAAGCACAAAGGAAACAAGATAATGATGGATAAAAAAAAGAGCAAATAGGGGAGTTTTTATGTTACTTCATGTGGTAGTACAATAATTTCATTGGATATGTGCCACATGATTTTGTATTGAAAATCAATGATTAACTATTTCTTGATTTTTCAATGCAGTGCCATTTACACACATCAAATGGGCTAAGACATTACCCCGTTGTCACCTTACTAAAGAAGTTTAAAATAAATGCTTGTGAAACCATCTTCTTCCATCTTTTTCTTGAATTCCTCTCTTTCCTTCTTATTCCTGAACTCAACTCCAACTTGAAGGCCCTCATTCCCCAGACTCTCTTGTTCCTTCACTATTTCAATTGTTGAAATGGCCGCGGAAACATTGCAGTTGTCCACATGAATATCCCTGAGTGTGGGTATTTCTCCGATATCTAAAGGGAGCCTTTGCAGTTTGCATAATTCCACAAGAACAAGTCTCTCCAGGACTGGAAAATGAGACTTGTCTGCATTCCAACAGATTAGATCACAACAAGAGTAAATTTGAAGATATTTGAGGCTTTGGAATTGGCCGTCAACAGGGTTCCATTCGGGTCCTATGACTGCATCCCAATCCAACCTGAGAACTTCAAGACGGGGCAACGAACCAATCACTGTCAAATCATCCCAGTGGAGTTCGCAATGTTGAAGAGCCAACTTCTTTAGAGAACTCGGGAGTTTGAGACTTTGCTTAAAACCCGTTGGCACTTCTCTGGAATCGAATTGAAGTGATTCAAGTTCATTAAGGCAGCCAATATTGTAGAAACAGTAATATGCCAATGTGTCAAGTCCCCACAAATTATCATAAAAAAATAAACTCAGTTTCTTAATGTTGGGCATTCTCTTACATACCTCCTCACTACACCTAAATATCGATGCTACTTTAAGTGTCTGCAGGTTTTTCAACACAATGCGATCGTGTTTGTTACTCAGAGGAGGTTCAGAAAGATAGACTCGATAAAACTCAAGATGCCTGAGTTGCGACGTCTCCCAAATTTCGGATGGGGCAACAACTTCATCAACATTCCCTCTAATAATTATAGTTTGTAGATTCCAAAGTAGAGATATCGATGAAGGAAGCTGGTAAGAAAAAACGCCCAGATTTTCGATTCTACGACGATACTGAAGGAAGCGCAAATTAACTTGCTTGAATGCAATGTCTAAGGGATCACCATAATCATCAGACAATACTCTCAACAATCTTGATTTTGACCAAAAGTGAGATGGTATTGCGCCTATCACAGAGCGGGCAGGTGAGGTTGATTGCAGAGTGTGAAAAGCTCGTGGATTATGCTCCGCCTTTGCAATGGTTTCAAGAGTTATAAGGCGGCGTTCCCTGTCCGTGTTGCGTGGTGTGTCAAGTTCTCTTATCATACAAAAGAACTTCTCTTTCTCAGCAATCTTTATACACAAGTCTCTTATAAGATCATGAATGTTGCAAGTTCTAACTTTCCCATTCACACAGCTCAATCTACGGACTATAACTAGATTCCTATCAACAAGATCATTTATGCAATCTTTGGCAACCTCTTCCAAACTTTTCTCTTTATTTGGTTTCAAAATTCCTTCAGCAATCCAAAGTTGGATTAGTCGTGATACATCAATCTCTTGGTCTTCTGAAAATATTCCCAAGTAGAGAAAGCATGGTTTTAAACGGACAGGCAAGTGACTATAACTCAAAGACAATATGTTCAGGCACTGATTACCGTCTACAGAATTCACAATTGAGCTTATATCTTTTCCCACGTTCGCCCAATATTCTGGAGCCCTTGAGGATTTTCCGAGAAGCCCACCAATCACAATAATTGCTAGGGTTAGTCCTCTGCACTTTTTGACGATGCTCTGTCCTATGGATTCTAATTCAAGAGGGCAACATTCTTGTGGAAATGCCTTCTTACAGAACAATTCCCAACTTTTATTGTCATCTAAAAAATCCAAAGAAAGTCCCAAGGAGCCAAAATAATTAGCTACATCTGATTGTCTAGTGGTTACAACAATTCGACTTCTATTGCCATTTTCAGGAAAGAAAAACCTTATCTTGTTCCAAGCTTCAACGCTCCACATATCATCGAGCGTTATTAAATATCTTCTATCAAATATAATTTTATGCAATTCTTCACCTAATTCATCTTCTGTTTTTCTATCTAGCTCCTCAGTGGATTTTACCAGGAAAGATAGAGCTTGATAAAGAATTTCTGTCACATTGTATTCTTGAGACACACTAACCCAAGCACGAACATCAAAATGATGCGCAACATGTAAACTATCATAAGCATTTCTGGCAAGCGTTGTCTTACCGATACCACCCATGCCAGAGATGGGGATTATTTGCCGATCAGATTGTTCTCCGATAAGTCTATCCAGCAGCTGAATCAAGTAGCCATCAAATCCCACCATAGTAGTCTTTCCAGTTGTGAGAGACCTTGATGAAGCAGCAGGCATGGAGTCTTCGAGCTTCCGGCCATTCTTGAATCCCCTTCTCTCTTTAACCTTGATAATCTTTTTCTCCAAAGAATCCATATCCTCCATCTTTTTCTGCAGATCGAGCAAGAAACTGTTTTCAGGCCCAGCAGAAGCTACTTTCTGTCCCATTATTTTCTCAAGAACCTTCTCAGTCTTCTCCTTCATCGCGTTTATCTCTTCGCGCGCATCGAGCAAGAAACTGCTACATGTTTCCCCATGTTCTGCAATTTGGCTCTCCAACTCCTCATTGCTCATACCCAAACCAGATGTACCCCTCTCCAAAAAGAATGCTATATATCGCATAAACTCAAGGGCTTCCCGAAAAACTTCAATTTCTTTCTTGTGAACACAAGCCCAAATATGAGGATGATTCAGGATAATCTTCATAATATTAATAATAAAATCGAGCAAATAACTGAACATCTGCTCGTCGCTAGTCAAACCTTCAGCAACATCCCATGCTTGTGCGATTTGGCTCCTCAGATCTTCTACTTCTTCTATACTTGTACTTCCATTAGAATCATGAACTTCCACAAAATCTAGGAAGAAATCAAGCTTTTCACCAAGAGAGTCAATCTGTTTCCTCTCCAGCTGGCAAGCTGGAAAGCGGGGGTGTCTGATTATCTCCATAAAACCGATGAGAAGAACGAGCATTGAACTGGAAGCTGATTCCACATGATCAGTGGATTCAGCCATATGTGATACAATTTGATCCACTACGTGGGATTCAATCACATCTTCAGCCGTATGGGCTGCAGACGCAATCTCGCGTTCCAGCTCTTCGACTTCTTCGTTGCTTATACCTCCATGAGAGCTGTAACTCTCTATAAATTCTAGCAAGAAACCAATCTTTTCGCGAAGCGATTCAATCTGTTTTTTGTCGAAAGAATTGGAAAGGCGATGATGATTGTCGATTTTGTCCAGTGTATTCAGGAGAGAAACTAGAGCTGCATAAGCTGCCATTCTCTCTCTCTCTCTCTCTTGCTGGAAGCAGGCTGAGCTGAAGATGATGATTATGCAATACTGCACGTACTGGCCTTCAATCATGCATTGGGATTCCCACAACAGCAACAGATTGTGCGACAAGTGTCCTTAATCATGCATTGTGATTCTCACAGCAACAGATTATGGAACAAGTGTCCTCAATTATTTGAATTTTATCTCATCTTTTCGCTTCAACCTTTATAGCTATATTTTCCAACTTTAGTCTCATCACTTTTCTGTACCGATAGTTCGAACCATGGATCAAAGATTCCATTTAATATCCAATTTTAATTTCAAATCGAAACTAATATCAGTCGGTTCGTGTGAGCTTTGTGGTGTCGGTCAATAATTTTAGTAATTTTATGTACGATTGTTTTATTTTCGTCAGTCTCAATTTATTAGATAATGATTTTGGATAATCAATACAGGATGTGTGGCTAGTCTCTTTTATTTACGGGTCTAGGACATGTTTATGACTTATGTATGTTGATAATTGTTTAATTGTTTTCTTGATGTTTTTTTTTTTTAATTTGATGTTAGAATTAATTATGATATTTGATTTAATTAAATTACACATGATTGTTTGAATGAAGATTGATCAACTCTATTAGATTTTTGATATGATAATTGTCAAGAAATATTGTAATCCGTAATTATTTTAAACAATTTCACATGTACAAATAATGATTAATTCATTAAGGATTACTAACATGTCTACCGTTTATTCTAATTTTAATGTATTTAATGAATTAAATTCAAAAAATTTATTTTGGGTTATTTATATCATAGAGTTTGTTTAAATTATTTACTCTTATGGGACAATTAGATTAAGAGAGGTTATTGCTGATTATTGGGTAGAGATTTAATGATTTAAAATAACTGAAACATCATACCAATTTAAAAAGGTGTTTAGTAGAAAGGGATAACTTAACTTAAATTGGATATTGTTTATTATTTTGAAAGTTAAAGTGAATTTTATTTTGATTTATTGACTATCAATTTTAGAATAATAACTTTTATAATAATTAAAATGCAACAAAATTCTTCCTCGTTTTTAACATAAATTAATACTAAAAAAATATAATATAATATAATTATTTTTTGCGGGATCGATCCTTACTCTCCACTAGTACAAATCAGTAGAGAAGAGAAGAGAACAAATTAAATTAATTTAATCATGTCTCTACAGCACGGTTGTCTGTGGCTATGATCTAATACATCACTATGACAATTTTTTATTTATAGAACAAGTATGTTATTGTTTGTTGGTTTAAACATCCATCAATATTTTGGTGCCATTGTCCAGAATTGGTGTCATATAAATTTATTCTTTTATTTATTTATTTAGTTTATATATGCCCCATTCTTCTCGTATATGTCAACTACAGTACATGTAATTATGCTTCTAATTTTATACATAATTTTGGGGAAAAAAAAACAAACAGGCCAACCTCAAGAAAGAAGTTGAAAATTGTGGCTTTCGAAGCCCATTAGTTCCACCATTTCCCTGACTTCCTCTACTTTTGTCTTTGATCTCTCCTTCCAAAATTTGATTCGAACTCGAAGGTCTTGATTCTCATAACTCTCTTGCTCTTCCAATATTTTAATTGCTGATAGGGAGGCCGAAACACTGCATTCAGACATGAAAATATCTCGAAGTGTAGGAATATTACCTACATCTAAAGGAATCTCATCTAATTTGTCCAGATATTGAAGATCAAGTTTTTCAAGGACTGGAAAGTGAGAGCTATCTGCATTCCAACATATCAAATCAGAACAATCCCAAATCTTGAGATATTTTAGAGAGAGGAATTCTCCCTCCGCTGGATTCCATTCGGACCCTGAGGCCGAATCAACATACAGTTTGAGAACTTCAAGACGGGGCAACGAACCAATCAATGTCATATCTTCCCAATGGAGATTGCATTCTGCTAGAGTCAACTCCTTGAGTGAGTCTGGAAGTTTGAGGTTCTGCAGCAAATCATCCCGATTTGGAATGTAACGCAGATAAAGTGATTCAAGTTTATTTAAACGACCAATATTGTAGAGACAGTAATATGACATTGTGTGACCTCCATCAAATTCTTGATCAAAATATATACGCAGTTTCTTGATGTTGGGCATTCTCTTACAAGCTTCTTCACTACACTTGAAATTCCCCACATTCCGAAGTGTATGTAGGTTTAGCAAAACAATGGCATCTTGTTCATCACTTAGAGGAGGATCAGGAAGATGGAGACACTTCTTGAACACAACGTGCCTAAGTTGTGGCATCACCCAAATTTCAAAAGGCACAACACTAGTTGAAACTCTCCCTTCAATAATTAATGTTTGCAGATTCCATAGTAGGGATACTGATGAAGGAAGCTGGTCTGGACAAATCGTCATGTACTCAAGGAATCGCAGGTTGACTCGTTGCAAAGTAGAGTCTATGGAATCACCATAAGCATAAGACAATATTCTTAACAATCTTGAATTCAATGTCAACAAGAACTGGCCTTCACCTATTATAGAACGGGCAAGTGATTCTGATTGCAATGTATGAACTACTTGATGCTTTTTATGAATTACAATGCGACGCTCCCTTCCAATGTCTCCTATAGTGTCAAGTTCCCAAGTTTGAGCAAAAAAAACTTCTTTCTCTGCTATCTTAATACACAAGTCTCTTAAAAGATCATGAATGCTACAAGTTTTAAGTTTGCCATTTCCCCCCAAACTATGAACAAAAATTAGATTTCTGTCAATGAGATCCTTTATATAACCTTCTGCAACCTCTTCCAAGCATCGCTCTTTATTTGGTTTCAAGAATCCCTCTGCTATCCAAAGTTTGATAAGACGGGATACAGGGATCTTATGATCTTCAGGAAATATTCCCAAGTACAGGAAACATGGTTTTAAACATGCAGGCAAGTAATTATAACTCAAAGATAATATATTCAAGCATTGGTTGTCCGCAGTTGAGTTCAAGATGGAGCTTAAATCTTTCTCCACATTCTCCCAACATTCTTGTGTCTTGGAGGATTTTCCGAGAAGCCCCCCGATCACAACAATTGATAGGGGAAGTCCTTGACATCTTTTAGTAATTTTTTTTCCAATTTCCTTTAACTCAACAGGGCAATCTTCTACTACAAATGCCTTCTGACAGAAAAGGTCCCAACTGTTATCCTCATCTAGAAAATCCACGACGAGCCTCAAGGAGCCACAGTGATTAGCCATGTCTAGTTGCCTAGTAGTTACAACAATTCGACTAGCATTGTCGTTCTGCGGAAAATAGAATTTTATCCTAATCCAAGCCTCAATGCTCCAAATATCATCTAATATAACTAAGTATCTTCTACCAAATAAAATTTTGTGCAACTGTCCACCCAATTGATCCTCATCTTCCATTCTTCCAGTGGATCCCCTTAAGCAAGAAAGAATGTCCGAAAGAATTGCTGCTACATTATAATCTTGAGATACAGTAACCCAAGCACAAACATCAAAGTGGTGCACTATAAGTGAATCTTCATAAATACTTCTAGCAAGCGTAGTCTTACCTATACCACCCATACCGGTGATGGGAATTATCTGCTGATGAGATTGTCCAGTGAGCCAATCCAAAAGCTTATGCCGATATTTGTCAAATCCCACCAAAGTAGTCTTTCCAGTGGTTAGAGGTCTTGATGAAGCCGAAGGTATGGCAAAGTTAGGCCGTGGATCTTTGAGGACCGTTACCTTTTCGACCTCTATCACCTTCTCCCTGATAGAGTCCATGTCTAGTATTACTTTCTGCAGATCGAACAAGCATTTAAGGCTTTGTTCATCGGAGTCGGCATGAATTTGATCGACTACGTGAGATTCGATTACATCTTCAGCCTCATGAGCTGCACATTTGATTTGGCTCTCCAAATCTTCTGCAACTTCTTTGGTTCTACCTCCGTGCGTACTCCATCTCTCCACAAAACCCAGCAAGAAATCAATCTTTTTGCGAAGATTTACAATCTGAGAGTAGTTTAGAGACGTGGAAAGACGAGGATGATTCTGGATGTTGTCTATAGTGTTCATAAGAGAAACTAGAGCTGCATAAGCTGCCCTCTCCTTTAACCTCTCTGATATATCTTTTAAGATTCCCGAAAACTGAAAAATAAAAAGAAGACTACGAAGAAGAAGGCTAAGCAGCAAGAGAGAGAATATTTGATTATTGTATTATGCTGTGATTTAGAACTGGGTGGGGCCGTGTGGGATGCTTTTATGCATGAACATTGATGCCTCCATGTGAATAATTAATTTACAATTAAAAAAGTGGTTACAGAAAAGCTAGCTTCTGTATTCCAAAGTGGTTACAGAAAAGCTAGCTTCTGTATTCCAAACAATTACAGTGAAAAAATAAAGCCAAAGAATATGTGCGACATCATTTTGATTCCAACAAAGTATTCACATCTATATTTTCTTTCAAACATGTTCTTCAATCTCACCGTGAAAATATATTTTCATACAATAATCAATGATAACATAAGGATGTGTTTGGATATCAACAATCAGAGGTGGATTGTGAGGTTGTGTACAATCAAATACTTAATAAAAAGTGGTGTATTTTTTGGGTTGTAATAGAGTAGACTACTACTATAGATATCAAGTCAATAAATGTAGTGGATTTTGGTTGGGTTAATTACCTAAATAATGTAAAAATATTTTTTTAATAAAATTATGTGATTTTAAAAAGTGTTCCAAAAATAGGATAAAACGTCAGCGGGCCTGACGTTATTTGAAAAAAACGTCATGACATTTTAATCTGAAATTAAAAACGTCATGCTCACTAACATTTTTATTTTATATATATATATATATATTAATATATATATATATATATATATATATATATATATATTAATATAAAAAACAAAATAAATTAAAGAAACGTGAGGCAAAAACGTCAGTGGGTCTCACGTTATTTCAATTTTTTCTTTTAATTAAATTACTATATATATATACACATATTTATTTATTTATCATATTCAAATAATACGTATAATAAAATATATAATTATAAATATTCATTAATTTTTTAAAATTTATTTATAATATGATTTAATTATTTAAATAAAATTATATAATTTTTATTGGTTATTTATTATATAATATATATTTATTTAAGAATATATATATATATATATATATATTTCTAATTATATTTATATAAGATTTAATATAAATATACACACAAATATATATATTTTAAACATATAAAATAAATAAAATAATAAATGAATCTTCTAATTAAGATATTACATATATTTTAATATATATATATATATATATATATATATATATGAAAATATATAATTGTAAATTATTATATACATAAAAATAAAAAATAAAATAATAAAGAAACGTCAGACCCACTGAAGTTTTAAAACGTAAGTGGGCCTGACGTTATTTCATTATTTTTCTTTTTATTTATATATAAATTATGCATATATATACATATATATTTATTTAAATTATTAAAATAATACGTATAATAAAATATATTATTATTAATAAATATTCATTAATTTTTGGAAATTTATTTTTAATATTATTTAATTAATTTAAACAAAATTATATAATTTTAAATGGTTTATAATTATATAACATAAATATTTATATAGGAAAAATATATATATATATATTTGTAGTTATATATTTTTATAAGAAATAATATAAATATATACGTAAATATATATTTTTTAAACTAGTTAAAATAAATAAAAAAGGTAAATGCATCTTAAAATTAACATATTACATATATTTATATATATATATATATGTAACTAAAGAATATATATATATATATATATATATAATAAAAAACAAAATAAAAACTAAACATTTAGAAACGTTAGTGGGCCTGCCGTTATTTCCATTTTGCTTTAATATAATTGATATATCTTTATATATATTTATTTAAATTATTTAAATAATACGTAATATAAAATATAATTATTAATAAATATTTATATAATTTAATTAGGTTGAATATAAATATTTATTTTTTATTGTTTTATAATTATATTATTAATTTATATATAAAGAAATAAATATATATTTATGTAAGAAAAACTATAGAAATATATTTTATATTATATTTTAATTAATTTAAATAAAAAATATTTGCGTTGATTTTTATAAATATAAATAAAATTTATTGAATAATAAAAATAACTAATCCGTAAAAACTTATATATATTATTAAAATAATTACATGTTATATAATAAACTATATTTCTTTTATATATACATAAATATATAATATTAAATGATATATATATATATACACGTGCATGCATGCATATACATATATATATATATATATATACACATGCATACCCAGACTTTAACATTACATGTAGCATATATATATACTAAAAATAAAAGCGTTAGTGGGCATGACGTTTTTAATTTTCAGATTAAAACGTCACGCCCGGTGATGTTTTTTCCAAACAACGTCAAGCCCGGTGACATTTTACCCTATTTTGGGAATCCTTTTCCAAATCACACCATTTTATAAAATTTTTATTTTTTTTAACATTATTTAGGTAATTAACCCAATTTTTGTTCTATTATTATATTCTGAGAAGTTGTGATTTGTGATTTTAATAGTTGTTGTGGATGATTGATATCTATATATATTCCTAATATATAAAAATATATAAAAATAACAGATAATTTATAAAAAAATATAAATAACATAAATATATTATTATATTAATATATTCTTAATATACAAAAAAATAAAAAATGATAGATAATGTATTAATAATAAAAAAAAAGTAATATATAAATATGGATATGTTGTACATAGTTCAGAAAGTATGCACCATCAATATTTAATATTGAATATTATATATATATATATATATATATATATATTAAATATCAATAAAATTTACATTTAATAAAGCCATTTTTATTGAAAATAATAATTTCTAGAAAGTACAAAAGCTAAAAAAGTCTTAAAAGTAGACATTCGAAAATGATAATAATTTAAAACTTGAAAAATAATAATAATTTCTGAAAACATTACAAAATAAAAAAAATTGAGAAATTGAAATTATATATTATAATATTTAAAAAATCTTATTATTTAAAAAAAATTATTTGTATAAAATAATACCATATTTTTCTTTCATATAAAACTATTTTAAGTAAAAAAATATATTACCATTAACTTAACAAAAATGTTTTATATTTAAAAAATAATATTTAATTTTTATGTATGATAAATGGATGTCAAAATAAAAATCTTGAAAGAGAGAATTAATAGGATATATTAATTATAATATTTAAACAATCTTATTTTTTCAAATATTATTTTTATCAAATAATCTCAAATTTTTATTTAATATAAAAATATTTAAAAAAGTATATATCACCATTAATTTTACAAAAAATATTTTATATATTTAAAAATAATATTTTATTTGTATACATCATATATGGATGTTAAAATAAATTTTTTAATAAAATGATTAATATAATTTATTTATTATAAAAATAAAGTTGAAATAAAAAGTTATGAGTAATTAAAATTTTGAGAGACTAGAAAAAAAAATTAGTGATTTTTTGGGATTGATTAAAGAGAGGTAAAAAAAAAAAGTATAGAATGAATAAGATTGTGGATGGAAAAATCCACAAATCCACAACCTATAAACAAATACGCATGAGATTATGGTCCAATTTGCGTCCAATTATATCTAACCCAATTCAAACACAAGAAAGCTCTGTACCCGCCACAACACAACACTGAAGAAACAGCTAATCATGAGGGCAATCCGCAAGAAGGAAAACATCTTCTGAATATTTGGATCTGAATAATAATAATAATAATAATAATAATAATAATAATAATAATAATAATAATAATAATAATAATAATAATAATCTACAGTGTATTCACCCTTTTCATATGAGTATTTTTTCAATTTTTTTTTTTTTTTGTCTTTCTTTCTTATTATTCACAGGTATAAAATAACTCATTTGTAAGTTGACATGACTCAATTAAATTATTTATTTTAAACCTTATGAATAATAATTTTGAGTCATATAATATGAAGAATATCATCAAATCATGCAGACATGACTAAAAATGAACATTATTATTTGAACCACCGTCAAATCTTACGAACAAACAATAGAAAGGGAAAGAAATTAGGAAGAAGCAAACAAACATAATGTTGTAATGAAAAAAGGGATAATTGTTGCAATATATTGTAATGATAATGATGAAATCAAGCAATAAAGACAAGAGTAGGAAAAAAGAGAAGATATCCCAAACCGCGCGCCATTAACAATTCCTCTATGCCCAGTAAGTATTCTTCAAAATGTCCTTTCAGATAGAGGCAGTTACACCAATAGTGCTTCCCCATTGGTGAGAAGGGCCACCGCCCAAGGCCTACCATTTTTTTGGGGCAAAATATATGTATTTATCTTACATATTATATATGTTTATATTTATCTAATATTTCATCCCTGCCTCAATGAACAGGGCTTACATGAAGGTTGTGGGTTCAACACTTAATCTCTAACTAACTTTCTATTTTTTTTTTCCAAAAAATATCAAAGTTTGAGGTTCAATATCTTCTTTATGTGTTTTTGTACTTTATTTCGAGTTTTGCTTGTTATGTTTGTATATATATATTTTTAGTTTATTAATATCTACAAATTAATATAATTTTTCAGTCTATTCTATAATTAAACTTATTATAGAAGATAATATATGTTTTTCTATTTTCTAGATAAGCATATATATTTTGCATTCTGTTTGTTATGTAACTAAAAATTATGTATAACATTTTTCAGTTATTATATCTGTATTTATTAAAATAATAATTTGGACCCAATCTATAGTTTGTCTATTTTAGAAGACACTATTTATAGCCTAATTAAAATACAAGAAGAATTTAATTGATGTTTTTTTCTAATTTTTTTAACTAATTAGTTTTTTGTAATTTTTTAGATTTATTTTGTATTTTTATTTAAACGAACGTATCAGTTGAATGAGAAAAAAAGTGAATATGATTTGACGAGAAACTTACATACAACAAATCAATATTCTAAATTTTGAAACATGAAAATTAGATAGAAGTAGTTTTGGTTCATTTAATTGTAGTTTTAGATTTTTTATATATTTTTGTGTGAATTTATTATATCATTTTAATTAAATAATCATATCATACTTTGTTATTTATCTTATATATGCAAAAAAGACTTTGTGCCATTTTTTATTTTTTTTTCTCAAGGGCCTCATTATTTTTATCCATCCGAGGCCGTCGAAAACTTAGGGCCGGCCTTGAGAGCGAGCATACGTGGTGTAGAGGAGTAGGGAGCTTATGAGCCATATCCCAGTTGGCGAGTGTGTGTATGTATTATGAATTGCACAAATCTAATTTTTGCGCAGAACAAGAATTAAAGAGAGTAATTTGTTCGTTTAAACTATGACAACCAAGTCTTTCAGCTGAACCCACCCAGAAGCACATCTATCCTGGATTTTCTGCACTGTTGATTCTGCAGCTTCAACCAGAGGCCTGATTTTCACAATTTCTTTCTCCAAGACTAATCTTCTATCGCCCTCAATCTACCTTTTCAATGCAGCGCACGGTATCTAAAGTGTAGTAGAAATACGACAGCTACCTGTACAGATGCGCTTCCGTGTACTAATGAAAGAAATTACACACCAAAATTTTGTTAATAGGCACAAACCTTTCTTACAAGATGTCCATTACAAACCTTTCCCCAATTGGACCGGCTAGTTCTCACTTTTGATTCCACTTTGAAACTAAAACCGGATCAATGATTAAATTGAAACGTTGACTGTCAATTTTTGTTTTGAATCGGAACCATGCCCACATCTACTCAGAAGGCACAAATCTTGTAATTTTTACTTTATCTATATATAGTTGATGAATTCCATTTCTCTAGCGAATCTTCAACGTGCTATCATTATCATAATCATCATTGGTGTAGTTGTAACTATAGCAGCAACAATAAACAACGTGGAGAGAACAAATGCTTCTTCAACGTGCCATAACCTTCTCCTCTTTGAAAAACATATTTCATATCCCACAATAATTACAAATTGTTTTAATATTTTCCAAACCCCTCTTGAAGAGAACAACACAAATGTCTGACCTAAGCGTTTCATTTTGTTCACTTTGAGTTTGAGTTTGAGTTTGAGTTTGTATTACTTTAACTCCAATACATCTTTCTTGAGTAGGAAGACATTCTTCATGGATTGATTCGGTTTGAATATAGTGGTGTGCAACATTTGCACTTATATTGATAGTGAGATTGAGAGACTAATATATATATATATATATATATATATATATATATAATAATATTAAGGAGAGGTATTAAATATATTTTAATAAAATAACAAACCTAGTTGAGTTCTTGCCACTTCATCAAAATTTCAATATCGTCATCATCAAAATGAAGATATCTTGAAGGCAAAAGGATGGTAGCTCAACACTCATATTTGTTGGCGTGAGTAATTTTTCTTTTCGAATACAAGATGAAAGAAGAAGATGATCCTCTATCTTCTCATTCTCTTTTTTTTTTTTTTTTTTTTATGCTCGAGCTCGACATTATCATTGAGGAATGAAAAATAATAAAATTGATAAATAATAATAAATAATGATAATTGAAATTGAGCGAGATTGAGAGAGATTACGAGGGATTGAAAGAGATTAAAAGAAATTATGAGAGATTAAGAGAGATCTAGAGACCAATCAGATTTTATTAAAAAAAAAAAAATTGAAGGAGGGATATATATAGGGAAAATTGAAAAAAAAATGGTTCTAGCTATTTGAACCCCTAGTGCTCGGTTTCGATTCAAACTGTCAGTTTTCAAGGATTATTTGATCTCGACCGTTCATCTTCAATGGCTAGGTGATCCAATGATCTGGAACCATGTCCACGTCTACTCATAAGGCATAAATCTTGTAATCTTTACACACACACACACACATATATATATATATATATATATTTATATATAGATATATGTCCTCGATGAATTTCATTTCTGTAGTGAATTCCTGGCGTGCTATCATTGTCATTATCATCATTAGTGTAGTTGAAACTATAGCAACAACAACAACAACAAGGACAGAGAATTTTTGAAATTCTTTATCAAGAATATGTAGAATATTAAATTTAATTATCTAGTTTATGTGACCTTACTTATCTTAACCTGTCAAGAAGAAATGCTGAAAAAAAATTCAAACGCAGCATAAAGTGATCAGTTATTTATAAATACCCAAAAAGAAAAAAAATAAATTCTACATAAGAAGACTATTATATCACATGGTGTGAACTAAAAATCATATCCTCATTATATTATCATAACATAATCTACTCTGTTTGGAATTGATGTTATTTATTTCATGAATTCTCTACGAAGGTCTATGTGCAGGACAGTGGCATCACTTGCAATGGTGCGGACCTGGTTGCGGAGATGATCATAAGCCCGCCAGAAGAAGAAGGTGGTGGTAGTAGTACTGATTCATGGCGGCTCCAACTTGATGAATTGGATGTGCTTGCGCTTCCCTACCTCAATAAGATTCATCTCACCAGCACACGTTCTAATATGCTCTATGGAGAAATCCCAACACAGATTGCCTTTTTCCCTGGCCAATCTCACCAAATTGAAGGTGCTTGACATCTCTTATAATTACCACATTTGGGGTGCGATTCCATCTCAAATAGGAAATCTTAACAGTCTGGTTGTTCTTGAATTGAGTTACAATTACATTAGTGGCTCTTTGCCTCCCATATTGGGCCAATTGACAACCTTGGCTACTCTTAATTTGAGCTACAACTCCATCAATGGCTCTTTGATTTCAAGCTTGCTTGGTTGGTCTTGATTTGAGCTACAATGGCATACATGGCTCTTTGCCTCCCATATTGGGCCAATTGAGAAGCTTGGTTGCTCTTGATTTGAGCTACAATTCCATCAGTGGCTCTCTGCCTCCCACAATGGGCCAATTGACTTTGGGAGTCCCTGAATCTCTTTCCTCTTTGCAGGACATTGATTTGTCATACAATCACTTAGAGGGTCCAATTCCACCTGCTGTCGGGATAAGTTTCCTTAACAGTTTTTTTGTTGGCAACCCCGGATTTTCTTACAATCAAGAATTCTTTCTTCTATTAAAAAAGAATCAACGCATCATAACAATATAAAGATTATTCTTCCTCTTGCATTGTTCTTTGCCTGTTCGATTTTCGGCAGATTCCCAGTTGTCTACTACAACAAAAGGAAGAGAACAAGCCGCCAAGTGACACCTGATTCTAGACATGGAGACATATTCAACACACTTCTGAATTCAATGCTCGAAGCTTGCGTATCAGATTTCAGCACGGCTAGATTGTTGAATCCCGATTCATCCAATCAGACTCTACTTGTGGGAACTCATGGTTACACTGCACCACCTATGTATACATATAATTTCTACATTCTTTTTCCATTTCCTCAATGGAAAACGAGAGATCAACAAGAGTGAGTTTCCACTGTGTTGATTGTATGTATTTTTACTGCACATATCATGAATTTGCAGAACTGGCCTACACCATGACTATGACAGAAAAATGTGATTTTTACAGCTTCGGAGTGGTAGGCCTGGAGATCATCCGGCGGATTTGCTGTCCTCCATATTTTCCACAAAATTGCTTCAAAACTTGATGCTCCAAGACCTCTTATATAAGAGGCCGTCATCTCCAGATGAATCTGAGCTGCTCCCGTGCCGCCACTGCCAATGCCCTTACGTTCCATATCAATGCTGCATTTCATGCAGTCAGATTGAGCTTGATCATCTGATATGATTTAAGTCATTTCAGAAGCTCCATATCTGACGGAGTTCTAAGTAACCTCTTTTTTTTATTTTTTTTAATTCAAATTTTTAAATTTAAATAATTTTTTCATTTCAAATCCTTTTTTACGTGTGCAAAATTATTGCTGGTAGAGACGTATGAATTGTTTAAGCCTTACATCATCATACTTATTTCTTGACAACTTCAAGTTGAATTGGATCTTCTTTTCAAAAGAATAAAAACCAAATTCAATTGTTCAGATATGCCATATTGACAATTCATGAGAACTTCTCTAAATTTGAATTGTTTATGATTCTATTTCCTTCTAAATTTATAATACACTATGTAGGGGTTATTTTTTTAATATAATTTTAAACCGAATTATCAAGTGCAATTTGATTAATAAATAAATTTAAAATTATGATTTTTAAATTTAAATTGTTTCTAATTTCTAACCAATACCTTTTTCAGTTAAAGTTTGAGATTCAAGATTAGAAATGGAACTCATGGTCGTATAGCACCACACTTTAACATTCAAGATTCGAAATGGAACTCAGGGTTATATAGCACCAGATGGATATATATGTATATATATATATGTGTGTGTGTGTGTGTGTGTTTTTATACATGTACATATACATATAATGAAAAGTGAGATGAGAGACTCTAAAATAATATTATTTTATTTATAATATGATGAAATTAATTTTATCCTCATTATATTTATAAAGATTTCTTTTACATCAAAATATTCAAAATATGATCAACAAACAACAAATTTACCTGTGATTTATTTCAAAATCAAGATAAAATCTTAGAATCTTGCCAAATTATTAGATGTATTTTGTGAATGTCAACATTGCTAAGATATCTTTAAAGAAGACCCATGTTAGATAAATGGAAAATGCCATTTTTTAATTATTAGGATAATCAATCACTAGTAATGTTTTTCAAATAAATGTATTACTTTGTATCACTTTTGAACCCAAGACCTTCCAATATTGAGATTACCCAAATTCACAATCACACCATCTCATCCAACCCACTTCTTAGATAATTCTTAAAATATATATGTGGGTGTGTGTACTCATTATAAATTGTTTGTACATGAATATAATCTTTCACATATGTTAAAATATATAATTAAATAATTTCTTTAGGTTTCATAATGTATATGATCTTTAATAAATAATCTTTAATATAACATACTCTTAATCTAGATTATATGTAATATTTAATAATTATTTTAATAATATTAAATATAAATTATTTATGATATTTAACAATCTTTTTATCGTACATTCTTCAATAGATATGAGTAAAAATTATATATAAGTAAACATATATATAATATTTAACATTCAATTTTTCAAATATTGCATACCAAATAAATTTTAGTTTTACTTTAAGAAATATTCTCATAACTTTCTGATACAATAGAACTATGAATAATCATAAAATGTGTTGTCTAAAAAAAATTATTAATTCAATTGTTACATGTAAAGTGCTATATATTTAAAATTGTTACATATTTGAAAGTGTTGCATAAAATTGTTCCACATATAAATGTGTTACATGTAAGTGTTACATGTTCATAAAGTGTTACAAAGATGCTACTTAAAATTAGTCGATGATTAAAAAGTGTTACATATGATAAAATGTTACATAAAATTATAAATGTGTTAACATGATATTGTTAAGGAATCTATGTAAAAGTAATAATTTCGTGTTATGTAAGATCAAATATATTATTGTGAAACAAATACTTCTGAATTAAACAAACAATACTATACATCAGGTTGCACAGTACACCTGATGCACATAAATAATAAAACATTTATCTATTTTAAAATGTGTTGCCACTTAAGCAAATCAAACTTGTTCAAAGTTCAACTTCAAAATTTTTGCATATACTTTTGACTTTTTAACTAACCATATCATGATTATAAAATCACTTTGGACATTGAAGTACATGCTAAAATAACTACGCCCTTGGCTTCTTTAGAACCTAAAGAACAAAAACACACCCGAATTTCTCTCAATCTAAACAAACATCAAGCCCGCGTGAACAAATTTTTACTCCTTAATTTGAAGGTTCTATTTGTCGCCTACGTCCATAAAATGATACAAAAAAATCGGGAATATATATTTATTAAAATTTTTATTTTAACTAACCATATCATGATTATACAATCACTTTGGACATTGAAGTGCGTGCTAGAATAACTACGCCCTCGGCTTCTTTAGAATCTAAAGAACAAAAACAAGCCCGAGTTTCTCTCAATCTAAACAAACATTTAGCCCACGTAAACAAATTTACTCTCCTTAATTTGAAGGCTCTATTTGTCGCCCACGTCTATAAAATGATAGAAAAAAATTGGGAATATATATTTATTTAAAAAAAAAAATTTAACTAACCATATCATGATTATAGAATCACTTTGAACATTGAAGTACATGGTAGAATAACTACGCCCTTGGCTTCTTTAGAACTATGAACAAAAACACGCCCGAGTTTCTCTCAATCTAAACAAACATCAAGCGCACGTGAAAATTTTTTAACTCCTTAATTTGATGGCTCTATTTGTCGCCCATGTCCATAAAATGATAGAAAAAAATGGGGAATATATTAGAAAACAATGGGGAATATATATTTATTTAATTTTTTTCAACTAACCATATCATGATTATAGAATCACTTTGGACATTGAAGTGCGTGCTAGAATAACTATGCCCTTGGCTTCTTTAGAATCTAAAGAACAAAAACAAGCCCGAGTTTCTCTCAATCTAAACAAACATTTAGCCCACATAAACAATTTTTTACTCCTTAATTTGAAGGCTCTATTTGTCGCCCACGTCTATAAAATGATAGAAAAAAATTGGGAATATATATTTAGTTAAAAAAATAAATTAAATAACCATATCATGATTATAGAATCACTTTGGACATTGAAGTAAATGCTGGGATAACTATGCCCTTGGCTTCTTTAGAATCTAAAGAACAAAAACACGCCCAAGTTTCTCTCAATCTAAACAAACATCAAGCTCACATGAACAAAATTTTACTCCTTAATTTGAAGGCTCTATCGCCCACGTCTATAAAATGATAGAAAAAAGTCGGGAATATATATTTATTTAATTTTTTTTTTAACTAACCATATCATGATTATAGAATCACTTTGGACATTGAAATACATGCTAGAATAACTACACCCTTGGCTTCTTTAGAATCTAAATAACAAAAACACGCCCGAGTTTCTCTCAATCTAAACAAACATCAAATCCACGTGAACGAATTTTTACTCCTTAATTTGAATTTTTAAAATTTCATGAATTTTGAAGCACTTCTTTTACGTTTGCTGCTTTAGTCTGTTTGTTGCTGCTGCTAAGTGTCACAAATTTTCAAAGGTAACAAGTGCTTGTTGAAAATCCTGAGAGAAAATTGGTTGATTCCTCTACTACATTCATTCCTCTATGTAAACACACTGACAGAATATGTGATATCTGATAAATTCAATATAAATACATGAGCTGCATCATTGACATGGCGCGAAATGACCTCGAAAATGGCGTTGTGGGAGCAGCAAGCTGCTGAGACACCTGATTCATTGTTGGCCGAGACTTTGGGTCAGGAGTTATGCATTTTTAAGATATCATCTACATATACCAGTAAATCAAGAAACCTTATACTATTTTGAAGAAAAGACCAAGCAGGTGCAGCTAGTGACAGAATTCTTCATTCCATTGTCTGGATGCTTGCTTTAAGTCATACAGGCTTTTCCTCAAGTGACACACCTCACATTTCTTCACCTTATCATAACCCTATGGAGGTTGTATATAAACTTCCTCATGGAGGAAGCCATGCAAGAAAGCGTTATTTACATCCACATGATGTAAGGACCAATTTCTGGGAGTGGCTAAAGCAATGAAAATTCGTCTGAAGTCATCTTAGCCACAAGGGAGAAAATGTCCTTGTAATCAATGTCAGATAGCCTTTTGCTAGGAGCCTTGCCTTATATCTTTCAACAGTGTTCTCGTTTCCTTTTGATCTTATGTACCCATTTACACCCAATTAGCCTTTTTTCCATGTGATAAAGGCACAACCTCCAAACTATTATTCTCCTCAAGAGACTGAGTCTCTTTATTCATTGCCTCAACCCGCTCATTTGAATGACATGCTTGCAAATAGGCGTAAGGGCACGGACAATTGATACATTGGCCATAAAAAACATATATGAATAAGAAAAAGAAAATTAGAAGAAATTGGAGGGGTGCAATTAGAAGTACGTGTTACTGAAGGAAGAATATGCCTATTCTGTGCTGCTGGTTGAATTATAAATGAATTTGGTACATAATCTGCAAGCCAAGCAGGTTTGAATGTGGCTCTTTTTTGCCTAGATAATGTGTTTGGTGGGTAAGATAATTTGTGTCTGGATAGCGTATGGATTATTTAGGTAGCGTATCCACCTTTGGTGTGGGAGAAGAGGGTGGATGTTCTAAATTTGGTAAAGGGTATGGTAATGGAACCGAACACTCTAGAAAAGGAAATTTTGACTCATGGAAGATATCTAGAACAATTTCTATTTCTAGTACAGGAAGTTTATATCCCTTGACCCCCGTGACATATCCCAGTAATATGCATTTGTACGATTTGGAACTGAATTTGTTTCTCAAAGATAAGGGAGTTGTTGTAAAGCATAAGACAACCAAGAACTTTAAATTAGGAATAATCCAGTGTGTGTCCTTTAAGATCTCAAAAGAAGTTTTCTAGTTGAGTAATGAGATAGGAAGAACAATTATGATTCGAATTGTTGTCAACAATGAATACAGGCATAACAGTGTTATTGTTTTCTTTCCAGTGCACCGTTTTGTTGTGGTGTATAAGCACGTGTTGTTTAGTGTTGGATGCCAAATTGGGTTTGTTGGCTAAGGAATTTAGTACGATTATCTGATCTCAAAGTTTTAACAGTTGGATTGTGTTGAGGTTTTAGTCGAGTCAGTGCCTCCAGGGCACATTGGCGCAATCAAATCATCGCAGACTTTTCTTTGTAACACGTCTAGCTTCCTTGTAGGGCCATCCCATACAATGATCAGTGAGTGATGATTTGTTATAAGGCCACCAAGAAGAGGAGGATTGCAAAAATAGTACATTAATTTTAAGGGTTTATTAAAAATAGAATATTATATTTTTGGGCTTGCAAATTAGGATATTAACTATTTAATTTTTACAATTTTAGGATAAATTGACCCGAACCAATCAAATTTGAGCTTTATTGCTAATTTAGATCTTAAATTCAAAATTGAAAAATTGCAAAATTGAAAAATTGCAAAATTAGGACAACAATTTTAGAGGTCTGGCAAAAATAGAACACTATGTTTTTAAACTTGCGAATAGGACAATAACTTTTTAATTTTTGTGACTTTAGGACCAAATAGTCTAAATTCATGCTTTTTATTGATTTTGAAGAACCATCTTCGCCTATCTTGAGTGCAACCATGAAAAGTGTTAGATCAGAATTCGTGCGTGTGTGTTGTATTCAATGTGAATTCAACCTATAATTGAAATATGCGAAAGCTAAACAAGAATTATAACATTAATGAGGAAGAATTTCTTCCTCCTCTCAAGTCTCTTTATTAAAAAGAATTTTGTTCCCACAATGTATAGCTGAGATTTATACGTCAGTAGACTCCTTCTAATACTAGCCAACCTATACCACTTGGCTGCTGACTCCCGTACGGCAGTAATCTGAACTCTTCCGAGGCCAGTAGGCTGTAGTCTCTCGAGCACAGTGGAAACAAATAAGTGGTTTTAGAACTGTACTACGAATAAAAATGTCTCTCTCTCTCTCTCTCTCTCTCTCTCTCTCTCTCTCTCTCTCCATATACTACTGAATATAATTAAATAGAGATGATCTTCAGTCTTTACAAAATATTCGTATTTATAGATCCAAACATCAGTCGAGCCTCTAAATCTTCATGATCTTTATTCCATATAAATTCTGATTGTATCTTCGGTTGTTGATCTATTTTTCTTCAAGGATTGAATTGTGTAAATCCTTTCCTGCATAGATACTTCCTTCCCTTTGTGAATCTTTTCCTTCTTTGATTTGATCTCCTCATGCATATCTCTCTCTTGATTTTGTTTGATCTTGCAAATCGCTCTCTTGATTATGTTGTTAATCATTCGAAGATCTCTCGTAATCTTTCCCTTTGCTGCTAATCATTCGAAGATCTCTCGTAATCTTTCCATTGTATCTTGCATAGATTAGCATATTTAAATAGGATTTTTTTATATATGCCAACACACTTACCTTATCAAAAACGACTTCAACGAGCAAAAGGACATATGAGATATAGCCCATGCCAAGATATTTTTTTAGCTTTATTATGAAATGCATCAAAAGTTATCTTCAATTCAAATAGAAAATATAATATTTTCTCCACATATGCATATTTACCTTAAATCAATATGTAAACTTACTTGTAAGAATTCAAGATTGAATTTGATTACTACAAATTTTTCATGATCCTATTAGTAGTTCATATTGGAAAACATAATAGTTTATTTGCTAAATAATTCTTATTAAATTTTAAAGTAAACTAGAATTAATTGATATTGATTAATATAAAATTAGTTTATTTCTTGGTGTTTCAAATTAATTGTATCTTTTTGAAAGTAATTTTTTTTTTGCGTATTTTTTAGGGACTATTCTATTATAACTTCTTAAATAAAATTTATTATGACGTAAATAAATGTTGGTAAAAAACATTATAAATTGACAACTAGCTGAAAGTGTTTTAAGAAAATGACGTGTCAATTTTTTTCTTAAAAATATCATTTATATATTAAAAATAATTGGGCTATTTTATCTGAAAATCATAGTCATATTGTATGAAAATGTCATGTCGGAAGTAAATATGAAAAAAATTATCACTTAACAATCAAAATCAACAGAAAGTACAAATTTGGTAGGTTTCGGTTATTTTGTCCTATAATTGCAAAACTTAATTAAAGACTTGTTATCCTAATTCGTAACTCTGAAAACATAGTATTTTATTTTTGCAAGACCTCTAAAGTTGTTTTCCTAATTCTGCGAATTTTCAACAAAAAAAAAAAAAAAAATCAAATTTATTAAGTTTCAGTTATTTTATCCTAAAATCATAAAAATTAAAGACTTATTGTCCTAATTTGTAAGCCCCAAAATATAACACCCTATATTTGTCAACTCCTAAAATTGTTGTCCCAATTTTGCAATATTTCTCAACAAAAAGCCATAACCGTTCTTTCAATTTCTCCATTAGAAGTAGTTGTTGTTGCAGCCGTATTCATGAGCATGTTGAGGATGATGATGATGATAGTAGCAAAATGAAGGGTCACCACAGGGAAGAATCCATCAATTATAAGACAAATCCAGGATTATGTGTGTGGTATGAATTAATAAAATTTTGAAACATGATTAAATACTCATTTATAAAAGTGGATTTTGGGTTCCATTTTTTACCTTTCCTATTTGTCCCCAATAAGGATTTTGATATTAATTTATTACGTTACTTGTCCAGGATTCAACTAGGCTGGTGAAAATCTTCCAAATTAAAAGTCACTCTAACAAAAAGTCCACATTTTTCAATTATGTGCAAGTCGTTTATTCTTTTTCTTTAATGTCAGTCATGCTTTCTAGCTCAGAAAGTATTTAGTGAGAATTATACTTCTCTATAAATACATGTGCTTGGTTTAAAGTAATTCTTTATATTTATATAGTTTGTCTTCAACTATACAATTTTTTGCCACATGAAGATCTCTTCCATGCACAGGAAAAGTGAATCCAGAAATGACAGGGAGAACAGTGGAAAGCCATTTCATCTACAAAGCCTTTAATGATTTGATTGCAAGCTCCACACCGCTCATTTCTTGAAACGGTAAGCATCCGAGTAAGAGTGAGAGGATGATCGAGACGATGAACCTTGTTATCAGCAATAGTTTTTCCAAACTTGACTTTGGACAAATGCCTGACTGAGGGAATGCAGTTGATATGAAAGTATTGTTCACACTTCCCACAACCATAGTACCAATACTGCCGGTCGATGTCTTCTTCGCAGACTTCGCAAAAATACACTTGCCCAACTTCATTATCATGAGCGGTCATTATCAACTCTAGAGGATGCTCGTCGAATTTATGGCGACTCCTTTTCGGCAGCAACGCACACCTAATATGTATATAATATTCACACATAGTACATCTATAAACGTTGGAGCAATCAGAGTAGTATGCACTGGAGCAACAACTGATTTGTCTGACAAAAAATTCAGTTTGGTACAAAATGTGTTGCTTGTGTGACGCATGCTTCATAGTTTTTGGTGCAACCGCCCACTCTACATCGACAGTCATCCGCTTCTTTTCATTGTAGTAGAATAAACCATTGGAAGGACAACGGCAACGATAACAGGTAAATACTGAACTAAAGTACTCTTGGCAATGGCTGTAATTACCAAGGCCAAAACTCACAGTAAACTGTCTGAAGTGAAATCCCATTTGTAACTTGACAGTAGCGGGAAGATTGTGACATATTTGATGGGCAAGGAAATGGCAGGATGGAGAAAGTTGGCATCTGTAAAATGAAGATGAGATATGGATGGGTTGTACGCATACATCGCACACCAAATTATAACAACATTTTCGTGACATTTCATCTTCGTCAAGGATCAAAGGATGTTCGTGACATTTTTTGTCCTCATTTTGGCTTGGAAATGGGTTTCTCTCCACAGATTTACGAATCACCAAACTTGGAAATGTTGTCTCCTTCTCATCATCTGGAAGTTTGATGAATTCTAATTTGGTTTCTGTACACCAATAAAAATAAAATAATAATAATAAAAATAATAAGAAAAAAAGATAAAACTAATTATTGCATTAGTTGAAAAAAGAAAAGAAAAAAATGCTAATTTTGAAACCAATATGACATTAATTAATTATAACTAATATTATATATTAATTAGTATATGAATATTTATAGTACTTGCAAATAAAAAAGAATTAATTCAATGATAAGAATTTAGTTACTAGTAAGAAACTCCCTGAGTGACTTTGCACAATTGAGATGAGCAAAAGATCTGTAATTGACACAAAAATAAATTCAACTATATTTAAAACTCCATAACCGGTGGCAAAAGGAGCAACTATTGTCCTTATAATGTATTAAAGCATAAGGTTGATCATATGTGAGAAAAAAAGGGTGAGGATGAGAGGGTAGTTTCAAAATGCTCGGCAGCACAGTGCAATCATTATGGATCCAGAAATTGCACTCTCCACAGTGGAAGAAGAAACCCTTTTGTTCTTCTTCACACCCATCACACACACATGAAATTTCCTTACAAATGGCAACCAGCGGGTGTTTGTGGCTTCTGTGCTTGGTCTTGATCTCCACTGGTTTAGCAACCAAAGCATGGACCTCAAACTGGCAGGTGTCATAATCCTTACATTTGTAGGTGAAATTCTGGCACGATTCACCGACAGGGGCCGACTTTGGCTGTTCGAGCGTAAGTCTTTCGCCATGAAATTCATGGTAAAACTGTGTAGGCAACTGCATGCATGGTTTGTGCACGAAAAAGTTGCAGTTAGCAGCATCATTGCTGCAAGTGTAAGAGGGGCTGGATAGAATTGGCAGCCCACAGATATTGCACCGGTAAGGCTTTGGATCCTCATCTTCATCCACTTGAAAGAATCTCAATCTGTGCTCGTGACTAAAATGATCAATATACTCATTCATGTCTCAGTGAGCAAAATTTGATGTTTGAAATATGGATACGTGTGAGCAAATTTTGATATTTGAAATATGGGTACGTGTTTGTGTGTGTATATGAGAGAAAGAAGATAATATTGATATGGGCATATATATTGGGATGAATTAACAATCCATATATATAGAGATGAAAAGCTATGGAATCTCACGGTTCCTATCACATGCAATCTATCCTTATATAAAACACTCAAAAAAGAATAATTGATAACTTGTTGTCTAAGTGAAGAATATTTAAAAGTAAAAGTTAATGTAATAAATTTAAATATTCTTCAAGTGTGGAACATATATACCACATACAGTTCTTCTATTTATTTTGAGTCCTAAAACTTAGGTGCAGCTTTGTATCTCTTTAATTACTTCTATGTTGATTAAATATCAAAAGGGTGGAAATGAAACATGAACTCTCCAATGATAAATTCAGTTGATGAGCGAAATATGATAAAATTCACACGATTAAAAAGATAAATAATAAAATAGTAAAACGACGCATAACATGTTTTTTGAGCCGTGGAAAGAAGATTTTTTTTTTGTTTTTTTATCTTTAAGTAAAGTTTTATACTTTTTCTTAGATAGTTTTAAAATTGTTTTCATTTAACTCATATAACCTACATAAATTTGTACCAACTAAAGTTGTATATAAAACTTAAGTCATAGGTATATATACATATATTTTCTACTAATGGCTAAAAATAGGGGATTAATCCCCAAATGTTTATTGTCTTATCTAACATAAAATTCCAATGGATCCAATTTCCAATATTTAAATCTCAAAATCAAAACAAGATTACACCAAAACAAATTTTGTACGATCTCACATAATATATTTGTATGAGGTCGAGCCTTTTTTTTTTTAATGAGATGATCACATATAAGTGCTGCTATTACTGTAATTGGCAATGATGGTAATGACTCTATACATTATTTCTTTCTCATATAAATTAATTTTGATGTCATTATCTATTTTGTTTTTTCATAAAAATGATTGAGATTAGTGTTTTTGATAGTATATGCTGATGATGTTTTGATTATTGGACCTAATACAAAAGAAATACGACTAAAAAGGGTATTTGGATGATCTGCTGAGGTTAGCCATGTTCTTCCTTAGACTCGAAATTGCAAGAGGCATAATCAAATGAAGAAATTAAATACTGGATTAGCTACATCAGATAGGTATCACAGTCTCCAAATCTACATCTCTTCACTTCCACAGTGTATTAAACTAATAAAAGGTTTAAATTCTTTGGGGGGGGGGGGGGGGGATGCACTTTTAATTCCAAAACTTTAGATGTCTTGCATTTTTAGTCCCAGCTGATTACGATTTTGTAAATTTAATTGCATAATTTTAAAATTATGCATTTGAAGTCCCAATTTGATGGATATTAATTATGCTGCCGGTAAATTGAGATCTAAATTACATAATTTTTTAAATTATGAGACTAAATTTGCAAAATTGTAATCGATTGGGACTAAAAATGCTGGCATTTAAAGTTAGGGGACTATAAATACATTTTTATCTATGTAAATGTTTTAATTCTAGTCAAATTTTTGTTCTTTGAGATCACACCACATATAATGAACGAGCAATTATTTTCAAATTAAAAACTCGTGCACTTTTCCGTCGAGGTCATGAATATTCGATCAAATTGAGATTTAAATTGCATAATTTTTAAAATCATGTTGTAAAATCTTAAATGTTTGAGACTAATAATGCAAGGTACCTAAAGTTGTGGGACTAAAGATACATCTATCCCGAATTCTTTGTTGGTTGATGTTAGCAAACACAAAGGCTTATTTGTAAGCTTATTGTTATCTGACTACTCACTGTGAAGTTGCCCTACATTTACTCAAATATCTTAAGGGGTGCCCTTCATAAGGATTGTTTTTCTTTGTTATTGTGTAGTTTATCTAGATACACATATATTAATTATATTGATATTGTGTTTTCTTAGGATGTCTGGTTCCTCCAAAAAAGAAGAAAATAGACCATAATATCACATGACAGCATTGAGGCTACATATAGGATAATGACTTCTACAGTTTGTGAATTCCAACGACTCTATTCTTTTTGTTTTAATAATAAAGTTTTGTTTTAAAAATTAATATTTTGTTTTATTAGCCATAAAAAATTTAAATAAAATCTAATTTTACGAGTAAGTCATATGAGATGATTTCTTACAGGAAAATAATTAGTGGATCAATCTTTATATTTGAAATTACATTATTAAATGAATAATTCATCAACAAATGGCATATGCAAATAATTTATTTCTCTTACATGCTCATTATAAATAAGATATGATCACACCCCCAAATAATTTGAAAAAAGAAAAAAAAATCACTATAACTGCCAAAAGGTTTTATGAGAATAAAACTATTAATAGAAATTTTGTAAATAAGACTTTATAGCCAATTTGTTTTGAATAAAGCCCAGTTTCTTCTATTATATAAAGTCCAGAAATAAAATCCAGTAAGAAGCCCATATAATAACTAGGCCCACATCCATCCATCTATCAACATAATTCAATCATTAACCGAACCGAAGGACGATAAGGGACCCACCAATCACTAAATTAAAATTTTATTGTATAAAGTTGTACACTTAAAAAATACTAAATTGGAAGTGCAATGCATACTGCGTAATTTATAACGAAATTTGACTCTGTTCAATATTAATCACTAATTTTATGAATTATTGAGAATATTTTATATTTTTTTATTGTATTCAATTTATGTTTAGTTTTATTAAAATTTCAAAAATTTTATTGTTTTCTAATTTTTTTTTTGTTTGAAAATTTAATTAATCTCATATGAGAAGTAGGGATGTTAAAAGGGCCATGGCCTGATCGGCCGGCCCGTTTAGCCCGAAAAATTTTAGAGTTAGGGCTTGATTTTATTAGCCCGTTTAAAAGTCAACCCGTTTAACCCGAGCCCGATTAGCCCGAAGCCCTATAGAGCTAGCCCGCTTAGGGTTAGGGCTAACCCGATAGCCCGAACTTTTCTTCTTATTTGTCTATTTTTTAATATCGAATTAATAATATACACTATTTTTAATTATTTTTTATATACCATATTTGGTTTTTTGTAGAATATATTAAAATTTATATTTAATTACTAGAAGATTCTAAATAATGTCATTTAAATTTAGAATTTAAATGTAACATGATTTCAAATTTTATGACAGTGAATGCTCTTAAAGCTAAAATTGAGAGCATGAAATAGTGTATATGACTTAAATGTTTGAATCTTTAAATTTTGTATAGTGATATAAAAGTTCTAAAATATATAATCTTTTAATGTTATCTAAAATTGTATTTTAAATAGAGCATAATATGCATTTAATTAAAATTTTAAATTTAAATATATAATTTGACTATTTTGACTCATAACCCGATAGTGGCCCGATTAGCCCGAAAATCGCTAGGGTTAGGGTTAGGTTCACCATAATCAAGCTCGTTTAAATTGACCCGATTAAATCAAGACCCAATTAACCCGAAACCCACTAGAGCTAGCCCGAAACCGACAGGGCTAGCCTGTTTAACATCTCATTGAGAAGCTTATAAAATGATCTTACAAAATACTTGTAAAATTATTGTGACCGCCAATAAATTTTGATACTAAGAAATTTTTTATATTAATTTATGGTTAAATAAAATATATTTAATATATAAATTTTGGTTAGTTGTAATTTGATAAAATTGTTATCATTTTGATAAAATCAATGACTAGAAAAGAATTCTACATTAGAATTGATCTCTCTCCGCCTATAAAAGGAAAATAGGGTTACATTATTTTTTATCAATTAAAATCATTACGTTGTGATTAAAAGTAAGGTTAGGAGAAATAAATCAATTTGTTTCAAAATAAAGAGGAGGGATAAATCAATTGTTTTCATTATTAAAAAAAAAATTTATCAAGGTCAGTATCTTACTTATTATTTTGTATAGAAAATATATAAATTATAAAATTTTAGTTATATTATATTATCATCTCAATTATGTTTACGTAATTTACAACGATTGTGCTTTGCAATTAAAAAATAATGAGTATTGGCACTGTTGAGATAGAGAACTAGAAATATGAGTGGGAAGAAAAAACACTAAGATTGAAAAAATCAAGAATGGCAACTGTGATTGTGAAAGAAAGCATATTGTTACAAGACTTAACATGATTTCTGAATCAAGTGGGGTCAAAGTGTGAACAAAAGAGTCAGCGGAAGAGCTAAGAAGGCGGCTCCAGGCTCCAGCCATATGATCTTTTTTTATATGAGAAAAGTATAATGTTATTTAAAATAAATAAATAAATAAAACTTGTTTGGCAAATTAGAATAGTCGGATAAGTTATATATAAGGTCTTCTCTATTTTATACCAAATGTTTTTCACATCTCACATTTATACACAATTATGCATACTATTATAAATTTACATAAAATTTATAATAAAATTATATTAGATACAATAGATACGGGCATGGTTCCGTTGGTTCTAGAATTATTGGTTCCACAATTTTAATTTTGGTTCCCGGTTCCTTCTTTTTTCTTTTACAAATTCATACTTGAAGTCAAAACCGATGATTTTGGAACCGAAATCGTCAGTTTCAAAAACTGTGTATCTTGAAACCGAAACGAAACCAACTAAATTCCAATTTTAAACTAAAATTAAAAACCAATCTGTTGACTACCGACTTCAATTCATATTGGGTATCTAGTTTCTAATAATTAATTAATTAAATATGCTTATTTGCTAACAAATTTAAACAATTACTTTCACGAGATATATAGTATTCACGATCAGTTCGTTTCTCAAATGAGCTCAGAAATGTGTTCAAATTATGTTCATTTATGTTACAATATGTGAGTATTTAATTGTTAAATTATTTTCCAACACTTGATTGAGTTAAAAAGAAAATATTTTATGAGATAGATGATATACTTGCTAAGCATTAACTTATAGTTATGTTACTTCATATTACATATAATAACATATGTTAAATGTGATGCTAGAAAGAGTAAGATTGATGTCCAAATGTTATTATAGATTGTGTATGAACTCGAACTTGATATATTTAACTTATCGTGTCAAGAATTGTAATTCGACCACGACCCATTTATTTTGCGGGTTGACCGGATCGGCACGATTGAACTCGAATAATGAAATTTATTGTAAAATTCTTTGAAAAAGAATAAAAATAAATGAATTGTGATAATTGTTAATATCCAACTCTATAAACTCACAAGTTAATAATTGAAATTAGCATTATATAATATGACATGATAGAGTTCTTCTTATACATACATGGTTTAGTTTATAAATATTATCTTTCTTACTCAATGAAATTACAACAAAATTAATTATTGTAAATAAAAATTCTATGGGTTATCGGGTTTATCCACCCGACCCATTTTCTATACGTGTCAATCGGGTCTGATTGATTTTCGACCTGAACCTAACCCTGAACCTGTTAAGGATCAATCATAACCTACTATTTTTGTGTTCGAATCATATTAAATTATCAGATCATATTGCTCACAAATTGCCATCCCTATATAAAACTCAACACTACTCCATTAATTTAGAATCCTATAAAAATGAAATAGCATTATTTATGGCTCAACTAAAATATTGATTTGCACATGATAATATTTACCTTAAATGTGCACTCAATTTTGCTATTATTTTTCTATATTAAATGCTTCGAAATATAGACAAAATGCGAAAGAGACATAAAATGTTGTCCACTTCTGTTCAAACTATTTCTACTCTCAGGAATTCAGACGCACACTCACATATGGAAATGGTGTCCAAAATAAATTGTTACAAGAGTGATAGACACCAACACGTATAATACGCATAATTCCAAAAACTTGAACATGTGACGTTGAAAATAAATGTGTGGTAGAATTCAGATAAATGATTTCCTCTTTCGTCCAAAATGCAATTGTGTAACAGTATAAAGGATGAAGAAATAGAACTCAAATATTATATGTTTTGAATGTATAAATAGATATTTAAACGAGTTCGTACCTTATCCATAAAAAAATATTAAACACGAGATGAAAAATAAAAATATCAAACATGAGATAAAAGTAAAAGGTTAAAAAAAATCAAACTCATTAAAATATACTCAAATTTTCTCTATTAAAAATTTTAAGACGGACATTTACTAGTGTGGTACGCCCGCTATGGCGACCAAGATGACACTAAACTCAACAATACCATCTTTGGTGCATATTTTGTGCCACGTACACTTTGAAGTCTGGTTCAACTCTTAAACCCATCATATTTATAGAAATTACATTCTTAACCTATTTTGATAAACTAAAATCATTGAGCTTTTCAAATACTAAATGATCTTGTCAAAATATAATTTTATTTCAGAAGATCTTAGGTATCTTTCTTATGTTTATTTTATCAAAATTATTTATAGTTAAACCTCTAGAATATTCTTGACATATTATAGTTTTTTTTTTTTTAATTTTTTTTTCTAGTATAAGAAAAAACATTAAAACACTTTAAAAAGATTGTAACTCTTCAATATTTGTATATGTCGTTTAAGCAACTTAGAAGTCAACCATCTAAATTTAAATCAATTTTCATCCTAAAAATTAGAAAATTCAAATCCTATAGCTGTATGCCCTGTGGAAGGTAAGCAGTGTATGAACGTCGTGCTTTTATATGTAAGCTCGACGTCAGTAGTTACTATCATTTATTTCTTTATAATAATATTTTTTAATTATTAATCATATATTATATAAAAAATATTTTTTTAAAAATATTATTTGTCATTTTATATAAGAGTTTGAATCCGACTAATCAAGATGAATATTTAATTTAAATGGAAGCTATTTCTGCTTCAACATGGTCTACCATCTTACAAATATTTTATATAAAAGAATTTATTAAGAAAAAATGGAGAAAAAAAATAAAGAAGAAGAAAAACATAAAACCTTAAAACCTGAAAAAAAAAAACAAAATTAAAAATTTTAAAAATTTGAACCCACTCTCATTAATGTAATTTTGATCTTGTACATGTTTTTGTCAATCCTTATAAACAAAATTAATCGATCCTTAAATTGTGTATGGTTGGATTATGTTCTATTACCATCTCGACAAGCAAATTTAATACTCTCTTCATTCAAAAATAAAAATAAAAACGAGTCATGATTCTCAAAGGTACAATTTTTTTTTTATCAATTTAATTTGACTTATTTAATTATATGTAAATTTTTTATAAAAAAAATTAATTTTTTATTTTAATTACTAAAATTAAGCTTTAATTTTTAAAACAAATTTTATTTGTGAGACATAATTTTTTTTTTTTGAAATGGAAAAAGAAATATTTATGTGGCACACATGATTCAATAAGGTGTCCCTATCCTTTTACTATTATTTTTTCTATATTAAATGAATATAAAATATTGTGTCATTATCCTTGCAAATAAATTCCCACATGCCTTTTGGGGTGTTATTTGATTTCTTTGTCTTAGCATTACGTCTTGGGGAAAAAAATAGACAGCTAACAAAAATAGCTATAATAAATTCCATTGTTTTTTTTTATTATATATATATTTATTGTAAATAAAAAAATTACTAAGTGTAACATCCCAAAATCACTTTCAAAATATTAAGACTACTTCACCTACCGCATACAACTACTTTACCTTTTAAAATCGCGATTTAAATTTTTTTCACAACCAATCACAAGAAAAATTTTGAATCGTTGTTAAATACCAAAACAAAAATATATGTGCTTGCTCATCAAATTGCTGGAAAATTAATAATAAAGAAATTCAAAAGTAAAACAAAGTTCTTTTAAATTTATGGAATAAACGAGAAACTTTAAACTTTTAAATGTGGCAACAGAATAGTCCACAGGCCGGCTTCACAGCTTAGCTCACTCCTCCTAGACTTCCTTACTTGAAAAGGTGAGGGGGTGAATGTTGGATAATACTCCGTCGGTTAACTCTTTTACCCATAAGAGTACATATACATGAAAGCATTACAATTTACGTCACGTAGAGGTACATTGTACACCGAAGCACTTGACATGTAACCATAAACCATGAATCCTGTAATATTATACTATTTACTTATTATAGTGCACATAAGAGCATATCAATCTTGCTTGAGACTGCTTTGTCCCGCTCGAGCATCATGAGTTTGGGAGCTACCCGAAGTGATCTTTCGATTAGAATCTTGTACGAGTTATACCCGCGAATCTTAGTTATATCTAAGTACGGTATTATCAATATATCTTACACATTGTGCGGCTTTACCGCGAATCTTGCAAATAAGACATCAAATATGTATGTCAAACATTCTCTTTGTATAATCATGTCATCAAACCATCTTCATGTCACATTTAACATTCACAATACCAATGCATATCATAAATCATTTCCATATAAACATGTATATTTCTCTATTTGGTAATTAAACAAACCACAATACACGATTAGTGTGAGAGTATCACTCATCTCTTACAGTAGTAGGAATGGTATCTGCAATTAAGCCTAGTCCTAAATCCTAGGTCTCCGGAGCTCCTACAATAGGGATGAATTATTCACTATCAACCCCTTAACTAAATAAAATCTTAATCTATAAAATCTAAGATGTTACTGACTGAAAACTGTACAAATTGACTTAAAACATGTTAGAAAGTGGAAGCCGGGACTAATATTTATAAAGGTTGTGAAAATGAGCTTCTTTTAAACTTAAACACATTCTGACCTCAAAGTACGTGTATAGTAAATAAATTTGAAACTTCAATTTTCTTAACACCAATTATAGATAATGAAATTTGTGACATTTTTCCACTGATTTGAGTCAAATCGAACTTAAAACGAAGATTTTATGACTATTCGATGTATATTCCTACGGTGCAGTAAGGAATGAATATTTTATAATTCACAAACTATATTGATGAACGAGCTGAATTTTTAACTGTAGAAACTAGAATCCTGTGAAAGTATCCCATAAATATTTTGTGCCTTTTTGAGAAGATTTACTATTTATTTTCTATTTTTGAATCCGAAATAACTAAAGTTGTAAATCCTTTCTAGCCGCAGGAAAAATATCGTAACTCCTAAAATATAAGTTAGATTGACTCGAAATGTTTTTTGAAAGATGAATAACACCTATAGGAACAACATATTAAAAACTAAAGATTCTTAGATAACTACAAGCCTGTATTTCGAATTTTCAAAATCAAAATCGTAACAGTTTATAAATTTGGATCTAAAGTAATAGAAAATTCATATAAAATAAAATAGATACCCAATTGAACCTAAAATTTTAAATGTGAATTAAAATTTTAGGAATGAATGACATATTAAAATTTCAAGGGATTTGGATATGTATAAGTATATATTTTGAATTTTACAATCATAAACGCTGAAATTTGTAAACCTGAATAGCAAGTGGTAGAAAATTCGTATAAAATAGAATACATGTCCAATATGCTTGAATTTTTAACCGTGACTCATACTCATAATAGGGAACAACATATTACAATTTCATTGAGTTTTGAAATATATAAATAAGGCTTTCGAATTTGTTTCCATAAGTTCGCGGCTCCCTGTAGAATACAAACCCTAATTTTTTTTTTATGATTGTTAATTTCTAATTAAACCATCTATTCTATATTTATATCCGGACTTACTCATTCTATTGGGCTCCTGGCCTCAGTTAATGAACTTCATAATTCATGAATATTTTTATTAAGCCCATTTAACTTAATAAAATGTGACCACAATAAATTCAGCTTAATTACCTTAAGCACGTAATAATTCAATTAATTCCATATACTTTGCATTCAAATCATAGAAACATAATTAATCATTCCTAAATAATTAAATCACATAGACTTGCACTGAAATAAAATAAATCATTCCAGATAACATGATTAGGCATATAGAAATATCCAGGTTACTACACTGACCTACCTTATCATTAATTTCTTTCAAATTGGTCAATAATCTCACCTATTTCTAATAAATTAAGTTAACAACACGGGTCAGTGGCATCGCCTCACCATACATCTCATTCCCCATCTCAAAATAAATAAATTACATCTATTTTCGAGCAACTAATACCGTGGCTCATCGACACAAAAATTTAACTTTGGGGGGTCTAATTAATAATAGTTGATGTAACATTTTTTAAAGAGATAATAATAAATATAATGTATACATTATTTGTAGAGAATGTAATTATAAATTAGAATCAATTATAGTAAAACAAATATACTATGTTAATTACATGTCAATAACCAAATTAAATATTATCATGTAATTACTATAATAAATCTACAATAAAAAATTTGCAAAAATTTTAGCTTATATCCAAGAGATTCACATAATAATAATAATAATCAAACAATTAATAGCATAATAGAAAAAATTAATATTTACATTTGTGAACTACAAAAACATACAAAATAGGTAAAAATGAATACTACATAGAGTTTACGATGAATAAAAAATAAAAAAACGTAAAAGTTTTTCAATACTTTAGTTAAAACTCGATAGTGACGAGTAAAAAAAAATCGTAGATTCTAAATGTAAATGGTGTATTTATGCATCTTAATAGAGTATTTATACAATTTTATTAATACATAATTTAATTTTTGTGTATATATTATTTAAATTTATATATATATATATATATATTCTTTTTATTTTTTTTTTAAATTTCAGGGGGGCCCAAAGAACCCTTGGCCCCATGCAGGTCCGTCATTGCTCATCAGCTTGCTTATTTTGTATTTTTCCCGACTCGATTCTATGAATTAAGAATAATTTCTTTTGAAGTTTCTTTGTTTTTTTAGAATAGTTAGAGAGAGTTGATGGGATACAACGGTTTGAATATATAATAAAATCTCTTCCCTTAAGAAGGGAACAAAAAACTATATAATATAAGCTTAGTAGCAATTATTCAAACAGATAAATGCAAGTAGAGAGAAATGACAAAACCTGGAGTTACAGTTGACAGTCAAACCTCATAATTGATAACAATTTTATGTTAATCTCTTTAACTTATTTTGTATATATCTATACATTATAATGGGTTCAATCGACCCTATCCTTACGATGTGCCTTTATTCACCAAAAATATAATATATGTGTATATTTTTATTTTTTCATTAAAATATTAAAATATTCACATATATAATATTTTTTATGGATGAAGACATTATTTATAAGCGTAGAATTGACTCAATCCATATATTATGTTGGATTATTAATGAAATTAAAAACAAAAAAACAAAAAAAAAAAGGAAAAAGTTGCATCACAGTTTCATAGAATTATATAAAAAGTGAATTTGAATTTAAAAGATTCGAAGACTTAAATATTATGTAAATAATAATAATATAAAATAAAGTTAAAAAAATCAACAGCAGAGTGTGCAGTGCAGAAGAACGAATATTTCATGCTTGAAAAATAATAATAAATCAAATTACAAGTTCTATAAACAAAAAATAATAATAAATTTGTTGTCATGAGTTTACATGTCAATAATATTCATCGCTCTCAATGTACTTTATATTTAATGTTTTTATGAAAAAAAAAAAAAAAAAGCTTTTAAAGTCTTCATAAACAAATCAGAAAATAATATTCGCATCGAGAAGAAAATAATATTCCCATCGAGAAAATTCTAATTTCAACTCGATAATTATTAGTGATGAAATATTAAAATTTCATATGTGAGTTGTCCCACATAAAAAAGTATAGTATATATATCTAGTGAGTTACTTTTCTTATTACCAATTGATTTTAAGATAGAACCTTGCTAGGGTAACATTCATTTCATTTGTAGGATCGTATCAAGTCCATATTAGTTTATGATTCGCTTTTAATAATGTAGAATTTTGTAAAAAGAAAAAATCTTATTTGGGTAATATAGAACCTTTTATTCTTAGTGAATCAAATAAAAATAAAACTTATTGTAACTTACAGGTCATCAATTTTGGAAGTGTTCATCCCTCTCATATACACTTACAATAGATAAATTAAAGAGGCGGCACTGACCGTGCTGTCGGGCACGTCAAAATTAATTATATTTATTTTACCTCACTTTCCTTTACTATTTTGTAGTAGTGGAAGCAAGGGTCGATCCCACAGAAAACGCTTGAATTATTTGTATATTTTTTTATGCTAATTTACGAATGCAAATAAAAAGTGGGGATGTTGATGAAATTTGTCTACTAAACTAATAAAATAAAATATACTCTAATAAATAAAAATCAAGCAAATAAACAGAAAGCAGACATAATAGGAATCAACTCCGGTTCATGGTTCAGTTTTCCTCCTATTCCAAATCATATGATTATGCGACACATTATTAATTTAATTGTGAAATTCCTACTCCTAAACCAACAACAAGCTCTGTTGATTCGCTTTTTCCCTTAAGTGTAATTAATTAGAATAAGCTTTCTAATTAATCTATTTAATTGAACAGTCCAAAATACGCTCTTTGGATTTAATTTGTTAAATGCATTATCAATTAGGATAATAGGGTAGGCAGGTTATTGAATTCACACGCTCGATTCAATTAATTTTGAATTATGTTGATTCTAATAATATAAATTATTAGTTGCTACAGATGGATTCAAGATCACAACAATTACGGATTGTAATTTAAACCCTAGCCCTAAATATATAAACTATCAATTGGGGTGATCAGTCACAATTAACAATATATATATTATAAATCAATTCAACCCATCAACATAATAAATTCGCACATATTAAATCAATATGGTGTCACGAAAATATAAATCACATAATATTAAAATATGGTTCAAACATTTCCTAAACCGGAATATAAAATTTAGTTACACATCACGTGTCTAAAAATTAAAAAGAATCCAAATGAAAGATATTAAAACAAAGATAAGAAGGGAGGAATAAACCCAAATCCACAAAAGATGAGTTCCTCCGTGAATTTGTCCCCTTGCTCTCTCTCCCTGTCTCCTGGCGTCTCTCCCTTTGTTTCTTTGTTCACACACTCAATCCTAGAATTAATCTGCTGCTTGCCTTCAATCTCCCTTTTATCATTGTCATTTTGCCCTAATTCCCTTTATGAGCTTTAATTAAGTTTTGGGCTTAATTAATTAATTAAGTCCAAAATTATCTCAGCGCATAAACTTCTTTGTAATCTTCATTCTTCTTTGTAATTTTCTTTCCTTGGATGGGCTAAAGATGGCCAAGTGCTTATGTGGCTTATTGTATAAAAAAAAATTATCCAAAAATGCTGCAAATATCCACAAAAATAAAAAAGAAGTAATTCTTGTTGAAACATTAAATAAGTATGAAATAGAGAGTGCACAAAAATTAATTGTATTAAAAATATAATTTTATCAATTAAAATTATGCACAATTTTCTACTTATCAGGCACAATAGAAATGAATTATTTTAATTACAATATTGAAAATAAAAGATTTAAAAACGTCCCTTTTGATAACAATAATTGTTATAGTATTTAAAAATTCGCACCCTCTGTGTGTAACCTTAATAATTTGTCCTCCCCAGAAACAACAAAAATAAGTCTAGTGTGAAAAAATTTGTGCCCATAAAATACAATCAATTTTGGTGCAACTTGTTGACATACAAAACAACATTTTGTGGCCAACTATTATCTTTAAAACATCACATCACCTCTCTAAGGATACTCATATAACACTTCCTCATCACAGAGCAAGTCAATAAATCTTGGAAGCCTCTAATGTGACACAAATCTTGTTTATTATTAATTTATTACCAACCTTGTCTATATATAGGTATACCAATTCATGCAAGATTACAGCTAAACACAAGTACCATTAGCCACCAATCACAATCATCCTTCTCTCTCTGCCAAAAAAAAAAAATGGAGAAGAAAGAGAATGTTGCAACAAAGAAGGAACCAAATTACAGAGGAGTGAGAGCCATGCCTTTTGTCATAGGTATGTTTTTTTGTTCTTTGAACTATGATCATCTTAAGTTTGATATCTTGAGATTCATATGTTTCTCTCTCTCTCTTAGGTAACGAGACATTTGAGAAGCTTGGAACAATTGGAACATCATCAAATCTCCTAGTGTACCTAACAACAGTGTTCAACATGAAGTCTATTACATCTACAAATGTGATTAACATCTTCAATGGAACTTGCAACTTCGGCACGTTGCTCGGTGCGTACCTCTCCGACACATATCTCGGTCGGTACAAGATTCTTGGGATCGCCTCCATCTCATCTTTCATGGTACAAAACATCTTATTCCGTAAATTATTTTTAATAAAGCGCGCTGCTTATTAATTTAGTTACTTATTCTTATAATTTCAGGGGATGCTTGTACTAACCCTAACTGCAGCATTTCCAAACTTACACCCTCCCAAGTGTGGATTGGAAGCGAACAGCACATGTGATGGACCTTCGCCGTGGCAGCTCACTTTCTTGTACGCTGGGTTCGTGTTTCTTGTAATCGGGGCCAGTGGGATTAGGCCATGTAATCTAGCCTTCGGGGCTGATCAGTTCAATCCCAATACAGAGTCAGGCAAAAGGGGTATCAATAGTTTCTTCAACTGGTACTACTTCACCTTCACCTTCGCTATGATGATATCATTGACAGTGATCGTCTACGTCCAATCAAGCGTGAATTGGGCCATCGGATTAGGCATACCGGCGTTCTTGATGTTCCTGTCTTGCGCATTTTTCTTCGTTGGGACGCGGATTTATGTCAAGGTTTTACCTCAAGGTAGTCCCTTAACAAGTGTGATCCAAACATTAGTTGTTGCATACAAGAAAAGAAAGCTTGAGTTGCCTGAGGAACCTTGGATCACTTTGTTTAATCACTTGCCAGCTGACTCCATTAACTCAAAGCTTGCTTACACGGATCAACTCAGGTTAGTCAACTTGGTTTCCTTATTCATCAGCACTTGTAATCATCGAAAGAATATGTTATTCTTCATCCACAAATTATTTTTTGGTTTGGCCGACAGAATTTTTATGGTATATCTTTGTTCTTTTTAACGTACCACTTGCATCAATTTTTACCATCCAAATTTATGTTTATCTCATATGTCATACCAGAATTATTACACCAATTTGTACCATAGAAATTTATATTTATCTCATATGTCATACCAGAAATACTGAGGATGGCATTGGATCCTTTGTCCCACTCATCCAAACTAATTAATTTTAACAACTTAGTTAAAATTAATTGTTATTAAAACTTCCAACTTTTAAGACTAACATATATAGAGATAATATGTACTCTATTCGTCCCATAAAAAGAGTAATGTTTGAGTAATGTAAGTCTAAATTTTTTTATTATAACCTTCCATTTGTTTGTTAGATCTGACTATCTAAATTATATTTGACTCAAAAATATCATTGTCGTAAGGGTATTATTGGATATCAGTTCAACCGATTGGATCGATAAAACCAGCGGTCCAATAGGAAAAAAAGAATAGCCTTTTGTTTTTTGTTTTTTGTTTTTTTTTGTGGTGCTACCACATATATTATATATTCACCCACAAAAAATAATCTTTTTTGTATATGTATATATATATATATATATATATATATATATATATATAGCTTAATACATAAAAGTTCATACTCCATAACATATGCTTTTCTCTATTTCCTTTTAATTTTAATTTCCAAAAGAATAAAAAATATTGTTGGTTAATTTGGCGTATTTTAACCAGCTTAACCCAAAAATAATTTAGAAATATCCTCGATTGATCAAACATTAATTCCAAATTATTTGATTGAACCAACAAATCCAATCTAATTATACAAACACTACTCATATCATAAAAATTCAGAAATTTCGACGCCGTCCTTATCACTGAATCTATAAAGCTATAATTCGCTAAAATTTGTTTCCCATAACAAATCATATAAGAATGGTTTATTTAAAAAATAAAAATAAAAAAGCCAAAAATGCTGTATTTAAGAAAGTTGTATACAACATATGTGCAGGTGTCTGAATAAAGCAGCAATTCAAACACCAGAAGACGAGGTAAACCCTGACGGATCACCTGCAAATCCATGGAAACTCTGCAGCGTACAGCAAATCGAAGAGATCAAGTGTGTGGTAAAAGTGATTCCCATATGGTTCGCCGGCATCGTCTACTTCATCGTCCTTGTGCAAACACAGACTTACCTAGTCTTCCAGGCCATGCAATCCGACAGGCGATTAGGCCCCGGCAATTTCAGAATCCCCGCCGCAACCTACAACGTCTTCTCCATGATCAGCCTCACCCTATGGATCCCAATATACGACAGAATCATCGTCCCACTCCTCAGACGAGTAAACCGAAAAGAAGAAGGAATCACAATGCTGCAGAGGATCGGCATTGGACTAGTTCTTGGAATCTTGACAATGTTGATATCAGCTGTCGTGGAGACTCATCGGAGAACACTGGCTTTCACTCGCCCGACGTTGGGGGAGTTCCCCCGGAAGGGGGCGATCTCGGCAATGTCAGGGAACTTGTTGATCCCTCAGCTAGCGTTGGCTGGCCTGTCAGAGGCGTTTACGGTGATTGGACAAGTGGAGTTTTTCTACAAGCAGTTTCCGGAGAATATGAGGAGTTTCGGGGGGTCGTTTTTGTTCTGCGGGTTCGCGATGGCGAGTTATTTTAGTAGTTTCTTGATATCTGTTGTTCATAAGGCTAGTAATGGTGGGGAGGGAAGAAACTGGTTGGCAGAGGATTTGAATGAAGGGAGATTGGATTACTTTTATTACTTAGTTGCTGGGTTGGAAGTGCTGAATTTGGGGTATTTCTTGGTTATGGCAAAGTGGTATAAGTATAAGAGGGTTGGAGGTAGCTACATGGATGTGGCTATGGAGAAGATTGATTCTCAGAAAAATGTAGTTTAGGATTGTAAGTTTGAATAATTGTTGGAATATCTAATGGAAATTCATTTGTCTTTGTAAGAGATAGGAGAGAAAATGAAGAAAAAATTGAAAGGACAACGATCTTTTCTACTGTTTTAAAACATGTGAAATGACTCATTTGCACTTTTTTAACTCCACACATTATCTTGGATGAAAAATGAAAGCAAAATCGAAAGTCTCTTACATTGGCCTAATCAATTATTTGTCAAAATTGAAAATGGTCGAAATTAGATCATGGTTTGGAAGGAGTTGGACAATTGAGTATTGCAGAGTTGTCGACATTGACGGCGATGGAGAGTACGAATGAGATTGCGAATGAGGAAGGTAGTCGACTCAAAGGCTGCTTTACTTGAAGTGATGGAGGTGGTGGTACGTCCGCTCAATTTCTTTCTAAATTTTTAAATGGTTTCATTATTTCATTGCATTGCATTGCATTATTTCGAGCCTGAAATTTTGTTTCAAACCCTATTTTTGTAGTTTACAAAATTAATAATAGCGAATTAGGACCGAAAATGAATATTCATATGATGACCTATTTTTTGAAAATCAAACAATTTCATTAAAGGGCTTATATTTGGAGCATCCTTGTATATTTGTCATGAAATAAATCAGAAATGATGATAACCTCCAAGAAAAGAATGAAATTTCTATCGCCCCAAACACAAACTTCCAACAACCCATGACTTTTTGCGTAATTGAAAGTGAAAGATATATGTATGTGTTTATCAATTTGAACAATTTTACTATACTTAAATTCGAGCCTTAACTTTGTAGAAATCATTAATCTAAGGGTAAAAGAGTTAATTTGCACCAAAAAAAAAAAAAAGAGAGAGAGAGAGAGGGTATGATAATGGATTTTTATGATAAGGAAAACAAATTGTGGGGAATTATAAATACACCTCCTAATTTATCACTACAACCTAATTTCTAACCACAACTCAGGTTTTTCTTACAAAAATTTAAAATATATTTATAAAACCTATTATATGTCCAAAACGCCCTTATACTTTTAAAAATAAATTATAATCCATAAGAAACCCTAATTCTTTAACTTATTTAAGATCCACAAATTGAAAAAAGAAAAAAGAAAAAAAAAAGATTCGTATCATCTTTGAATCTTCATGATTGGTACCCTTTCATCCTCTGCGATGCTCAAAGCCACAATTTCTGAACCCACGTCACAGACCACAAGAATTAATTATTATTATTATTATTATTATTATTATTATTATTATTATTATTATTATTATTATTATTATTATTATTATTATCAAGATGAGTTAGGCCAAACTTTAAAAGCATCCTCCAGCTGGGCAATCATCGTGATTTTCGGTAAAGTTTGTCGACTTGAGAAGCTCTACCACCTGCTGCTCTAAAAGATCCGATCAAATCCTAAATGCTTTACCTATCCATCCACCTTACAATTCTATCTCGTCCCAATGCATTCATTACAACTATAATTATATATATATATATATATATATATATATATATATAATTATTTTACTCATACAGAAACAAGAATTAAGTGAATGAAATATTTTTGAAGAGGAAGATCATCTATCTTTTTTAGAGAGACGTGAAAGTTATGTTTATAAGTAAATAGTGAATGTGTCAAAAATGTAGAAGGGGCAAGTACTTGTACTTGTTAGAAGGTAATATGATCATTCTTTATGTAATAAGGGCTCCCGATTATCATTAAGTCATGTAAAATGGTCTCTTTATTTGATTCAAAACTGCTTCAAAAATAAGTCAGCTTTGATATTATATATATTCTGAGGAACATTCGAACTGACTCATATATAATAAGTTGTACTGATTCTTATATTGAGGTAGAACGCGTCATACTTATTTATATCACCTGGAGACAATCAATAAGAAAGTTTTCATTTAACAAAAATAAAATACTTCATTATTCATGGACTAGAGACGAGGAAAAAGAAAATTTTGATCGGACTAAGATCATTAGATACAGATACAGATATAAAGATTTTATTATTATTATTATTATTATTATATTTATTATTTATTATACAGATACAGATATTTATTAATTTTTATTGTTTTAAAATTGAATGCTGCGTAAAGTAGACAAAATGCAAACGTGAAACGACGCACTAAGATTTGGTCCATTCATGTCAAATTATTTCTCCTCTCAGGAATTCTCGAACACACACATTTGGAAATATTGTGACCAGAATAAATTGTTGCAAGAACGACAGCAAAGAACACGTACAATACACGTAAATTGCAATAGTGTGTTATTTTTTTATTTTATTTTTTGGTCTGCTAAAGTTGGCAGTGCAATTCTGAAATCCCAGAGATGGGCAATATGAGCTCTATTCATTGGTATATCCAATTCATCGGTCAAAAAGACAGGAAAAAAGAAAAAGATATCTCTAATAAAATATAACCTGCAACTGAATAGATGAGATAGGCACCGAGTCTTGGAAGAGTTTATTACATCATTTCTTTTGTTCCAAAACTTTGAACATGGAACAAACAAAAATGAATGCGGACCAAGATTCAAGTAGAAATCATATAGAGACGGACTACATAATAAAAAAGATGTTTTGGTAATCGCTACATATTCTTTAAATTGTCTAAAAGAATTGTTTTTTGAGTTTTACAAGAAGAATAACTAACAATGATTTTCACTTAATGAATAACGGAATTAGGCCTTAAAAGTAATAATACTTTAGAATAAGCACGAGCAATCAAAGAGTTTGAACTAAAACATCCACCAAATATAGATTCATGTATGAAGTAGCAAAGCTCGTCTATAAGGCAAAAAAGAAAAAGACTCATCCCACCTTCTTTCATGTCTGGTTTTATCCTTTGTCTGGTCGCGTCTCAATTCCCTTGAATACCAATTCTTGAAAAGAATTGCGCCCCCCCAAAATAAACATTTCTCCCTCCATAATTCAAATCCTATATCATTAGAAACAGAGTCAAAGTAGAGAGAGTTGATTGAGTAGTCCTCTCTTACTTAAGCTCCACGTCAGCACTTAGGATCATATAATTTCATTTTTTTCTGTTTTAACTCTATCTTTTCCATGCATAATCTCCAATTCTATAATTTCTTTATGATGATATCTATTTTTTATTATGCTCAGTTTATGTTCAATTTTAAATTTTGAAAACATATTAAAAATTACAAAAATGGAGATAAAAAATATATACATGACAAATAAAATTAATTGTCCTTTAAGTAATTGCTGATGAAATAAAAAATAAACTAGATAAAATTAAAAAATAAAAATTATTATCAAAATTTTATAATATTAAAAATTATATATTAAATAGAATAAAAATTAACTGAGATAAAATAGGATTCTAGATGACACATATATATCATATTATCAATATTTATATATAACTCATGCTTATCAGTTGTGTAGGTGCAAGCATGGTTTGTAGCTCACACCACACGTTTCTAGAGTATAGAGAGAAAGGACAAAACATTGTTATGGTTGGCAATCTTGCCTCATGATTAAGACATACCATCATCTCCCGCTGCTATCTCCATTTTAATGCAGATTTTTTTATTATTTTTATGTCTATATCTACAACAGTTTTACTATTTTTATTTCTATTTTGTAGTAAGTGAGAATATTATATGATATTTCTTATAATTTATTGATTTATCTTGAAATTATATTAAATAATAATAAGTGTTTATTATTATTTTCTTTTAATTTTCAACTTTATTTTAAAGGGTTTTTTTTGTGTGTAGTATTGTACTATCTGCTAATATGAGCCATATTGTACGGTAAATGTCCTGATCGAAAAGTCAATTATACTCCAAACAAACCAGATCATACACTTCAACAGTTGATTATCAACCAAGACCCTATGGCCAATGTGTATATAGGGTAGCAACTTTGTATGGCCGAGTCGAACTAAATCTTGTGAAGTTCACATTTTTAGTGTACGAAATGTATTAACCACAAGCCTTGTATTTGTTGACTAGGTCGGGTCGGCCAAAAAATGGACATGTACTGTGTTTGCATTATATCATATAACAATGTGGTAGAACAACATAGGTGAATAAAGAAGATGGAATCATAATAGGAAAACGATAGGATTGAAAAGTAACTTCTCGTTAAACTGAAATTTTATTCCTCAGAAACAACAAAAGTGAGTCGTGTGTAAATGAAATGTCTTCAAACATTTTGTGGCCAACTGTTCTCATCAATTACTTAGTGGATTAAAATGACAACAAAAACGATGCTCCAAAGTCTTTATTAAACCAACCTTCTCTCTCTATATATAGCCTAAAACCACATACTAATTTAAGTAAGATTACAGCTTAACGATCGAAGTAGCTAGCATCAAAAAGGGCACACCCCAAAGCTTTCTCTCTCAGCAACAATGGAGAAAAAAGAACCAAATTATAGAGGAGTGAAAGCCATGCCTTTTGTTATAGGTTTTTCTCCAACCCATCTTTCATTTTCTGTATGTATTGTAGTTTGGTTGTCTTTGGACTAAAACATTCTCTCTCTCTCTCTCTCTCTCTCTCTCTCTCAGGTAATGAGACATTTGAGAAGCTTGGAACAATTGGAACATCTTCAAACCTCTTAGTGTACCTAACAACAGTGTTCAACATGAAGTCTGTAACAGCTACAAATGTGATCAACATCTTTAATGGAACTTGCAACGTTGGAACATTGCTCGGCGCATTCCTCTCTGACAGCTATCTTGGCCGGTACAAGACTCTTGGAATCGCCTGCATATCATCTTTCTTGGTACCAACATTCCTACTTTTCCAACGTTGATCGTTCTATAAAATTATGTCTACTTTGGTGAAGTGATCAAGTTTCTACATATAGTTTATAAACAAGCCGGCCATGCCTGAATTTGATTCCTCGTATTACAGGGCATGCTTGTACTAACACTAACATCAGCATTTCCAAACCTGCACCCTCAGAAGTGTGAATCAGAAGAGAACAGCACATGTGATGGACCCTCACCGGGGCAACTCACTTTCTTGTACAGTGGATTCGCGTTTCTTGTAATCGGTGCCAGTGGGATTAGGCCATGTAACTTAGCCTTCGGAGCCGATCAGTTCAATCCCAATACAGAGTCAGGCAAAAAGGGTGTCAACAGTTTCTTCAACTGGTACTACTTCACCTTCACCTTTGCTATGATGATATCGTTGACAGTGATCGTCTACGTCCAATCAGGCGTGAATTGGGCCATCGGATTAGGCATCCCTGCATTCCTCATGTTCCTTTCTTGCGTGTTTTTCTTCATTGGGACGAGGATTTATGTTAAGGTTTTGCCTCAAGGTAGCCCCCTAACAAATGTGGTCCAAACATTGGTTGTTGCATTCAAGAAAAGAAAGCTTGAGCTCTCTGAGGAACCTTGGATCTCTCTGTTTAATCACTTCCCATCTGATTCAATCAACTCAAAGATTGCTTATACCGCTCAGCTAAGGTTAGTCAAATTTTCTTCCTTGGCAACCGATTTGCTATTGTGGAATGAAACACCGCAACAGCTATTATAGTGTCAAAACACGCCTCATTTCACACCGGAAAATAGTAAGCTTAGCTAGCTTACAAACTATTCGTTCCATTCCAAAAAAAAGGGAAAAAAATGAAAAGAGAAAAAAAATAGTCCTATAACCATTGGGTAGCGGCAAAACAGATTCCATCTATTTTTAAATTGGCAATTTCCCTCATTTTTATGCTGACGAGACACTTTTCTACACATAGGGATAATCACTAATTTAGTAGGCCACATCATCTTAATCTGCCGAATTTTACAAAATTATGAATTTCGAGACTAAATATGCAACATTCATAGATATGGATCCATTGTTACTGATTAAAGAATAGATGGGACCATAAATGTTACTGATTAACTGATTTTCTATGCGAAACTATAAATCTTCAGGTGTTTGAATAAAGCAGCAGTTCCAACACCAGAAGATGAAGTCAACTCAGATGGATCAGCAACGAATCCATGGAATCTTCGGAGTATACAGCAGATCGAAGAGACCAAATGTGTGATCAAAGTGATACCCATATGGATTGCTGGCATCACATATTTCATAGTTCTAGCTCAAATGCAAACATACGCCGTCTTCCAAGCAATTCAATCCGACAGGCGACTAGGCCCAGGCAGTTTCAAGATCCCTGCTGCTACTTACAACGTCTTCTCCATGATCAGCCTCACCTTATGGATCCCATTTTACGACAGAATCATCGTCCCACTACTCAGACGAATGATGCGAAAAGAAGAAGGGATCACAATGCTGCAGAGGATCGGCATTGGATTGGCTCTTGGAATGTTGACAATGTTGGTATCAGCTGTGGTGGAGACTCATCGGAGAACATTAGCCTTCACTCACCCAACGTTGGGGGTGGTCCCGCGCAAGGGAGCGATCTCATCAATGTCGGGAAACTTGTTGATCCCTCAGCTAGCGTTGGCTGGCCTGTCGGAGGCGTTTGCTGCGATTGGACAGATCGAGTTTTATTACAAGCAGTTCCCGGAGAATATGAGGAGCTTCGGGGGATCGTTTTTGTTCTGTGGATTTGCGGTAGCGAGTTATTTGAATAGTTTCTTGATATCAGTTGTTCACAAGGCTAGTAATGGTGGGGAGGGAAGAAACTGGTTGGCAGAGGATTTGAATGAAGGGAGATTGGATTATTTTTATTACCTGGTAGCAGGGTTGGAAGTGCTGAATTTTGGTTATTTTCTGGTTGTGGCAAAGTGGTATGAGTATAAGAGGGCTGAAGGTGGCAGTATGGATGTGGCTATGGAGAAGATGGATTCTCAGAAAAATGTAGTCTAGGTGCTTCTTTTTTTTCTTTTTAAAGAAAGATGAGGAGAAAATGTTGTTTGGGTTGAAAATATTTTAATAATATTAGGGAGTGAAGTTAAAGTTATTAATTCAGTTTTTATTACCATTTCGAAACAGTAGAATGGAACACAACCTCATTTTCTATTTTTAAAACAGTGCCTAAAAACTTTCTAATTATGTTATTAATTGATTTTATTTATTTCGTGCAGCTTCACATCTTTAAATTATGAAATCTCTTAATTTATTATGTGTTCTTACATTCAATCCCAAAATTTAACCATAAATATCAAATGTTTTTTTTTAATAAAATTAAATATCACAATCAATCCAATGAATAACATCTAAAACTAATTTCTAATATTTAAAATTGAATTTGAAATTATTAACTTTTCTCTCCTAATACTCAGCTAATTCTCTTTCAACAAATAAAAATAATCAAAAAATTTCACTAAATCTAATTCATGAAAACTGATTATCAATTTTGTTCAACGAACCGTCCAAACAAAATAAATGATTTCATTTTTATTTTTTTTTTGCAAATAATATTTGTCTTCTTCAATTTTTGTTCTATATTAAAAATGTATCTTACTAAAATCTTCAACATATTCTTAAGATCACTGTTATATATTTGTGACCAAAATTTGGTGATTAATTTGTTTCTATTCTGTTTTTTATTTTGCTGTGGTCATTAGGTTATAGATTATGAAAGCTAACATGTTAAAATAAATTATATAAGATACAACGTTATGAGAATATATATATATATATATATATATATATATATATATATAAAGAAAAGTATTTCGAAAGTATTTTATAATGCTAATTAAGATTATTGATTATAGTAATGATATTTAAGTGTGTAGATTAATATCATAATAGATAAAATTTAATAAATAAAATATAACAAATAAAAAAACATTTTTAACAGATAAAACATGATTTGTTTCTCCACATTAGAAACACAAGAGCCTGTTCTGTGGAGATTTTACTGCTTCAACTCATTGTTATTTAGTGAAGGTATGAATACGATCTCTACTTTCTGAAATTCTCTGCTTAAAATAAAGTGAATTACATAATGTTAGAGATATTTTCGAAGATCCTGATACGATTTGAATCAGTCAAAGATATTATTTGATTTAGTCATTAATTGTAAATATCTTTTTGAGAAGATCCTGATACGATTTGAATCAGTCAAGGATATGATTTGATTTAGTCATTAATTATAAATATCTTTTTGATTTTATTTTCCTTGTATTTCGCTTTCTTGTTGTACATTGTATTCTCCTATTTATTTTGTAATACACGATCTCAAATCCTCAATTGAGGTAAACAAATATTATTTACATGGTATCAGCCTAATCCTGAAAACCTTAATTTTCCTCAATTCTTCCCTTTCCTCTCAAAGCCTCACGCTCCTCGGCTGTGTTCGACCATGGTTGGCAACACTGCCTCTTCATCATCCATCTTTGATGCCACACTCACCCTACAGGCCATGACACATATGGTTCCTCTTAAACTGACGGCAACCAATTATCTTCTATGGCATGCGCAAGTATTCCCGTTGTTGGCGACGCAAAAGTTTCTGCCCTACGTGGATGGATCTACTCCTCCTCCTTCCCAGACCATCACTGAAGGCGGTGTCCCTCAGCCTAATCCGGCATACGCGGATTGGCTCGCTCGAGATCAAATCGTCCGTGTTTTTCTCATGTCCACTCTCACGGAAGACACAATGGCCATCGTGGTTGGTTGCTCCACGTCGGCCGATCTCTGGTCTACACTCTCCACGGCATTTAACACTTCCTCCAAAGCAGTCCCGCTTCAATACTAATACAAGTTCTCGCGGATCGTCCCAGAACAGGTTTTCGTCCAGTGGCCGTGGTAATGCTCGAAACCCTAATTCGGGTGGTCGCGGTCGTGGACGTCGTCCTCCCCACTGTCAGATATGTCGAACAGATGGACACTATGCTCCATCTTGTCCTGATCGGTACAAGTAGCCTCCGTCTCAGGCCAATCTTGCGGAGTCCTTTCGTACCGGTTGCTCCCTCACGTCGCCCTCTTCCGATTGGTACGTAGATACGGGCGCCTCTGCCCACATGACGAATTCTTCGTCCAACTTAGACTCTGTTTCAGCTTATACGGGCTCCGACAATGTCATTGTCGGTAATGGTAATTCTCTTTCCATTTCACATATTGGTTCGCATGCTCTTTCTGCTGATTTATCTCTTTTGAATGTGTTGCTCGTTCCTCATATTACGAAGAACTTATTATCCGTTAGTAAACTGACTGCCGACTATTCTGTTAATGTTGTATTTACTGATCGGATGTTCGAAATTCAGAATCGGGAAACAGGTCTACCTTTGGCTCGGGGTAGAAGAGAAAATGGGCTTTACATTTTGGACAAAGGACATGCGGGTCTTATTGCTGCTTTAAAGACTCGTGGCGTACGTGGTTCTTTTGATTTATGGCATCGCCGCTTAGGGCATGTTAGTTTTGATACTATCAAATTGCTTAGTACTTTGGGTTGTTTGTCGGTTACATCTGTTTTACCGAACCCTACTAGTTGTTCTTCTTGTCAGTTGGCTAAAAGTAAGAGATTGCCTTTTAATTCTAGTACTAAGCGCGCTGATCATGTTTTGGATCTTATTCACTGTGATTTATGGGGGTCGTCTCCTGTTACATCTTTTGATGGTTTTTGCTATTACGTGGTCTTTATCGATGATTTTTCTCGCTATTCTTGGTTTTATCCGCTGCGTTTGAAATCTGATTTTTATGATACTTTTGTGCTGTTTAAGACCTTGGTGGAAAATCAATTTGGATGTACTATTAAACGTTTTCAGTCAGATGGAGGCACTGAGTTTGGAAGCAATAAACTACAGTCTCTGTTTCAGTCTTGTGGTATTTTGCACTCTATGTCCTGTCCTTACACTCCTGCCCAGAATGGTAGGGCGGAACGCAAACACAGACATATCACTGAAACTGGTTTATCAATGCTGTTTCATGCTTCTGTTCCTTTAACTTTTTGGGTAGAGGCATTTGCTACTGCAATTTATACTATTAACAGACTGCCATCTTCGGTCTTGAAAAGTAAGTCACCCTATGAGCTGTTGTTCTCCGCTCCTCCTGCTTATGACAATTTTCATGTTTTTGGATGTCGAGTCTATCCCTATCTTAGGGACTATGCTGAGCACAAACTATCGCCCAGATCTTCGCCTTGCGTATTTTTGGGTTATAGCTCCAAGCACAAGGGTTTCTGTTGTCTTGATCCTGCCACCTCTCGTTTTTATATCACTCATCATGCTCAATTTGACGAGAATTATCTTCCATACTCGGTCAACACACTCTCCACTCCTGTTAGCTCGCTGGATTATGCTGCTTTTGTGGAGCCTTATCATCAGGTCCATCAGGTTGTTTCTTCTCCAGCTCAACCTAGCCGGTCACGCTCTCACACACCTGACCCGTGCCTTCTTTGTCTGGATCCTGCTCAGTCCGTCTTGCCCAGACAGGATGTTACTCCACCGGCTCCACCGTCCCCTGCTCCTGTGGATCCTCTACCTCCTGCTCCTCCTGCTCCGCCGCATCAGCTGGTTCTTCACCCAACTCATTCCATGCGGACTCGTTCACAAGATGGTATCTTTAAGCTGAAGTATCCTCCTTCCATTGCTTACATTGCTCACAATGCTCTGTTGTCGACTATTCATTCTCACTCAGAGCCTAAAGGGTTTAAGTCTGCATCTAAATCTCCACATTGGGTTGCGGCAATGGATGATGAACTTCGGGCACTTCGCACAAATCACACTTGGGACTTGGTTCCTCGACCTCCTGATGAAAATGTGATTGGTTCCAAATGGGTGTTTCGAACCAAGTTCTTGGCTGATGGCTCAATCGATCGTTTTAAAGCCCGCTTAGTGGCTCGAGGGTTTTCACAACTTCCTGGGTTTGACTATGATCATACATTCAGTCCTGTTGTTAAAGCCTCCACTGTTCGCATCATTCTTGCCCTGGCAGTCATGCGAAACTGGTCTCTTCATCAGCTCGATGTCAATAATGCCTTCTTGCATGGGGTTCTTACCAAGCCTGTTTATATGGAGCAACCGCCTGGCTATTCTGACCCTCTTCGTCCCTCTTTTGTGTGTCGCCTCAACAAGGCGATTTACGGGCTCAAGCAGGCTCCTCTGGCTTGGTTCCAGCGCTTTTGCACCTTTTTGCTCAGTTTGGGGTTTGTAGAGAGTAAGTCAGATACTTCTCTCTTCATCTACTCTCGTGGGTCTCTCATCCTTTATCTCCTGGTGTATGTAGATGACATAATCGTTACTGGCAATGACTCAGCCTTTATCTCTCGTCTTATTTCTCGCATTCGCAAGGAGTTTGCTATCAAAGATCTTGGTCGGCTTCATTATTTCCTTGGCCTTGAAGTTACTTATTCAGATCATGGTCTCTTTCTTGGCCAATCGAAATACGCTCATGATATTGTTAAACGGGCTGCCCTGCTTGAGTCCAAGCCCGTCTCAACTCCTCTTGCTGCTGATGTGCTTCTTCGTCGTGATGGCACGCCATATTCAGATCCCACCTTTTATCGTTCTCTTGTGGGTGCTCTTCAATATTTGACAATCACCCGGCCTGATCTATCTTTTGCTGTCAACACTGTCAGTCAGTTTCAAGCATCTCCTACCACAGATCATTTTCAGGCTGTTAAGCGTATTCTGCGCTATGTCAAAGGCACTCTCGATTTTGGTCTAGATTTTTCTCGGGGTTCGTCTGCTCTTGTCGCTTACTCCGATGCTGATTGGGCACGCTGTTTGGACACTCGGCGTTCCACTTATGGTTATTCGATTTTCTTGGGCTCCAACCTTGTCTCTTGGAGTGCCAAGAAACAGCCTACGGTCTCTCGGTCCAGTTGTGAGTCCGAGTATCGTGCTATGGCCAATGCTGCCTCCGAGGTGATTTGGGTCACACTCCTGTTACGGGAGCTTCATGCCTTGCCCCCTGATCCACCTACCTTGCTTTGCGATAATAAAAGCGCATTATTTCTCAGTCAAAATCCGGTGGCTCACAAGCGTGCTAAACACATCGACATTGACTATCATTTTGTTCACGAGCTCGTCACTGCCAAGCGTCTTTGTACTAAGTTCGTTCCTTCTCACCTACATATTGCAGATATTTTCACAAAGAGTCTTCAACGTCCTCTTTGAGTTTTTTCGGTCCAAGCTACACGTTTGCCCGCATCCGCTTCGCTTGAGGGGGGATGTTAGAGATATTTCCGAAGATCCTGATACGATTTGAATCAGTCAAGGATATGATTTGATTTAGTCATTAATTGTAAATATCTTTTTGAGAAGATCCTGATACGATTTGAATCAGTCAAGGATATGATTTGATTTAGTCATTAATTGTAAATATCTTTTTGATTTTATTTTCCTTGTATTTCGCTTTCTTGTTGTACATTGTATTCTCCTATTTATTTTGTAATACACGATCTCAAATCCTCAATTGAGGTAAACAAATATTATTTACACATAAGCTCATCTAAAATCATGCAAAAATACGTGGATCTTCTTGAAAGATGTGCTTCCTTTTCTCACATGCTAAAGATCGTAATATATTTTTAGTAAAAAATAGTGTTTTTAATAAAATCTAATATATTTTAATAATCTATGTTTTTATCTTTCATAATAAAAGTATATATTTTATAGAAAAAATTGTTTTATTTAACTAATTATAAGAAAGTATCATAAAAACGTTCACTAATAAAAAAAGGTGTAATTAAAATATAATAAATTTTTTTATAGAAAGAAAACATTCTTCTTATAAAAAATAATACTTCTTGAACAATATTTTTACCAATAAACTATCATGTCAAAATACATGTTTGTAGAAAATGGAAAGAACGCATGACAAGCAAAAAATACATCGAATCCATAAGTTTTTGACCGAATTTGAGACGGACCTTACAATAGTTTTTTTTTTTTTTTTTTGAAGCCAAATAAAATTATAGTTAACTGATTAAAAACTTGCCTTTTTTTTTTTTGGTAAATTTGTGTCATTAACTTGGTGTCCATTATTTTCAAATATTTCATTGCAGCAGCAATAATATATGTATAAAGTGACGACTTTGCTAGTGTACATATAATTTATATTGTGTAATGAAATGTGATATAACGTACCATTGTTTTCACCAAGGGACGAAGGTAGAGGGGCTCTACTGGTTACTGGGCCTCTTCAATTTAAATAATGCATAAGGGGTATTTTAGTATTTTTATAAATATTTATTTTAAGAATTAGTTTGAAATGTGTATCCCAAAAAATAAAATTTAGGTATTGATTGATCAATTATAGATATTAAACTAGGTTTTCATAAATAATAATTACATAGCATTTCTTTACAAAACACTAATATAGAAAAAGAACCCCTTATTTATGTGAGTAACAATAATTATAACTAAAATTTTATAATTTTTTGTAATTGTTATATCTAAAATTATGAAGTGAAAATTTCATATTTATGGCTAACAGATGTGAGTAACAATAATTATTAAGTTATATTTAAATATTTTGATCTTATAAAAGAGTAGTAGTCTATAAAAAGTTGATATAATACTATAGTAATTGGACTCATTAAATGAAATTTCTGGTTCCATCACTAATATTCATTGTTTTTCGCTTAATTGAAAAGCGTCGTATTTCCACATGGATATATATTTGTTAAATTTAAAAGTAAAAAGAAAAAGTTATAATGCATTTATTTGTTTCTTGTGAAGTTGCTATTATTTGGAGTGGTTTAATTATGACATTAACATTGCGCGTAAAGGGGAAAAAAATTAACCTAAATTGCAAATTAATAAAGGAAATAATTATGCAAGAAACTTTGACGGCTTTTCTTCAGACAAAAGTGATCAATGAATCTACCAACTCATGCTGAAAAGGATTGTTTTCCAACTTTGATTATTTGAAATTTGGTAATGAATCCATATTACATTTTTTATTAATCATGCGCCTCACACCATTACAATTTGAATTCGTCCTTCTAAATCATCTAATATCTTGTGTTGCAGTCTTATCGATAAATAACATGAGCGTAATGTAATATTTTTTATACAGCATCAATGATTATAGATCATACATTGATGCTTTTACAACGGGTGATACTAAAATATAATTCAATTCAAATTTGGTTTTCAAAGAGAATCTACTTGTTTGTAAATATGAATTGCATTTGAAATGTTATTGAATCTCAAACGAAAGTAATGCAGAATTTGGGGTATTTCATTCTTACTTGGATTTTCATTCAATTCGATTAGTGCTACTAATTTGTTCGATTCAGTGAATTAAAATAAAAAAAAGAATTCACTTTTTGTTGTTATTAATTTTGTTCAATTTTAAAATTAACCGACTGAATGCTGACGTGTACGACCAACGAGTTACCACAATCTAACTATTATTGTTGCACAAAAATATTTTTTTCTTTTTTAAGCATCTGCATTTTTCGTGGTATTTGAAATAATAAATGCTTTAAGTTAGTTAAGACTCACCTATCTTTAAAATTATGGACATAGAATGAAGTGTTTGAAGTGTAGTATTATTAAATGTGAGGGCTTCGCGACATTAACATAATTTCGTTGGTTGAATTCTTTGATTTTCGTCAAAAGGGCTCAAAGTAGAGGCGGCGAGGTGGCAAGTAGGCGGCAAATCACATCTTCTTATAAATTGTACTAATTGAAGGTCAGTGCAATGCATGGGCTTCAGCTTTAATTATATTTTTAAAGTATAAAAAAATAATTTATTTCCATATTATTACACATATACATCAAGAGTAGAAAAACTTATAATTCATATCCTTTTTTCATTTTTTTATTAAGTTCAACTAACATTGAAAAACTTATAATTCATATCCTTTTTTCATTTTTTTATTAAGTTCAACTAATATTGATTGACAATATAGGTGAAATATTTGTTGTTGTGCAAATATTTATATTTGCAAAACATTCACTATAAAGAGAATTAAGTATGAGAGTTATCTCGACACTTGAAAAGACAAAACATGTTGAATAATTAATTTTAAATAATTGCATTGCCCTTTCTCAATTGAAATGTTTCTAACTCTTTATTTATTTATTTACTTATTATTATTATTAGGGACACATAACAGTTTAGGAAGAGGAATAAAATCTGATGTGACAATTTTTCACAATATGAACTCTACTTTTAAATATATAAATGTAAACTTTTTAATGTATTCATCCAAATTCTACATTCCAAAATAAATATACCCATAAAATTGTATTTAAAAAAAATACTTTAGAATATAAATAAATATACCCATAAAATTGTATTTAAAAAAAATACTTTAGAATATAAATAGATATACCCATAAAATTGTATTTCAAAAAATACTTTAGAATATCTTTAATGTGAAAATTTTACTTTTACACTTTAAAAGATCTTTAAACTAATATAAAGGAAATTATTTGTTATTGAACTATTTATGTTAGGTTTTAAGATGAAAATATAAAATCGTTCTTTTTTTTAATTCAAAAAATTAGTTTATGTATAAAAAATTAATGTGCATAAAATACAATTGTTTATTTAGTTTTTATCTTGATTTTATTAGTTGGAAATTTCGTGTGCATGGTTTGGAGTATTCATAAAGGGTTAATTTTTTTATATATTATAATATTGTTTCTTAGATAATCTCATATTTTTTTGAAACAATAGAGTTATATTGTTTATTTTATTTCACAATTAAATTATTATTTTTTCGTAAGTTGGTGCACTTGTACTAGATTTTAATATTTATAGAAACAAGTATATTTGTAATGGATTGAATTACATATATAAAAAATATAAACTTTTAATATATTAGATTATGAATAGATTAATATATTTTCTAAATTAATTGAATTGTAACGTTTGTAACCCTTTTCTTATACTTATTATTTATTTTCATTAGAACACATGATCATTAGGACACATGGTATGATGTGTCTAATCTAAATAGTATGAATTTTACTTTTAAATATATAGATTTTATATTTTATTAATATTTGGTTATGATATCATTATGACAATTTTTATTTAAACAATGTGTATAGTTAATGGAGGATGAATAATATATATATAAATATATATATATATATATATATATATATATATATATATATCACCTAAAAAATTAGAGGTTGTCAAATTGGTGTGATCCATTGTGCTAGCCAGCCAAGTTCAATATTTTAGATTGGCTACCCTATATATTTTTAGCCTCAAAATATAATCGAACATATTTAATAGCCAATCTAATTAAATTTAGAATATTTTAGAGTATTGAGTTAGGCTCAAATTTTAAAGTTCAATAAAAATTTGAAAATAAAATATATATCATTTGTCTATGAGCTTGGTGTCACGGACTTGTTCCCTCAACAATGACCCGTGCGGCCTTAGCTTATTTCCGCCCCTCGCGATTGTTAAGTCAGCCTCTCTCGAAATATGAAGTGTGTGCAAAAGTGTTGGCAAGAAAGTAAAGTGCGCAAGTATTTGGAGGAAAGCTCTTATTCACTCAAACTCACTTGATTGGAACTTGATGGTTACAAATGAAATGAATGCCCCTATTTATACTACTCCACCTCCTCAACGGACGGTGGTGATCGATCTAATCCTACGGTGGAGATTAAGTCTCCAGAATCCTCTACAATTTACTACACACTTAGAGAGTTCTACACACTCTCTAGAATGCTCCTTATCCTACCACACTATTCTAGAGAATTCTATGTACAAAGGGCGTGAATGTGGGCTAAGTGCTTGGGCTTGAAGCTTGGGCTAAGGAATTGGGCTTGGCAAGGTGTAAACCTCTCAAGTCCAAGTGCAAAAATGGCCCAAGAGACCCAATTTCGTGACATTGGGCTAGACTGGACTAGGTAGCGTGAATGGCTAATCTTAAAATATAAGGGTTTTTGGATATTATTTAACTTAACAAAAGAAAAAATGTATATACATATCTCCAAAGATCCCAGGAAAATTGTTATGATGCACAAAGTCAAATTAAGGGTATTTGTTTATTTAATGGAAATCAAATTAAAATTCAACGTCGATTAAGTTAAACTAATAAAGAAATGAAGGAGTATCTGTAAAAATTTATTGTTAAAGTAAAAATTGAACAAAAAGTAATATATATATACATATATATATATATATATATATATATATATATATATATATATTCGAATATTTCCACATTTAAGGAACATATGCTCTCCAATTTGTGAAGCTTCCCCGCACAAACCAAATGTAAAACCATCCTCACACCAGTAAATTATTTTTTGTTAGGAGAAAATCAATGACTACTCTTCAAAATCAGTAAATTAAGTTTACCACAAATGTTCGATTCTTTTTTTTTTTTTTTTTTGAATGTAAAATACTTAGTAACCTTTTTTTGTTTTTTCTAACCTTATTTTGATAATTACTGCACTTAAAAAATCCTAATTTTACCTGCCCAGTTCGCAATTTATGTGTCCCCCACTAGACTCTTCAAGTGTTTCTGTAATTGTAATCTTACTCTTATGTGATTAACTTTTATTATTATCCATCAAGAATTAATGGTAAAACTTGTGCTGTTTACTTTTAGAGGCAGCAATTTTCCAGCAAAAATTGCCCATTTTTAGTCCTATACCTCTTATGTTAATAATAACTTGTGATATTTTTAGTCCAATAAAGATTTAAATAAGTACAATGTATACATAAAATGTTTTGTGATGTTTTTGCTCAAATTTAAAATCAAACCACCAATTGGAACAAGATAATCATGCCAACCAGTAATTGTGCGCACAAATGGCAAATAATCCCCCTTCACTAATTTGAAACCAAGATCCAAACAATACAAAAATTCAAAAACGCAAAACTTTATCTATTTGTACTGGGTGAATGGGCAACACGATTTAAAGTATTAGTTGTTTAATTATAAAGTATTATTTGTTACTTAAAATATATTACTTTTGATTAATTACCTTAAAAATATTGTAAAACTTTATAGTTAACCAAATAATACTTTATAGTTAACAAATGCAGTTGATGTACAATAGACTTATTCATCCCAAAATTACAGCCCACAATTTTGCTTTAAAAACTTAATCAACATTTTGAATTGAAAAAACTCAAGTTTTCTCTATCTTACACCAAATACATGGATGTATTTTGTACCATATATTAACATATCTACATAAATTTGTATAAAATTAAAGTACATAATACATCATATGCAATGCACCAATCTAGGATTGAGAAAACCCTAACTCAATGATAAGAAGAATATTTAGAAACAACGACTTTGACTTTTTCCAATTATTAAGAATGAATACATATACTTAAATGGGTCTGCCTTAGAATCAGAGGATATTCTAGATTATGGAGATTACATGAATAATGCTGCTAATTACAATGATTGAGGATTTATCCTAGAATTAGGGGATTACAACTAATTACAAGGATTTAAAATCTTTTGTAATAATTTTCTAATAGTGTCAACACCAAGCTGTAACTCACCAGGAAGGGGCTTAATCCAGTGGGACAACGACTATGACAAAACTACAACTAATATGACAGTCTCCATTATCTTCTATAAAAATACTAAGACTAAAATTTTATGTTTTTTTAATAAATGACCAGTGCAATTGGTTGAATGTGGTATACTCCTATTATTAAAAAATAAACAAGTATGTTTTATTTAATGCTAGAGTTTTCTATCTTGCACGTATGATTAGTAATATAATTAATTATTAAAAATTTATAATTTTAAATAGTTATAAAATTAATAGCATAACTTTATTTTTTAAAAATAAAAATATTATTATTACAACTATTAAATTATTTTGTGTATGAAGCCAAAATTTTATACAAATAGTCTAGCTTACAATAAATATTCAAATATAGATAAAACCAACACACAATTACATTTTTCAAATCTATTATTTTATTTCAATTTTGAAGTGTAGATGTCAAATTAAAAATTGTGAAAAGATGATTGATTCAATATATTATACATAAAAAATATATTAATAACAAAAAAAAATTCTACATATTATAAAATATAAAAGGTTTTAATAAAAAAGAAAAAAAAAGAAAATGTGTTAATTTCTAGGTTTTTCAGCATCTAAAATGATATCAATTTATTTTTTGTGTTAAAAATAAAAAATGGCAAAATTTTCCACTTATAAATAATTACCTTATTATATTATTATATATTAGAATTCATAGGGTAGGCAGGTCGGCTAAATGTGGTGCATCACATATATTAAGAATATGGCAGATATTTATATTTATATAAAATACTATTTCATATTTATATGTAACATTCCATGTTAAGAAAAAAAACAGTAGATTCAGTATACAATTTTTTATATATAATAAAATGATCACCGAATATTGTGTTTTAATCTTTCAATTATTATTCATTTGAAATATGTTACTAATTATGGTGTAGGTCTGTAAAACTTATTTAATATAATTATTTAAATACAATTAATCAATATTTAAAGTTATAATATGAATATTACAGTATTGTTTCTGTATTTTAATTTAACTTTTTTATTTACAAATTTTCCTTTAGTTTAACATTTTAAAGAGGGGTACACGGATATATATATATATATATATATATATATATATATATATATTCAAAAATTCATATCAAACAGTTGCATGTATGACACGATTTAAGGCATTATTTGTTTAACTATAAGATATTATATTTTTTTAAATTATATTACTTATAAATAGTTACCTTAAAAAATAATAATATTTTATAATCAAACAAATAATATTTTGTAATTAAATAAATAATATTTTAAAGTAGATCATACGTATAACTCTTTGCTCATTATTTAATAATAAACTTAAAGAATTAGAGATTAAACGTGGCCCGAGGCGACCGCGAACCTGACCACTAGCTAAGATATTTAATTTACGAATAGTTGGTAAGAGTTAGCTTAAGTTTAATTATTATTCAATGTGCAGAATGATCAAATAATTTAATTCATTCCAAATATAACTAATCCAAACTCCATCAATTAAATAATAAAATTAAATCAAATAGAGTAGGTCCTGTGAGACGGGCTTACAAATGTTTTATGAGCGATCATTTTAAAAAGTAAATAAAATATAAATTGAAAAATAGAATAAAATATAAATAAGAGAAATTGTTTTGCACAATGGACGATTTTTGAATCTCAAAATATTCATTCTGTTCGTTTGAAGATTAAACTGAGATTTTACCGTGCAATACAATTTTATCGTATTACAACTACCTAAATCTATTATTACTCTATTTTTTAATTTATTCAAAATATAAAATTAGCATCCATCTTTATAGTATTGATTTGATATTTTAAGTAAAATTATGTCTTATACAATCTCAAAATAAACAAATACTATAATTATTCAACTTTATTATAAAATTTCAATAGTTCAAAATTAGGATTTTCCACTGTTCATTTAAATTTAAATCAAGCAACCTCTAAATAACTTAAACCACCCCCCCCCCCCCCCAAACCCTTTCTAAAAAATTAAAAGAAAATTGGAAAACCCTAAAAGTCCAAAAAGAAAAAGAAAATCTTAAGAAAAAAATAAAGAACTTAAAAAACTAATTTAAAATTCGTACAAAAATATATTATATAAGACAATTTCATACATATTTTTATCGATCAAATATAATTTTTAAAGCTTACTAACCAACTCCAAGAGATGTTCAAAATTCATTTTTCTTCTGTCTTCGTTTCATTATTAAATAGAAACTTTAACATTAATTAAACAGCAGCATATTCAACTCTATACCAATGTTACATTCATTCATAATTATAATGAAAAGTATTACATTATATATTTATATTGTATGAAGTGTACAATTTTTCTTGTTTTGCCAACTCTACTCAATCATTTTGGCTTGTGAAAAATAATTAGTAGATAGCCAAGTCACATGCGCACTAATGTGTGTTGGTCAATTACAATTAATTATTTAAAGGGTAGGTGCTCAAATTATATTTAGGTTGGGATTTATATTTTTAAAAAGTTAACATCTTTTACAAGCAATTCACATCGACCGTCCAAATCAATAATAAGGCAACTGCGTCGAACCAATCATGTGATTGCAGATTCTACTTCTCCCCTTCACCTAAACTCAGACTTCATAATTGGTACTCCCTCGATAATTAACACAAAAAGTTCCCCGCATTGTTGTCTGTAGGGTGCAATTCGATTGTTTATTTAATATCGAATTATTTATTTAATAAAAATATATTTTTATTTTTAAATTATTATTAATTATTCTAATAATTATTTATTTAAAATTATTATTTGTTATCCTAAACATTATTACTTATAACTTTAAATGTATTACTTGTTAACCTAAAAATAGTACTATTATTTTTAATAGTATTATTTTAAAAAAAAAAAGAAAGTGATCTCCATCCTATTCCTTTCTTTGGGTGGATTCATATACCATCGCTAGCATAACATTTCAAAAAAGTAGGCAACATATCAATATGTAAAATTAAAGTATAAAAAATACTAAAAATGTTCAATATTTTGATAATATTTATTAATTTTGGTATTGATAGTGTAATAAATTTAGATATTTAGTCTAATAAATACAAAGGGCTATATAGTTGGCAAGAAAAAATCAACGAATGAGAAATTAGTGCTATGATTAGGTGGCTAATGATCCAGTAAGTTAGTAATTGATGAAACCTTAAATAATGTTAACACAAATTACAAATTCGAAGCATTTCCTTTTATAATAACTGCCACAAGTTTGCCTTCGTTTCTAAACATTTGTATTTAACGATCCATTTGGAGCTCCCACATTAAAATTTCTAGCCTCCACTTTGAGTCAACGGTTCTTTATATATTTGTTTATTCTATTATTGTTGTTGTTGTTTGTCGAAAAAAAAAAAATTCGGATTCGAACCCAATCTCTACCAATTAATGATAACTTAATTTAAGTTTCATTCCTGCAAATATAATTTTTTAAAATATATATATATTTATCAAAAGTATAATTTTTTATTATTGACCAATTAGAGAAAGATACAATTTTTTTAAAAATTATAAATTCACACTTATACCACTTATTTGCCTAGTTGATTAGTTGATTTGATTTTCTCTATCACATTAACATTAAAATTTTAAAATTTTACTTCAACTAACAAAATGAGACATTTATTTATGAAAGATAACTCTTTTTTTATAAAAAATATTTTTAAAATATTACTTTTATTTAAATTGTTTAATATATAAACTAAAGTGGGAACGCGTTAGCCTTAGAGAGAAAGAGAGAGGTACTGATTATAGGTCGGCGATCTTCTCTACGTTGTACTTGGTGCAATATATTTGATGTAAAATATGGTATTATTACACACATTTATATGAATATATTAAAAATATATTTGTGCAAAATACTGGTACAGTAAAAAGTAACATAGTAGGACTAGGACCCATACGAGAAACAATTGACTAGTAGGTGAAAGTTAGGATACTTAAAATCATCATCTTTGTTCTCTTCTCTAAAAGTCGGTCTTCCCATTCCCATTCCCACTCCAGCTGGCACCAACCAACCAACCAGAGAACTCCTATGTATGCAGCCTCAGTCTCCCCCCCCTCTCTCTCTCTTTCTCTCCCTCCCTAGTAAGAGCAAGTCAGCCATAACTTACTCCCTGCATAAAAAGGCAGTTGAGAAGTGTGTATAGTGTGTGAGAGAATGGAGAAGAGCGAGAAAGAAAATATGAAAACAGAAGATCACAAAATTCCAGTTCCAGCTGCTCATGATGAAGAGATCAAGTACAGAGGGATTAAGGTCATGCCATTCATCATAGGTAAGATTCAAAGAAAGAACAAATGAAAAAATGGAGTTTTTTTCTGAAATTCTTGAAGATTCTTTTGTATTTTTTGTTAACTTTTTGTTATTATTTTTTTTTTTTTTGTGATGATGATGAATAGGGAATGAGACATTTGAGAAGCTTGGAGCGATTGGGACACTGTCGAATTTGCAGGTGTATCTGACGACAGTGTTTAACATGTCTCGAATTTCGGCGACGACGCTTCTGAACGTGTTCAATGGCACCACCAATATAGCAACTTTGGTTGGAGCTTATCTTAGTGATACTTACTTTGGTCGATACAACACGCTTGGATTCGCCTCCATCGCCTCGTTTTTTGTATGTATAATTGAAACTTTGATGATAAGTTGCTTCTCTTGCTTGAATTAGGCCATCAAGATCATGATCATCATCAAAATTTAGCCTCTCTCTCTCTCTCTCTCTCTCTCTCTGGTCTGAAGTAGGCCATGAAGATCATGATCATGATTGTTTGGCCTCTCTCTCTTTTTCTCTCTCTGGCTTGAAGTACGCCATGAAGATCATGATCGTGATTGTCTGGCCTCTCTCTCTCTTTTTCTCTCTCTGGCTTGAAGTACGCCATGAAGATCATGATCATGATGCAATGAAGATCATGATCAAGATTAGATTTAATCTCTCTCTCTCTCTCTCTCTCTCTCTCTCTCTATGGCTTGAATTAGGCAATGATGATCATGATCAAGATTTAATCTCTCTCTCATGTAGGGACTATTGGCGATCGCACTAACAGCAGTATTCAAAAATCTGCACCCACCCCACTGCGATCCGGGCCAAAAATGCGTCCGGCCGGACTCGGGCCAAATGGCGTTCCTCATATTCGGGTTCGCGCTGATGATAATCGGAGCCGGAGGGATCAGGCCGTGCAACCTAGCCTTCGGCGTCGATCAGTTCAACCCAAATACAGAATCCGGGAAGAGGGGCATCGACAGTTTCTTCAACTGGTATTACTTCACCATCACTTTCGCTCAGATCGTGTCACTGACACTGGTGGTTTACGTTCAGTCCAACGTCAGCTGGTCAATCGGGCTGGGCCTTCCGGCGATCTTCATGTTCGTGTCGTGTTTACTGTACTTTGTGGCTACGAAATTGTATGTGAAAGTGAGGCCCGAGGGTAGCCCGATGACGAGCCTCGTTCAGGTGATGGTGGTGGCGGTGAAGAAGAGGGGGCTGAAGCTGCCGGAGCAGCCGTGGCTCAGCCTGTTCAACTATGCACCACCTACGTCAATCAATTCCAGGCTGCCTTACACTGATCAGTTCTGGTAAGGAATTACTAATCTTTAATTTCTTAGAAATTTGAAACATAAATAAATAAAGAAGACTATTTTGGTTGCTTAGTTGCTTCCAATCTCAAATACAATTTTTTGTTTAATCTTATATCCAACTATATGTCACTAGTTTATTAATCATATAATTTAATATAAATATATGTTGGAACATATAATAAAATATAAAATAATTTAAAAAACATCGTGTCATTTAGTTTAAAATGTTCATCTTTATTTTATTATTTTTGGCAGCACCTTTAGGAAAAAAAGTAGTTGATCTATCATGCACAAGTATCTTATTTTGTCTTCAATTTGACCCTTAAAACATTTTTAGGAAAAGTAGTTGACCTATCTGCAGAGGGACTTTTATTTATTTTCCCAAAAACAAAATAGAAATAAAAAAGACCCCGCAAAAAAGATATATATATATATATATATATATATATATATATATATATATATATATTGTCATAAAATAGAGATTTAATTTGAAAATTAAAATTAATTATGAATTAAAATTTCAATAATAGCCTTATGATAAAAATGTTAAAAGTCAAATATGGTTAAATATTGTGGTAGATATTTGATATTTCATTTATATTATTTGGTTGAGTAGGATTAAATATATAAAGTCTAAGATACCCCAACATTTACGCACTTCTCAATCTACCCTACCAAATTCACGAGTTAGGTGAGGGACACTTTTGACCATCTCCAACGTTGGCTGTGGTAGGAGATTGGTCCTCCATCTGTATCATATACGAACATTTCTAATCTAGTTACATTTCAGAAAATAAAAAATAAAAATAAAAACCCTCCAAGAACTAGGATTGTAAAGGGTAATAGTGATCATAAAATGAGAAAGGACTACCTTTATGTACAACTAAATTTGAAGTGCAAATGAGTTGGTAAGAATCTTGTATTCTCTTTTCTCATTGCATGTCATGTACATAATGTGATTACTATACACATAACATACATTCATAGAAGATTTACAAGTTTAAAATATAATAAAAAAAACAAAAACTTTCATATTTTTACAGTGATTTACTAATATAAGAGAATTTTCTTAGACCTACTAACCAATTATGTATTGAGAAATAAATACGAAATTGAAATATGACATTTTCTATTGTGTTTTTAACTTATTCATTAACTGAAATTGGTCTCTCTTCAGTTTCTTGGACAAAGCAGCAGTCATCACAACACAAGACAAGATAAACCCTGATGGATCAGCAGCAAATCCATGGAACCTCTGCAGCATGCAACAAGTGGAAGAAGCTAAGTGTGTCCTAAGAGTCATCCCGGTCTCCCTCACAGCCATTCTCTACCACATAGGAGTCCAACAACAATACATAGTCTTCCAAGCCCTTCAATCCGACCGCCACCTTGGCAACACCTCCTACCAAATCCCGGCCGCATCCTACGTCGTCTTTGCCATGTTAGGCCTCACCCTGTGGGTCCCATTCTACGACCGATTGCTCGTACCATTTATGCGGAGGGTCCGAAAAAACAAAAATGGCATCACAGTTCTCGAAAGGATGGGGATCGGCATATTCATAACCATACTAGAATCACTCGTTGGCGCTTTCGTAGAGGAAAGGAGACGGAATTTAGCCCTTTCAAGCGGGCAGGGCTCCGTTTCTCCAATGTCGGGAATGTGGTTCATTCCACAGCTGGCACTAGGAGGACTAGCCGAGGGATTCAACGCAATTGGACAAACGGAATTTTACTACAAGCAATTCCCGGAGAATATGAGGAGCGTTGCGGGGGCGTTTTTCTTCTGCGGGAGCGCGATCTCAAACTATGTGTATAGTTTCTTGATCTCGGTGGTGCATCAGACCACCGAGGGGAGTCCAACCGGGAATTGGCTCCCAGAGGATCTTAACAAGGGGAGGTTGGATTATTTTTACTACCTGATTGCTGCACTTTGTGCGGTGAATTTCTGCTATTTTCTTGTGTGTGCTAGGTGGTATAGGTATAAGGGGAGTGGAGAGAGCAGCTTTGCAGTGGAAATGGAGGCTAAGGATTCTGTACTACATTCTGCCTAATCGTTGGGAAGAGTAATTTGTGATAAAAAGATAATTTTATTTCAATTGGATTTGTATTAATTTGATTAAAACGTTCAACCTTTAGTTGATACTAAATGAAATGTTAAAAGAATATCGCCAAGTTTCATTTTAGTAAGAACAAATAATAATAAAATAAAAAAACGATGTTATGTTTGATTCCAAAGACCAAAAAAATGTTGCTAGAAAAGATAATTACAAGTCATTTATGGAAAAAGACAAATGCTAATCATATCTATACGAACTCCTGTTAGGAGAATTGTACCTAGCCTCATCTATTACGGAAGTTAGATTGTACCTTTGTCCTATTATTCTACCTAAGCTCGTTTCAACTTGATTCATTAAACATGATAAAACAAAATTTGAAATATAAACTATAAAGCCACATAATTAGTAAGATTTGCCTGTTGATTAAGTTGCTTGAACAATATTTAACTCGTCCAAACTTAATTAAATTATCAATAAAATCCAATCCAAACACAGATCTTGAAACTAGATGAAAACTCGAAACAAATTTGGTGAGTAATACCCTTGGTATTTAATTAGTTAGCACCCTTTGCACGATGCTGAAGACTCTAGAATTTCTATGCTGCTCCATCAAAAGTGTCTTAACGTCGTTGGATGTGTGTTGTATAACACATTATTTGAAATCACGTAACTTGTATTTAATGAATTTAAGACACTACCTCATGAGATATCATAGACTTTCCGGTTCCCCATAAAGACTCATAGTTCCCATGCAACCAAGATGATAAGCTCGCACGAGTGAAAATATTCCATGTGTACGCTTTAGGAGAAAATAATCACCGTCTTTCAACTCGTACAAGAATACAGAAAAAGGAAAGAAACACGAGTCTAAAAGGATGCTACATCTATTATAAACATTAATTTCTAACATGGTTATCAATGTCTTAAAAAGGACTGCAAGTTTAAAAGGCAAAGGAGTAAAATAGTTCTAAGGATTCTGATTGTGCAATATATAAAGAGCATAGCAGATGCCAAACTCGTCATGTCAGCTCATAAATGAAAGTCGATACCTTCCGTCCCGGCACTTGTCGAACCGGTGGGTCCTGCACGAACACCAGTTTATCGTCTCAAACAGTGTATGCTTGCTGAATTGTATCTATATCGAGACCCTTCAGCCTAACAACCGATTCGACGTGGCCTTTCAATGTGTGCAGCTCCCGTAACCTGTTACCCAGATTGACACAATTTCCATCAGATGTAGAGTTCACCACAAGTTCTGACACAGTCAGACACGAGTGTATGTAAGACGTGTGTGTGATCGTGTGTAAATTTGTGGTGGATTTTCACCCAGTGGAATGCAATTTACCTAGCAATTTCAGCTCTTCGTTTTGCTTCCTCAGCCAACTGATTGAGTTCGGAGAAATTGTTGGTTTCACCAAACAATTTGGTATCGGGTACTTGCAAGCCGTGAAGAGTTCTTTGTGCGTGTGCCCATTTAAGTTCACGCTGCTCCTTTCCAAAATCCTTTTGCCTGGTAAAAGCAATCTGCAGCAGAAGAAACCATCATATCAAAAGAAACAGATTATGAGTTTTCTTTTTAAGACTAATGATTCCATATTAAAGTTTACCCTGCGCTCCAGAACAAGATCCCAAGCTCGCCCACTAAGAGCGTAACGGATGAAGAACTTGATAATATCCAATGGAATGTAGAAAATGATGTTGTAAAGCCAAATCACCCCAGCCCAACCCCAACCGATTCCTTCGATTGCAGCGAAACTCCAATTTGCATATACAGCAATCAGAGTAGCAACCTGAATCCATAAAGTACCCCCATGAATCAAGATGTAGCCCCAAAAATAATGAAACAAAACACACAGACGCACTGAATTGGGGACGAGATTACGAACCAGTTGGGCGACTGCAAAGGCTGCCAAAAGCAACAACCCAGGACGTTCAACATATGACCAGCTTCGGGATCTTGTAACAAATATGAGAGCTTGACTGATAGTACTCACTTGCAGGTATATTGCCGAAGCAAGTTTTCTAAAGTCATCATGGGCGGTTTTCTCAAGGGTGGACACCCCAAATACTCGCTGACAATTATCAACAAATATATCACATAATTTAAGAACGGTAATATCAGTTTTGCAAGCATGTGTGTGGGTACAAAAAAATTAACCTACCGGAAAGAAATCTGTTTTATATGCTGCCCAAAAGAATATGACTGTCATCATTGCCAGATAACCACCAAGAATGACTCCAGTTGCAAAAATCTCAGCAAGCTTCCAGCTGTCTGGGAGAGGTGATGGCTTCACTCTATCTTTTGATATGGTCATGATGGTACCTTAATCACAAAAATTGCACGTAAATGACGGAGAAAAAGTAACATGTAGAGCAAAATGATTTTACGCTTGATCAGCCAATATGCCGAACAGTTGAAATGGTCGTTCAGAGGTGATAACCGAGAGCAAAATGTTCACCTTTGAACACATAGTTATGAGTAAAGGTTGTGTTTTTTCACTTTTTTTTTAAGAATCCCACAATTTTTACTTCATATCTCTTATTACATATTCCGATATAATCCTTCTAGTTGAAGAACTCACCATCATTCAGTATTGCGATTATAAGCACCATGAAGGGTGGAAAGTCAAATTGCCATATCAGTGCTAGCATCATGAAACCAAGCTGGTACACAAAAAACGAACGAGAAAGACATCAAACTATTGCACATTAGTAGGTAGTGACAACAAAAACTAGCAATCAACACTTACTAAAAACCTCAAAAAATTAACTTACCACAATACGGATTGTAATAGAAACAGCATAAATCTGTCGAAAATAGGGGAAACTGATGAGCTCATGATATCTTATTCGCAAGCTAATGAGTAGTGATACCCATAAATTCATAATGTTTCTTAACAAATATGTAAATTACACATTGCCACCAAATGGTAAAATTATAACCAAAAAAACGAGTTGTACCGTATAATTTTTCATCCTCTGGAAAATTGCTCGACTAGTTAAAACGGCACTGATTATAACACTGAGTCCAGGTTCAGTGAGGACAATGTCAGAAGCACTACGAGCTGCATCAGTTGCATCATCAACGGCAATGCCAATATCAGCCTTCTTCAAAGCTGGAGCATCATTGACTCCATCACCGGTCATTCCACATATGTGTTTTCTAGCTTGCAGGCGCTTAACTATCTCATATTTATGCTCTGACAAGTAGCCAAGGCCATATAAATAAAAGTAAAATTCACAAATGACAAAGCTGCCCCAGGGTTTCGCCAAGAGTAAAAAAAAAAAAAAAAAAAAAAATAAGCTCTCTTTATAAACTTACATATACCACCCTTCACATTTGTTTTTCCCCACAAATTAAACCCCTATTGTGGGTGTATTTGTAAGAAAAATACAAACCTTGAAGGATATATTTTATTTCAAAATATAATATTCTTATTTTGGGACAGGGGAGTAGGTTTTTGTAAATAAGCTAAACATCAAGCGTAGTTTTTGTAATTTGCCATAAATAAAACTTGAAACTTGGACAACGCCTTCTTTAGTGGAAACTAATCTGATAAACACAAGACTTAACATATTTAAAATTAAAACTTAAAAATAAAATAAAAAGTTGGAGCTAAGGTTCAAAACTGGGAGGATAAGAAAAGAGGAAGTACCGGGGAAGACACCAGCAAAACCATCAGCTTTCTCTATGAGCTCATCAATAGGTAGAGCAGCAATTGATTCATCCTTGTTCTGTCCCAGTAAAGCCGAGGATGGATACATGTTAGTTCCCATTCCTAACCTTCGTCCGGTTTCCTTTCCAATTGCAAGTTGGTCCCCTGCCAAAATACACAGATGTAGCATTAAGTTCCAATTAAGACTCTTTGTTGGCCTCTTGAAAAACTGAAGAATCAATATGTAAAATGCAGCTTTATAGGAGGGAATGCTTTATGATTTCTATAACAATTGAAGCCAGTGCCCAAGAACTTGACAGCCCTATCCTATAAGATGTTGAGTTGGCTGCTTCTTATTCGATTGATGAGTGAGAACATATACGACCACAAATCCACATTAATAAGATGGAATAATTCATTCTCCACCGAAGGTCTTTTATTAATAGAGAAGCTTCACTGGAACATAGCTACTTCTTATTCATCAAACGAACTTCTAATATACAATTGCAACATGAAGTTTACCTGTTATCATTTTGACATTTACTCCAAGATTTAGTGCCCTTCTTATAGTTTCTGCACTGTCATGTCGGGGTGGATCAAAGAGAGGCATGAGACCAATGAATTGCCATGGGCTTCCAGGACTCTCCTTCGTTCCTTCTGGCACTTCCTGCAAGGAAATGCAGAGTATCAATACTCAAGACTTTAATAATACTATATTTCAATATATTAAATTCGGTGTTTAATAGACAAATACCTGGTATGCCACGCCCAGTGATCTTAAACCTCGTTCTGCAAACTTATCAATCACGGCATGGACCCTTCGTTCTATGTCTGACTTATTGTGTGCAAGGTTTAGAATCTGAAATGAAAGTCAAGGGCATATTAGAGAATTCATATTCCAGGATATGGAAATATCAAATCGAGTGAAGATATGTTGTACCTGTTCCGGTGCACCTTTGCTGACCCTGTGCATTTTTCCTTCACTATCTATGTAAGTCAAGGCTGTTCGCTTGTCGGTCGGGTTGAAAGGAAGAAAGTGTACTTCTTGAATGCCAGCACGTGCCTGTTATGGTATTATTGAGGTCGAAAGTGAATTTGGAAAAAAAAAAAAACACGCACACACACATGCATACCTCCTTTGGATCAGCCAGCATTCCAACGATAGCAGCATCTATAGCGTCCTGGTTTTCTGTTCGTGAGGCTCTAGCTGCCATCAGAACAACAGTATCTGCATCAATACCTTTCGCAAAAACCTGTGGATAAGAGTTGACACAACATATAAAATTAGCAATCAATTTAATACACACACACACACACACACACATATGTATTATACATGAACCATAGAGAAGGTCATGCTCAAACCTCAATGAGATTCTTATCAACAGTAAGCTTGTTCAATGTCAAAGTCCCCGTCTTATCACTGCAAAGCACATCCATCCCCGCCATCTCTTCTATAGCAGTCATTCTCTTTGTTATAGCTCCCTATAAATAGTTAAGTATCTAATTATAAACCAAAATATTACAGAGACCTTAAAATATGAATTCTATGAATCAAGAAACCTGTTGAGCCAAACGATGAGAACCAATGGCCATTGTAACCGAGAGGACAGTTGGCATGGCAATCGGAATCCCTCCAATGAGAAGAACAAGAAGATTGTCAATTCCAGGCCGATATTTCCGGTGTTGAATAGGGTACATCACGATTATCTCTATAACCATCCCCACCGCGATAGAGCAAATGCAGAAGTTTCCGATTGCAGTCAAAACCTAAGCAATACACACGAAACCAGATTAACAAAAACGTCTATTTCTGAAGGATGTATATGAGATCCATATCAAATATTTACAAAACTTGCCTTTTGGAAGTGCCCCACTTGATTAGTGGAATCAACAAGGTGAGCAGCCTTCCCGAAGAAGGTGTGGACCCCAGTAGCGATAACAATAGCCTCGATTTCTCCCTGTTTGCAGGTCGAACCAGAGTAAACACCATCCCCCGGCCCCTTCGTCACCGGAAGAGACTCACCAGTCAAAGCCGACTGAAAATTACATCATTGAATCAACTTTATAGACTGATTTAAATAAACAAAGAAAATGAGATCAAATAAGCTTGCAGTCAATTGAAAGAGACACGCCTGATCGATTTTAAGTGGATCGCCTTCCAGCAAACGAGCATCAGCAGGAATTATATCTCCAAGCTTGATACTGACAATGTCTCCAGGCACCAAAATAGAAGCCTCTTCCTCACTCCACCTCCCATCTCTGAGAACCTTCATTGCCCATTCAATAACTATTTATCAGACAAGCATTCACGAAAACTGAACTGTTAACAAGAAGTTCCAAGATAGGAATTGATAACGAACTTTAGCTTTAGGGGCAAGACGAGCCATGAGAGCAGCAGCTGCATTGCCAGCATTATTCTCCTCGATAAAACTAATTGTCGAGTTGATGATGAGCAAGGTGATGATGCCCACAAAATCCTGCCAATCCGGAGGCTTTCCCTGCAAAATTTAAATCAAGAATAAGATCACCATTTAAAATTAATACGTGCACATCCCACACAACGAATGTCGAAACAATGTCCCTACTCCTCCATTAGCAAGGGCAATTGCCATGATAGCTGCAGCTTCCATTACCCAAGAAAGAGGGTTCCACATAAACCCCAAAAACTTGAGGAATTTGCTCTCCTGAGATGCAAATAAACTGATAAATTTAGTATAGTGATACAATCTATCATTGAAACTATAATCAAACTAAACACAAATTCACCAGCGAAGAATTATACACTTCTAAGATATCAAAATTCCCATTTAGAGCTGAAGCATTAAAATTTAAATAAAAATAAAAATAAAAATTTACAAAGTTTAAGATAAGAATCAGCACCCTTTTTTCCTCAAGCTTGTTGTGTCCGAAAATGACCAATCTCTCTTCAGCAGCTTCACTTGTTAGACCCTCTCTGGTGCATCTCAGATTCTCAAACACTTCATCAATGGGAATGTTTTCCTGCAAAAAGAAAAAAAAATAAAAAAAAAAATTAAATTGGACACCCCACAATCAAGAAATCACTCAAATCAGTTCTGAAATACATTACCAAATCCACAGTCTCCTTCAACACAGCATCCAAGACTTCAGGCTTCTCCCCCATTTCAAAATTCTCTAAAAATAATATTTCTTGAATCAAAACTTATTCAAGAACCACCATGAGCAGAAACTTCAGCACTTTAGAAGAAAGAAAAGTAGCCAATTGGAAAAGAGAATGGGTTCTCGGCAGTAAGACAAAAACCAATTTGAAACCAACCTAAAATTAAAAAAAATGGCCTGCCCACCAGCGCCAAATCTACAGAGAGTGAAATAGGACAACGCTGACAAGAGTAGGAACCATTACAGCAGAGCATTTCCCATTATTATTATAAATTTCACAAAAATCCAAAGGAAATGAATGTCCTTCTAAGAATTTGATTTAAGAAAGAAGGTTACAAAAGGTGTAATAACTAAACTCTCACTGTAATTATAGGCCGCCCTTTGCTAGCTTTCAGTTATCTGAACCATCACACAGCAATATTTTCACTTCCACAGTTCATGAAAAAAAAAATTAAATGATTAAATAATTACAAAAATGTAACTTTGAAGTGTCCTTTTCATTGTTTTGCAGTATTTAGTTTAAAGGCAAAAAGACTTTCTTAGATTTGAAATATTTTGAAATGTTGGTGGTAGATAGATAAAACTATAAACCAGCAGATTGGCCAGACCATGAACTGCACATGGCCTCTCAGCCCTACTTCTTAATTCGCTTTACCAGATGAACATGCTGCCCAGACAGATGATTTTTGTTACATTTTCTTGATACTCTTCCATTAAAATATTGATATTAAAATATACTATTATAAAGAATTTAAATTAATAATATGACAGTCAATGGATCTTATTATAAATATAGTTTTGTTCTTCAATAACCACCTTTAAAAAATATAAATTGATATACCGATTTTATAAGAGTCGATGAATGGTTTGATGATGAATTTAAAATTCAAAGTCGCAAATTTCTTGTTGGTAGTTTGGATCGGCATAAACTTGAAATTCATAAAAAAAATTCTGAACTAAATTTCTAGTAATTTGAGTGAATTTTAAAAAGTACAAATATGTCCTTAAATTTATGCATTAGGCTCTAAACTTGTAAAATAGCTTGAACTTTTAAATTCGACACAAATAAGACCCTCTTACATATTAAAATAAAAAAATACATTTAAAAAATATTTATAAATCTAAAAATTAACCAATCAAATCAATACTATATTTTAATTAATTAATTAACAACATAAATTTAAAAAATAATTAATATGTTAAAAATTAAAAACAGAATCTAAAAAGTATTTACATATAGTAAGAATAAAAAAATAAAATATATGAAAAACATAACAAATCTGCAAGTTTATAAATATTTTCTTAGATCTATTAAATAATATCTAGAATTTTATATTCTTAAGTTATTAAATAAATTTCAGAATGTATGCTTTAATTTCTTAATTTGTTTAAAAATACTTTTATTTGATTTGATCCTATATTATAAGTTCAAGTGTATATTTGAATAAAAATATAATTCAAGATCTAATATGAACATGTATAAATTTAGAAACAAATATGTACTTTTTTCAAATTTTATACGGTCTTCATCTCCGAGAAATTTAAAATCCTTTCATTCCAAATATATGAATTCAATGCTACCTATTTAACATATCCATATGATTATGTATTGCATAATGACTTGAAATGTAAATACACCTTGTTAATGTGTTATAAAATTAGAAAAAATATAGTCAATTACAATATAAAATATTATTTAATAATAAATTATCCAAAACAAAACTAACTAAAAACAAAAGTGAGAAAAATAAATTCATTAAACCTTTTTTTTTTCTTTTTTTTTGGAGGGGTAGTTGCTTTGCCAAATGTATGAGAAATTCAGAATATGAGGTAAAATACTCTGTCAAATACTTTTACTCTGTTTATTTATTTATTTACTGATTTATTAATTTATTTTATTTTTGTAGGCCCTCAATTTTGACTTTTGGGGTTTGATGGGTACTATTTTACTGTTTTTATTCAACTATACAACCTTTAGTCAAAAATATTAAACTTCATGATATAGATGTCTACTATTTAATAATTTCTGCAAATGTCACATCTTTCATAGTTAGGCACAAGTTTACCTAAGGCTTAAAATAGAATTAGACAAATTGTACAACATTTAGTTGATTTTTTTTTTTCATGTGAAATATAAGAATAAAGGATTTTTTTAGAACTTAATGTTAAAGAAAATGAAATTGAACTTGATAATTTCTTGAAAGTTCGACTTATGCCTATAATGTTGGTCGTTTATTAAAATAATAAAATTTAAAAGAGTTATGAATTTATAAAAGTCATATTATACATAACAAATATATTTAAAAGAATACAAAAATTTATATGAGACCGTCTCACTAACTTAATTTTGTGGGACTTTCTGACCCTACCCACAAATCTGATATAATTTAATTTGTGATATCCAAATTTACAAAAATGAAATCATTTTCCACTCGGTCTATTTCTTCTTTGTTGTCACTCTAGAAATCATATGCCTCATATGAACATACAAACTACAAATTTGTCCTTGAACTTGCATCCTAGGTTCAAATTTATTAAATCTTCTTGAATATATTGTCCCATAATTAGCTGTTGCTTATGTTTATCTTTTCCATCATCCAATACTTAGACTTCAGTCTTTATTCTTCCCTCTCTATGTCCTAATCACAGACAAGGATAATATTTCCTCTTTTGCAGCTACATTCTTGAAATGGTATTGGTACATTTTCCCCCAAGAAATGAGGTTTTATAATGCTATGAAATAAATCACTATTAATTAAATCGGACTTGTATAATCTAAACATGACATCTATCAATTTCGTAAAAAAAAAAGTATCGAAAAAAGGAAAAAGTTCAAGTCAAAATCCAAAAATATCAATCCTAAATGTTTTGATATGAATATCGTTTAAAATTTGATAAAAACTTAGATATCAAATGTGTATTTAACCTCAAAATTAAAAGTAAAGGAACCTACGATTTACAAAATAACAAACATTGAAAACTTGGGCAAGAATCCCTAGATTGATCACAAACAACAAGGAAAATTGTATATTTCTTAGTATTGGATTCAATTGAACTCGAGATACACTAAAGGAATTGAGAAGAGAATTATGATAGATAAAATTTTCAAATAATTTTAATGTTTAAAGATTTGATGTTTGATTTTCTAAAACATAAAGATATAAAATATTTAAATAGGACTTGGATATAAAACAATAACCATAGAACTCTAAAGATGCCTAAAAGAAAAAAAAATTAAAAAATTAAAAATAAGGAAAATACGTTAATCCATGAGGCATGGCCACACTTATGCCGACTAATATGAAATAATACTTGGGATATACCTTATTCAAAATCATTTTATGAAAGTCATTCTCATAGACCTCCAATAAATATTCTTCCTTTTCTTCGTCCTTCTTAAATCATATTGCAGTTCCCTTCTTAAAAAGAATTTGACTTCATGTCATGATCCGAGTTCAAACAATCATCTAACAGTCCAAAGTATCCTCCAAGAAAATAAAAATAAAACATAAATAAGTAAATAAATAAATAAATAATAATAATAATAATAATAATAATAATAATAATTGAATCATATCTTCCATCAATTGGATAATTCATACCAACTTTTTCCTATCTTCAGAACTCTTAATCTCAAATGGTACTCATCCAATACCAGAAACATTCCTCAAGGATCGAAGACAATCTCTTTAAATTCGTCTTCAACTAGAGATTGCACAAATTGGATAATTCGTCTCATAGATCAAATATAAACTTTTGAAATGTTTCATCCATCATCTTGCTTATGTTTCTTGTAATCATCTTTATAGATGAGACATCTACAAATTCCTGCATAAAAATCGACAACCACAAGAAAAAGAAGCAATCTAATTGTTAATATATAATCATCGCCATTTCATTTTCTCTTTATTCTTTTTCACTCCACTCATTTCTTCGCAGCCAAACTCTTTTCTGGTTCTAACCACTTGTTGCATATGTTTATCTTACGTGATTTTCTTGAATTATAATGGATGAAACCTTATGGATTGACATGTCATCTTGCTTGCACTCAATAAGGCTAAAGCCTCCTCATGTTTTTTAATTTAATCTCGTTTTTTTTCTTCTTCAGAACATACATCAAATTTATGTGTCTCCATTAACATCGCTCCCTCAATTTCACATTTTCCATCAAGCACTTCCTAGAAGACGACTCCATCTCACTTTTATGTTTTTGCCCATTGTCTGACTTAATATATTCCTAATTATTGAACACTAAGATTTCATCGGCTATTTTCTCTCCAAGCTCAAATCTTCATTCATGTACTTAATTAATTCACTCATAAGCTTTGGATTTTTTATTTTTTGTTGGTTCAATTTATCCATGTCAACCCTATCCATCTTAGCTCCTCTACCCTTTTCACCACACACAAACCTCCATCGATCCAAAGATTTATAGTTAAACCTACCTAAATTGTTTGACGACTCAACAATTAAACCTAATCCTATCTCTACCTTATCAAACCTCTTGCATACCACACTGAACTCACTTTCATCATTATCTTAGGTGGATTTGCCCATGCTTGCATTTGAAATTAATAATGGTAGATTGTGATTTATATTTTGTGACACTGTTGGATTTAACTAAGGAACTCACTAATCCTTTATATATATACACTCAAACATTGATCCTAATTTTAAACAATATTTCTAAAAGATTAATAATAGAAATAACACAAGAAATCAACTCAAAAGTTTTAAAAAAATAATTTTAAAAATCCACGACACAAATTAAAAGCCCGTCAATAACAAGACTTTTTACTTTAAATTAAAAACAAATAGTTTGAGAGTAAAGAGGTAATTATAAAATCTTTTTTTATTAATTTCTTCAAGATTATTATTCCAAAATCAAGATATTTATTTAGATTAAGCCCCTTTAAAATTTCATTTATATGTATAAATAATACGAAAAAAAAATTGTTATATAAAGGCACCATTGCCTTTGGTATGACATCATTTTCTTACTTTTATGTGGAAAAAAGGTTTTGTTTACCGAAGAAAAGGTACACTAGAAAGGTTTGTCTAATTCTTTTTCAACTAAAAAAGTAGTGAGTTAGTGATTAGATTCTTTTTTTTTTTTTTTTTTTTCGTTTTTTAATTTACATTATTTTTAACCTTTGGGAAATTGGAACATTTACTTTCCACAATGACTTTACTTTATGAGATTCCATTTTGTGGAATCTAACATCAACCCCACTTCATAAATACAACCTTATTTTTTCACATATTATTCATCGCTATTTCTTTTGTATTCTTTTAAATCGTTTTATTTAATGTTTGTGTGAACAGGAGTACTGGGCCCTCCGTGTAAAGTCATGGGTTGTTTTAAAAAATTAATTTATTTTAGTGGTGTTGGATTGAATTAAATTTGATATTTAATTGTCTAACTTCGACCATTGGCTCGCAAACTCAAATTGAGTGGCACAAATTTTCAGCTCTAGTCCATAAATATCATTTAAGTAGTAGAATTTTGAGGCTCACACTAAACATTTTTCTTAAAATATAAAAATTTCTATACCACATATATGCACAATTTTAAATTTATGCAATACGTCGTATTCACATTAAATAAAAAAAATTGTGTGAATCATAACTAACTTGGTCTAGATCCACACAAAACACATAGATCCAATGCATATTGTACGGTCATGTGTTTTGGTTTGATACTTTTAGGGGGGAGAAATAAATAAAATATGTTTTGGGTATATTTTTAGATTGTTCAAAAGGTAATAATTTTTCATTGATTTTTCTTTTTTTCTTTTTTTTTTTTTTGTGGGTTCTAGCTAAATTTTTGTGTAATTAGTTAATAAAAGTAATAATTTAATTTTTGGTAAGAAATGATACTATTATTTTTAGAAAAACTAATAATTTTCTTCAAGTGTATGGGAAGGCAAAGATGATAAGAGATAAAGAGCGTGGAAGAAATAGTAGGATTACTGAAAGTGAGTGTAAATTGATACTCACCCTACTATATTTTCAGTTATATAGCTAAAGTACTCCTCCACCAATCTCTGTCGGACCGGAGGGTGGGGGCCCTGGAGACGAGGGATTTCGCCTTTTGCCCCAAGTTATATAGCTAAAGTAGGTTGGACATGGTCGGCGGCAGTGGATGCTAATAATCATGACTTCAAATTTAAATTAAGTTTTTTGTTATTTAGTAAAATAATATAAACTATTTTAGTAGTTGAAATCAACTTTACATTTTATTTATAAATTACACTTCCATCAATCTGATCTAATAATGTTACTTCATTATTTGAAAAATATTTTATTTAAATACATTATTTCTTACTCTAAAAAGTATTATTGCTAACTTTTTATCGATATTATTTATATGTCTATAATGTATAACTGATTTATTTAAAATATATTACTCAATCAGTTTGCATAATACACTCGATGCATTAGATACTCGCTTTTATTAGATGTTACACTATAACTACTAACTCTCCACCCTTTAGTAAAGATAATATAAACACAGTTGACATCACGACTGACTTTAAATATTTTTAACGAAATATATATATATATATATATATATATATATATATATATATATATATATATATATATTGTAAAGTTTAACAAAATATTATGCTCGAATAGGAAAAACACTTAATAACTGAAAAAATGTATAAACAAATGTAATCAAGTTAAAGAAAAAGATACTGGCTTAGATGATTATTGCATATATTTGTTTGTTTGTTATTAAATAAAATTGTAACGAAGATATTCAATGAAATAAAAGCTATAAAAAGTATAAAATTATTCCAAAAATTATAATTGACTTTTTCATTGTTAAATTTTTGGTTGAAAATGTGGATACTATATTTAGCATTAACATACATTTCCAAGATTTTACTTTTTAAATTAAATATTTTATCTACACAATGAAAATGAAAATAAAATATTTTAGATCTGATATCTTAGTGAAAAATAAAAAATATTAGGGAATTATTCAGAAACGTGAAATACAAATTTCTTTTATACAATAATATATTTTTATAAATTAAATTGAAAAACATTTGAATACTAAAATTGAAAAATATAAATTGTATATTGCATGGATCAAAATTAGTCTAACTAGTATTTTCCCGTCCAATGCACGATTTGTAAAATTATTATAATAATATATATATATATATATATATATTTATTTATAATATAAATTTGAATGAATCAATATTTAAAAATATTCAAAGTATTTTATTATTTTATTGATGGTAAGAATGAAAAATATAGTTTTGTATGGAAAAGGAATTTCCTCCCTAGCTTATTTTTATAGAAATTTGATTAAATTTATTAAAAATAAATTATATAATATATTTTTCTGAACAATTAGTTAAATTATATTTACAATCAAAATACCATACAAAATTACATGATAAATATTCAAGTATAACTCAAACAATGAACCAAAAATTAATTATATTTTTTAAAATAATTTTTATATTAATATATATGATATGGGTATTAAATTAAATATTATGTAAAGATGATTAATTTGATTTGCTTTATTTAAATACTGAGTAGAAAAGAAAATATTTATTTGTATTTTAACAAGTTTAAAAATATATATATGAAAAAAAGAAAAATAACGAAACCTGATACATTATATATATATATATATATATATATATATGAGGGGAAAAAATAATAATAAAAAAAGGAAAAAAAAATGTTATATATATGCATGAGGAAAGTGAGAGAAGAGAAGATGGGGCCGGGTTCATGTGATAAATGTAGGATAATAGTAGACAAGCGGATATGGCGTACAATAAATGAGAAGAGAGGCCATAAAAAATAAATTGGTGCACATGACTTTTGTCTCCCCCCAATCCCCATTACCTAATTAGTACCATCCGTACTTCCCCAAACACCTCACATAATTCTCCTCTTTCATTTTTGGGTTTTTCCTCTTTTGTGATCATATATGTATTATTTTATTAAAATAATATATTTTTGTATTGAAGTATATTCCTATTCTCTTTCAAACTATTCCCAATTTTATATGTATATATAATAATATTTTTTTATGACATTGTATAAATTGTAATATATTTTTGTAACAACTTAATTCTGAGTTTTTCAAAATTGGTATTGGACAAAAACGAACATAGTCCGGAATGTTGCTAGATTTAACGAGATCTTGTATCCATGTGTAAAGTTAGATACTGAAAAATTTACAATCTTTGTAAAATATGAAGACACAAGAAAATCGTGGAAGAAAATCAACATGTAGATATCCTGAAAATCCAAGACAAATATCGAAGAAAGATTTTTCAAGGCAGAGCTTCTCCAACAAGAAGCTATTTTGGCATTTGGCGTCAATTTTCACCCTTCAGCAGTACTCCATTCTCTGCACCACTTTGAAGTATTTGAAACTTTTGCACCACTTTTACCGCAGATTTTTTTATTGCGCTACTTTTTTTTTCTTTTCTTCTTTATATGATTATACCTTTTTTTTTTTAATATTTAATATTGTAAGTTTTTTTAATCTCAATCATCCAAACTGAAATTAAATCAAAATTTTTAAAATCATATGATATGTAATTTAAATAATAATAAAATATAATTTAAAATAAGTATATGAGATTTTAAATACTATATATAAATTTAAATAAAATTGCATAATATTACCTGACATTCAATTTTACATATCTATTTTTTGAATATGATAAGGATATAAGTAAAATAAATATTATCTCAAAATTTAATGTTAAATAAAATTACAGATATAATGTTTTTAACAAATATTTAGTAGTAAAAATAAATATTAAAAATAAAGAAAATAAAGATTATTGTGTAATATTATTTTTTAGTGAAGAAAGTAGTGCAAACTGTTGGAGAAAGTAAGCAAATTTTACGTTAAGGTGGTGCAGAATTTGCACTAAAGTAATCCAAACTGCTGGAAATACTCCTTTTCAAGGGCTACAAAAAAAGAAAACAAATCTTGAAAATATGCACACATTGATTAAGGAAGATTCTTTTCATGTAAACTACATTTTAGGGTTGTCCATTACTTGTATATAAAGGGGACAACCCACAACTATTAGAGCTGTTCATTTTAGTTTTTATTCTAAGGGAGATCAAGAGAGAAATCATACATTTTATTTTATTTTGTTTCAGAGACTTGAGTTCTTTATATTTTTACTTTACTAATTTCATCTTATATTTTTTAATGCTCGATTTCAATTCTATTTTTTAGAGAAATTATAAAATTAATCTTGTATTTTTTGGATAGACTCAAAAGTAGTGTTTTATCTTTCTTAATGTTTGATTTCAATTTTTTTTAGGGAATTAATAATGTTGTCAAATTCAAGCGTGCATATCTACGTGACCTCAAATAAATTGGAGCTCTATAATATTCCGGCTAGTTCGATTATGTGGCAATGCCAACATGGAATATCATGTCACGTCAGACCAGATTGGAGGGCTTAAAAGAACATACACAAGCCAAAATCTCTAAGGCATTACCTCCATATCCTTCCAAATCTAGATCACCTAGAACTCGGTTTTATACAAATTGACAAATTGTTGTTTTGTTCTTTTAAGTCCTTTAGTCTGGTTTGACGTAGCATAATAGTTTAGATTGGCGTTACCACGTAATTGAGTTAGTCGAAATATTATCAAGCCCTAATTTATTTAAAGTCACATGAGAGACACATATTTTTTCTGACAACATTATTAATTCTCGTAAAAAATAGGATTGAAATCAAACATTAAAAAAATATATAGGACGGAATTGGTAAAATAAGAAGATACGCGACTAATTTAGGACCGCCCAAAACATACCAAAGTAATTTTACAATTTTCCCAAAAATAATATATCTCATCATACCCAGGAAACGAAAACAAACTAAAAAGAAAAGGTAATGAAAACTCTGATAATTCTCGGGACGATCTTATGATGCATTATTTAAATCTCATGAAATGGGTATGAGGTGTTTGTCTCATCTCTTCCTTGTGTTTCTCTAACCAGAAGTGTTTTATCATGTTAAATGTGTCTTCTATGAGTCTTTAACTCCACATGTGCACGCATGCTCAACACACACACACACACACACACACATATATATATATATGAAAGTGGTTGGTGGCTCATAAAAAATAGGTCAAAATCTACTTAAAATAAAAAATTCTCTGTTGAACTATTAAGAAGAATATGCTCAGTCGAGCAAAAATCACTGAGCTGAACAAATTATGCCTAGGTGAAAATATGCTCCTGTTGAGCATTTAAATGCTTGACCCTTCCCAGAATGTTTCCAGCCTTTCATATCTTTCATTTGCTTGATCGGGCGTTTGGACGCTTGGTCGAGCATCGACCATATTCACCATTTTGTGTGCTGCATCGAGCTTTTATGCCTTTGGGTCAAGCCAACTTCATTCCTTCTTTGTTTTTTCGCCTATTTTCTTCTGTTTATCCTCTATTTTCCATTTTGTGCTTTCAACTTTAAAATTTGATAAAAATAATTACAAAATGAACAAACATATAATTTATGCTTGACATAATAAAGTTGGACTAAACGTTATGGTTATACATATTTTTGCACATAAAATATATTTCAAATCAACAAGAAGCGCACATGTAAACATCATTTATCATTGAACCGGGCAAATTTTGTTTAATTAATTTTTTAGCTAGTAAACCAAATTTGCAATTTTTAGCATAGATAAACTATCACCAATTGACATGATTAATTTGATTTATAACAATTAGCATTTTTTTTATGTGATCCATGATTTATAATATATATATATATATATATATATATATATATATATATATATTTATATATATATGTTTTAAAAGAAACTATGCTCTAACTCTAATATTACTTTGAGTAAATAAACATTTTATATGTTATTAGTAACATTTATTAAAAGAATATAGTATTATGTTAAAATATATTTCCGTCATGTCAAAATAAGAGTTCTATTTCTCTAATTAATTGATCAATTTTATTAAAAAAACCAAATTATTTGATAAGTTTTTAAGAAAAATAGTTAATATTGAGAAACATGAATCTTTCTTTTTTAGGATGAAGAAGTACATGTTTTACAATATTATCTCATCATTTTTAACTATAGTTGAAGATTATTTTATGAAAATATTTAATACACATGATTATGATTATAGATATAAAAGCGTTGTGGTAGATGGGCCAAATATCTGCTTGAGTCCAATTAGCCCACCGCACAGCCCTAATTCCTTTCTTGGTTTACCGCCCAAATCCAGCCCAACAATACTTCAACTAATGATTAAGGAATGTGAAATACCACATTGTATATCATAATATTGCTTACAATACAAAATTGTTGTGGTTGTTGTTCTTGTTCTTGTTTTTATTATTATTATTATTATTATTATTATTATTATTATTATTATTATTATTATTATTATTATAGGAGATGGAAGGAATAACTAATCATGTTGGAGCAGTGATTCTTTTGAGAATTATGATTCCCAATATAAAATGATATCAATTATTATGAATTTTTAATATAACACTTTTATATTAAAACAATAATGAGTGGACAGGTGAAAAATAGATATATAGGCCTGTTAATTTCCAGGGTTTTATACAACCTAGGCCCAGGACGAAGCCCAACAATTTTCGTGGGTTATGATATTCAAATAATTAGCCTAATACTCGAGGTTTATCCATGGCATTTGTTTGGGCTTGTAAGGCCGTTCGATGCGAGTCAAATTTATGCGATCCAACGGCTAAAAGTCAAACCTATCAATAAGCATCTCCAATCCAAAGACTCCTTCCTCTGTCTCCTCCGCCGGCGGCCTTTTTGTCTCTATACACCGCTATCCATCGCAGCCCTCTCCACATTTCTCCACTGTTGATGGACGTAGCAACCATGACAACACTCGTTCGAGTCGCCGCAGCTCAGATGACCTCAATCAATGATCTCTCCGCCAATTTCTCCACTTGCTCTCGCCTCGTTAAGGAAGCCGTTTCCGCCGGCGCGAAATTGCTCTGTTTTCCTGAGAATTTCTCCTATGTAGGTGCTAAATCTGGCGACAGCCTCACAATCGCCGAACCATTAGATGGACCAATCATGAATAAATACTGTGCCCTAGCAAAGGAATCAAATATCTGGTTATCCCTCGGGGGGTTTCAGGAGAAAGGATCCGACGCTACACATTTGTGCAACACGCATGTATTAATCGACGATGCCGGAAATATTCGTAGCACGTACCGGAAAATGCACATGTTTGACGTCGATGTTCCCGGCGGCGCAGTTTACAAGGAGAGCAGTTTTACAGAAGCCGGAAAAGAAATCGTCGCCGTTGATAGTCCATTCGGACGCATCGGACTCACAGTCTGCTACGATTTGCGATTTCCGGAGCTTTATCAGGAGCTCCGATTCTACCGCGGCGCGGAGGTACTGTTGGTGCCGGCGGCGTTCACTAAAGTGACGGGGCAGGCACACTGGGAAATTCTACTTCGCGCACGGGCGATTGAAACACAGTGTTATGTGATAGCTGCAGCACAAGCTGGAAAGCACAGTGAGGAGAGAGAAAGTTATGGTGATAGCATGATTATTGATCCATGGGGTACCGTCATAGGGCGATTGCCTGATCGAAGTTCGACCGGAATTGCTGTTGCTGATATTGATTTTTCGATGATTGAATCGGTTAGATCGAAGATGCCCATTTCTCAACATCGAAAGCCGATTGAATTTTGGAGATCAGCAGCGGCTTCTTTGTGAGTCGGGAGGAGCATTTCTTGGTTAGAATTTGCAGAGGGTGCTTGTGCAATCGCGTTTCTGTAATGTATTTCCTTCCTAGTCTTGTGAAATTATACCATTTTCATGCTCTGCTTAATTTGTATTTATATCTTGTAAGCATTGATAATCTGCTGAAAATGATAATAAGGATCCTGTTAAAATGATCATTGTTTCTGATATTCAGATTCTTCATGCATGTTTTGTATATGCACCAAGGTTATCAAGTAAGGTAGTTCACTAAAAAACCCAAATAGCATTTTAAGAAATTTTTTACATATGTCTTTGGTCCGAGCATAGTTAGAAGTGGCCTGAAGATTCCGACATCTTTGAGATGGAACCAAAAAGAACTTTGGAGATCTCCAAATAAAATTTCAATCTCATTTGTACCCTCTTTTCCTTCAACCAAGAATCATCAGTTCTTACGAAAGTTTCCAAATCCTTTGTGATTCAAATTCTTTTTGAGAAACATATGTTAGCAATACAATACGAAGTACCGAACAGAACGTTGGCGACATCATAAAATCGTTTTAGAACTTTATTAAAATGGACAAAGTGAGCTCAATCAGTATCACTGGGCTAATCGACTCTAAATTCACTTAAATGTTATCATCTATGTCCTCTAACTTATCAAAAACTTTTTGCAAACCCAAGACACTTTCAAGCATCAAATACATTGAATTCCATCTATTTGAACAATCAAATTACAAAACGTGTTATAATTAATATTTACAATTTTATGATATTTTATTAGTAAAATGAATCGTTGACAGTTGCCTAGACATGTCTAACGTACTTATAAACAATTTATAGACCATCCTTAACAATCATTTGCAAAAAGTGAGTAGAACATTTAACACGAAAGATCTCCCTATTCAAACAAAAATATATTTCATCAATATTTTCTTTATCGGTTGAACTACCGTGTGATTTGATGATTGATTTTCAAAGTTATGCACATAATTTTGTTTAATCCTAACTCCTCCATGCAAAAATATATAAACTTTTCAAAATTAATTTAATTAATAGATTGTGTGTTCTCCAAATTAATCATTATAACCTATTTTTATGTTATTATTAATATCTTTTGTGACATCTTAAATTAATACTAGTATTAGATATTATTAACATTTGCCCAATTTTGTGTAACTAATTCAATATTGCAATTTCAAAATTCATTTGATTTGATGAAAATTAAAACAATAAAGAATAAAATCCAGATGGTTCCATCCAAACAAAATCGTCAACGAACATTTGTTGATTCGGGATGCTTTTGGTTCAATTCTCTTCAAGATTTGTACTCACTTTCTATGTCAATTAAGTAAACGAATATCTCCAGCATTGTAGATGTCCAATAACACTTTTTTGTGTGCCCAAAGAGGCACATATACAGAATAGAAATGAAAAATACAGTTACCACAAAACTATACAACACAACACAAACATGGACAACTCTACCGATCAACATATATTTTCTAAACATCCATCCGATGAACCATAAAAACCTTAACATTAACATCATTCCTGCCTCCCCTCATTCGACGACGGACAACCAATTCCCATCTATGTAAAAGCGCAACTCAAGAATTCCATAACGCGAAAAAACTTTCTTGATGCCCCTCTTCTCTACTTTCAAAAGCCTCAGGTTTCAAGAAATACTAGGTGAAGTTGCTTAAGCTGATCATAGGACAAAAGAATAAGCAGACATCGATGATAATATACAACGATCTGAATGCCTTAAACTATAACAGTTTGACCAGTAAATCCATCCTGAAGCTGCAGAGAGCCATCTTTCATTAGGTTTAGGCTCAAGCTCTTGAACCTCTCTCTTGAATACTGTCTTGATGCCTTTCTCCAGTCTGTCCCCGTTTTCATCATTGCAACAAACTCATCGTAGCTAATTTGACCATCCTGAACGAAGCCAGTTGCAGTAATGAACAATGAGTTATTGCACTAAGTATACCAGAGGATCTTATATCCATGTCAAAAACTTTAGAACATCATGTATATTTTGCCCCGTGTACTTTCATTTTCATACACCTGTTGCCCACTGCACTTTTTTTCTTTTATTTTTTTAACTTTCTCCTCCTTACTTTCGCCTGTCCTTTTATTTTTGAAAAGGAAGAAGTAAAGAAAACGAAGTACAAAGGCAAAAGTGTAGAAATAGAATAGAAAGGGAAAAAGAAAAGAAACAAGCAGGGAGCAGAATATGCATTTTTCCAAACTTTAGAATTACTTAAGTAAACAGCATCAGGAATTTGTAATCGACAAAAAGATATAAAAGATGGTGAGAATTTAATGCCTTGTCTGTATCAACTTCGCGCATAATGTTGTTAAGTGCATCAACATCAGCTTCGCCCGATTCATCTGCTAAAGCTTCACGTAGTTCTTCAAGTTCGATATACCCACTTCCATCTTTGTCAAAGAACATAAATGCTTTGCGGAAATGATCATCGTTCTCAATCCTTTGTAAGTGGATAGTGACTGCAACAAACTCCCCATACTCCAACACACCATTCCCATCAACATCGGCCTATTAGAGATCAAAATAAATTTCTTCTATTAGGACAACTTGGAACTAGTATCTTGGTAATCAATCATATTGTCATCTTTACTTTCACCTACAACATTTAAATCAAATCTTTATGTTTTAAGGTTAGATTTTGCTTATCAAGTCAAAATATGATAGTTACGAGCTGCATGGACTTTAAAAGAAATGAAAAGGCAAAGATTTTGAACAAAAATGGAAAATAGATGAGTTTTGAAAGTGATAAGAGAACACATGGATCCATTTAATATCCGACTCCATAGTTCAATGCAGGCTCCCTAACATATTGGATGGAAATCCACCCTCTGTCCCACAAACACAAGTGGGTCTGTCTGTGTTTTTTTGTATGGATTGATGGTGCATTAAGGAGACACTGACTCCATAGGTGGGGAAACACAAAACAAGCACATGTGGATGGATGACTTCACACATTTAATTGCCATGAAACTGAGATGGAATATAAAAGAACGATGAAAATAACAGCATGGAGCAATGGATCCTTCTCAGCTCATCAGATATATGTGTTGTACAACCATATGAATTGAATTCACAACTAAGCAAAAATTCAATATTTTTCAGTTTTTAAATTCAATTTCTTAGAGAAGTGATATCAATATTAGCAAATAGCAGAGGTTATGTAGGAGCATCACACAGTACAACAATATTGAAGTTCTAATAATAAAAGTTTGAAAACTTACCACATCCATCAGCAGCTTGATCTCAGCCTCTGCGAGCTGGGAACCCACCTTCCTCAGACCCACTTTTAGTTCATCATATGTTACCTTCCCATCATTGTCAGTATCCATCAACGCAAACATATCTCTAATTATTTCTACCTCTTCAAGAGACAAATGTTCCGCAATTACCTACAAAATCGAGGATAAATGATTATTACGATATAGAGCAACTCTATAGGCAATTACTACAAGGAACATTAATATTACCCCCTATTTCACCTTAAATTTCTGAAAGTATGATTACACCTATAATCTCTATAATGCACCGAGGGGAAGATTTGTGTTCATAATTGCAAGCAGAAAGTTACAAATATAGGTGCAGAAAGTTACAAATATATGTGCTCACCCGCAATGCTTTCTTCTTGAATCTGTTCATGAATGAAAACTGCTTGAGTCTTGCCCTCACAATATCTCCCAAAGGGACATTTGAAGCCTTTTTCACATTTTGTATCCAAGGATGATCTGACCAAACAACATAGAATAGTTAGAGCTAATGCATAAATCAACCAGGTTGCAGGAATATCATTCTGTTGATTTGCATGATTACCAAAACTGTGATATGCTTTATATTGAAGATTCACAAAATGTCTAGCAGGCCCTAGTGAACCTCGACTCTATTACTCCAGAGATGAACCCTTCCCCCCCCCCCCCTTTCTATGCACGCTCAGACGAATCAACTTTGCAAGAACTATTTGTTCTAAGTTCGTAGATTACAAGATTTCAGCCAGTAACTAATTCAGACTGTCCACAGTACGAATTGGCTGTGTCTTTCAAAATTCCTAAAAATCATAATACAGTATGAACTTTGTGGTGTAAGAAGTAAATGCCAGCCAATTGCCACCAAAGCAAAAAAATTGTTCCTATTCGTATACAAACTGCAAATCTTTGTAAACATGATGCATATCTTTCTTTAGTTCAATCAAAGTATTCGCATGCAGCATTGATAACATAGACACAACTACTCTCACTTTATCCACCTCCTCCTCTTTTTTTTTTTTTTTTTTTTTTTTTTGTAATGCAAAAATATTAAACTAACTTACCGAGCACCTGCTGGGCTGTCAAACGCTTTCTTGGGTCCGGTTCCAGCATTTTCCTAACAAGACTTTTTGCACTTTCTGAGATCTGTGGCCATGGTTCCCTCTTAAAATCAATCACTCCTCTTAAAATTGCAAGGGCAACACCTTGTTCAGTTTCTGCATTGAACAAAGAACGAAACAAACTCTCGATCATAAAAAAAAATGGAAACTAAAACTACAACGGAATAAAAAGGATTACCAGCCCAAAATGGAGGAACACCACACAACAAAATATAAAAAATCACACCAGCACTCCATATATCAACTTCAGGTCCATAATTTCGCTTCAGAACCTCTGGTGCCATATAGTATGGACTTCCCACAATTTCATTGAACCTTTCTCCTGATTTAGAGAATTAATATGTTGTTAACTAACCAGAATACTAATAAAACGAAAATAAAAGACAGGAAAACGAAAAAAGTTCCAGGTCCCCCACTGCACAATGAAGTCACAATGTGCGCTGCATATGAAATATAAACCATACCAATAAGCCAAATTATGACAGTAGAAAGAATGACAGTGAAGTATCTAAATTTATTAGTAGAAACAGAAATTTTTAAAATCATTTTAAAAATTAAAAACCAGCAAGATGAAGCTTAAAAAATATGTATATGAATAGATTCTTTAACCAGCTTTCAAAATCCCAAAATCAAAAGATCCCACAAATCTCAAGCCTCCAATAAATAAAATATGATCAAAAGAAAGAAAGAAGCACTTAAATGATGAACCCCATTCATTATTCATATCTATTGAAATTCAATTAAACCTACCAGGCTTGAAAAACACTGACAATCCAAAATCAATGACCTTAAGCTCCGAATTCTCCTTCTTATTAGCAAAAAGAAAGTTTTCAGGCTTCAGATCTCTATGCATAACACCGTGCTGATGACACATCCTCACCACTTCCGCCACCGTCTTGGCCACGCCGGCCGCCGCCCTCTCGCTATAATGGCCACGCGCCACTATCCTATCAAAAAGCTCCCCACCCTCACACAACTCCATCACCAAATGCACGGCTTCGTTGTCCTCATAGGTGGCGCGTAGCTTCACGACGTTCTGGTGCTCCGGCATGCTCGACATAATCTCCACCTCGCGGCGAACGTCCTCGATATCCACCGCCGTCCGGAGCTTCTTCTTAGAGATTGACTTGCACGCAAGCGCCTCGCGCGTCTCGCGGTCGGTGCAAAGATATGTAATTCCGAATTCCCCGCGGCCCAGCTCGCGGCCGAGAACATACTTGTCGGAGATTTTTGTTCTGGGAAAGAAGTCTTTGAGCACGCGGATTGGTGCGGGGGATTGCGCGTAGGGATTGGCGTAGCGGTCGCGGTGTTTTTTGCCAGGTTTTGGGGAATGGGGTTTAGAAGTTGGGGGCTCCTTTTCTGAAGGTTTTATACAGGCACTGCAATTTCCCATGTCGGAAAGTTAGAAGCTCTGTGAGTTGAATTGGAGGGTGTTCTGGCTGAGCCTCCGTCAGTGGTGGTGGTTATTGATGGCGGAGGAGGAGCAGAGCATAGTAGTTAGGGGGGTTAAGAAAACGCGGGGTCAGTTGGAGGAAACTTATTGTATTTGAAAAAAGGCTTTCTAACCTCGTTTATGTTACAGCAATATTTAAATATATGTAAGAAAAACAAAACAGTCATGAAACTCTATTTTTATTTTATATTTCAGATTTCAGATTAATTTTGGTATTTATTTTATATTTCTGACTTGTCAATTATTTATGTAGCAAGAAAGAAAATATATATACTTACTTTTTTTTTATTTCTCCTTATTATATCAATTTGACAAAATAAAAAAATAATATATTAATTGAAAGGTGAATTATCTTTCCGGTGGAATGACATTAGCCAAAAAAATTAAAAAAATTCTTACGAAAAAAATAATATTGAGTTGGTGGAATTAATGGTATTTTGGGCATCCCAACTCCTTTTGGTGGATAGGGGTTGGGGCCTGGGGCTGGGGGTAATTAAACTAGATGGATGGTAGCGGAGCAGTTCAAGCTTTATTTATGTATTTTAAATATAATAATTATTATTATATTTATTAACTTAATTGGGAATTAAACTATGTCCTACTTTATGTGCGATTATTGTCCGACATTAAATTGGTTTGTATTTTTCTAAAAATCATTTTTAAATAATGTTGGACCTATAACATATTAGTCAACATTTGACCGACTAAAGTGGGTGTTCATTTTTCATAATAATGTCAAAGTCAACGTATATGTATTTCAGCTTAATTAAATAAATAAATCCAAGTGATTATATATAGAAATCAAAGTTTGGTTGTTGATTTTGACTAACAAAGTTTACCAAGCCTTCCCAATACAAAGCTGTGAAGTTTGTTGTGATGGTTCTAGAAAGGGGTCTTAATACGAGATCGGATGCCCAAATCCTCCGCTGTTCACATCTTCTGTCTTGTTTTCTTTATATTTTCTTCTAACTCCTACTATAGTACTATATTTTTTATTTATTTTTGAATTAATATATTTTTATACTTAATGTATATCGTACAAAAATGATGATACCATAAAGTATTTTTAAATCACTATATTCAATGTTTTCCACTAAAACTTGATTGATCGAGAGTAAAAGTACTTCAAATCAATTATATAGAAAAAAAATTCAAATCGATCGTGTTAAAATCAATGATCATTTAGTATTTAACTTGTTAAAAATAAAATTATCAATTAAATCTTATTAAATCTTAAATTTTCACTATTTTAGTCATTCAATTAACAAAGTTGAAAATGTTTCTAGATAAATAGGGGGTTTATAAGTTAAATATTATATAAGAAAATGTAAAAGATAAGCAAATAATGACTAAATTTATTTCAATAAATTCAATGTAACCTAATACAATATTAAGCTTATCTCACAATATAAATATTTCAGTTAATTTTAAAATACAAGTCCAATAATCGAAAACTATTTAGATAAGTAACAAAATAATAAATGAAACTTTATCTAATAGATAAGGAATAGCCTATTAATATCTAAAATTTATTTTAAAATTAACAAATAAAGTCTTAAAAGTTGTTATAAAAATACCAAAAAAACAAAAAACTTAATTAAATTGTTAATTTTAAATAGGGTACATAACTATAAGGGCCTAAATTGGGTTTGTTGAGTTTACAAGGCTAGGTGGCCAGATTGATCTACTATATGAAACAATTAAAGCTATTACATTAAAAATTTATTTATTATACCAGTTACGTGATGAAGCAACATATTTTAATTAAGATGTATTCACAATATCTAGTAATGAAATAAAATATATATGATCAAATTTGTTATTATTTAATAAAATATTCGATGTGTCCTGATACTTCGGTAAGATGATGCCACAGAAACCTGGTCTTATGAGTAGGGGTGCCCTATGGTTTCGGCAAATGCAATCACTCCACAGTTCATGACTACTCACTCACCACAAATGAAATATTGTGGTTGCCAACAAATTTAAAAAATAAAAATAATAAGAAATAAATAAATTAACAGATGGCTTTATTGGTTTCTTGGAAAAAGAAAGAGAGAAGAAAAAATCTGAAAACTCTACCAAGTCGGCTAATAATTATTTTTTGTTTGATTTTTATTTTATCTTTTGTTTCTTACAACAGCGACAGTAAAGAGCTTCTGTTATAAACACCACAGGGTTTTTTTTTATTAAAATAATACAAAAAATATATTATAAAATAAGTGACTTTTGAAACAGTTTTTAAAAATAGGATAAAACATCAGCCGAGCTGACTTTTTTTAGATAAAACGTCACGGGGGCTGACATTTTAAATTTGAAATAAAAAAGTCAGCCCCCTGACATTTTTAATTTCAAATATATATATATATATATATATATAATCGCGCACACACATATATATATAAGCAGTTATATATACAATATATATGTATATATATATATATATTTGTTTTTACATTATAATTATTTATATTATTATTAGAAATTCTATTTTTATATTTACCTAACAGAAAAGTTATAATATTATTAATATATAAATATATATATGTATGTAGGAATTTATGTATATATATTTTTAAAAAATATATAAAATTATAATTTTAAAATGTAAAATATTATAATATTATTTAATATAATAAAAAAATTATTTAAATTAAAGAATAATTTTTAATTATTATTATGTGTAATTTTATTTTCTAAAATATATATATATATATATATATATATATATATTAATAATACATAAATATATATATATATATTATACAAATAATTAAAAAATAAAAAAATAAAAAAATAAAAATCGTCAGTCGCACTGACTTTTTAAAAAAATGTCAGTTGCGCTGACGTTTCCTTTAATTTTTTAAATATATGTTAATATATATAATATATATTATAAATATATATATATATATATTATTTAATATATATTCTGAATATATATATATATATATAATTTATTAGTTAAGTAAATATATATATATATATAGAAATTTATATATATATATTTTATAAAAATATATAATAAATTATAATTTTAAAAAGTAAAATATTATAATGTTATTTAAGATAATAAAAATTATTTAAATTAAAGAATAATTTTTAATTATTATTATTTGTAATTTTATTTTCTGAAAAAATAATATATATATATATATATATATATATATATTCTAATAATACATAAATATATATATATATATATATACAAATAATTAAAAAAAGAAAAAATAATAAAAATCGTCAGCCGCATTGACATTTTAAAAAAACGTCAGTTGTGCTGACATTTCCTTTAATTTTTTTAAATATATGTTAATATATATAATATATATTATTAGTTAAGTAAATATATATATAGAAATTTATGTATATATATTTTATAGAATTATAATTTTAAAAAGTAAAATATTATAATGTTATTTAAGATAATAAAAAAATTATTTAAATCAAAGAATAATTTTTAGTTATTATAATGTATAATTTGATTTTTTGAAACAAAAATAATATATATATATATATTTTAATAATACATAAATATATACAAATAATAAAAAAAGAAAAAATAATATAAAAATCGTCAGCCGCACTGACGTTTTAAAAAAACGTCAGTTGCGCTGACGTTTCCTTTAATTTTTTTAAAATATATGTTGGCCGACTCGGTCCAACACATGACTCGGTTGGCCGAGGTCACCCCCTACCTCGGTCTCTCAACTCGGTCAGGACACCCACTCGGTCGGCCGAGTTCAAAAAAGTTTCTAGAATTCTGCCCGAACGTGGGTGCACCCTCAACTCGATCCAGCACCTGACTCGGCTGGCCGAGTTGTCCTTCCAACTAGGTCTTCCAACTCAGTCTGACCCCAACTCGGTTGGCCGAGTTCATAAAAGATTCTGGAATTCGGCAAGAACATGGGAGCACCCTCAACTCGGTCCAGCACCTGACTCAGCTGGCCGAATTGTTCTTTCAACTCGATCTTTCAACTCGGTGTGGCCCCAACTCGGTCGGCTGAGTTCAAAATATTTTCTGGAATTGGCACATTCTCCTAGGTTATGTGTTAACTCGGTCGGTGAGTCAACTCGGTTGACCGAGTTGAAAGGAAATTGTTTTTTTTTTTTGGCTTTTCAATTCGTGTAATATTTTGTTTTCTTCCAACTATTAATTCTTTTCCATGATACTTGATTTTATGATATCATTTAAATTGAAATTGAAGTAAACAAATGATAAATAATACGATAAAAAACGACATTTGTATCAAACACACGAATTGTTTGGATGCAACACAATATTCATACATATTAAACCCACATTACAAATGACCTCCTGTACCACAACCTCTAATTCTTCTAGTTCACCGACCTCTTCTTGACCTTGCCCTTCATTTCCTAACGTTTCTTGTCGTCTTCTTTGAATTCCACCTCTGCTACCTCTTGTATGAACAGCGGGTGCTTGTGGCTGTATATTTTCTTCGACGTCATCTTCCTCCGAAACTGGGGTCGAAGGAATTGTCATTCTGCTGGAGGATGACGTTGACTGGTCGATTACATCCCTGAAAGTAGCCACATCTAAGTACTGGAATTGAATAGGAGTAGGACGGAAATAGTCGTAGTTTGGCACATTCATAGTTTCTCCTGCTCCGAGGTCAACATTCATATGATGAAATGGCGAGGGAGTGGACAAAGATGGATGGTATGGTGTCGGAGTATAAGTCGGTGTACTAATTGAAGGCCTATATACATCCGACATATTTCCTTCAGTTTGGCATCTTGGTCGTGAAGATGTTGATGCAAAGTTCCCAGGTGGTGGCATCCGATCTTCAGGGCTACTTTCATTATCACCCCTATGACGCCTTCTACCATGTCGTCAGCCACCATCATGCGCAAATGTCCATTGTTCTTTATTGATTTGATTGATATACAAGTACGCAGCCGTATTTAAATTTCTTATTTCATTCATAACATTGTTATGCTTAATGATTTGGTATTCAGATCTAGCCCACCAACACAGATCTTTCAATTGTACATCTTTAAAATGTGAATTGAAGTTTGAACAAACATGTCTCAACAAAAACGACTCACTCCATGTAGGGCATTAAATATTGATATAGTCTGGATTGCACTTAAAAGACCTGCATTTCTATCAGAAATAATGCACATCTGAGCCCTCCCATATATGACGTACTTGCAAATCAAATCCAAAAATCACTTCCAAGATTCAAAATTCCCCTCGTCTACAATAGCAAATGCTTGGGGAAGTATCTGTTTGTTTCTGTCCACTGTAACGGCTATCAGCATTTTATGTTTGTATTTAGTGTATAGATGTGTCCCATCAACACTGATAATCGGTAGACAGTCCTTGAACCCAGTGTAACAAGACTCGAACGCCCAAAAAACATATTTGATAATCTTTTTATGTGGGTCGTTGGTGTCATGGTGCTTCCATTCAACAATGGTGTCCGAGTTCCACTTTTGTAATGCACCCAAAAACTTAGGCAGATTTCTTACGGAGCTCTCCCATGTCCCGTAAGTGTTCTCAATCGCCCGCCTAATGTCATGCCATGCCTTCTGATATGAAATCAAGTATAAAGTTGCATTTTTAACGTCTGCTTGTGACTCAGAGACGATGATTGTAGGATTGATCCGAACATTTTTCTTAATCAAGAAAGCTACAAAATTTTTGTCCAGATTTCGATGATCGGAAGATATATCATTCATATAACATCTATGATCTCCACCATATTTTTTTATTTTGAACATCCCCAATTTTCGCTTAAATGATGCCCTAACATACCAAGGACACTCTTGAAAAGGTGTATTGTGTTCACATTTGACAACCCAAATGAGTGGTTTACTTTCGGTAACTCGAAACTGACGTCTTGCATGTCGTATCGAGAAATCCTTAATCGCTGCAATTAAAGCGTTCTTATCCCTGAATAACATGTCCTTCTCAATTATCCCTCGGCTAAGATCGTTAAACTTTCCCCATGAAGATGAAGGATTATGCATCGAGTCAGCAACAACTTCGGGGCCACTCATTGTGTAAAAAGGGATGTTTGTGTCTGAATCGATATTGATTGTTGCTTCGACACCATCAAAATTCACATTGGCTGCATCAACATCTTCTTCGTCTAATATTGCTTCATTGTCATCCAAATTTTCAATTTCCATTTCAGATGGGGAAATTGGACCTAAAGAATCTTCACAAGAGTCCGTGTCTTCTTATTGTCCGTATTACTAAGGCCAATTATATCTTCAGGTTCATTCCTAGTATTACTGGGACCAATTATATTTTGGACACTACATTCACCACTGAATAAAGTGTTTGTGAAAAAGCAAGGTTCTCCAATCCCTGAGTGATTTCGGGCACATAATCACAAGGGTTACTTAAATATTGGAATGATGTCATGGGCACATCTTGTTGGGACAGCAAAAACATATAATATCCCCACTCTTGGCTCATAAGTATACCTTTATGTTAGCTAAGATTTTGACATGGTTCTTTCTCAATGAAAATGTCCATAGAGTTTAATCCATCATTAGGATATAGGAAGAACTTAAGATTATTATCAGTTTCAATCTGAACTACAGACTTTATAATATTATTCTGACCGTAAACTTCCTCCTATTTTGTAAAAAGTTTAAGATGAAACCGGTCTTTAGGCACACCAAGAAATTGATAAATTTAATATTTCAATGCAGATAAATCTGTATTTCGATCAATTCGTGTGTCACCATTGGGCGCACAACTATACAATACTTTTCTGTTTTTCTGTATAATTTTGCCTCCGCTATAAACTTTAATTGTAACTCGTCGGTGACTCGCCATTGATTGAAAATGATATATATAATTTTTTTCACTGTGAAATATATAAATTTCATACAAACATGAAGAACAAATAAATTATAATTAGTAAGTGTGGACCACATAGTACGTATGAAAAACATCATAAATAATTCATTAAATCTCACAACCAAGATACGTATGAAAAACATCATAAATTATGCATTACATTTCACAACTAAGATACATTTACAAAGAATATACATCACTCTGTGAATTATCATTATTGGGTAAATTTTCTACAACATTATTATCATCCACGACTTGTCGACTTCTATATCAATATTTTCGTTCTCTACTGGACCCTGCCACATATTTAAGCCAGGGGTGATATCTATAAGATCTAGTATGCATGATCGCAATATATTCACGTGATGAAAGTTAGTCGTACTCTCTTGTTGGATAATTTCATTTTGGTGTCTCTCGTTATCCAATTGAGCACGTAACTTATTCACCTCGTTTTCTAGGGTGTTTATATGTCTGTCTCTAGCCCCAAGATGCTCTATCATATTATTCTTTTCCGTTGTCATGGTACTTAAAGTACCACGCAAGAAGTTTATTTCATGCCCTAAGACGTCTTCTTGTTGCCGAACGCAACCTTCTAAAATAGAGACACGGTTAGATGACCACTCCAATTCAACTTGGCACATCTTTACACGCCGCCGTAATTTTCGTATTTCTTGTTCTTGCATGTTGGATATCACATTTACAGCAATATACTTTCTCCTCAATCCCTCTACTTCTTCTTTTAGTTGTTGATTACGTATTCTTAATTGCACCAAACTTGTTGACTTTTTTACGATAGACCGATAAGCTTTGTATGTGAAATATTTATTGGGTCGTGTGGAAGTTGATGCTGATTACTTTGATGTTGAAACCATACCTATCAAATATTATTTATAAGGGTCATTATAGTTATTAAATTTAATTTTTTTTAAATATCCTATAATAAAATATTAATTATACTAAACAAGATTTATTTAGTCAACATAACATAACGTAAAGCAAAACAAGTTAAACATACAATACATGCAACAATAAAAATATATTCATCATAATAAACAAATAAAATTTAAATAACATCACAATAATAAATACAACAAAATAATTAAATAAACATTCACAGCAATATATGATAGTAAAATAAATGATGTATATGTATACTAACCTTAATTTAGTTTAGGGATATGTTGTGCAAGTTGAAGTTTGTCTTCTTCAACACAATCTATACAATATATTATAAAAAATAAAAAAAATGATGATTAGTGTTTAAGAAAAAAATTATCTCATATCATGCCAAAAATTAAGAAGATATAAGGTTAATTGGTGATAAAAATAAATAGGTCACAAGTATAATAAAAACAAATTAAAACATGTTAAAGGAAATATAAAGGAAGTAATCATATATTATAAACATAATTATAATTAAATGAAATAATACATACCTTTTTATACAAAGAGAAGAATGAAAGATGAATAATCGAGTCGGATAGCAGCAGCAACAAATTCTTCAAATAAAGAAGAACATGAAGGAGAAAGGTTGAAGGAGAAAGCTTGAAAGTGAAGAATGAAGAAAACGTGAGTGAAGAGAAGAGAGTTCTCAGAGAGGGAGTGAAGATAATAGAGAGTGGGTGAGTGAAGGGAAGAGAACATTCATTCAATTTGTAGTAATTGAATCTGCCAATTCTGAAAAGTTGATGCATGCCTATTCCAAAAAGTTCATACGTGCATGACAAATGTAAAAGTTGATTTCTGCATGCATGACAAATATAAATTGTGATAGGATTGAAATTATGTATCAAAGCCATGTGAAATTGCAGAAATTGCAGATAAATGATAAATACGAGTACAATTTTTAATCAATTTTATTTTATTAAGGTAGTGTATTTATTTTTATAGAGTGTGATATTATGTAAAAAAAAATTATTTTATTAAGGTAGTGTATTTATTTAAATATAGTGTGATATTATGTAAAAATATTTAGTATGTGATATATATTTATTATAAAAATATATATTATGACATTATGGTATTGTAAAATTATATAAAATGATAATATGTTTTTATAAATATATATATGATAATTTCATAATTTTAATTAATAAATTTTTATAATTATTTTAATTTTATAAATTGTTCTTGTATTATATCTTCAGAATATATATTTATAATATATATATTATATATTAACATATATTTAAAAAACATTAAAGGAAACATTTTAAAATGTCAGTGCGGCAGACGATTTTATTTATTTATTTATTATTTGTATATGTATATATATTTATGTATTATTAAAATATATATATATATATATTATTTTTTTTCAAAAAATCAAATTATACATAATAATAATAATAATTAAAAATTATTCTTTAATTTAAATAATTTTTTTATTATCTTAAATAATATTATAATATTTTACTTTTTTAAAATTATAATTTAATATATATTTTTATAAAATATATATACATAAATTTCTATATATATATTTACTTAACTAATAAAAAAAAATATATATATATATATATTTAGAATATATATGAAATAATATATATGTATATATATATTTATAATATATATTATATATAAACATATATTTAAAAAACAAAAATTAAAGGAAACGTGAGCGCAACTGACTTTTTTTAAAACGTTAGTGCGGCAGACGAATTTTTTTAATTATTTGTATATATATATATTTATGTATTATTAAAAAGTATATAGATGTATTATTTTTTTCAAAAAATGAAACTACACATAATAATAATTAAAAATTATTCTTTAATTTAAATAATGTTTGTTATTATCTTAAATAACATTATAATATTTTTCTTTTTAAAATTATAATTTAATATATACTTTTACAAAATATATATACATAAATTTCTATATATATATATATTTACTTAACTAATAAATTATATATATATATATATATATATATATATATATATTCAGAATATATATTAAATAATCTATATATATTTATAATATATATTATATGTATTAACATATATTACAAAAAAATAAAGGAAACGTGAGCGAACTAACGTTTTTTTAAAACGTCAGTGCGGCTGACGATTTTCATTTTTTTTAGTTATTTATGTAATTTCAAAAAATAAAATTACACATAATAATAATTAAAAATTATTCTTTAATTTAAATAATTTTTTATTATCTTAAATAACATTATAATATTTTACATTTTAAAATTATAATTTTATATATTTTTTTAAAAATATATATACATAAATTCCTACATATATATATATATATATATTAATAATATTATAACTTTTCTGTTAGGTAAATATAAAAAAAGAATATCTAATAATAATATAAATAATTATAATGTAAAAACAAATATATATACATATATATTGTATATATAACTGCTTATATATGTGTGTGCGATATATATATTGTTAGTGTGCTATATATATATATATATATATATATATATATATATATATATGGATCCATGTGGTATATGTGTGTGTATATATACTTATGCATATGGATGTAATAAGCAGGGCAGGGTGCATATATATATATATATATATATATATATATATATATATATATATATATATATATATATATATATTTGAAATTAAAAACGTCAGCCTCCGTGACGTTTTATCCAAAAAACGTTAGCCCGACTGATGTTTTACCTATTTTTTAAAACCGTTCCAAAAGTTACCTATTTTATATTTTGTTTTTGCATTATTTAATAAAAAACCCCAACACCACAGCGTAATAATTTCTCTATTTTACAATAAAGGTTCTATTTCAAATACATTTTTAATTTTAAATAAGAAACTTATTTTAAATATTAATATTTCATTTATTAGATAAAGAATAAAAAATAAATAAAAGTTAAATTACACATGATTTTATTAGTCAAATTAACTAGCAAAAAAAGTTACATAATGAAAATTTATAGTTTTCATAAGATTGTACTAAAAAATAAAAAAATAATAAAAAAAAAATATATATATATATATATATATAAATAAAGAGAAATACTGTCTTAAATAGAAAACATCAAATTTTCATGCCTAAACTACTTTCTAATTATGGTATCTATTTATCTATACAAATCTATATAATATCTATCTATATATATTATGGTAAGTTATGACACTTATTTATTTTCAACTTATGATCTATCAAAATATGTTTATTTCATTTTTTTTCACTAAAAATTTTAAAAGGTTATACCTTTTTGTTTCAACTCCAATTACTTTTAAAAAAAATATATATCTAATTAATTTTATATTCATGATCTTTAATTTAACATATATATTGCACATAAATATATAAACATACATATATTAAAATTTAATTATTGAATATAAAATATTTTTTCTTAAGTTAATTCTGACGACTTAACTTAAGTTAATTGTCACGACTTAACAATAAAATAATTTGATTGATAGAGTGACGACTTAATGGTTACTAAAAATGGCAATACAAATTATTATTTTATTATTTTATTTTAATTATTTTATTATGAGATAATGTCAAAAAAACTTCTAAATAAATATAAATTGTAGTTCAATTTAAATTATATAATTTCACAAATTTTGGCATATAGATAACTAATATATGTGTATATATAAGTTAGATTACAATAAATTGCTATGATTTAAAATAAAAATAATTAATATTTACATAACAAAGTAAGATTAATTAGTGTAATTTTATTTTTATAAAATTTAATGTTAAAAAAGAATTTTTTTTTAATATTTTACTTTTGAAATTTTAAACAAGCAAAAGTTAAGATTCTGTTTTAGTCTTTTAGAAGAAAAATTGCCACAGAAAGAAGAAAATGTTCTATGTTGCAGGTCTTTTAACATCTTTATCTATATCTACATGTCATATACATATAATAACATATAGGGTGGGTCTCATGTGAAACGATTGCACGTGCGACATAATTTAAGGTATTACTTGTGTAACTATAAAATATTACTTGTTTAACTATAAAATATCACTATTTTTTAAGATAACTAATAAGTAGTAATACACTTAAAGAAATAGTGATACTTCATAGTTAAACAAATAATACTTTATAATTAAACAAGTAATACCTTACATCATGTCACATGTGCAAACGTTTCACAAGAGTTCTTGCGTAACATAAATACCAGGAGTTCTTGCGTAATATAAATACCAGATTTTTAGTTGCTCACTAATTTTCCCATCATTCTCTCTACCAATAACCATTATATTTGTATATTATTTTAGTAGATTTTTAGTTAAATATTTTAGGACTGTACGATATCTATAATATATTTGAGAATATATGATATCAAATGTTCGAAAATTATGGGATTTGATCTATATTGAACATATATATAATATTTTTTATAAATATATTGAGATATATATTTGATAGAGGAAATGATTAGTTGATGATGTGCCAAATAACTAATAATATTATATGACTTTGCTCATATGCAACTTTAAAATATCATAACTTTCATATGATTTTACATATATTTATGACTTTATTCTTATCCACACATTGACCTGTCACTTTTAGTTGAACTATATATAATTATTTTCTTTCGTTCTAAAATTGCAAATAAAAAGAAAATAAAGGCTACTATCTTCTTATTTTCTTAACATGAGAATTTCTGCAACTTAAGGAAAAAATATAATTAAATGTATTCTATTTTACTCATTATATATATATATGTATATGATTTTATTTATAACATTTATATCCATATTATAATCATGCTACATATACAAGTTATTGAACATAATTATATATATTATATTTAAATATTAATGTTATACATTTCTTAAATTTAATAATATTATATTATAATAATAATATAATATATCCATGCATCTCACGATAGGACTTACTAGTTAACTAAAAATAAAAAGTTCTATTCATAAGAAACATCATTATTCTTATTTTTGTAAGTTGATCCGATTGGCCTGATTGGACCTGAAATATTAAGATATCATAAATCTTATAAGACCCTAAAAATACTTTAAACTATGATATATGGCAAAGTGCAACTCTACAAATAAACAAAAAAATAGTTGAAACTAACAATTCATAATAGCCTGTAGTAGGATTTTTTTTCGTATATCCACACACACACACACACACACACACACACACACACACACATATATATATATATATATATATATATATATTTTATAACAAATTTTACATATCTCATGAAATAACAATAAACTATTTTTTTGAAAAAAAAAGATAGATTCTTGGAGTGACATGACCGAACCCTATTTTCGTGTCGATTGTCCAACCCAAGTTCGACCCAAATCACTAAAACATAACCTTAACACACTATATTTGTATTGTGTTATGAGATCAAATCACAATTTATCACCCTTATTTCAAATCTTGTTTCTATAATAAATTGATTAATTGCATAAACTATAACTTAAAATATTAATATTTATTATTTGTCCAAATTCAATTTAAATAATCAATACAAAATAATATTAAATTCTAACCTTAATAATCGATCGAAATTAATTATATTTTTTGTATATAATTATCTCATATATATACGATATGAGTGTATAATTAATAATCATGAAAATATAATTAATTTTATATATTACATATAAATAAGTATATATGTATATTAGTAAATGTCATATAATCGGAAAAAATACATTGAAAAAATATGAAAACGTGTAGATTAAAGTATGTGAAAGAGGAATAAACTTTTCTATATAACTTTTATCCTGTGTTAAATAGTCTATCCAATTTGGGCCCAAAAGCTTTTTTTGGGTGAAGTGGCCCAAAGTTTGGGCTTATGATTGGACTATGGCCCATGTAGCTAGCCTTCCTATATATCCGGGATTCGTATCAATATACACTCCACGAGTGAACATAAATTGATGCATGCATTCAAGTAGCCATCGGAATCTGATATGGGGCACAAGAAGCGAAATATCGCTCCTCGCTCCAAACCATCCCAGCTACCGTCCGTGGCAGTGAAGGATGATGCCACGGCCGCCAATGTTGTTGCTTCAACCCCCGACAATTCTTCAAACCCCTCTGCGAAAACACCTGCAAAATCCGAGTCCGCAGATTTAGAGAACAATAGCAATGCAAACCCTTCTTCACCGTATTCTTCGATTAAGCTTGAATGTCAGCGTGCACAGACGGCATTACGCCGTGGTAACCACACCAAAGCCCTAAGATTGATGAAGGATTTGTGCTTAAAACACGAGAATTCTCCGCACTCAGCCTTGATTCACCGCGTTCAGGGGACTGTTTGTATGAAGGTGGCTTCTATAATTGATGACCCAAATGCGAAACAACGGCATTTGAAGAATGCGATTGAGAGTGCGAGGAGGGCGGTGAGTTTGTCCCCAAATTCTATCGAGTTTGCACATTTTTATGCGAATGTGCTGTATGAGGCGGCAAGTGAGAGGAAGGAATATGAGGACGTGGTGCACGAGTGTGAAAGGGCTTTGATGATTGAAATTCCCGTGGACCCTGCCAAGGAGAGTTTGCAAGAGGGAAATCAGCAGAAGATTTCTACAGTTGAGGCTCGAGTTGCACATTTTCAAAATGAGCTCCGTTCTTTGATTCAGAAGTCAAACATTGCCACCTTTTCGACTTGGATGAAGAATCTGGGAAATGGGGTGGAAAATTTTCGGTTGATTCCAATCATGAGGGTTCCTGAGGATCCGATGGAGCTGAGATTGAGTCAAACAAGGAGGCCGAATGAGATTAAAAAGGTCGCCAAGACACCTGAGGAGCGAAGAAAGGAGATTGAGGTGAGGGTAGCTGCTGCTAGGCTTTTGCAGCAGAAATCAGAGTCCCCTTGCTTAGGAAATGATGGGGATAGTGACAATAACAATTGCAGGGGTTTGAAGTCTTGTCCAGGTTCCGGCAAGAGAGCAGGAGAAAGAAGGAAAAGTGGGAATGTGAGAAAAAGCGCATCTTCAGATGAAAGGAGGGATTGGGTCCGATCATACTGGAACTCTATGAGTTTGGATGCAAAGAAAGATTTACTTAGAATTAAGATACTGGATCTAAAGGCGCATTTTAGTTCATTGAAGGATGGTTCACCGAGTGAGGTGCTTAATGTGGCTTTGTCTTTCGGGGAAACAAACAAAATGTGGAAATATTGGTTTTGCTGTCGCTGCAATGAAAAATTTGCGGATGCAGGTTTGTTCATGCAGCACATTGTGCAGGAGCATATGGGCAGTTTATTGAGCAAAATGCAATCAATTCTGCCTCAATATGTGGATAATGAATGGGCTGAAATGCTTTTAAACTGTTCTTGGAAACCATTAGAGTTGAATGGAGCGATAAAGATGCATGGAAGACAGTTGAAACCAGTGGCACCTGTTTTCTTTGAGGAGTACCCCAGAAATGGCATGGATGATTCAAAAGAATGCTTTGTCGACACTTACGGAAATGATTATGATTGGGATATATCACCAAGGAATAGGTCTGGTGATTTCAACGGTAGTACCCAGGACAGCAGGGAGCTTGAAGATATTGAGTGGATGGACTGTGATGGAGGTCAGAGTTGTAAGGAAAGTTTGTTTAGTGATAATTGGCCTTTGTCTGATGATCCTGAGCGTGCAAAGCTTCTAGAAAAAATCCAAGCCATTTTCCAGTCACTTATTAAAAACAAGTATCTGGCGTCAAGTCACCTTAGCAAGGTTATGCACTTTGCAGTGGAGGAGCTGCAACGTCTTGCTTGTGGTTCACAACTTCTAAGCATCAACTTGGAGCAAACACCATTATGCATTTGTTTTTTGGGTGCTCCAGAGCTTAAGAAAATTCTGAAGTTTTTACAGGAAATTTCTCATTCTTGCCGAATAAGTAGATATTCTGATAAAAGTAATGCTGCAGATAATTCAAACACAAGGAGGCATGGTGTTGACATTATGGAGAAGATAATTTTTAGCCAAGATGCATCATTCTTGATCCTTGATGAGCGTTTATTTTGTGATGATGCTGTTAATGGTTACACTGTTGCAACTTCATCCCATGTCACATTTGAGAATGGTGTTATGCTTGAGTCAGATGCATTGTTATCATGGCTATTTAGAGGCCCCTCAAGTGGTGAGCAATTGACATCCTGGACGCATTCAAGAGAGGAGAAAGCACAGCAAGGTCTAGAAATTCTCCAGTTGCTTGAGAAGGAATCTTTCCGTCTTCACGGCTTATGTGCGAGAAAGTATGAGCACATAAATTATGAGGTGGCATTGCAGGCTGTAGAGGATCTCTGTTTGGAAGAGGGACGGAAAAGAGAACATGTAACAGAGTTTGTCCGTCACAGTTATGAGTCTGTTCTCAAGAAAAGGCGGGAACTCATTGAAAATGACAATGAAAGTATCATTATGAACAATAGATTTGAGTTGGATGCAATATCAAATGTTCTAAAGGACGCAGAGTCGCTATATGCCAACCAATTTGGTTTTGAGGAGACATACACTGGCGTGACATCTCATATTTGTGACCTAGAATCGGGTGAAGATGACGATTGCAGAACAAAAGACTATATGCATCAGGTGGACTCTTGCGTTGAAGTTGCAATACAGAGACAGAAAGAGCATGTTTCTATCGAGGTTTGGCACATTTGATCTGTGATTGTTATTTCTTTCAGACTACATTTGCACTTTGTATTATCATCTAACATTTCACAGTGATTCAGATCAGCAAAATAGATGCAATAATCATGCATATACTGGTTGGGATGCAGAAGCTGGAAATTGATCTTGAACTAGCATCTACCCTTGATTTCCGATCAATCTTAATACCTCTAGTGAAGTCGTTTTTGCGGGTTAGTACTCTGTGAAACACCTTTTAAAAAAGGCACCTCTTCTTCTCAGTGACTTTTGCAGATGAGTTTGTGGTTTATTATTTCATCTTTGTGCAGACACGCTTGGAAAATCTAGCAGACAAAGACGCCAGAGAAAAATCTGATGCTGCCAGGGAGGCATTTTTGGCTGAACTTGCTCTGGATTCCATAAAAGGCATGAATGGAACTGTTGATAATTCAAAACACGAGAAGGGAAAGGATAAGAAGAAGAGCAAGGTCAGCAAAAAACACAAGGAGTCAAAGGTTCAAAAATTATGGCTAAACTCAGCATTGATTTGCTATTTTTTCTTTTTAAATTATAGTTTCATCTCAAACAAACTATTGATTGCTGAGTAACTGTTTAATTGTTCTGAATCCTATTGCTTCTGGAGGCTATTCATTATGATGAGCCGCATGATCGGATTTCTGAAGAGATGTAGGTCCCTCTGCCCCCTCATAAAACACATTCTTGTCCATGCTTGCCCTTTATTTCTCTGAAATACTTTCTGCAAATTCATTTCGGTGCTAAAATTTATCTCGCTTCAGATTGCTTCTAAGTGGTCATGATGAGGAGGCTACAGATTCTGAAATTGTTGATCCCCTGACTGATGATGCCCTTGGGCTGCATGAAGATGAGTACAAATGTAAAATTGAACTAGAAGCTGAGGAAAGAAAGCTTGAAGAAACTTTGGAATATCAAAGACGAATAGAAAATGAGGCAAAACAGAAGCATGTAGCTGAGCAACAGAAGAAAAAATCAAGGATTGCTGGGGAGAGAGTAGAACCTATTGCCATAGCTGATGCTTACTTGAGGTGTGATGATGAGGACAAAGATTTCAATGACCGACGGACAAATAGGGAGGTGAGATTGCCTGTACCCTTTCTATCAACTCATATGTAGATTCTGATGTGATCGAATTGGTAGTTACTCTGCGGAATGAATTTCTCTCCAGCTCCAAAAGTTATCCTATTCTGTTTGAGGAAAGGCAGGAATAATTTTTATCTAGAAGATTTGAGTGACTTTTTCTTTAGGAACCTCTGATACAGAAGGATGACTTTACTCACATTTTGGAAGGTGTGCCAGATGACTCCACAAATGGGGCTATACTGGGAAGTGGTAACCTCTCTTGATGTTGCAGAACACTGAATTAGCATTTTCAATTATATAATTGAGGCTGACTTAATTATATAATCCTTTTTGCAGTGTTACCAAATGGAGGTATTCCACAAGAAGGGCTTTTGTTTTCTGATCGACTCTCAGAAAGGAGAGGTAAACGACATAAGGGCCTGACTAAACCAGGTGATCCGAAGTCTCTACCCATGACATCTGAGAAGGACGATAATGCTTCTGGTCAGCATAGAAATGGGCAAAACTCCCATGTTGATGTTGGTATGTTCTTCTAATAAGATCAGAGTTGTTGCTGATATTTTTTTAGGGTTGACAAAAACCCCCTTTATTAATATTAATTGATACCCTTACACTAAGAAATTTAGAAAGAAATATTTTGTCCTCTCTACTAAGTTTTTTGATATCTTACTAATACAAGATTAATTAAATAGATTAATTTTTTTGTTAAACTAACAATAAATAAATATTACTGCAATCTTATATATATGTGCATGTTATATAGCTTTCTAAATTCTTTAGCCCAAAAATTCTTATTTTCTAAAATTTAATTTTCTTTACACAATGAAATTAAACTAACTTATATGTTTTTATCTGTGCACGTACAATTTATTTACATGGTGAAATATTTATATTATCAAATAGCATATACGAAAATACTTCAATCTTTACACAATACCTAGTTTTACTAATATTTGGGTTAAATACTTAATACTTTAAACTTAACTATATAAGCCTATATATGATCTATTATGCTTTAGACTTCTGTTAGTACATATATTTTATTTTCTACTTATTACTATTATTGGCTTACCTTTTTCTTTTCTTTTTATTTTTGAGTGAGGGGATTTGAGACTGAACCACTGACCTTCACCAAATAATGGTAAGGCGATGCCAATAAGGTATCAAGGCCTGAGCTATTATTGACTTACATTCTTCACTGTTAGCATAATTCTTCTCTGTAAAGCTAATATTTTTTGGTTTTGTTTTCAAATGCTATATTATATATTTAGATATACCAATAGTGTTTTATATTACTAATTGTAAAATAATGTGTACATATTTATAAAGAATTCTGTGCATTAAAATGCATAAATATGTGCATGACAATTAGTAATGAAAATTATGTTATAGGTTTATCTTAATATAAAGGAAAATTACAAAACAAACCTTGAGTTTTGGCATATGTACCAACTACCAAAAAAATAAAATAAAAATAAACCTGTTTTGTTTTAGATTTCTGATCCCCTGTTGAGTTATTACAATCATCCCCTTGAGGTTTGTATTTTTCTTACAAATATCCCCTCAATAGGTGCTGTTTTAAAAAAGAAAAAAACAAATATCAAGGGTGGTATTTTGTATGTTTTGAAGGAGAGCTGCTACTATTATAATTACTACTACTATTACTGGTGGTAGTAGTAGTAGTAGTTAATGGATTTTTCCTACTACTACTCATGTGTTTTTTGCACTGAAGGTGTGGCAGATGTTAACGGAATGGATGCATATGGAACGGGGCTAAAAAATGAAGTTGGTGACTATAATTGCTTTCTGAATGTCATAATACAGGTTTGTATTAATTTTTAATTGGTTGGATTAATATTCAGCAACACCATTGCTTTTTAGTCTTCAATTGAGCCTGAGCTATTCATTTGTTTCCCTTTTCTTTTATTAGTCTTTATGGCACTTAAGATGGTTCCAAGATGAGTTTCTGCGGAGATCATTATCAGAGCATGTTCACGTTGGTGATCCTTGTGTTGTATGTGCTTTGTGTGATATCTTCAATGCTCTGAGCGTGGTATCTAAAGATAACAGAAGAGGACCTATCGCACTCGAACCAACCTCTTTGAGAATTGCTCTAAGCAACTTGTGTCCTGATAGTAACTTCTTCCAGGAGGTAAGCTTCAGTTGCAGTGCAGTTTCTTTACTTTTTTATTTTAGTCGTATGCATGAATTAATTTTCTGTTGTAGAATGAGATCTGAAATATTAATTTTTGACTAATGTGGTAGCATTGCAGGGTCAGATGAATGATGCTTCTGAAGTGCTTGGTCTAATATTTAATTGTCTACATCAATCATCCACACCTACACCTGATATGTCCGATGTCCGATCAGCTGATAGCAGTGTCACTGGCTCCTGGGACTGCACTAATTCTTCTTGTATTGCACATTCACTTTTTGGAATGGATATATTTGAGAGAATGAACTGCTACAACTGTGGATTGGAGTCCAGATTTCTCAAATACACATCTTTCTTTCATAATATCAATGCCAGCTCTGTTAGAACGATGAAGGCACGTCTTTCTAGATTAAAGTATCTGTAATTATGCTTATTCTGCTGGTGGTTGGGTGAGATTGTTTTAGAAGAATGTATTTGTTCGATGGATTTATTAATTCACTCAATGCCATAATCAAATTCTTCATACCTCTTAGGTTATGTGCCCGAAGAATTCTTTTGACGAGCTTTTAAATCTGGATGAGATGAATCTCCAGTTAGCTTGTGATCCGGAGGCCGGTGGTTGTGGAAAGCTCAATTATATCCACCATATTCTCTCCACTCCACCACAAATCTTCACAACAGGTGACATCAATTTTAATCTCATTTGGTTACTGCTGCTCTTTTTTTATTTTAAGTTCTGCTTTTCTATTTCTTGTGTTTTGCTAGTACAGGGGATTTGGCATCTCTATTTTATAGTGGCTAATACGTTGCTTCGTTTGATTTTGTAGTCCTAGGCTGGCAGAATACCTGCGAGAATGTTGATGATATAATGGCGACATTAGCAGCCTTGTCTATTGAAATTGATATCAGTGTGCTTTATCGTGGTCTTGATCCACAAAACAAGCATTCTCTTGCTTCAGTGGTATGTTTCTGCAATACAATTTAAATATATTTTTGTTTCTTGTATGTACTTTTAGTTTTCTAACTTTTTGAAAAAGTAGTGGACTTAGATTCAATCTGTTCTGAAAGGAATTGTACACATGATGGAGAAAAAATGAGATTTATTTATTTATTATTATTATTATTATTATTATATCATTATTATTATTATTATTTTCTTTTTTGGTGGGATGATTCGAAAAGGAAAGTCCCACTTGTTTTGGGGGTTATCTTTTTGGGTTCGGGGGAAATTTATATTGTAAAATTCGGCCATGAACATCCTAAAATCTTATAGATATATATTTATTTTAGAATTGTATAGGGTATGGTTGTTACAACTGGACCAAAACCTGTAGCTATAAGCTGAGGTGTAACTTGTAACACTTAACCCTAGCAGCGCAGAGCTCCACACTGAGCGCTGGGCAGACACGAGGGGTTTTCACGAATTCATGTGGATCCTCAAATCTTTTCTGTGAATCTCACGTCAGGTTGCCAAGTCCAGGGTGTTGCAATGCAACTTGACAAATCCCTAACTGAAACACTGAGATCTTACTCCTTTCAATTGAGATGCAAGTTTAGCTATGAGATCCACTTTCAGAAATCCCTAGGAATGTATTTCTAGAGCTTATCAGTTTTTCCATCAATCAGCAAAGTACAGGTGAGGGGTGATGGTAACAAGGTCAGATCTTGGGAGGATGGATGGAAGGGGGAGGTTTACTTGGTCCTTTCACGAAGCTAAAACCTTTCATCAATTTGTCTCATGTATTTTGTCTGCTAGTTTGCGATATCTCTCCACTTAGAATGTCATTCTTGTTGCCATCCTATGATTTCATGATTCTTTTGGTTTTCTTTTGGTCAGTGAAGTACAGTAATTAGAAAGAGGAACGCTTCTCCAAGACAAAGCATTTCAACATTAAACTATATGATATGATATTTACATAATCTTTTACTCTTTTGTCTCTGTCATCTGTTTTGTTAGGTTTGCTATTACGGGCAGCACTACCTCTGTTTTGCCTACAGTCGCGATCAGGAACAGTGGATCATGTATGATGACGAAACCGTGAAGGTAAATCCAATCTCCCAACTCTTTCTTGGAACTTTTATACATCTCCTCATTAGCATACGACTTCATCTCTCCCTCTCATAACATACCTAGGTGATTGGTGGCTGGAATGACGTCCTCACAATGTGTGAAAGAGGACATCTGCAACCCCAAGTCCTCATGTTCGAAGCTGTAAACTAGTACCATTTGGAATTTCAATCTGCTTATTATTCTCTGAAGATATGGAAGTTGGCGTATCCAAATTTGTACCTAATGATGTATTCAGATTCTTCCTAAATGCGGGTTTGAGCTAACGCTAACAGCTGAGCTTGGGATATCAGAATGTTGTAATTGCAGCATTGTGGTCGATTATCAATAGCTGGTATGACTACCCGTCTGAAGAATGGAATTGTACACACAAATTTCATCTACTTAGGTTCACATCTATGATTATTTTCCGATACAAAGAATTTGTGTATAGATCGGATCTTTAACCTTGGGTATCCGATACTGCAGCATATAGTAACTTTCCTTCTTCAGTATAGGGGGAGAGTCATTGTCGACAACTCCTGCACTTGGTAATGTTATTATAAATGAATCATCTTTATCACGGCTCTCTCTCTCTCACCCACTCTCTCGCTATCTGAGGGGGTGTTTTTTTGGGGTCTTTACCGTTGTTTCCACCACCTGCGGAGGCTCCAGTTGAGTGATTTGCTATTATCTGATATGATTGGTCTTTTCCACTGGTTAGCGGGAGCCTATAAAATCAAGTTTCCATTTTTTTGTCTCTAACATTATGATATTTGTAATACGTTTTTGGATCATTGTTCTTAACTTAGAAATTAGAATATCGGCAGTGCCAGATAGTGACACGCACACACACACGCACACTAAATTCAGCATAAACAGATGGACAGATAGCTAGTCCAAGAAAATTGGGCACATGTTCAAAGTATTAGAAACCCCCTCTCAAAGCTTAAACCTGGAAGTATGATATATATAAAATGATAACAATTCTGATTAAGACATAGAATTATATTCATGCTTCGCATTAGATATGGTTGCCTTTTTACAAGTATTGATATTCTTATTATATCTTTAATGAGTTTAATATTACTTCAGCTATTCCATAAAATCTTAAATATGGTTCTCCTACAATTCCTTCTGTAGTTTAATTTCTTAAAGCTACAAGTTTAATGTCATTAATGTCTACAAACCAATTGAACTCGTTAATTTCTTAAAGCTACAAGTTTAATGTCATTAATGTCTACAAACCAATTGAACTCGTTAATTTCTTTTAACTAATCCCCAATCTTTCAATTTAAGCTCCCCAACAACTTTTCAATCTTCCAATTAGGTCCCAATCTTTCAACTTAAACTCAGTTATACCCCAATGTCCACATACTAATTTACTAGTTTATACTTAATGCCACTAATTCTTTGGGATCCCTTGGTTCACTATTACAAAGAATAGCTAAGAGCAACTTTAGCAATGCGGTGAGGTTGCTTTATTTCCTATAGCAGTGCTTCATAATCTGCATTAGACTCAAGCTATCAATTTTCATGTGCTATTAATGTGTAATTTCAAACATAATTAAAAGAAGTACAATAAGATTTAAAACACTATACATACAATTATTATTATTATTTATAAATCAATAGAACAGTTAGCCTAGCAAGTCCAATTAGTTAGGAATTTAAATTATGTTAGTTAGGAGTTGAGATTTTGTTAGATAATAACTAATTATAGTTAGGAGTTGAGATTTATTAGATAATAACTAATTATAGTTAGACGGTTAAAATGCTAAAGTTAGCATAACCGTTTCTTATTGTTGTATATATACTAGTAGATCAAATGTATTGATTGAGCTGGTTTTACATTTCACATTATATTTTCTTAGTTATTGATTTCTTAACATGGTATCACGAGAGCTAGCTTCTCATCCGACGGTTTCTCTCGTCGAACTTTCTTCATCAATGGCGATTACTGCTTAATTCTCTTCTTTTCTCTAGTTTTTTTTCTTCTACGGATCTCAAAATGTCTTCTGTTGTTCTTCCAATTTTGGCTCCGATTTTGATCAAACTCGATCGGAATAATCATTATTTCTGGAGAGCTCAAGTTTTAGCAGCAGTTTGAGCGCATGATCTCGACGATATACTACTTGGTGTTTCTTCGATTACAAGCAAGTACGATGAAGGATCTTCTACTGCTTCCTTTTGTTGGACGTTGAATTCTTCCTATGTCAATTGGATTAGACGTGATCAACTTCTTGTCAGTTGCATTTCAGAATCTGTTCTTCGGTATGTCACTCGGTGTGACACTTCAGCAGAGATTTGGCAAGTTCTTGAGTTCTCTTTTCGATCTGTGTCATAGGCAAGCCAAATGCATCTGCGGTTACAGCTACAGACCACTCGGAAAGGTGATTTGTCAGTTGAAGAGTACATATTAAAAATGAAAAGCATATCGGATACTCTTCTTGCAGCTGGTCAAACTATAGCTGATGAAGAGCTTATCACCTATATTTTGAATGGCTTTGGTCCGGAATTTGAATCTATTGTTGTGAACTTGACGACGAGGGCTGATACTCTAACTTTATAAGAGGTTCAATATGCTTTACAGACTCATGAAATGAGGATTCTACATCAGGCTTCTGCGTATTCGATACCTACAGGTTCTAATGTGACTACGCCGTCTGTGCATTTTGCAAAACAATTTTCTGGTCGAGGTCATAACAGAGGTGGTTTTTCAAGGGGTCGTGGCAGAGGTCGGTTCACCAAAAGTAAACCTACTTGCCAGATATGTGGAAAACAAAATCATATTGCATCCAAATGTTACAAACGTTTTGATGTTAGTTTTCAAGGGATTGATCTCACATCTTCTCATGCTCATCTTTCTTTTGTCACTTTTAGTGCTAAGCAACCTCTAGTTCCTGATGCTACAGGTCCACCATCTCAATTTGCAGGCTACTCTTCTTCTTCTACTACTCCCATAATGGATGACAAATGGTATGTTGACAGTGGGGGGTGTATGTTGAATTTCATCATGACGTTTATTTTGTCAAGGATTCCATAACTCATCAAACTCTGTTGAAAGGTAATGTTAAGGAAGGGCTGTATCAACTGGACCTTAGTAGTTTACTTCGCTCATGCAAAGCCTCTTCCTCACCACCCATTTTTCTTCATAAACCAACTTGTGTTTGTAAATCCGTTTTTCAAGTTTCTAGTTGTAAAAATAATGATGCTAACTTGTGGCATCAAAGATTAGGTCACCCATGCTCTCACACTTTATCCACTGTATGTAAACAATTACGAATTCCTATCTCTTTGAAGTCCTTCAGTTTTTGTGATTCGTGTAAAATGGGCAAACTTCATTCTATGCATTTTCCCTCCGTTGAAGCTAAAACTACTGTTCCTTTTGACATAATATACTTTGACTTATGGGGTCCATCTTCTACTCTGTTGGTAGCATTGAAATAATCCGACTAGCGGTCGGTATGCCCACACTGAAACAGAACAGCGGCAAGCAAGATCGTCTCCCAAAGGACCGGCGAGGATTTTTATAATCTTTTGATCTGTCAATAATCACGAAAATCAGTAGCAAATATTTGTAATTTGAAGATGAAATTTAATAACTAAAATTAAGAAAAGGGTTTGTATCAGATATGTAAAATATTTTGGGTTCCAATTAATTCCACTCTAGCTAACTATTTCAATCATCGATGCAAAATTGACTTTAATTCATGCAAATAAATCAGTTATAACCACCGAAGACGCTTCTGACGTGGTCTTATCTCTCCTTAATTTCTTGATAATCAGGAAGACGCTTCACCAATTATTTTTCTAATCGACTGACAACCCTAGAGACGCTTTATGGATTTAATGAGCCGACATCGTTAATAATTAGAGAGACCCGATTCAAAACCAATAAACTCTGACGCAAGATTACCAAATTAAGACTGATCTTCTTGATTATGAAGAATCAATGTACCACTAATTAAATCTAAACCACAATTACGGATGACCGATTTAATTGGCTACTAATTAATCCCGGACTAATGAATATTTCAAACTACCCAATAGATCCGAAATAATTAACCACAGCAAACATAGATAATCACAGATACTTGCATAAAATAAAGTATACGAACAAATTTGATCTCATAAAATAGAATAGCTAAAGTTTCCTTAATTGTTACCAGAATAAAAGAGTTTAGCTACAACCCATAATAGAATCAAGAAACCAAAATAAAAGATAGAAAGATAAAATCGGGCTGCTGCTTGGAGAGAAGAACGACTGCCTTCTTGGTTTCTTGAAGTAGGGTAAGTGTGATGATGATTCTAATGAAACCCTAGTTCAACTATATATACAAATCCAAAACAAAAAGACCATGTTTTGAATGTTAATAAAGCCCATAATTACAGGTTTAAACTGATATCTGCTGTTAAATCCTGTAAGGGCCCATACGTGTAGTGGAATTGGGCCTTTAACTTGATCTTGAGCCGCTGAAAAATACTTTGTTCAGGCCCGACTGGCCGGTATGGTCATACTGCCCGTCCACCAGGTAAATCCCCTGCTCGATTCTTCCAGAAATCTGCTACTTTTCCTCCAAAAGTGAGTATTCACCTACAATTATTTACCAACTGAAATTAGTTCAAAAATATATGTGTTGAAGGGATATTGAACATCAAAATTACACCAAAACTCTCCAAAGAGATGTATCAAATAATCACCCATCAAATCCCCCCGCACTTAAACAATGCTCGCCCTCGAGCATAACTCACCAAAAAAAAAAAAAAAAAGAAAAACTGACTTGATACTCAAAAGACAAATCAATCATTGGCAGCATTTCAACGGAAATAATCAAGGCATGATCATCCACAAACCACCAACCATTCTCTTGTGTCAAAAATGTGCATTAGCTCTTCATTCAAGTCAAATTTATGCATAGTTAATCCTGCCCTTCCAAGTTTCATTCCAATTCCCTCAAATAAGAAATAAGGACAATTTTCATTCACTCAAATCGCAACTTGATACTATCAAACACATGTTTGCCCTTATGTCACTGTCTCTACCCGAAATATGAGATAAATGCACAAATCAAAAGGTCTTTGCAGGGTTGTAATGGGGCTAGGGGAAAAGGTAGGATAGAAGGATAGAATGGTTAAAATTATGAAAATATACGAGCATATCAAAATATTCGAGCCACTCCTAAAAATAAGATGATTTTCAATTGAAAAATGCATGACCGACATCAAACAATTAACAGTCACAACCCCTTTAGTTTTTTTTTTTCGGCAGAACAGTAACCGGAGTACTGTTACTCCAGAACCTGATGAATTTTGTATATTTTTGGCAGAACAGTTACTGAAGTAATGTTACTCCAGAAACTGATGAATTTTGTATTTTTTTCTCGACAGACAAGGGACTGGATGTCGTGACTTTTTTATGTCTCGGCAGTTAGCAGTTTGCTATTCACAAATCAGGAACATATATTCACAAGAATCAGCATTTCAGCACATAACATTTTCTAAGTGTAGGAGTTTTCATTTTCAACCCATTCTAACATACTCGCATACTTCCATGAGACAAAACAGGCTAAAATAGGTTATGGATTAATGGTTTAGTGGCTGTAATCAATAAAGCACGGCTAAGGCTCAACAAGCTCACTAGTGGATATGTAGGGTTCGGATAATATATTCAGGCCAAAACTGGGTTAATCCTAAATGCCTTAATCACTTTCGTGCAAGAATCTCAAAAGGGTTTCAACTATGGCAACCGGGCAAACAGGAAATCCAGCATACAAGTTCGATACACTCATTAAGAAATAAATTGAGCAATTTTCAGATATAAAATCGTGCTCATCAGGCTCAATTCTCACAATATATAAAGCTGTAATCATGTGATCAATTATGCAATTTTTGTCATCCTAGAATACATGCGAGCATAGTCACAATTTCACCACAAAAGAACAACAACCAAATAATCCCACAAACCAACCTTTCATATTGACCATTTCCATGCTGCCAACGACTCAACCAAGACTCTTGTTTTTTTTTAATAAACAAAACACGTATACTGCCCCCTACACTTTGGAAACTACAGTGTCCTCACTGTGGAAAAGAGGAAAGATACGAGAAAAACAAGAACTAACAAAATGGAAAATGAACGAAAACTCCCCTGACGGGTGGTGACGTAGCATCATTTGACGGGTGGCTGGCGCGACTGAGAGGAAGAATGCATCGTCCATGGTGGCTGGGCTTCGCGTCGGTGATGGCTGTTCAGGGGCTGACGACGTTGCCTTTTGTCGCTTATTGGGGGCGTTTGGGGGCCATCTGGGCGAGAGGTGAGAGAGAGAGAGAAGAGGGGTAGGTTTGTGTTGTGCGGAGGAGAGAGAAGAGTGTGTGTGTGCTGTGGTGGAGAGAGGGAGGTGAGTGCTGTAAGAGAGAGAAGAGAGATGGGCATGGGGTGTTGGGAAGAGAGAGGAAAATGGGTTGTTGTGCTAGAGAGAGAAATGTGGGTTACTGTGTTGGGGAGAGAGAAGAGAGGGGTGCGTGCGGCTGTGTTGGTAATTAGGGCACAATCCCCCCCCCCCCAAATTAAAACCTTTCTCTCCTTTTGCAATTAAGTCCCTGGATTTTGTCCTTCACCAGTTTGGCCCCTCCTTTACTATTGAGTCTAAGACTAGGTCCGAATGCCTGCTAGTAATCTGCCAACAGCACAATAGAATAAGATTAGTTCTATAAACTTGTAAATTCACACAGCTTATATTTTTTTTAATAGACTAATAATAAATAAAAAATAAAAAACTAAGAAGATAAAAATCAAAGAGCTTGGGTTGCCTCCCAAGAAGCGCCCTTGTTTAACATCTTAGGCTCGGCGTATCAGGTGGTTGATCATGAAAGTATCTCGGGGGCTGCCAAGGTCATTCCATCGATGGTAGGTATTTCCATTCCCCCATAGTAAGGTTTCAACAATTGTCCATTAACCTTCAACACCTTGGAAGTACTCAAACTTTGAATCTCGACGTCTCCATGAGGGCTTACATTTATTACTTCAAAGGGTCCCATCCAACGGGATTTCCATTTACCCGGCATGATTCGAAGTCAAGAATTAAACAAGAGACTTTTTGTCCAACTTCAAAAGATTTCCTTCGAATATATTTATCGTAGAGGAATTTGGTGCGTTCCCTGTAGAGGCTGGCAATATCGTAGGCTCCCATCCGAATCTCATCTAATTCTTGCAATTGAAGTTTCCTTTCTTGACCAACAAGCTCTTGGTCAAGACAACATTGTTTTACTGCCCAAAACGCCTTATGCTGTAATTCGACTGGTAAATGGCACTACTTCCCAAAAATCAGACGGTAAGGGGACATCCCGATGGGTAACTTGTAAGCTGTGCGGTATGCCCATACTGCATCATTCAGTCGAAGACTCCAGTCTTTTCAGTTCGGGTTTACTATTTTTTCCAGAATATTTTTTATCTCTCGGTTGGACACCTCAGCTTGTCCATTCGATTGTAGTGGTAGGCAATAACAACTTGATGGTGAACCCCATATCTCTTAAAAAGAGCCTCTAATGTTCGATTGCAAAAATGTGTTCCTTGATCGCTTATAATGGCATGTGGCACACCGAACCTATTAAAAATGTTAGTCTTAAGAAAACCTGCAACAACCTTAGAATCATTGGTGTGAGTAGCCTTCACTTCAATCCACTTGGACACATAATCAACTGCCAATAAGATGTAAGAATTTCCAAACAAACTTGGGAATGGACCCATAAAGTCCATCCCCCATACATCAAAAATTTGACACACCAAAATAGGGGTTTGGGTATTTCATTTCGAGATGAGATGTTACCTGTTCTTTGATAGCGATCACAATTTTTGCAGAAAAAATAAGCATCCTTAAAAATGGTTTTCCAATAAAAACCGGAATCAAGAACCTTACGGGCTGTCCTTCTTGGTCCAAAATTACCACCACACGCATGGGCATGACAAAAATTCAGAATGGATAGAATTTCATTTTCAGGAACGCATCTCCGTATCACTTGGTCGGCACAAGTCTTCCACAAATAAGGGTCGTCCCATATGAAATATTTTGCTCTGTTTCATTCCCTTTTGGAAAAATTCCAGTGGTTAAATAATTAACTAAATCAGCATACCAAGGGATCGTACCTTCAACTGTTAGCAACAGCTCATCAGGAAAATCGTCCGTTATGGCCATACAGTCCGACTCTGTTTTCAGTCTGCTCAAATGATCAACAACTTTATTTTCCGTCCCTTTTTTTTTTATCTTTGATCTCCAAGTCAAATTCTTGTAGCAGCAGTATCCAATGGATGAGATGTGGTTTGGATTCCTTCTTGGAGATCAAATACTTTAAAGCTGCATGGTCGGAATAAACAACAACTTTAGAACCAATAAGATAAGATCTAAATTTTTCACAAGCAAAAACAACAGCAAGTACCTCCTTTTCCATCGTCGTGTAATTGCATTGGGCAAGGTTGAGTGTCTTTTAAGCATAATATATCACATGGCTTTCTTTCCCGTTCTTTTGCCCAAGCACAACTCCAATGGCGAAATCACTTGCATCACACATGATCTCAAACGACATTCCCCATTTTGGTGGTTGGATTATGGGAGTAGAAGTCAACTTGCTCTTCAAGAGATCGAAAGCTTCCTTGCATTTTTCATCAAAGACAAATGGCACCTCTTTTTGCGACAACTTGATTAGGGGCCGTGCAATCTTCGAAAAATCCTGAATGAAACGTCTATAGAAACCTACATGGCCTAAGAAAGCTCCAATATCTTGTTTGTTAGACGAGTAAGGTAATTTCACAATCATATCAATCTTTGCCTTATCCACTTCTATCCCATTTTTAGATATAACATGTCCAAGTACTATACCTTATTTTACCATGAAATGACATTTTTCAAAATTTAACACAAGGTTAGTTTCAATACACCTCTCCAAAACTTGTTCCAAATTACTCAAACAATGATCAAAATTAGCACCATGAACAGTAAAATCATCCATGAAAATCTCAATGCAGTTTTTGATTAAATCAGAAAAAATACTCATCATACATCTTTGGAAAGTGCCAGGAGCATTACGTAAACCAAAAGGCATACGACGGAAAACAAAAGTTCCAAATGGACAAGTGAACGTTGTTTTTTCTTGATCCTTTTGTGCCACAAAAATTTGAAAATTTCCCGAATAACCACCAAGAAAACAAAAGAATGATTTTTCAGCCAATCTTTCAAGCATCTCATCAATAAAATGCAATGGAAAATGATCTTTCCTAGTAGCATCATTCAATTTCCTAAAGTCTATGCACATACGCAAACCAGTTTGAAGTCTCATTGGGATCAATTCATTATTTTCATTTTTTACCAGCTGAAATCCAGACTTTTTAGGGACCACATGAATAGGACTAACCCAAACACTATCAGAAATTGGATAAATAATCCCTAACTCTAACAATTTAAGGATTTCCTTAAGCATAACCTCTTTCATGACATGATTAAATTTTCTTTGTGGATCTCTAGAAGGTTTACAATTGGGTTCAAGTAAAATTCGATGCATGCATATAGAGGGGCTGATACCTTTTATGTCGGCTAAAGTCCACCCAATCACCGTTTTATGCTTCTTTAAGAGCTCAACTAACCTTTCCTCTTGCTCCTTGCAAAGCTCATTGCTTATGATGACGGGCGACGACTCCTTCTCACCCAAAAAATGTGTATTTCAGATGCTGGGGCAGTACCTTCAGTTCCAGCACTGGAGTTTTGGCTACAGATGGTAAAATAGGTTTTGAACTAGTTGGTATAGGCATTCTGCTCGACAGATGCTGAGTCGGAAGTTCACTGGTGGAACACAGCTGCATCCTGGCATCATGAATTTCTTCATCTTCTTCAACTGCTGCTATTGTTCCAGTTGTCCCATTAAGCAGTACATTTTCCAATTTGTCTTCCCTAAAATGATTTTCAACAAAATCGTCAATTAATGAATCAATAACATCAACCATGTACAAACCTTCACGATCCTCAACATGCTTCATAGCTTCAAAAATATTAAATGTAACTGTATCACCATCAAATTCAAAGCTAAGAATGCCTTTATCAACATCAATTTTAGTTCTTGCAGTTTTCATGAATGACCTTCCTAAAAGAATTAAAGGCCTATGTGTAGAAAAAATATCTTCCATATCAACAATGTAAAAATCCACCGGAAAAATTAAATCATTTACTTCTACCAAAACATCTTCCACCATACCTTTTGGATATGTATTAGACCTATCAGCTAATTGAATTATCACACGAGTTTCCTTCATATCTCCTAACTGTAGCTCCTTATACATTGAGAGTGGCATAACATTGATGGAAGCACCTAGCATAGCTCTCTCAACTTTCTTACTAACAATGATGCATGGAATAGTAAACATGCCAAGATCTCTACATTTTTCCGGTAATTTTGTTTGAATAATAGCTGAAACATTTTCACTAACCTTGATTTTTGCATCTTTCCCATATCTTATCTTTTTTTCACATAATTCTTTCAAAAATTTTGCGTTCCTAGGCACTTGCTTAATGGCATCAATCAAGGGCAAGTTAATTTCTACCTTTTTGAACAACTCAAGAATTTCTTTCTCATCCTCCTTTTTCTTGTTTTGAACCAACTTGGAAGGAAAAGGGGCTGCCATAATAGATTGAGAATTAGAAATTTTAGAATTCACGATTACCTTAGGGGGAAGAGGTTGATCCGGTTGTTATTCTCAACAACTTCCTTCGTTTGATCTTCAATCTTGTCTTTCGCATCTTTCTCTTTCTTCCCAACCTCTTGCTTGATCAGCTCCTTTCCAATCCTCAAAGTTACAACACTAACATTCTCCTTAGGATTTATCTCAGCTTGGGATGGAAGTTTGCCTTGATTCGCTTGCATTTTGTTCATTTGAGTGGCGAGTTAGGTGATTTGTGTGCCCATACTGCCCAAGGCAGCTTGTGTCTCCTGCTGGAAAGCTTGCTGACTCTGCACCATATTTTTAATAATTTCGCTGTTGTACGCTAGAGTCTTCAGAATATCGTTCATGCTGGTTTCTGATCGGTCAGTATGCCCATACTGCCCGACCTGCGGCTGTCTGAACGGCAGATTCCCACGTATTTTCGGATTTTGTTGTTTCCAGCTGAAATTTGGGTGATTTCTCCAGCCTGGGTTATATGTGTTCGAGAATGGACCATTCCTCTTATTCCTTAGTGCATCGTATTGGGCATCCTTCGATCCATAGCATACTTGTTCGGGTTGAGAATTCTGCAAAATAGGGCAAAAATCAGTAGTATGACCATTTTCCGAACAAATTTCACATAGATTTTTTTGAGATTGAGCAACAGCAAGTCCTCTAACTAAAGAGGTGAGAGCATCAATCCTATCATTGACACTTGAACTCTCTATTCCTTCGGCTCCTTTCACAGACCAGTATCTATCATCATCCTCATCTTCATATTGTTGGCCATTAGAAACCATATCCACACTGAGTTGTTTTGCTTCGGCCAATGTCTTGTTGGTTAAAGATCCTCCACAAGCAGCATCAATGATTTTCCTGTCAAATGAACACATACCACGATAAAAATAATTAGTAAGCAATTGATATTCAGAAAATCCATGGTCGGGGCATTTACGACATAGTTGCTGGAATCTCTCTCAATAATCAGCGAGGCTCTCTCTTAACTTTTGCTTTATGCTGCTGATAACCATTCTTAAATTAGCAACCCTCGATTCTGGAAAGAATTTTCGCAAGAACTACTCCTCCAAATCATTCCAAGTCCGAATTGAGCCCGATGGAAGGTCAAACAGCCAGTCTCTAGCCTTCTCTTGCAATGTATGAGAAAAAGTTAGTAATCTCAAATTATTTTCAGAAAAACCTTGAGGGCTTAGAGTAGAGCAAACTAAGTCAAATTTAACAAGATGCTTGTGTGCACTTTCTCCGGGTAGATCACCGAACTTGGGTAGCACCTGGATAAAACCAGGCCTAATTTCAGCGTTTTGTGCAATATGTGGCAGCACAATGCAAATCAGTCGATTGTTGCAGTGACGACCTAATTCCTTTATAAGGGGTTCAACTTCTTCTCTTGCTAAGAGTCCACGTTCTTCATTATCAGCCATATTTTCTGAAATAATAGCTTCTTTGGCTCTTTTCCTCAAGTTCTTGGCAGTTTTCTCCATTTTCGGATCAAAAATCCATCTTCATGTACGTGAAGATCGGGGCATAAAATTGAAAAAATAAATAAAAAAATTGTCAAACCAATAGATCAGAATAATCATTGCTTAAAACCAGTCCCCGGCAACGGCGCCAAAATTTGGTAGTGTCGTTTCTCCACCAAAAATAATCCGACCAGCGGTCGGTATGCCCATACTGAAACAGAACAGCGGCAAGCAAGATCGTCTCCCAAAGGATCGGCGAGGATTTTTCTAATCTTTTGATCTGCCAATAATCACGAAAATCAGTAGCAAATATTTGTATTTTGAAGATGAAATTTAATTACTAAAATTAAGAAAAGGGTTTGTATCAGATATGTAAAATATTCCGGGTTCCAATTAATTCCACTCTACCTAACTATTTCAATCATCGATGCAAAATTAACTTTAACTCATGCAAATATATCAGTTATAACCACCGAAGATGCTTCTGACACGGTCTTATCTCTCCTTAATTTCTTGATAATCAGGAAGACGCTTCACCAATTATTTTCCTAATCGACTGACAACCCTAGAGATGCTCTATGGATTTAATGAGCTGACATCATTAATAATTAGAGAGACCCGATTCAAAATCAATAAACTCTGATACAGGATTGCCAAATTAAGACTGATCTTCCCTTGATTATGAAGAATCAATGTACCACTAATTAAATCTAAACAACAATTATGGTTGGCCAATTTAATTGGCTACTAATTAATCCCGAACTAATGAATATTTCGAACTACCCAATAGATTTGAAACAATTAACCACAGTAAGCACAGAGAATCACAGATACTTGCATAAAATAAAGTATACGAACATATTTGATCTCATAAAATAGAATAGCTAAAGTTTCCTTAATTGTTACCAGAATAAAAGAGTTTAGCTACAACCCATAATAGAATCAAGAAACCAAAATAAAAGATAGAAAGATAAAACTGGGCTGCTGCTTGGAGAGAAGAACGGCTGCCTTCTTGGTTTCTTGAAGTAGGGTAAGTGTGATGATGATTCTAATGAAACCCTAGTTCAACTGTATATACAAATCCAAAACCAAAAATGCCATGTTTTGAATGTTAATAAAGCCCATAATTACAAGTTTAAACTAATATCTGCTGTTAAATCCCGTAAGGGCCCATATGTGTAGTTGAATTGGGCCTTTAACTTGATCTTGGGCCGCTGAAAAATACTCTGTTAGGCCCGATTGGCCGGTATGGTCATACTACCCATCCACTAGATAAATCCCCTGCTCGATTCTTCCAAAAATTTTGCTACTTTTCCTCCAAAAGTGAGTATTCACCTACAATTATTTGCCAACTGAAATTAGCTCAAAAATATAGGTGTTGAAGGGATATTGAACATCAAAATCACACCGAAACTCTCCAAAAAGATGTATCAAATAATCACCCATCATCTGTCCACAGAAGATTTTAGATATTACAATCATTTTGTTGATCATCACTTTAGATTAACATGGATTTATCCTTTAAAAGCTTAATCTGAAGCCATTACCACATTACAACATGTTCTTCTTCTCATAGACAGACAATATCAGGCCAAAATCAAGATATTTCAAGTTGACTTTGGGTTGAGTTTTGGCCAATATTCAATCTTCTTCAAGCCATGGGGGTTATTGTGAGACATCCATGTCCTTATACACATCAACAAAATGGGCTTCCTGAACGAAAGCATCAACATATTTGTGCGATGGGACTCACTCTCCTTGCTCAAGCATCTTTACCCATGAAATTCTGGTGGGATGCCTTTTCAACATCTGTGTATCTTATAAACATATTGCCCACTTTTGTTCTTCATTTCTCATCCCCTATCACAAACTACTTGGTCAAACACCTGATTATTTTGTACTTAAAATTTTTGGGTGTGCTTGTTTCCCATATCTCAAGCCATATCAGACTAGTAAACTTCAGTTTAGGACTCAAAAGTGCTTATTCTTGGGATATAGTTCTTCGCACAAGGGGTATAGGTGTCTAGCTCCTTCTGGCAGGATATACATTACTAGAACAGTCAATTTTAATGAAACTGAATTTTCATATGCTTCCTTATTTCCAGACTCCACGACTATGTCGGTGTTCAATATTTCTTCCCCGTCTCACACACTTACTCTTTTTCCTTCTTCTAGTTCCCTCAGTACTCATACTTTCTCTCCTACTCCTCATGATTCCAGTTCAACATCTCCTCTAGCTCTTTCTGCGCCGGGATTGCATCATCTTCTCCTCTGCTATCATCAAGTAATTCTTCTGCATTAGTTTCCTCCTCATCCAATAATTCTTCCCACCACCTATCGTCACAAACACTCACCCTATGGTTACTAGAGCAAAAGTAGGTACCTACAAACCAAAGGTATACAATGCTCATCAGGAACACGTTAAGCCATCCTCTGTCACTGAAGCTTTGTCATGTCCTAAGTGGAAAACAGCCATAGATTCAGAATATCAAGCACTAGTTACGAATAACACTTAGGATTTGGTTCCTTATCAGTCTCATATGAAGGTAATTGACAATAAATGAGTGTTTAACGTGAAACATAAAGCAGATGGCTCTGTGGAAAGACTTAAAGCTAGGCTGGTAGCAAGGGGTTTTCAGCAATTGGCTAGAATTGATTATTTTGAGACATTCAGTCTAGTTGTAAAATCCATGTCTGTCAGGTTATTTTTCACTTTGGCTATCACGAGAGGTTGGGACACTCAACAAGTTGATATTAATAATTCTTTCTTAAATGGAGACTTGACTGAAACTGTATACATATCTCAACCTCTAGGTTATATTGATTTTGCCAAACAAAATGATGTTTGCAAGCTTGTTAAGGCTTTATATGGCCTGAAGCAGACTCCTCGAGCTTGGACAGATAAGTTGAAAACATTTCTTATGGGCCAAAGGTTGCAGAGATCAGAATATGATCATTCTTTGTTTTATATCAACTGCAAGGGTCAACTTTTGCTTGTTCTTGTGTATGTTGATAATATATTGATTACAGGAGATGAAAAGTTGAGAATACATCGACTGATTCACGTTCTTCATCAAGAATTTTCTTTGAAGCATCTCGGACAGGTTCAATATGTTCTGGGTATTCAGATTCATCATACTCCTCAGGGCATTCTTCTTAATCAAGCTAAATATCTCACTAATCTTTGCAAAAGACTAATATGGTGGATTGTAAAACTTGTGATAATCCCATTGTTCTAATATGAAATTGTCTACAGGTGATAGTGCTTCCTTGGAATGTGTGACTACTTACAGGAGCACTATAGGAGCTTTGCAATATTTGACCATGACTTGTCCGGACATCTCATTTATGGTGAATAAGTTGAGTCAGTTTCTTCAGTAACCGACTCAAAATCAGTGGGCAGCTTGCAAAAGAGTGTTAAGATAAGTGAAGGGTTCTCTCTCTCATTGTTTACTTTTTCAACCAGTGTCTAGTTTGCAACTTCATTGTTATGCAGATGCGGACTAGGCTAGTTCTCTAGACGATAGAAAATCTACCGGGGGCCACTGTGTGTTCCTGGGCTCTAATCTTATCACCTGGCATTCCAAGAAACAAGATGTTGTTGCACGTAGTAGTGCCAAATCAGAGTATAGGTCCCTCGCTAATGCCTCCACCAATATTGTGTGGATAAAATCGATGTTTACAGAACTTGGAATATTCTTGCTTGATCCTTCCATACTTTGGTGTGATAATATTAGTGCGTTTTCTTTGGCCTCCAATCCTGTATTCCATGCTCGCACTAAACACATTGAGGTGGATGTGCACTATATACGGCAACTTGTTCAGCAAAAGTTACTTGATGTTCAACACATCTCAACTGAAGATCAGCTAGTAGATGTCCACACCAAGCTACTATCCACTCATCGGTTTCATTTTCTCTGCTCTAAGTTTTTTTTAGCTACACCATCGGGTTTACTTTAATAGGGGTGTATTAAATCAGTAGAACAATTAGTCTAGAAAGTCCAGTTAGTTAGGAATTGAAATTCTGTTAGTTAGGAGTTGAGATTTTGTTAGATAATAACTAATTATAGTTAGGAGTTGAGATTTTGTAAGATAATAACTAATTATAGTTAGACTGTTAAAATGCTGAAGTCAGCATAATCGTTTCTTATTGTTGTATATATATACTAGTAGATCACATGAATTGATTGAGCTGGTTTTACATTTCACATTATATTTTCTTAGTTATTGATTTCTTAACATCATTAAATTAATAAAATTACATAGAGACATAACATAAAATTACAACGATAACAATTATAAAATTACAAACAAGTTATATATTACACAACATATTTAAACACACAATTACTTATATGAAATTTCATGTGATACTAATAAAATACATATCATACTTATAAACACTATATATATATATATATATATATATATATATTTAACTTTTGATTAGTTTTAAAAATAAACATTAAAATGTTATATATAAAAAGTATTTTAAATATATTACATATGAAAACAATTTAGCTTACTTCCCAACACTTTAGATCAATGCATAAATCTTTAACTTATCGAAATTTTAGCACATATAAGATAAAATCTTATCAAAATCATATAAAAATAGCAACCAATTAACTAACTTTTATCCCATAATTCATTCCTCATTTTTGGTGTAATCTATATTGATTCCTTTCTTTTATTGGAAATATTTAAAATTTATCGACCCACTTCATTTGTAATCGAACTCTTGCAGGTTATAATTTAGAGTAAAGTTCTAAATACTTTGATCAACTAGTTAAGAACATAACATTTAATTTGGAAATTATATATGTTATGAGAGGTAGTTTGAGTATTATTGAAAAGGAAAAACTATTTATAACAAACTTGGACATTACATGCGGTGCACATGTTACGTACCAGAATATAGGAACATGTGCCTATAAAGGAGGGGTGCGAGAAAAGGTCCATGCGAATAGGCTCACATGTACATGTCCAAAATAGAATGTATTAAAAACAAGTAGAAATGAAAGAAGGGCGTGGAGAAGACCCCATCAAAATAGGCACACGTGCATGCCATACATAGTATGTCCTCAAAGATAAATGTGTGCCATGTGTACGCAACGTGAGATATTTAAAGTAGTGGATATGCATCTATCAGCAATGATGCCCCTCAAAACTAGGGTTTGCTAAAACAAGAAACCTTGCTTAAACAATACCACATGTCCACATCTATTCCTTTTATTAAACATCCCCAACAAACTCGGCCTCTTCATTTTTACTCAGTCTCTCCCCACTCCCCCCAAGTGCACATCCTTCCCCGCACGAGCAAGATCTTCTCTTCTATTTCCTGTTTCTTCCCAAAACCAGAAAGCTTCCCCCCCCCCCCCCAACCCAGCCCCCTTTAAACCATAATTAATCCATCAATCAAATCCCAACAAGAAAACAACCAAAAACACATTGATCCACAACACCAAACCTCGGAAAATCCGACCTTGGATGCACATGTGTGTTGTACGATGACCATAAAGAGTGGCACCGGCCAAGCCTGCGCTGCCTGCAAGTACCAACGTAGACGGTGCACCCCCGAATGCCTCCTTGCCCCCTTTTTTCCGGCCGATCAGCCCAAAATGTTTCAAAACGTTCACCGTCTTTTCGGTGTCAAGAACATCCAAAACCTACTCAAAGAGCTCGGCCCTGATCAGACTAAGAAGGCCATGGCGATGAAATCGATCAAGTTCCATGCAACGATGCGCGATAAGCACCCCGTCTACGGATGCTTGGTTGAGATACATCAGCTCACCTACCAAATTCAGATTGTCGAGGAGGAGCTACATGCAGTGTTACAACAGCTGGCTTATTACAGACAGCAACAACAACAACAACAGGATATGTCTCCGACGGACGATTACATCTCCGAATTGCAGTTAGGGATGGCCCCGCCCGGGAACGCCCCGCTGGCCCTCGTCCAAGACGAAAGCCAAGTGCAATTCAATGGGTTTGTCGTACCACAAGTTTCATATTCCGACAGTGGCAACGGTGATTACAATATTAATTATTTGGATTTTAAAGAGAGCAACAACGTTATCAATTCGTTGTGCCAACAGACATTTAGTAATAGTAACGAAAACAACAACAACAACAACGCGAACTCATTCATCGTGCAATCGCACATGATGATGCCGCAGCCTCTAAAGCAAGAGGCAACGCAAGATTACAACGAGATGCAACCATTTTTCGACAATATTGATGATACACAATCTTATATTGGCTCCAAAGAAGCCTACGAATCCAGGTACTGTCATTCATGCAGTATGAAAAATCTTTACTTTCAATTTTTTCTTTCTGAGTTTCCAAATTCAATTGTTTCTTCGCTTTTTATTTACTGTTTTGATCTAAATTGGTCGTGCAGTTTGGAATCATCTTTGAAAGATTCAAGACAACTTGTGGAGGAAATGGATGAGAACGAATTGAAGAGTGCAGCAGCATGTTTTAGCCTTACTAATGTCAACTAATTAAGGATGCAGGATTTTATTACCAGAAATTTTGTTTCCTTTGACAAATAGAACACTTAAAGGTAGAATTTTTTATTTTTTTAAAAATTTTTTTAGATGAATTTAGTCTAAGTTTTAGCTCATATAAATGTCTATGAGAATAGAGAGGATTTTTTGCAGATAGAATAATGCTTCTTCGAACTTAAATAGATTGCAAATGACAGACATATACTTTCAGTTCCATTCTCTCTCTAACTTCAAATCTTGAATGTTATGTTTTAGTTAGAAACTAAAAAGGTTTATAATTCATGCAAAATATCTTAATTATAGATTATCATAATAAAAACAATTTGTTACCGAAAGTGCGGTACCAATGGAAAACAGTACCGAGGGTAAATTTTGATATATGGCGAATTACAGCCAGAATCGAATGAATGAATTACTAAACACAACTGAGAAAGTAAATTTAGAGTAAAAGTTTTCACTCACTAACTTACTCACAAAATCGAGTACGTCATGATGAGAAAGATTTTTCTTCCATTCTTCTTCATATTTGTAGGATGGTTCTGGCAATTTTCGCACGTCTTGGTAACTTCTCTCATCATGATTTATTTCTTTAAAATTTGAAACTGCATCCCTTGTATGTAGGTATTGATTTGACCTTTATTTCTTTAAATTCTGAAACTCATCCCTAGAATGAAGTATTGACTTGGTCTCCTCTTCTCTCTATTGTTCCTGTAATTGATAGTGGAAGAAACCGACAAAATAATAATTATATATAAGTTCGATAATTTGAACTTCAACAATCTCCCCTTTTTGTCTTTCTTCACAATTCTTCAATACCTGAGAACAAAAATTAGAACACAGGACACAACATGGAGAAAGTTTACCCAATAAATATATCAACATTGTAAATCCGGCAAAACTCTTTCTACATACTTGACATTTAATACCATTGCAGCATTATCCAATAAAAATCAGAACCACACCATAAATCAACACCGAGTTAACTAGTACACCAATATCCCAAGATTATCTCTAAAAGAAATTTCCAAGACAAATAAAGCAGCATTAGACCTGCAAAATACAGATAATCATATGCTTCTTCTCCCTCTAAATAGAGCAACAGATTCTCTCTCCTACACAATCACAGAACCAAAACAAAGCAAAACAAAGCAATCATTGTTTCCAATCATCCTAACAAATAAAGCAATCATTGTTTCCAATCATGCTTCTTCTCCCCCTACATACATCAATATGTTCTTCCCCTAAACAAAGCAATCACAAAACCAAAACAAAGCAATAACAAAGCAATCATTGTTTCCAATCATACTAATAAATAAAGCAATCATTGTTTCCAATCATTCTAACAATTATTATTAGTATGTTATTTTTAACTTTATTAAAAGTAATAAAAAAAAACATTTGCAAGTTCTTTATATCTTTAATAATTCTAGTGAAATTGTGAATTCAGTCATTTTGGTGAGTGGAAATGGCTATATTGATCTAATTTGATGGTATAAAAAACCATACCACATCAAATTAAAATAAAATGGAGAATGGTGTAAATAAAATTAAATATAAGTAAAGTTTATAAATAGAAAATAAATAGAATCTAAAGTTTACAATTAAATCAAAAAAAGTGTTTTTTGGAAAAATCCGAAAGAATTAGTGAGAAAACTTAAAAATAAATAAAACCTACAAAAATATAAAAGTTTTTATAAATGCCTGAAAATTATTTCCATTGTTATACTTTAATTTTCATAGAATAAAATTAAAAGATTTTTGAGCTTTTTATATTCAATAATTTTGTTTCTACTAGTATAACAATTTATTTTAAATTCTATATCTAATTATATTCTTATTTTTTTGTTGCCAAATTTGAATTTTATTCATCAGTTTTCTTATCATAGTTTTAATTTTTCCTAATAATAAAAATAATTTCAAGCTTTTCAAATTCGATTTTATTATAATTTACAATATATATATATATATGTATGTATAGATATAAAAGTCCTCCAATTAGATCTGAAATCTGAGCATTTGAGATAAACTTATATTGATTTAGGAAATAATGAAAAATCAGGAATGACTAAAAGATTAATTGAATAATTTTTTTTAGAAAATATAGGTCGTTTCATTTAAAAAAAATAATAATAATAATAATAATAATAAAGAAAAAGAAGCTAATAGTTCGTCAAACCAAAACTATGTGAGGCAATGAGCTAGGTTGGCTCGCAAGATGCTTGAGCTTAAAACTCGGTCAAAGCTCTATTCGAAAGCTTGTGAGCAGACATGATTGTTATTTAATTAACTAATTTATATATATTACCTAAAAAATGAGTAATAAGTAAAATTTTACTAAAAAAACTTATAAAAACTTATGAAAAAAGACATGAAATAAGAAGAATTGCAAGGAAGAAGACAAATGTTGATTATTTTGTGACAAATTTTTATTAAGAAAATAAGAAATATTATTTATTGTGAGACTTTTGGTGTAAAATTTTAACTTTTTTGTTTGTGTCATGTGAGACATTGAACCATGAATATTGTACTTTCTTAGTTAAATTTATTATTTTCGTATATTAAGCTCATGTTCTTTTCTTGAGAAGGTTGAAAATTGTTAGGAAAATATTGAAATATGTAGAAATTGTAGCAATAGAGCACACAAATAAACCTTTTAAAATAAAATTGAGTTTCGAGCCGAACCGAGCTCGTAATTGCATATCACGAGCTCAAGTTAAGCCTAACATTTTGAGCTATACGAGCTTCAAGCTCAAGACGAGCCTACCCCGACTTAAGCTAAACTTGGCTCGTTGATAGCCCTAACTGGGAGAGTGTGTTCATCCCAAAATCAAATATATATATGTATGTCCCTTTTTTTTTTCTTTTTTTTTTTTTAATTTTAGCAACGGTTAAACCTTGATATATGTGAGAAATTTTCTCCTTTCTTCTCATGTTTCTTCATATATGTGTATATTTCACACAAACTCTCTCTCTCTCTCTCTCTATACTCTTTTTATTTTTTAAATTTATATATTTAAATATATTTTTTATTTTAAATGAACACGTTTTATATATCAAAATAATCATTTTTTTTGTGATATTTAATTTGTCATCAATATTATATATAAAAAAACACAATTAAAATTTAAGGTATGAATATAGTTTTTCATGGATGGAACATAGTTCTTTATGGATTGAATTATTTGTTTTTATTTTGATATATATGTTGGATTTGAACAAAATGTATATTAATTTGAGCGAAGAATATATTAATATTTTTATAAAATTAAAATAAATATACTATTATAATATTTACTTAATATAAAAGTAGAAACAATGAAAAATAGGAATCTGTCATCTATCATCGGCATAAAAAATTATATTTAATATAAATAATAAACCCCTAAAAATATGCTAAAAGAACATGTCACTTCTATAAAATTTCTTAATTTTTTATTTGAAAAATATAGTAAAAAAATTACATGTAAAATAAAAGTTTTAATGTAAATATAAAGTAGTTTTTTAACTAAAATTTTAAAATTCAAATAACCTTTTTTGTTACAAATTCGTTTTTGATATATGATACATCAAATTAATTGTCTTTTTAAGATTTTTAATTTAATACCAATACTGTATATATTGATAGGTGAAAAATGTGTATATATTTATTGTCTAAATTTGTATTACTTTATACAAATTACCAACATACACATTGTATTTCCCATCAAATTATTATTTCATCTAGAATTAGTCAATATACAGTTTTGGTGGAATTTTTGTAGAATTTATCGGATGAACAAAAGTGTGAATCGAGCGATTGAATCTTAGACTATATCGCCCAGTATCAGGCCCAAATTCAAAGCCCAACACAGTTAAATGAATGCTGCTTTGAAAGAGGAATTCCAAATATGGGCCAAGTCCAAGAAAAGAAAAAGAGGGCTTACTTATCAAATTGAGGGGCTGCCCTATAAAAGAGAGAAATTGAATGGAGGGAGAGAAGACTTGGCAGGCAAACAACAATTTGGACGGAGACTTTTTTGGTTTATTCTTTTATTTTATTTTTGATTATGATGTATTTTGTTTTTATGATTTTAATTATTAGATTTGTACTGTTCGCCTATACTATTATTTCCCGATTCAAGGAGATATTAAATCTTATGTGACTATTTTGTAATTTAATTCATGTTAGTTTGTGTTTCGATAAATTAAGAATTTCTTTTGTTAATTGATTTATGTAAATTGATGTGTAGAAATGTGATTGAGAGTGATCAACTCGGTTAGATTTTTACATGTCAATTGCTAGGGTAGAGTTTCATGATCCGTGATTGTTATGAGAATTTTACTTGTTTGTAGCACATAATAATATTGATCATTAGAGTTAACACAATTTTAGGATAATTGAATAGAGCTTATGATTTCAATAACTAGTCTATTTTATTGTCCTAATTGGCAAATGCATTTAATGAATTAAATTCAATAATTGGACTGTTTGATTAAATAGGTCAATTGTAGAGCTTGTTCTATTGGTAACACTTACATGACAATTGAATCACAAAGTTTGTTGTTGATTTAGGGATATAAATTCTTAGGTCGAATTAACAAAACTTCACGATAATCATGAAAACATAGAAAAATAATTGAATTGTGAAGCGAGATTTCTTTTTATATTATTCTTTGCAATTATTTTTATATTTGTCTTGATTTCTTTTATTTGATTATATATTAAAAACATAGTTTAGTATACAAATCAACCAACCCCATTTATTTCTACTCGTAAATTAATATAAAAAGTGTACAAATAATCTAACTGTTCTATGTGGGATCGATTCTTACTTCCTAAATCTGTCAAAATTGTAGACGAAAGTCGAAGACAATAACTTAATGAATGTGCCAATAGTACTGTCATAAATAAAAAAATATTATATTTAAAATATTGAACAATTTTTTATAAGTTAAATTATTTAATTTGATTTGAAATAAGTTTGAATACAAAATAGCTTAAATTCTTATATGAATTTGACATAAGAAAAATAATAAATATTTTTTCTATAATTTTATAGAATAATAATAATAAATATTTTCATAAATTAAAAATATTATATTACTCAAGTATATATTTAGTTGTTTCATTTTAATATTTTGTATTCATTTTAAATATTTTTATTGGCTTTGAGAAATTATAGTAGGGTGGATTGAGTTTGAATTCTAAAATTCACTTCATTAATAATTTTTATTTTTTGCTTATCAGATATTTTTGAGAGAAGAATAATGCACTACACATCTGAAACTATACTTCAATTTGATTTGAGTGAAAATTTAAGATTTCTAATTTCTTATATCTATTGCATATTGCAAGTATTATTTGATATTTGATTTTATAAGGAGAAAAAAAAATAGAAATTATAACGAAAAATAAATACACACAAAATAGTTTTAGAAAATTCTCTATTTTAATTTTATTCTATATCATGTAAAAAAATTATCTACAAATATGTGTAAGTCACACAAAAAATTTATTAATTTTTTCTTTGTATTTTATATTTCATAAGTATTTTGTTTGCATCATGATCTCTTGCTTTGTTATATAATTCTATGTTTTAATTTTTTTTATTATATCACTTATATATTTTATAATCTTATATAACAATAATATAATTTTATAATATATTTTATCTCGTGTATCGCACAGACGAACGTCTAATTTATTTTTAACCTTAATAGTATTAAGTTCGAGAACATTCTAAAACTTACTTCGAGATAATGTACAATTTCTATTTAATGAGATAACTTTAAAAAACTGACATTGGAACATGATATGAATAAATTATATTTCTAATTGAGTAATATTTAAATAGATATAAGGAGCACTTCTATTCACACCACAAAAAATACTATACCCCACATTTTAATTACAAAATACAATATTTTCACTTTGGACACCCACTCAATTTTACATTTATACAGCTATGCATTAATAAAAATTAAAAAAATTGAAGAAAAAAATGTTGAAAGAGAAAAAAAAATGAAATAGAAGCATAAAGAAAATGAGAGAAGGATGGCGACCGTTAGTGATCTATTATGTGTAAGAAAATGAGAAGGATAGCAGAAACATAATAACTCTTTCATCTTTATCTTTCTCATCATTGAATAGTAGAAGCAACAAAAAAAAATCGGAGAAAAAAGAAAGAAAATTGAAGACGAAAGACCAAAAATCAATTCAATGCGTTTGGCTAGGTCTAGTAGTCGAACGCAAAACACAATGTTTATTTTGCAGGTGCCGAATGCTTTGTGAGGCGTTCGATTTTTGTTGACCGAATATTTTTATGTCCATTTGGTTTCTTGACACTGTACACTGAGAAACTGGAATTAATTTTTGTATATTCAATTTTTGTGAGGCTCAAGCGACATGTGGTGGTTTGCTCGGTAGCATGTGGAAATTCTCAAATTTTTAATGAAGATGGTTGAATCTGGGGTGAAGGATTACAAAAAAAAAAAAAGGGTTATGGGCATTTTTTGTATCTTTATTTATGTTTATTTTTGTCAATATATATTTCGCGGTGTGGAGAGTAAAAAGTGTGGGTGAATATAATTAATATAACTGGTAATTTATGTACCTATTTAGTGTAACAATAAAATAATTTTATTATATATTTAATAATATAATTAAATATATTTTATTTCATACATTATGCAGTAGAGATGTAAGAACAAAACTGAAATAAAGAGAGATATTTTTCTACTCTATTATCATATGTATATATATACTAATATAGTTCATCTTTTCATCTTTATATTTATAATTCAGGATATCCTGCTTACCGTCCAAATGTAAGACATCTACAATTTCTGGCATCCCCACTTTTATGATCTAATTGTACTGTTGCGAACCTATATTTATTATTATTTATTAACCGCATTCATTATCAAAATACACCAACCTACACACAAACGGAAATCTTCTCACAACTCCCAACTGCCCTATATCCTCAAAATTTGTTTTAATAGTCCAACAAAAAATATTTTTGTTTCATGAAGTTTAAATTTATTTATTTTTTAATTTTTTCTTCACTTTATCAGTTTTTTTGCCTTATAATTGTTGTTTTTTTTCATAATCTTTTCTCATTTCAAAATTTTTTATTCATTATAGATATCAAAAAATAGAGTTTATTTTTAAATTTACATCAAATTCACTCTATTTAGAATTAATTAAATTTGGCCATATGCATATTAAAGAATTTAAAGTGGGTATTTTGGCTCCACATATATACATTTTAAAAACTTTAGCATAGTAATATTATTGTAGATATTATAATTTACTAATTTAATTTTACCATTTATATTAAACTTCACTCCCTTATTCCGCCTCCCCATCCGACCTCAATTATCTTCTCCATCATTTTCAGTTCTCTTCAATTTTAATTTTGTTATTGGACTGTATTTAAATTTGAACTTTTATTAAACAAATAGGGGCAATAATATTACAAATATTAAGAAATAAAATTATAAAATTAATAATTTTGGTTAGATGGGTAAACTGGAAAAGTTGATGGAGTGATGTAAAATGAAATTCAGATTTAATAGTTCTGTTATGAGATGAGTGTTGTAGAAAAGCGGGAGGTATGTATTTATGGATGCAGGTTTATGTCAAATGGCCGAAGGACGATTTTCCACATCTTTTGAGAATGCGGTACATTCTTGGGAGACATTTGTCAAATGTAATAACCTAACACGTTCTAATCTCCACATAAAGCCCGGCCCCATTAAGCCCCTCCTTATCCCACGGATTGCGACACGATGATAAGGATATTCTAGCATGTGCCATTTTGTACAATTATTTATGCTTCCACCAATCACCATATTCCACCGCTTCTTTGTTTTTCCGACCTTTTCTCCTCCTTGACATTTCTATGCAATTCTAAATTAATCCCTTCTTATTTATTTTTTTATTTTTTAAAACAAATTTCGTTATATAATGTAAAACTGAATAACCATATGTCGAAAATAGTATTTAAATATGTGTCACAAACTCATGCAATAAAATAATCTTTCAAAACTGGTAATAAAATTTATATTGACAATAGGGTGAAGCTAAATTGACAATAGGGTGAAGGTACTAAGACTTTGAAATTCAATGTTCAAGTCTACCTAGCGCACGACTTTCGTACCAAGCTGATTTTGTTTATTATTATTTTTAAATTCCAAGATCTAAGAATATGGCAACAAAGTAATATTGAAAAATTATATAAATTTATATTATATTTTTGAGTTAATTAAAATTTTAAAATGTTCAAAATAATTTATTGGTCAATACATGTAAAAAGGTAGCTTTGTATTAACATATATATTTTCTCTGTTCAAAATAAGTTTATGTTTTTATAATAAATTTATTGTATAAAAATAGATTATTTGATAAGTTTTATAAAATATTGTTAGTAAATGTATTTGCAATGTAAATTAAATACAAATAATTAAATACATAATAAATATTAAAGTCTAGCCCAAATAATCAACACAAACTAATTATATTTTTGGCATATTATATTTACTTTTAGTATATGTGATAAAGATATAAATTAAATATTGTGAAAATATAATTAATTTTATATATTATACGTTAGAATATAGTAGAAATGCATTTTTCTTATTTTAGCCAATTAAGAACATATTCTTAAAAAAAGAAAAAAATATTTCACCAAGCTAACAAATTGTTTTTCGAAAATAGTTTTATTTTTTGAAATTATTATTAGACTATCTTATTATTATATTAGTATATATAAAACAATAAAAACTCAAATATTAGATCTGGTTAGAAGATGCATCTATCCTTAAATTAAATTTGTAGATCTTTTTATTAATTATTATAGAAAGTGCGAACCTATAGTATAATTCTTTCAAGCAGATCTCTAGTATCATGAACTTAGACAAGTTTTGGGCTCTGTACATTCTCTGTTATCATGTATCTGGACAAGATTTAGGGCATGTTCATTCTATACTTGTATGCATACATATATATATATATATATATATATATATATATATATATTTATTTATTTATTTTTGGTAGGGAATGGAAATACAATCTTCTGTTTTCGTAATTTGTGGTATATAAATTACAGGTGCAATAATATGGCTTATACTTATGTTCAGTCGGTAGAGAATGACAGCTAATTTGGATCAAACTAAAACGACTCACCTATAATGTAACACATTTCTTTTAATTAATACTTTTATCGAGTTTGAGGAAATTAGCTATTAACAGCACAGATTCAATAAAGGTGGTCCATTAACGTTTAGTTCAAATTTGCAAACTTATATGTACACGGTAAGAAAAGAATCCTCACCTCTTCATCACCACCTCATTTTATAAATTATAGTTTTTCCCTATATGGATGATGGAGTGAAATTGAATTTAACTTGAGCATTGGGATCTCAGCGTCGGATTCTCCTTCAATTTGTTCGAGGTATCTAATCGAACTTGGATGAAGATAATTAGAAGAAAATGGTCTGAAGAATAAAAAAACCAAAAAAAGAACTGATCAATTTACGTGATCATATATATATATATATATATATATATATATATATATATATGAGTTAATGCAAAATTGATAGAGCGGCCGGGCCAGGAGAAAGAAAAACAATAGTTATGAGGCATGCTTTTTTTTATATGGACGGAATAACAGTAAATTAAACAATATGATGTTGATTGACAACAGAGTGACACATGCGTTACATATGTTAATTTGTTACGGTATATTGTACACATACATAGGTAGATATATCTTAATCAGTGTATATAAAAGTATGTCCCATTTTATTTAAATTATTAATCACTCTACTTTTGTAACTTCCACACCTGGCAACTGTTAATAAATGAGGAAAACTTACAATTTGAATGACAAATGTGATATTAACATATTATAAACCGACTGTTGTAACACTAAGAGCCTCTCCAGCAATGCGTTGGAGTAAACATTTTCTGCACCAATAATGTACTTGTTTTTTGTTACTTTTTCTTTTTTTTTGTAATTGTTATTAATAGTTTTTGTATTGAATATTGTATTCCTTTTGAATTAAAATTAGTTTAATCAAATTATTTTTAAAATAATTTAATTATATGTAATAAAGAAAATAAATGTAAAATATGTGATTTAAATAATAACAAAAGTACAATAAGTTTAAAATGCTACACATAAAATTATAAATATTACATAAAATTAACAAAAATACATAAAATTCTACATGTGTATTTTTTTAACTTTGATTAATTTTACATATAAAATCTGAAACTATTATATAAAAAATTGTATTAAATAAAATTACATATTATGCGTTTAACAAATATAAAGTAATAAAAATAAATATAAAACTAAATAAATTATATTGAATATCATGAAATATTATTTTCTAAGTGCAAAAAATAATGGAAACTGTTCAAGAAAAAACAGATTTTGCATAAAAATAATTTAAAATTTGAACTAGAGTTATGCGACGGTCGTGATTCTATTTCAAAGTAAATATCAAATGTTAGTCTCCTAAAACAAAATAGAAGTAATTTTTAGAATCAAATATTTCCTCTTGTCAGGTAAACAATTATGAATCCAAGTAATTTTGTCCCTCAGCAAAGCCTATTCCTCCGTCCTATATTACATTTAATCGTATTAATTAAAAGAAAATAGAATATGGAATATGCCATAGTATTTATATTTTAGGATTGTCCAACTTGAATATAATGAGATAACACAGTTATTATTAGATGAAGTTTAAACCCTTAATTTTCAATTTGCTAAAAAAGAAAGGGTAAATTGGTACATGGCCTATATATCACCAACTCCATCAACTAAATTTCTCCAGATAACTCAACACAACAGCAGCAATCAAGCAATGGAGGGGAGCAAATGGATCGCCACGGCGGCGAGCATTTGGATACAGTGCAGCTGCGGCGCCTCCTACACCTTCGGAATCTACTCTCCCCTCCTCAAATCCACCCAAGGCTACGACCAGTCCACCCTCGACACTATTTCCGTCTTCAAGGACATCGGCGCCAACGTCGGCGTCCTCGCCGGCCTCTTCTACTCCGCCGTCTGCCGCAGCCGCCTCCCCCACGATCCGCCGTCCTTCTGGCGGCAGCCGTGGGTGGTCCACGCGGTGGGTGCGGTCCTCTGCTTCGTCGGCTACTTCTTCCTCTGGCTCGCCGTCATTGGAGCGATCCCCCGCCCGCCCGTGCCGATCACGTGCCTGTTCATATTCCTCGCCGCTCAGGCGCTGACGTTCTTCAACACGGCTAATATCGTAACGTCGGTGAGGAATTTTCCGGCGTACGGCGGAACCATTGTCGGTATTATGAAGGTAACTTTTTCGCATTATTTGTACGGAACGACACACACACATACATACATATACATACACACATACGTACACACATATAGATATACATCAGATGTTCTGCGAGGACATAGGGGGATTTCTGACTTCTATTCCCACAGGGGAGGTAAACCTCCCCGGTTCTTGGGGACGCGGAGAGTAAAGTGAACTTTCCGTACGGCCCCGAGTATATTCATTTGTATTTTATATTAAGTGTACTAAATATATTTTATTTTATACTTTTAAGTATTCTTGTATATTCCTTTGAAAAAAAGTATTCTTGTATATTATATATAAAGTAATTTTTTTTATATTTTATCATATAATTTATAGTTTGCTTTGTAAATATGGCTTTTTTAAGGATAAATGACACAATAATTTTAAATAGAGGGAGAGAATATTTAATTTGTCCCAAAATTATATATTCATTGTTGTTGATTAATTTAATATTTTCATATCGGTTTAACCATTCAGATCATTGAGATGGGTGGTCCAACCAACAAACTAAGAATAAATTTTTTCTCTATTTTCTTATATTTTAATTTTAATTTAAAAAGATATTAAAAAATTGATTTTGCCGATTGGATTGATTTTGATCGGTTATAACAAGTCTAACCGATTTTATTTAATTCAGTCCTAAAATTGATTTTATGAATACTTCGGATCGATTCAGCCCTCAATTTTCAATTTAACCAATTATAATAGCCTGTCCGATCCATTATGAAAACAGTGGATTAACCTATTCATATGGAAATTTAGGATTTTGAACATTGGTATAATAGGGCATATATATATATATATATATATATATATATATATTGAAGAGTTAATCGGGCAGATATACGGTGCTGATAAAACAACTCAATACAATAAAATATTTTCTTTTTACTTAATTGGTTTGATTAAATAAATTCATAAAATATTATGCCTGCGAAATTTAATTCTCAATTTACGACTCAAGCCTACAAAAGAATTAATCACATTATTTCCTCTCCATCCATTTGCAAAACAAAAATAGGAAACATCAGCATGATATATTCTTCTTTGAATATTAAAAAAATAAATACGGCTAAAAAAAGCAAACATGAAGAAAATTGTCGGACCTACCACGATTGTCCACTGTGTTGGAACGGATTGCAATCATGAAAAAATTAAATATTGCTACAAAAAAATAAAAAACTAATACAAATAAAATTGAAAATGATAATATATATATATATATATTAAAATGTTGTTAGACTTGAGTCTAAATTAAAAATTAAATTTAAGAAACATATCTTAAACTGAGAAATAGACCGAATTAATTTTTTTTTGTTTTTTAATAGATTAAACTCTCTATCAAAATTATCCCCTTTAACAAATCCAGATGGACACATTAAAAAAAATACCCCATCTATCATTTATCTATCCTCCAAACATTATACGCTAACTAAAATTTCCAACCACCAATTCAGCCTCATCTTGACTTTGACCATAGTCCTTTATACATACATATATATATATATATTTTTTTTTTTAATTTTATTTTTAAATAATATTTTCAACAGATGTTCCATTGTTCGTTGGCAGGGGTTCCTTGGTCTAAGCGCCGCAATCCTCATACAAGTTTATCAAGCATTATTTGCAGGGAACCCAAGTGCTTTCCTCTTGATGCTTGCTGTAGTCTCCCCTCTCTTTTCCCTTGTCCTAATGTTCTTTGTAAAAGTTCACGACACACCCTCTGAAGACGACGAAGACAAAAGACATTTAAACAGTTTCTCATTGATCGCCATAGTTGTTGCTGCCTATCTCATGCTTCTCATCATCCTCCAAAACGTCGTCCTCTTGCCTCAATCTATTCATGCTCTTGCCTTCGCTATTCTCCTCATTGTCCTCTCTTCACCTCTCAGTGTAGCCATCAAAGCACACAAAGAGCAAAAACCATCGCCATTGCCCAATCTGGAGGCCCCTTTACTCAAGGACCCTGAGTGTACCAAATCAGATGATAAAACCTCCACCGTTGATCTTGATGATGTAGAAGATCTGAATCTTGTGCAAGCAATGCGTACCTTGAATTTCTGGCTGCTGTTTACAGCAATGTTGTGTGCAATGGGTTCGGGGCTAGCCACAATCAACAACATCACCCAAATGGGAGAGTCCCTGTCCTACACATCCCGGGAGAGAAGCACATTGGTGTCGTTATGGAGCATATGGAACTTTCTTGGCCGGTTCGTGGCAGGATACCTCTCCGACGTTTTCTTGCACAAGAAAGGTCTGGCTAGGCCATTGTTCATGACGGTCACTCTAGCAACCATGACAGCAGGTCACTTAATCATCAGCTCCGGTGTTCAGGGTAATTTATACGTTGGTTCGGTGTTGGTCGGTATTTGTTTTGGCTCGCAGTGGTCGTTGATGCCGACGATCACTTCGGAGATATTCGGGGTGACGCACATGGGGACTATATTCAACACCATTGCAGTAGCAAGCCCTCTGGGATCGTACATACTTTCAGTGAGGGTGATTGGTTATATATATGACAAAGAAACTGCAAGAGGGATGGGTGATTCTTGCACTGGAGTTCACTGTTTTAGGCTGTCTTTCTTCATTCTGGCGTCTGTTACTGTGTTTGGTTTTCTGGTGTCGTTGCTTTTCTTGGTAAGGACAAGGGGGGTCTATGCCCGGATCGTTCGCAGGAGGATTTCAGCATGAGCTGTTATCATCCATTCGAATATTTCTCATCTTATATTTCATTTTATCTGTGTGCATCCAATATTACCGAAATGTATGTAATTTATTGTAATTTGATGTATAGCAGAATAAGTGTGTGAAGCTTTGGTCGTTAATTAGATCAGTTTTACTGGTAACCAGGTTTTCACCAGACCTTTCACGGACCAGTCCCTTTATATTGTATCACCTCGTAGTTTGTACAATAAATTTTGTTTTAAATTTTTATTTTATCTCATATTTTAAAATAATTTTTATACGTTATTTGTATATAATATTTTTACTAAATAATACACAATATATATTAAAAATAATAAAATAAAAGATTAAAAATAAGACAAAATAGAGGATTCAAATCCTAAAAATTTAGATAATTGAGAACTTGACCTATCTGATATACCACGCCATCTGTCCGAACCTCCTCAACTGGATGGCATTGGCATTGGCAATTTAGGAGGAATTGGCTTTACAATTTTTATTTTTATTTTTGATTAATTACGTGATATGCAACTTTGTAAAAATCATAAATATTCTATCCATAATCTAATGGCTTATTAATCACTTTATATAGATATAATATTAATTATATATAAAAATAATTTTACAGAATACAGTAAACTATTTATTGATTTAACGTTCCTCACTGGAAATGATTTTTAAATTTGAAGTTCTTAAAATAAGTACATGTTTTGAATTTATGGCGAAAGATCCGTATGTTAGAGCTATAATTATATTTTATAATCATTATAATATCATCGATTTTTAATTCATCAAATAATCATATTCTTAATGGTTAGAAATATAATTAGTTTTAGAAATTTAGTAGGGGTATTGGTAAACCTTTTTACAAACTTTCATTAAATTTGCAATTTTCACACATGACAGTTAAATGTAACTTAGATAAAATTTGAGTGGGTTACTAATATTCTTTCAGAACATCTCAACACAAAAATCACAAATTTGTACCACGTTTGTCCATTCACCACTTGGATTACTGAAAATAAATTTGTAGCGTAGCGAAAAATAAAAAGATTTTTGGTTATGTCTTTTCATTACGCGACTAGGATAAAAATAATATTCAAATAAAAGCTCATATTGAGCATTACCAAAGCTCTAAGTCAATTTTATCAATTAAACTACTTCTGCCGGCTCCTAATACATCATAATTAAGTTACAATTAACTCCTAACAACATCATAATTAAGTTACAATGTGGAAATTACATAAATAATAAAGTTAATCAGGAAGATTACCAATATATAAAAATTGTATGGAAATTACAAAAAGAGACCAAACTTCATGCGCGGTTATTTTTCGTACAATCAACCACGGCTTAATTATCAAAATAATGCAAAAAAAAAAAAACATTTTACAAAATGGTGTTGGTTGGAAATTTTTTTTTTCAAAATGGAGTAAAAAGTCAGTGAGTCTGACATTGTTTCGAAATAACGTCAGCGGGTCTAACGTTTTAATGTGGAAATTAAAAACGTCAGTCATTTCCAGAGTATATATTTCTCTGTGTGTATGTCATGTTTATTATTTCTCTATGTGTATGTGTGTATGTGATTGTGTATGTGGATATACATATATATATATATATACACACACACACACATCTGTATATATATCTATATATCCATATATATGCACGTATATATAAATATATAATTGACTGTTATATAAATATTTATATGTTAAAGATATATAATTATTTATATCTTTGTAATTACTTTTATAACACATATATTTATATTTTTTACTTATTAATTTTTTATTCAATAAATTATAATTATATTGATAAAAATCAATGGGATTATTTTATTCTTATGTAAATTAATTAACATATAATATAAAATATATTTTTATATTTGATTCTTATATAAATATAATTAGAAATATATATTTTTTCATATATAAATAAAAATTATATCATTATAAACCATTAAAATGATATAATTTTGTTTAAACTAATTAAATCATATTATATAAATTTTTCTGTAAATTAATTAATAATTAAAAATTTGATTTTAAGTATGATTTTAATTATTTAAATAAATATATAATTAGATATATAAATATAAAGAAAATGGAACTAACGTCAAGCCCATTGACGCTTCTTTGGTTTTATCTTTATTTTTTAATTTACATATATATATATATAAATTATTTAGTTATATATATATTTATATATATTAAATAATATTTAGTAAATATACTAAATAATATTTAATATTTTAATTCTAAGATTTAAATTTTATTTGTATTTAATCTGTTTCTAAATATATATTATATAATTATAAAGCAATATATATTATATATTTTTTTCACTTATTCAAATTATATTATAAATAAATTTTTAAAAATTAAAGAATATTTATTAATAATTCTCTAATTTAAATTTCAGTATTTTTTTATTTTAAAAATTAAATATATATTTATATATATATATATATATATATATATATATATATATATATATATATATATATAAATTCAGAAATTGCAAAAAAAAATGTAACAACATCATACCCACTGACGTTTTAAAGAAACATCTGTGGGCTTGACGTTTCCTTTTTTGTTATTAGTTATTTTCTTTTTCTTTATATTTATATATCTAATTATATATTTATTTAAATAATTAAAATAATACTTAAAATCAAATATTTAATTATTAATTAATTTCCAGAAAAATTTATATAATATGATTTAATTAGTTTAAATAAAATTATATTATTTTGATGGTTTATAATGATATAATTTTTATTTATTTAGGAAAATATATATATTTCTAATTATATTTATATAAGAATCAAATATAAAAATATATTTTATATTATATGTTAATTAATTTACATAAGAATTAAAGAATTTCATTGATTTTTATTAATATAATTATAATTTATTGAATAAAAAATTAATAAGTAAAAAAATATAACTATATATGTTATAAAAGTAATTACAAAAAATATAAATAATTATATATCTGTAATATATAAATATTTATATAACAGTCAATTATATATATTTATATATACGTGCATATATATATGGATGTATATATGTATACAGATGCATATGTGTGTGTGTGTATATATATATATATCCACATACACATACACATAAACACATACATATACAGAAATAATAAACATAATGTTAAGGTAAAATCGATAACGCACACACAATAGAAAATGCACGAAATAATAAACAACACAGAGATTTACGTGGTTCACACAATCAGGGTGATTGCGTTACGTCCACGGCGGAAAGGAAGAGGTATTTTATTGATCTGTTGTTACAACTAGAGTTTACAAGATACAGAGAAGGTATTTATAACAATTGTCAAGACCTAATACTGTCAAATGGGCCAGACCCAAAACTGCTCTGATATAACCCAAAACGGCTCCTGTAGGTCTAAAACTGATAAAGAAATAGATCTAATACTGCCAGGCGGGATCCCAAGGGTCGAAGGGTGATCAGTCTCCACATCTTAACAATCTTCCACTTGGAGGCTCGATCAACATTCTGCTGCCAACCAAACAACCATGTACCTTCTGTAAACCCAAACTAACTCTCTCTCTCCCTTTCCGCGCCTCCTCTTCAAGTTTCTGGAAGCCCAGTTGAAGCCATACATAGCTTCAACTTCTCTGTTGTCACCGCCTTGGTAAACATATCTGCTGGATTCTTCGTACCAAGGATCTTCTTCAGATTTAGAGTGCCATCCGAAATCTGCTCTTGAATGAAATGATACCGCAAATTAATGTGTTTCGTCCTACTATGAAATACTGGATTCTTTGCAAGATGAATAGCACTTTGGTTATCACAATATAGTACACAATCTTCCTGTTCCATGCCCAACTCTGAAAGAAAATTCTTCAACCTGATCAGCTCCTTGGCCGCTTCAGCAATGGCCATATACTCTGCTTCTGTAGTTGAAAGAGCAATACTCTTCTGTAATCTGGACATCCAACTGATTGTCGTACCTCCAATAGTGAACACATAACCTGTAGTGCTTTCGCCCGAGTCAGTACATCCTCCCAAATCAGCATCACTGAAACCTTCTAAGACCACCTTCTTCTTCCTGAAACACAAGGCAACCTCAGAAGTGCTTTTCAAGTAGCATAACAGCCACTTGACTCCTTCCCAATTCTCCTTGCTAGGATTAGACATGAATCTGCTAACAACTCCCACTGCATGAGCGATATCCGGTCTGGTGCATACCATAGCATACATCAAGCTACCAACTGCTGAGGCATAAGGAACTTTAGCCATCTCTTCCTTGTCTTCATTTGTCTTTGGAGATTGCTCCTTGGAGAACTTTAAATGACTCCCCAAAGGTGTGCTTCTGGCTTTAGCATCTGTCATGTTGAATTTCTCTAAAACTCTCCGAATGTACTTCTGCTGTGAAAGCTTTAAGGTACCAACTCCTTTTTCTCTGACTATGGTCCTGCCAAGAATCTGTGTAGCAGCTCCCAAGTCCTTCATCTCAAACTCTCCGGACAACTGATCTTTCAATTTTTTAACTTCCTCCATGTCTGATCCAGCCACCAACATGTCATCAACATATAATAAGAGAATAATATAAGATGACCTGAAATTCTTCAAGTAGCAGCAATGGTCCATCTCACATCTGGTATACCCATTCCGTTGCATAAAACTGTCAAACTTCAAGTACCACTGCCTCGGAGCTTGCTTCAATCCATACAGGCTTTTCTTCAGTTTGCACACCAGGTTCTCCTTATCAGTCACCACAAAACCTTCTGGTTGTACCATGTAGATGTCTTTCTCAAGGTCTCCATGTAGAAAAGCTGTCTTCACATCGAATTGCTCCAGATGTAAATCTTCAGCAGCTACAATACCAAGAACCAATCTGATGGTGGTCATCTTCACAACTGGTGAGAAGATCTCGTTGTAATCAACCCCCTTCTTCTGTTGGAACCCCTTGACAACTAACCTGGCCTTGTATCTCTTGCTGCCATCTGCCTCATCTTTAACCCTGAACACCCACTTGTTCTGTAGTGCTTTCTTTTCCGCTGGTGATTTGACTAAGGACCAAGTCTGGTTCTTGTCAAGCGAGCCTAGCTCATCTTCCATGGCCTTCTTCCACTATATGGAATCCTTCATTCTTAACGCATCTGGATAAGACTCTGGCTCTCCATTCTCTGTCAGCAACAGATAACTTACTGATGGAGAATACCTGTCTAGAGATCTACGAACTGTGGTGAACTATCTAACATGTGGAGTTTCTGGTTCTGGCACTACCGTTTCTGAACTCCCACTGTCTTCAATGCTCCCACTATTATCAGAACCTCCTGAAAAATCTGAACTCCCACTGCTTCCTGAACTTTCACCTGTCTCAAGTGTTCTGACAGGTTGTGCTATGTCGCCTTCTGTTATCCCATCATACACCACCTGTTGTTTGTTTTCAGGTTGCTTGCTTTTACTTGAGCCTGCAGCAATATCATCTTTGTAAAGGGCATTCTCATTGAATGTAACATCTCTGCTTCTGATAACTTTCTTGCTGTGGTTATCCCAAAATCTGTAGCCCATGTCATCCAACCCGTACCCGATAAAAGTACACTTCTTTGCCTTTGCCTCAAGTTTATCTTTATCTGCATCCTTAATAAGAACATAAGAAACACAACCAAAAACTTTCAAGTGAGTAAGGGATACCTCTCGACCTTTCCATTCTTCCTTTGGAATCTTGAACCCTATGGGTGTTGAGGGTCCTCTGTTGATCAAGTACGCTGTTGTGCTGACTGCATCTGCCCAGAACATCTTTGGCAAACCAGCATGCAATATCATGCTCTTAGCCCTCTCATCCAGCGTTCTATTCATCCTTTCAGCAACACCATTCTGCTGTGGTGCGTCTGGAACCGTCTTTAACATTCTGATCCCATGTTCAGCACAATATTCGATGAACTCTGTTTTGCTGTACTCACCCCCATTATCTGACTTTAAACACTTGATCTTCAAGTTAGTCTCATTCTCAACAGCAGCTTTAAACCTTTTAAATGTGCAGAAAACATCAGATTTATTTTTAAGAAAATAAACCCATACCTTTCGCGTGGAGTCGTCTATGAAGGTAACATAGAACCGGGATCCTCCAACTGAAGAAACTTTTGTGGATCCGTAAACATCAGAATGAATGAGCTTTAGCTTCCCAGCCTTGGGTGGTTGTCCCGTCTTGACGAAAGAAAGTTTCTTCTGTTTGCCAAGAACACATGGCTCACATAAATTAACTTTCACATTCTTCAGATCTAGAATTCTCCCTTTAGAGGCTAGCACCTTCATCCCCTTGTCACTCATGTGACCAAGCCTTTGGTGCCATAATGTACAAACCCCTGTATCTTCAACTGCTGCATTTGCTCCATCTACAGACACTTGAACACGTAAAGAGTACCTTGTTTGTGTCCACGAGCAATAACTAGGTTTCCCTTTGATACTTTCCACTACTGATTACCAAAGTTCATGTGGTAACCTTCTTCATCTAACTGTCCTACCGAAATCAACATCTTCTTTATGTATGGAATATACCTCACATTTTTCAGTTTCCAGGTTGCACCCAAAGTAGTCTTGAGGACAACATCCCCAATACCTGTGATCTCTAGGCTTTTATTATCTGCCAACCGAACCTTTCCACTATAGGGTCTGAAATTCTGCATCACATCTCTGCAATAACAGGCATGAAACGAAGCACCTGAATCCATAATCCAAGATTCAATTGAGCATTCGACACTGCAAATCAAGGCATCATCAGAATCTTCTGCCACATTCATCTCCTTCTTGCCTTTGTCTATTGCGGGTTTTGGGCACTGATTTCTTAAGTGTCCGTTCTCTTTGCAATTCCAACATGTGATGTCTTCCCTGGTCTTAGACTGACCTCTCTTTCTTGATTTCGATCTCGGTCTTCCTTTGCCATTACCCCCTCTGTTGGATTTTCTGCCCCTCTCCTCTGTACTCAGTAAATTGCTAGGGCTTTCTCTTGCACTCCTTCTCCGAATATCTTCACCAAGGAGATCTCGAATCCCTTCAAAGGAAAGCTTAGTGGTTCCAGATGAACTACTAACTGATGTGACTGTTCCAGACCAACTATCCGGCAACGAAGATAACAACAACAATGCTTGAACTTCATCATCGAATTTAATTTCAACCGATCCTAACCTGGATATTATAGAATTAAATTCGTTGATGTGATCTGTTACGGATGCGCCCTCCTTCATCTTCGTGTTTACCAACTGCCTGATCAAGAAAACCTTATTTGCCGCTGAGGGTTTCTCGTACATATTGGAAACGCCTTGAGCAGTCCAAACGTTGTCTTCTCGTTGACGATGTTATAAGCAACGTTCTTCGCCAATGACCAAGAGCCTGTCGATCCAACAGGTTACAATTTGCCTCCGACATCCCTTCTGGTTTTTGTTCAGCCAAGGGTAGATGAAGCTTTTTCTGGTAGAGATAGTCTTCGATCTGCATCTTCCAGAAGGCAAAATCCTGGCCTTCAAACTTATCGATTTTAACCTTCCCTTCATCAGCCATAGCTCTGATACCACTTGTTAAGGTCAAATCGAGAACGCACACACAATAGAAAACGCACGAAATAATAAACAACACAGAGATTTACGTGGTTCACACAATCAGGGTGATTGTGCTACGTCCACGGCGGAAAGGAAGAGGTATTTTATTGATCTGTTGTTACAACTAGAGTTTACAAGATACAGAGAAGGTATTAAAAAAAATGTCAAGACCTAATACTGCCAAATGGGCCAGACCCAAAACTGCTCTGATATAACCCAAAACGGCTCCTATAGGTCTAAAACTGATAAAGAAATAGATGCATATGTGTGTGTGTGTATATATATATCCACATACACATACACATAAACACATACATATACAGAAATAATAAACATAACACACACACACACACACGTATATATATATATATATATCGTGGAAATGAAAAATGTCAGTGAGCCTGATGTTTTTTATTTCCACATTAAAACATCATGCCGCTGACGTTGTTTCGAAACAATGTCACATTTTACCCCATTTTGAAAAAAAAAACTTTTCCAACCACACCATTTTATAAAAAAAAAAAATTCTTTTTCTTTTTACATTATTTTGATAATTATGTCTATCAACCGCAGTGCTTGTTTTACCAATAACTCAATTAACTAATTAGCTTTATTAATGAAAATTTATAATGGTATACGATTTTTTTTAAATTTTTTATGTATAATTCTTTTTTTAGTTATTTCAAAATTGATATTTTTTAATGTAAGTTAATTTTCATATAAAATTGTATTAATTAGCTTAATTAATTGAGACTTAACCAATTAGCTTGTTTCGTCTTTATTTTTATTTTATTTTAGGCAATTTGCAATAATTAAGCATATAAATTTGGTCATAATTAGGGAACTTCCATTTTAAATATTATCTTAATATTTTTGAATAATTTTAAGTATTATTTATTCCAAGAACTATTGAAGAAAATAAAGTATAACACGTGACCTACCTAAGTTTTCATTTAGTCTATTAAAAGATGATTGTGAGATCAAATTAGTATGTCCCACCCAATCTCATCCACGTTTGTATGATAAACGTGTTACAATTTAGCCATTGGTATCAAAACCTGCTTTCTATGGGCCATTGTGGATCACATATTAATTTGCAGCACAAATTGTAAAATAAGATATGATACTTAATTAATAAATATTTAAATTTATTTGATACTCTCTCCCATTCAGAGTATAAAAAGAATTATAATTGTATACTAGCTATTAATAAGATTTTTTTTGAACCGATGGAGTAATTAAATTCATACAATTTAAAATTGAATCAAATTTATAATAATAGAATTATTACCAAATAAATTCGTGATATTTGCTTCAGTTTTAAATTGCAATATAATTTTTAAATGTCATCAACATTTATTTTTATTATAATTTCTTTCAATTAAAACATAGTCACTTAATTTCAGCGTTAAGATTTTTGTTACTACTTTTTCTTTTTTTTCAAATTTCAAATCAATTATTTAGTTTAAACCACGATGGCTCTAACAACGAGAAAAAAAATAAAATCAAACAAATATGTGGGATTGGAAAGGGAGAGAGAGGTAAGAGCAATGGTCTCCGGGGATGTCCAAGAGGTAATACATAAGGGGTGGTCCCAATAATTCAACAATTATGACACCAAAGAACTTAAAATTCATTCCTTTCAGAATAAGAGTCATATTTTAAATTAGTTTTATTATAAAATATAAATATTATTTCAAAAGTCTCGATTTGTGAAAAGTCATACTACCTAATTACATAATTAAATTATATGTCCCTAGATGAATCAAATCAAAGAGGAAACATAGTGTGAGTGTTCATAATTTTAGAGGTTCTGTAATCTTTATTATATTGATTAAAAAAAAAAAAAACTCTTAAATGATTGAATTCTTATTTTAAAACATAGGCAGAATATTTTCGTGTTTCAGAAAACTAAGATCATAATACGACATAGTCGATTTAAAGAAGGAAGTTCACAAGTCCGTAGATTCCTATTTATCTCATATGTAAAATTAAAAGGAATGATTGTTTAGTCATAAAGGTTTAAGGGCTTAATAATATTGACAAACTAAAATAAATAAAATAAAATAAAATAGTAGTTAATTTGGGCCCAAATTAATAAATTAGGGATTAATTTATGCATTTTTCCAACCCAAATATATCCATGCACAATCATTTTCTATTTTCTTTAACAACATTGATTGGATTCCATCTAACAATGTAATATGTGAGCAATATTATCTTGCTAGTCTATTCAAGAATAGCGAACTTATACAATTAGTATATTGAAGTACTCGCAAAGTCACGTGACTTTTCTCAAATATTTTTTAATTTTTCAACGACTATCAGACACAAATTGAAATACATTAGTAATTGAAGAACATAAATTATGGCCACTTAGATATAATGGTTAAAAGTCCATACTCTTTAGTGGACGGACAATGTTTCCCATACCTATTACCCCTTCGACATCTCCGAGAGACCACTCTTTGGTCCTTTCAACTTTCTCCAACGGTCTTTCTCTCTCTCTCTCTCTTCCTCCGAAACCCAGATATTTATTTGGGTTTGTCATTGTGGTCCAAAGGAACAAGAACCAGAAATGAAGCCACGATGAGAAGGCAACTCCATAGCTGTATCAATCAGCTTTTGTTGCCACAAACACTCTTCCATAGCTGTAAGATACATTAAATTCTGGTAATTGGATTAGTTGAAGATGCAGACTTAACAAGGGAGGGTTGGCTGGATTCTGGAAATGTTTCTTTAATTTCATCCAATCTATAGAATGGATTCCAATTAATGGGAATTCATATCCAATTATATGTTTTAATGTATTAAGATGCAAAAAGGTTGTTCACAATGTATAGTATCAGAACTATGAGATGAACTCAAATAGAGGCCATTCAATGCCCACTTTGGACTTATCAAGTGTTCTTTTTTTAGTTTTTCCAAATGGCTTTTTAATTGGAGCCATTAGGGTGTCAACGAATCAAGACCAACGGAATTTAAAGGTGTTTATTAAAATTTTAAAAACTATGTTTGATCAAATTTGTTTCTTACACTACAAGAAATACTTATACTAGAAATAAAATTAATGATAGGTACGTAATATTTGGTCACTAAATAACAAAAAATAAAAATAAAATGGTGATGGAAAGTGACATTAAAATATTTTAGTTCAATAGTTTTTTATTTGTGACAAATTAGTAATCAAATAATAGAGATGAATATAATCAATCTCTATCTTTATAGGTAATTTGATTATTAAATTCATATTAGAGATGTAAATTCAATCACTAAATTTAGAAACATAAAATTTTCATCTCTTAATTTTAACAACAAACCTTTTAGTGAAAAATATATTTCACCTCAAATGGGGCACCATTTTAGTTTAAAGACGGATAACAAATGGCCACTATTTTAGTTTAAAGACGACTAACATGTGATCAGAAATGAATTTTTCATCTGTAATTTAATTTTTTTTCTTATAATATTAAAGAAACTATTAAAAATAGCGGAGAACATGTGATTAGAAATAATTTTTTTGATCTGTAACTTTTTTTTCTTATAGTGATAAAGAAATTGTTGAAAACATATTCGGGAACCTTTGTATTCATTAACAATTAATTAACTTTGCTCACAAACATTACATAAACTATTTATGAAATCTCCATACAAAAAAAGAAACTAACTTAAACAAAATTTGTTTAATTTATTAAACGACCTCAAACATATGTTTGTGTACTTAAACTTCAAAAGATTGAAAGATGAATTACATCTACAAATAAAAACGTCAAATTTTCTTTCAATTTAAAGATCCATCTCTTAATAATTCGAGACTTCATTTATCTAATCCAACCAAAAAAAACATGGAAAAAGAATTAAAGACTCGAATATAACAAAAATATATAGATATGCTTTTGGATACTTTGATCATAAGAAAAACTCACCAAAACTTTAATACAATTACCGTGCTTACAATGAAAAAGAACAGAATCAAAAACAAAACTTTAGCCTTTTATCTACTGTATGAGATCGGCTATATTATGTATTATGTATATCTCACCATTGAACAAACTTATTCTAGTACACAACAAAAAGATACTCTTCGAGCACCACAACATATTTGGATCGAGCCAACACTCACGCCCACATCCTTTGACGAACAATCCGAGCATAGATCGTCCTTGTCCTTGTAAGAAAAATCAAAGACACCATAAAACCAACCACACTGACAGATGCCAGAATGAAGAAAGACAGCCTAAAACAGTGAATCCCAGTGCAAGAATCACCCATCCCTCTGGCACTTTCTTTGTCATATAAATAACCAATCACCCTCACTGAGAGTATGTATGATCCCAGAGGGCTTGCTACTGCAATGGTGTTGAATATAGTCCCCATATGCGTCACCCCGAATATCTCCGACGTGATCGTCGGCATCAACGACCACTGCGAACCGAAACAAATACCTATCAACACCGAACCAATGTATAAATTACCCGAAACACCCGAGCTGATGATCAAATGGCCTGCTGTCATCGTCGCTAGAGTGACCGTCATGAAAAAGGGCCTAGCCAAACCTTTCTTGTGCAGGAAAACATCGGATACATATCCGGCCACGAACCGGCCTAGAAAGTTCCATATGCTCCACAACGACACCAATGTGTTCCTCTCGCGGGGCGTGTACCCTAGCGACTCCCCCATTTGGGTGATGTTGTTGATTGTGGCTAGCCCCGAACCCATTGCACACAACATTGCTGTAAACAGCAGCCAGAAGTTCAACGTGCGCATTGCTTGCACAAGATTCAGATCTTGTACAGCATCAAGATCAACGGTGGTGGCTTTATCATCCGCTGTATCATCAGACCGTGTGTAATCAATGTCCTTAATTAAAGGGGCCTCCAGATTAGGCAAGGGTGATGTTTTTTTCTCTTTGTGTGCTTTCATGGCTACGCTGAGAGGTGAGGAGAGGACAATGAGGAGAATGGCGAAGGCAAGAGCATGAATAGATTGAGGCAAGGCGACGACGTTTTGGAGGATGATGAGAAGCATGAGATAGGCAGCAACGATGATGGCGATCAATGAGAAACCGTTTAAATGTCTCTTGTCTTCATCACCTTTGGAGGGTGTGTCTTGAACTCTGACAAAGAACATTAGGACAAGAGAAAAGAGAGGGGACACTACAGCAAGCATCAAGAGGAAAGCACTTGAGTTCCCAGCAAATAATGCCTGATAAACTTGTATCAGAATTGCTGCACTTAGACCAAGGAACCCCTGCCAAAAGAAAGATAAGTAGGGATAATCAGAGTCTAGATAAGAACTCTCTACCTAATTCCAAAAAAAACTATTAATTAATTGTGATTTTGTGAAATAAATACATTATCTTTTATCAAACGTGGCAAAAGTGATGTCGTGAAATCAGCCTACACAGGGAAGGATTAGATCTCCTGTTCATTGGGGATTTGGATTTTCGATTCTTTATAATTAGTATATATATAAATATAAATTAAACAATAGATAAATCCAATTAAATGTCTAAAAAATGAATTAATACTTAACACTACTTACGGGTTAGGAAACTCAGGACAGAGTATGCTACGTCTAGTCGCCGTGTTCCGCAAAGAGGACACAATTGGGAGGGAAGAAATTCATATAAATAAATCGATCTATTTCATGTTTGTATATACATAATACATATAAATATATATATATATATATTTTTTTTTCTAACTAAAAGGAAAAATAAAAAGAATTTCCCGTACAATTCCAGAGAAGAAATCCAGAAGCAAAAAATAATACGGCGAAATTTTTTACCTTCATAATACCGACAATGGTTCCGCCGTACGCCGGGAAATTCTGCACCGACGTGACGATATTGGCCGTGTTGAAGAACGTCAGAGCCTGAGAGGCGAGGAATATGAACAGACATGTGACCGGCACGGGAGGGCGGGCGATCGCGCCGGTGACGGCGAGCCAGAGGAAGAAGTAGCCGACGAAGCAGAGGACGGCACCCATCGCGTGGACCACCCACGGCTGCCGCCAGAAGGACGGGGGAGCGTGAAGGCGGCGGCGGCAGACGGCGGAGTAGAAGAGGCCGGCGAGGACACCGACGTTGGCGCCGATGTCCTTGAAGACGGAAATAGTGTCGAGTGTGGACTGGTCGTAGCCTTGGGTGGATTTGAGAAGGGGAGAGTAGATTCCGAAGGTGTAGGAGGCGCCGCAGCTGCACTGTATCCAGATACTCGCCACCGTGGCGATCCACTTGCTGGGCTCCATTGTTTGATTAAAGAGGTTTTTTGGTTGTGTGGAGAAATTTAGCTCATGAAGTAGGAGGTTATATAGGCCGTGATGGGTGGCAATTTGGTTTCTAAGAATATTCTCTAGCTTTTAATTTTGATTTATTTTATTTTTATGTATAATATTTTAATTCAGTATTAAAAAATAGAAGTAATGTATAATATTCCCTAAATTTAGGTTTGATTGGTCCTAATGAATAATGTACAATTATGCTGAAAAAATGATGTAAATGTCTTAAAAGACCTGTTTTGTAATGACGGGATAAATATTATAATTTTTAACATAATTAGGTGAAAGAGGAGAAAGAGAAACAAAATAATATTTATCGTCTTTTATGAACCGAGAAAATATAGAGATAGATTCAATAAATTTAAAAATAAATTTGTACTTGCTCATTTTAAAAGTTTACATTATTATTTCTGTCACTATAAATATGAGTGAGTTCGTAAAAAATTGACAAACAATAGAACCAGAAGTGTTTAAAGTGGACAAATACCCTTTGTTATGCATAGCGGATGCTGCAAGTCAACTTTCAACACAAATTATATATAATTTTGTATTCTACAACTTGACAATAATAATAATAATAATAATAATAATAATAATAATAATAATAATAATAATAATAATAATAATAATAATAATTGCATTAATGGGTTGAATGAATTCCCTTGTTCTTGATTTTGGGGTTGTGGTTGAATCTGAAAAATGAGTGGCCTCATTTAATTCAAGATGAAATATCAAAAGATGACGGAGATATTTATAAATATAAATATATATATATATATATATATATTAATTTCTGCCTGCGGACTGTTTCTTATTTATATTCTCTAGACCTATAATTTTATTTAATTCAAACTACGACTAAAATAGAAAAACGCAAGAACTTAAAATTATATATATATACATATATATATATATATATGTCAAACATCACATGGATGAAACAAATTGCACGTGTTTTTTTTTTTTTCAAATTACTCCAATTCCAACTGTGGTCCTGTGTAGGGATGTTAAAAGAGCCATGATCCGACAGGTCGGTCCGTTTAGTTTAAAAAATTATAAAGTTACGGTTTGATTTTATTAGTCTGTTTAAAATTAATTCGTTTAGCTCGATCTCGATTAGCCCGAAATCCTATAGGGATAGCCCGCTTAGGATTAGCCCTATAGGATTATGATTAGCTTGATAGCCCGAACTTTTCTTCTAATTTGTCTATTTCTTAATATCGAACTAATAATATACACAATTATAAATTACTTTTCATATATCATATTTGATTTTTAGTAAAAGATATTAAAATTTATGTTTAATTCCTAGAAGATTCTAAATAGTATCATTTAAATTTAGAACTTAAATGTAACATAATTTCAAATTTTATGATGTGAGTGCTCTTAAAGCTAGAATTGAGAGCATGAAATAGTGTTTATCACTTAAATGTTGAATCTTAAATTTTATATAGTGATATAAAGGTTATAAAATATTTTAATGTGATATAAATTTATATTTTAAATAGAGTATTATAAGCATTTAATAAAAATCTTAAATTTAAATATATAATTTGACTATTTCGACTCATAGCCCGATAATAGCTCAATTAGCTCGAAAACTGATAGGATTAGGGTTAGATTCACCATAATACAAGCCGGTTTAAAAAATTCTAGAAATTTTGTAATACAATAATATAATTCTACTTCTGAGTAAGAACTAATAAAAGTGGTACGAGATGAAATATAAAAATAGTCGTGGTATTTATCAGTGGGTTGGCTTTAAGAAAATAGTATGAGAGATGGCAGAAGATAGAATGGTGTCCTGAAGCGAATGGCGGCAGAAGGAAAATGAGTTGGATTATGTGGAGAATTGAAAACGTGAACAGGTATATCACAAATCTCACCCATTCACTACGCAAATCTGGAAAGACGTGGAGAATCGTTAACAACCATAAATAAATAAATCAGTGGTTCTTTTTCTTTTTATTTATTTTAATCTTTGATAAAATTCAATCTGGCAGATTCTGAATACATGGATAATTAGAGGGATGGTTGGAACAACATGAATCATCCAAAAACATTATTCGGTATTAACTTGTTTTTAAAACATTCTGTATGCTAAGTAGCAACCTCATTTAATGTACATAATATATTTTTATTATTATAAAATTAAAAAAATATATAATATTGAATATAATAGAAGATCTTATATTAATAAAATTAATTTTAAATTATTAGGTATTTCTATGAACATTTGACATTTAAGTTCATATGTGGTAATTTACAGTACCTTTTTTTAGGTGTGTATTCCATTATATATATATATATATATATATATATGCGCGCGCGTTAAAAATAAACCAAATGAGATGTGAGTTTGGAATATTTATTTTGATTATATTTGTGTAATAAAAAAGATTTTTAGGCAGTTTTAATTTGGAAAATATTTACATTTATCCTTGAATTTATACCTGTTTTAAATTATTTTCTTGTTCCAACAAATAATGAACTTTTTAAATAGGTTAAATAAAGAATGAATTTTTAAAATAATCATGTTCGATGATTATTAATAATGAAGTTATTAATAAATAGACCTTAGAGAAATATATATATATATATATATATATGTATGTATTTTAGAAAGCTCAAAAAGTTACGAATTGTTCAGACATCATTACGGTAATTAAATCAAAACACTTACAAATTGTTATAAAACTAAATAATTGTATATACCATTATTAGACTCAAATAAATACAAGAAAATAATATTAATGAAACATATGTAGTTAGGATTGGCGTTCACCAATCGCAACAAACTATTCTTGATAAGATATATAACTACAATACTATAAAATATCACTTAAGAGATATGCATAATTATGTTCTCTAATAAAAATATCTAAATACTTACGTGTGATGTCATGTGTCATGTATGTTATATCACCATTGAAATTAAATAAAAATATATCAATTAATATTTCAATATATATTTCAATATATGTTTCAAATAAATTATTCACCTTCGTTAAAAATATATTTTAAATTTCTCTGAAACAACACAATTAAGGTTTTGAGATATTATTTTAAGGTAGTTTTAATAACACCACAAAATTCTATATTCACACTACATAATTTTTATAAAAGAAAAAAATAAGCAGTAATAAAATGACAAAAATATCTTATTTAATACTTAAAAAATAAATTTTACTTTCTTCATTCCTGTCTCCCCCTCCCTTCCTTTTTCTTCATCATCCGTCCTGGACTCACGTCTAACTCTAGGTTATGAATGATTATGAAACAAAATAATAATTACAGAGTGCAGTTCATGACATTCTTCACAACTTTTCTAGCTAGACCCTTAATTTAGTTGTTAATTTTTCGGTGATTTCGAAGGAGAAACCATGTCCCTCCCATCGAAGTTTTTAGTTTGAAAGACACCTCAAATTCAACAAGAACCCCCTGCATTTATGCTGATCTTAATCTTGATTTTTTCAGTTTATTATTTTAATGTTCAAGAAAGACAACACAGCTTCATTGCGTGGTTGTGCTAGTGCCGGAGTCTACTCATTATCGCTGGTTATGTCGGCCTCCAACTATATATCCCATAAATGCAGAGTGTGGGTGAAGACTAAAGAGCGAAACATTGGTTAGGCAGTGTATTTAGAAAACAGACTTTTATTAATTAAAAAAAAAAAAAAATTATGGATGGTTACTTTGGTGTGAGGAGAAATTTATTTGGAGTAAATAGAAACGCCTACATATGTAATGCAGTGCAACTGACATTCTCCTGAGCCCTACAATTGGAAATTAAATGGACAGCTATTGGTGGAACCAAAACCTGATTTTGTTATTACATTCCCTCTCCCTCTCCCTCTATTATTGTAGCTTTATTATTTATAACTGTAAATTAGGTCAACACCTATTGTTGGATTATTGAAATTATATCTGGATTTTGTGATAAGATTCACGACAAAATAGTATTAATTATCTTCCAAAATTTCAACGCAATGATTTTTGTAGTTTCTTCCACCCAAAAATTGAGTAATTCTGTTATATTTGTGTGTCATTATCTTTAATTTAGAGACATAGTAAATTTTTAATATACACATCTGATGACTGACTTCACGTTAAATCTATCATTCGTACCTCAAAAAACACATCCTAAAGAAAACCAAAGTGTGTAAATTTAGTATTTTGTATTTTTTTTATATTTAAATGTTTTAGTTGCAGCTCTTTTTCTATCCTCTACGTATTGCTTGTAAAAACTAAAAATTAAACAAAAGAAAAGGAAGAATTACCTGAGAATTGTGTAGAAATGTAATGATAAGTAATAATTGTAAGGAGCAAAGGTGGAAAATTATGATTTGCTGTAAGATGAAATAATTGTGGAAGTGGATAATGATCATCGTCGTGATGTCGCTGTCAGAAGATGAGGAACTGAGGTGGCTTGTCGGCTGCATTATGTGGATAATCGAACACGTGAATGGTTTCACCCAATCATGTGAATCTATGTGGCGAATCGTCCGTTTCCCATTCTCTTCATCACACCTGACTCAGCAGATACACATTATTACGTACCTTGTATTATTAAATGTTGTGGGTTCATAATTGTACGCCCAATAATAATAATAATAATAATAAAGGTTGAGTAATTTCCAACAAATTGTGGATGATGTATTGAATTTCAATTGAAGCTTTGTTCTTATTGTTTTGAAATTCAGAGTTAAATATACTATTAATGTAAATAATTTTATTTATTTTATAATTTTATGTATTTAAAATAAAGAAACACCTAAAAACATAATGCCACGCCAGCAAATTGTTTGGGCTGTAAGCCCAAAAGGAAAAGATAAATTGGTGGTTAATGCCATAAAATGATGCTAGATGTGCATATTCTACTAATCCCTATAATTTAATTAATCAAAGTTAAATAGCCTAATAATGTGCATGTAAGTGATATTTGACTATATTTAATTTACTTTGGTTCGTCAATTAGAAAAATATCAGTTTTATATATCATTTTGTGAGCTTACATATCCCTATTTTTAACTAATATTAAAATATAACTAATATTGCACATAATTGTAATTTTTTAAAAAATTTCTATCTAAAACTACATTTATAAATAAAGATTTGGCTTTTTCTTTTTATTAGGCCAAAAGATTATTTTTTTTAAATGTTTGATAAATCTAAACTCACAAAGCAAACAGCAAATACGACAATATATTAATTCCAAATTAAATTTTAATAATAAATAATCAAAAGTAAGCATATATATGTAAATATGAATTGATATTCTAGAAATAATTGCATATGGGGAATTGATAGAACATCAAGGCCTAACTCAACACTTAAAACCCAGGTTATAAGTGAGAAGATTGCCCATGTGGGATACTTAACATTCTCCCTCACTGCGAGCCCTCACGTCTTACTCGTGCGTGATGGCTTGGGCGTGGCAGTGTTGGCTCGGGAAAACCAAGACATCGAGAGGCTCTGATACCATGATAGAACATCAAGGCCTAACTCAACACTTAAAACCCAGGTTATAAGTGAGAGGATTGCCCATGCTTATAAGCCTACCCTAGACACTTACCTCAACCGATGTGAGATACTTAACAGGAATGGAACAGTGTATGCTCTCCGCATCCCCACCGCCCCTCAAGTCTCCGAGAATGGTGGAGCTACCATCTCCGATTCCTCCCTGCCCCAAGCAAAATCCAAACACTTTAAAATAATGCATTCCTCCTATAATGGTTCTGCCGTACACCGGGAAATTTTGACGATGTTGGCTGCCATGAAGACTGTCGGCACTTGAGCCGCGGCGAATATGAACTGGCAGATAGCTTGCATGGGCGGCCATAATCGCTCCGGTGACGAAGAGGAAGAAGTTCCTGTGAACAGCAGTAAATGTTTGGAAGGGCCAAAATGCAATAATTGAATTCAAACTTCGGAAATTACTTAAACCTTTTTTTCTTTTTCTTTTTTTTCCTTTTTTCATATTTGTGAAAATTGTCAATTGTAGATACTTAATTGAGTGGCCAATAACAGCAATAAATAAATGTAATATGGATATATATAATTCTTTTTATTCCACTTGCCTTAAAAGATTTGTAAGAAAATGGCAGAAGCTGTAAAGCTTCTCGTCGTAGTGATGTCTGTAGGATAAGAAATTAGTTGGGTTGTTCCGTGCTCGATGCATTATGTGGAGAATTGAAGACGTGAGTAGCTCTGAGCTGTGACAAATCAATATTTCTTAAATTATTATTTCGATTCTTTTCAAAATTAAGTGGATAATTGTTAAATTTTATCCTGGAATTTTTTTATTTTTATCTCACATATATTATTTAAATAAATAATGTTCAGACTTTTAATTTATCTTTTCCATTAGAGTTCCATCAAATGATTTTAATGTTTGCTTTAGTCATCTTCATCAGTCTGCATTACATATTTTTTATTAGTTTATTTTGTATTAAAAATAACATTCAAAATATAATTTATAATTTATCTATTTTCAATTCGTATTTGTACTACTTTATATTTATTACACTCGTTGTATATGTAAAATTATTCTAAATAATTTTTCAAATAATAATTTGACTTTCTTTTTTGTAAAATTAATTAAAGTTATAAAAATAAATGTAAAATTGAATAAAAGTAATGGAAAATGAAAGCCGAAATTTATATTAATAGTACAACAAAAATGATGATGATGATTAAAAATAATTGTCTAGTAAAATTTTTGATGGACGGACTCCTTCAATCACAAAATATGGAAGCAATGCAGACCTACACCGACTCGACAAGTTAACAACATAGTAATAAACTAAGAAACATATATATAATTCAAGCATAACAATCCTCAGTCCCAACAATTTAAAGAACCATAAATTTAGAAAAATATGAACCTGTAGCTCAATTAGTTTAATATATATTGCATATTATTTATTTATTTTTAGTTTTTCATTTCAGTCGAAATTGCCCACTGAAGCTCATAGTTAGTTGATTGATCAACAACAGCAACAATAATATAGACCATCACGACAACATTTTGAAGGAAAAAATATAAACAAAACTTTTTATTAAATAAATTGTAAGAAAATGGCAGAAGCTGAAAGCATGTCCTCATGCTGATGTCAGAAGGATAAGAAGGAGCTGGCTTGTTCGGTGCACATTGTGGAGAATCGAGGACGTGAGTAGTTCTGAGTTGTGACTAATCTATATTTCTTAAATAATTACAAATTATTATTTCGACTCTTTTAAAATTTTTTAAATATTTTTTGAATTTTATTGGGTAGTTTAAGAATTTCGTAATTAATTTTTGTCAAGAAAAAATCAAGCTGAAACCGCGATCGAAAACAACACAGCAACATATTGAAAAATTGAAGAACACACACACAATGCAATCGAATTTACGTGGTTCGATCTGTGAAAGATCTACATTCACGGCAGAGAAATTTAGCAATATTATTATTGAAAAATCTTACAAATCACTCACTGAATTACACTTCAAGATCTTGATCAATGTGATCAAATATTCACTCACAACTCACTGCCCACTTCTCTTCTCTCTTTTCTTTTTCCCGGAAAAACTTTATGGAATGAATTAATCATCTGAATTTATTCACCCCTTCCCCCCTAGTTAGTTTAAGCTAACTAACCAACCAACCAACCAACCAACCAACCAACTAACTAACTAACCAACCAACCAACTAACTAACCAACCAACCAACTAACCAATTAACCAACTGTATTAACTAACGCTTCATTATCCATCCTCGGCCAATCGATTTCTGAGACTTGATAACCAACCAACCGACTAACTAACTAACCAACCAACTAACCAATTAACCAACTGCATTAACTAACGCTTCATTACCCATGCACTCGGCCAATCGATTTCTGAGACTTGAGATGAGTGATTCAAAAGCTACACTTAAGTTTCAGCTTCACAAATCTCCACTTTAGCTATGAATCACTCCATAGCCATGCTTAATGACTAACTTCAACAGAAATGTAAGCTCCACATAAAGCTTCACTTCCTAGCAGCTCCACTTTGAGCTGGTACTTCCACAGAACCCAGTTATACCATCCATTTATCTCTTTCATCACATGTAATGGCTTCTTGATAGTTCCTAGGCTCATAGGGCTCCACTTCAAGGGCTGTAAAGAGAGCAAAAGAGACCCAATCTTCCTGTTTGTATCTCACTCGAGGTATGATTTCTCTTCTACTTCTGTCCCTTGCAAGTTTATAACTGCTGTAGCCGGTTTGTTCCCTCTCTTCCACTGACTCATCATCTTCTTGTTGTGGTTGAGATGATGATGCACCATCAGCTCCTTGTTCCACAGTAACAGCATCTGGTGCTTGTTGCACCACTTCTCTTGTGGTGTCTTAAAATCAATAGCTGAACATGGACTACGATTGATAAGATAAGCCACAGAGCTGACAATCTCACCCCAAAATGACTTGTGTAGACCAGAGTCACTTAGCACACACCTCACTCTCTCAAGTAAAGTTTGATTCATCCTCTCAGCTACTTCATTCTACTGTGGAGTACCAGGAACTGTGAGATGCCTGGTAATCCATTTTTCTTTGCAAAAAATAATGAACTCTTGTGACATAAATTCCGGTCCATTGTCTGTTCTCAGATGCTGCATTTTCTTACCACTTTTGTTCTCAACTTCAGCAACCCAATCTCTGAATTTTGAGAATGCTTCTGACTTTGTTTTGAGAATGTAAATCCAGACTTTTATGCTCTAATCATCAATCAAAGACATGAAGTACCTTCCTCCACCTTTTGTATAATGTTGTGATGGCCCCCATAAATCTGAATGCAGCTTCTCAGTAGAGACATGAACACCAGTTGGAAACCTTAACCTTCTTGTTTTGCCTGCAATGCAATGTTCACACAGCTATACCCGAGTTACATGATTTCTAGCCAGTAAACCATCTTTTGCTAGAACTTCAAGACCTCTATTTCTCAGATGACCCAACCTTGAATGCCATAGGTATGAGTTGTTTCTATGAGTGACAACATGAGACTGACCAGTGACAGTATTTCCCAACAGAAAATACAATTCATTACTTCTAACTCCCTTCATCAATACTGCTCCTTCTTTTGAACTCTTCATCTTCCCTTTCTGTGATTCAAACTTGTACCCATTTGAGTCAAAGACTCCAAGAGATATGAGGTTTCTTCTCAAGTCTGGTACATATCTCACTTCTGACAGCTTCCTTATCTTCCCATCATACATCTTGATCTTGACACTTTCAATCCCTCTAATCTTGCACGTATGATCATTTCCAAGTAGGACTGTCCCTCCATTAATGAGTGTGATTTCAGAGAACCACTCCCTTATTGGAGTCATGTGAAAGCTGCATCCTGAATCCAAAACCCAATCACCATTTACTTCACTTGCAGATGCCATCAGACTTTCACTGTCACATACCATCAAGCTCTCACAATCCTCCTCCCCAATTTGTTGGTTTGCTGAGGCACTGTTGGCTTGATTTCTCTTTTTTTGATTGCCTTGGTCATTTGCAAACCTAGACATCATTGCCTTCCACTTACTACAGTCCTTCTTGTAGTGCCCAGGTTCTTGGCAGTGAAAGCATTTTCTATCTTCTGGATCAACCCAGCCCTCACCAGGTTTTCTATCTGACTTGTTTAACCTGCTCTGTGGTGGTTTCTTCCCTTGTTTCTGAGGTGGTTTTCCCTTCTTGACATTCAGACCTTCACCACCAGCAGCCACCACCTTGTGATCTGAGGACTTGTGTAATTCTTTACACTTCAAAGCTACCTGGACATCTTCCAAAGATATAGACTCCCTATTTCCAAATAAAAGAGTATCTCTGAAATTTTCAAACGCTTTCGGCAGAGAATTCACAAGAATCAATGCCTTATCTTCCTCTTCTAACTTCACTTCAATATTGACAAGGTCATCAAGAATCTTATTGAACTCATCAATTTGACTCAGAACAGGTTTTTTTGGAGACTTCACGTAGAGCCTTGTCCTCCCAAACATAGGAAAATCATGCTTTGAGCCTTTGCATCAATCTGAGCATGATCATCTGGTTTATCTTCCTTCTCTTTTCCAGATGAAGAGATTTTCTTCTTCACTAGAGCCTCGCCTAATCCTTGTTGGATTAGCAGAGCTTCCATTTTCACCTTCCATAGACCGAAGTCTACCTTATCCGAGAGCTTTTCCACCTCAAACCTCGTTGTCGTTGAATTGATCAGGTAGTTTTCCCACAGACGGCGCCAAATTGTCAAGAAAAAATCAAGCTGAAACCGTGATCGAAAACAACACAGCAACATATTGAAAAATTGAAGAACACACACACAATGTAATTGGATTTACGTGGTTCGATCTGTGAAAGATCTACATCCACGGCAGAGTAATTTAGCAATATTATTACTGAAAAATCTTACAAATCACTCACTGAATTACACCTCAAGATCTTGATCAATGTGATCAAATCTTCACTCACAACTCACTGCCCACTTCTCTTCTCCCTTTTCTTTTTCCCGGAAAAACTTTATGGAATGAATTAATCGTCTGAATTTATTCACCCCTTCCCCTCTAGTTAGTTGAAGCTAACAACTAACCAACTAACTAACGAACCAACCAACCAACCAACCAACCAACCAACCAACCAACTAATCAACTAACTGACTAACTAACCAACCAACCAACCAACTAACTAACTAACCAACCAACTAACCAATTAACCAACTGCATTAACTAAGCTTCATTACCCATGCACTCGGCCAATCGATTTCTGAGACTTGAGATGAGTGATTCATAAGCTACACTTAAGCTTCAGCTTCACAATTTTTGTATTTTCTTGCGCATTTATCATTTAAATAATTAATATTGTAACTCAACTTTTAAATTTTTTTGTGACACCACATATATTATATGTTCATATACGTGTTCAGTTAAGTCAGTCGGTGGAATGTTAAGTCGGATTTGGATCCTCTATCATACTTTATCGTGAAGTTCGAAGAGAGAGTGACACAATAGAAAAAATGAATAAAATCTAATAATATGGGTCCTACATTCTTTTTATATTCATGTAGCTTTCTTTTTTTTAACTTTACAAGAAATTCACCGAAGAAAATGTAGATGATCGATATCCATATTAAGTCACATGTTAAATATATACGAGAATATACTATTTTTTGTTATGTTTGTGAACCAAAAATTGATAAATAGTAAATTGGCACCGAAAAAATAAGTTTTGGGATTAAAAGTGAATTTATTTTTCCACTAGATTTTTGTGTCAAGGGCGATAGACCATTTATTTTTAGAAACTGGTCAATTAAATTAGAAATAAAATGATCGTTTAAATTCTAAGTTTTCTAGATTATTCAAATATTATTGTTATTTTATTCTATCTCGAAAGGAATAATTTGTGAGAAAATGATTAATTCTTGAATTATAATTGTTAGTGTTAATTTTCACTCTTATATATAATGGGGTGGGGGGAGGGATAAAATTGTGAAACATGACAAAAGAGATATTTATTTTTTAATTCATTTAATTTTGTCTTCTCATTCTTTTGTATTTCTCATTTTTTATAGTTTATATATATATATATATATATATATATATATATATAAGGGTGTGATGTAGCATTGTTTCTCTATCCTAACTTGTTACAGAATTCAATTAATAATAAATATAAAATCTATGTATTTTAAGCATTACATAGATGGGAATCAAATTTCACGTTTTGTCAATTATTCAAAGTTGCAAGTTAGTTGTGTATTGTCCGGTAGTTGAGTGATCAATAATTTGTATTTATCGATATATATATATATATATATATATATATATTTATAAAATGTGAAACATTAATGGGCTGGATTTTGTTTTAGTACATTAATGAGTTGTTATTATTATTATTATTATTATTATTATTATTATTATTATTATTCTTTTTTGTGGTTGTTTTTATAAAAACAAGAGTTGCTCACATGCGATACATAGTTTCTGATATATTCAAAATATAACTTATAATATATTTATGATATTTAATTTTTGTTAGTCAATATTTAAGTAAATATTTAAGAATATATTAATATTTTATTGTTTTACATCTAAAGACATGTAAAAAATAGTATTGTATAAGACATATATTCTATATGTCCCAAAATAAAATTCTAGCTTCAATAATAAGCTTATTAATTGTATAAAAATTAAACTGCTTAAATTTTTTATTGAAAAAAATTACTTAATATTTATTTTGAGTCTAAATTCAATACAAGTAATTCAATACATAATAAATAGTAAAATATAACCCCAAATAATCAACTAAAAATAGGTATATTATTCGCACATTTAATATTTTATTTTAATGTATGCGATATGGGCATAATATTGAAAAATGTGAAAAAAAATTAATTTAATATATCTTACAAAAAGGTGGAGTAGAAACTAAAACATTATTTGAATTTTAATAAATTGAAAAACAAAAGTTCAAAAGAAGAAAAATATATACTTCAACTAATACAAAACTAACTCATCATTTACCAAAAATATTTCTATTTTTCAGAAACTGAAAATGGGCTGGAAAATTATATTTTGACTATTTCATTATTCTATTAGAGTGTGTGTATATATATATATTTATGAATAATGATTTGTCTTTTTTTTTTTTATAATACCTAATTTTTCTTTCTTAAAATGTATGTCAGTTCCCTTAAAAAAAAAAAAAAAATATATATATATATATATATATATATATATATATATATTATGTAAGTATGCTTATTGACAATATTTTGGTAAAACCTGGAATGCATGTCTTTGGAATTGGAAGTGAATATCATTTAGTGAGATTATTTATTTATTGATAAATGAATAAACTATTTATCTTTTTAGTATATTAATATTTTTAAATTTTATAGATAATGTTTTCATTGTAAAAATCATATATTATATGTGGTAAGAAATTAAAATTATAAGACATCAATTAAAGTATTACTTGAATCTAGAAAAACTAAGTTCGTATACATACATTCTTTTAACTTCTGTATAGAATGTGAAATTGTTTAGTTTTTCTATATATTTTGAGGATAGTGGACATGCAAGTAGCATTGTTGTTAATTTTTAATGTGCACTTCATTCTTTTGTGAATATTTCCATATTTTAAATGGGTATAGTAGCATATTTATCTTTTTATATTGGTTTTGGAAGAACAAAACAAAACATAAAATTAGAAATCTAACTCCCTTTGTTTTGTTTTTTGGGAAGAATATTTAAATACACGTATTAAAGTTTTTTTCATATTAACTTTCTATACTTCATCATCTCATAACATAAGTGTGACATAAATATATTTATGGTTGAAAAAAGGAATATATATATATATATATATATATATATATATTCATTGTTGCAACAATTCCCACCATAGCTAGCTAATACATCATCCTTGACGGGTTAAAATTTTCTATTTCACTTTTTATTTCATCTTGTATTTCAAATCAATCACCACCTATTGGAAGCTTTTTTAGAATTTTTCAAATGTTACGTCGTCTCGCCCCGTAAACCATTCTTTCTACCCTCATTTATAACGTTGAATTTATACAACACATCTCATGCCCACATCCTTCTGCGAACAATCCGAGCATAGATCCCCCTTGTCCTTATGAAGAAAACAATCGACACCAAAAACCCAACCACACTAACAGATGCCAGAATGAAGAAAGATAGCCTAAAACAGTGAATCCCAGTGCAAGAATCACCCATCCCTCTTGCACTTTCTTTGTCGTATATATAACCAATCACCCTCACTGAGAATATGTACGATCCCAGAGGGCTTGCTACTGCAATTGTGTTGAATATAGTCCCCATATGTGCCACCCCGAATATCTCCGAAGTGATCGTCGGCATCAAAGACCACTGTGAACCGAAACAAATACCTACCAACACCGATCCAACGTATAAATTACCCGGAACACCCGAGCTGATGATCAGGTGACCTGCTGTCATGGTTGCTAGAGTGACCGTCATGAACAATGGCCTAGCCAATCCTTTCTTGTGCAAGAAAACGTCGGACAGGTATCCGGCCACGAAACGGCCAAGAAAGTTCCATATGCTCCATAACGACACCAATGTGCTTCTCTCCCGGGATGTGTAGGACAGGGACTCTCCCATTTGCGTGATGTTGTTGATTGTGGCTAGCCCCGAACCCATTGCACACAACATTGCGGTAAACAGCAGCCAGAAATTCAATGTACGCATTGCTTGCACAAGATTCAGATCTTCTACAACATCAAGATCAACGGTGGAGGTTTTATCATCTGAGTTTGTACACTGAGAGTCCATGATTAAAGGGGCCTCCATATTAGGCAAGAGTGATGGTGTTTTCCGTTTGTGTGCTTTCATGGCTGCGCTGAGAGGTGAGGAGAGGACAATGAGGAGAATTGCGAAGGCAAGAGCATGAATAGATTGAGGCAAGGTGACGACGTTTTGGAGGATGATGAGAAGCATGAGATAGGCAGCAACGATGATGGCGATCAATGAGAAACTGTTTAAATGTGTCTTGTCTTCGTCACCTTTAGAAGGTGTGTCGTGAACTCTGACGAAGAACATTAGGATAAGGGAGAAGAGTGGTGAGACTAGTGCAAGCATAAGGAGGAAAGAGCTTGGATTTCCAGCAAATAATGCCTCGTAAACTTCAATCAAGATTGCAGCGCTCAGACCAAGGAACCCCTGCCCAGGAACAACACCAATTTAGTCCGTATCAGATACAACATAAAATAAAACACAGAATTCGAACTACATGAATCTCGCATCTCTATATACCATTCCCAATAATATGTTTAATTATTCATCCACTTACCCTTTGTTTTTTTAGATTAAGAGATTAATAAATTAATATAATTTCATCACATATTATAGCATAATAAAATATATACATTCTATTTTTCTGAATTTAAAAGTTTTTAGCATACATTAAAATCAATATTTAGATTTTAAAGTATTATTGATTGCATATGGAGGTGGGGACCTCTCCAGATTTTTCTTCTGCATATCATGCATTGGTACTGAAAATATTAGTATTTTTTCATCATTTGTATTTATGATAATATAATTATAAATAATTAATAGTAATATAATTATTAAATAAATATATATTATTTTATTTCTTGTCCTCTATGGTATTGTATGAAACATCATAATGTTTATGTAATTAGTTAATAATCTTGTAAATAGTAATATAATAAAATTTTAAATAAAATATTTTGTTTTGAAAAGAAAATTCATAATTTTATTTTGTATAAAATATTTTCAATAATATAATCACAATTAACTTAAAAGCATATTTATATTTAAAAAATATTTTATTTAAATATGTAATATGAATATGAAGTTGAAGATAGGATTAATATGAGAATATTAATGGAGGAAATGCTCTGTCTTTTTTCCGCGTCTCCGAGAATAGAGGAAGATTCTGGACTCCATAATACTTACTGAAATTAGAAAATTATTTACCTTCATAATACCGACAATAGTTCCGCCGTATGCCGGAAAATTCTGAACCGACGTGACGATATTGGCAGTGTTGAAGAACGTCAGCGCCTGAGCGGCGAGGAATATGAACAGGCACGTGAGCGGCACGGGCGGGCGGGGGATCGCTCCGGTGACGGCGAGCCACAGGAAGAAGTAGCCGACGAAGCAGAGGACCGCACCCACCGCGTGGACCACCCACGGCTGCCGCCAGAAGGAGGGGGGAGCGTGGAGGCGGCGGCGGCAGACGGCGGAGTAGAAGAGGCCGGCGAGGACGCCGACGTTGGCGCCGATGTCCTTGAAGACGGAAATAGTGTCGAGGGTGGATTGGTCGTAGCCTTGGGTGGATTTGAGGAGGGGAGAGTAGATTCCGAAGGTGTAGGAGGCGCCGCAGCTGCACTGAATCCAAATACTCGCCGCCGTGGCGATCCATTTGCTGCCCTCCATTGTTTGATTGCTGCTGTTTTCTTTAGGTCTGTGCAGAAGTTTAGTTCATGGAGTTTGTGATATATAGAGCTAAGCAACACACTTTTTATTTTTGTTCTTTATTATTTTTTTTGTAAGTTCACACACCTTTTTTAATATTCTTTAAATCTAAATGCCATTCTGTATAATCTTGAGTTTTAATTTATTTTATTTTTGTATACTAAAACGGATATCAAATACTGAATACATAAATGATTATTTAACATAAAATTAATATTTTGAAATTAAAATTAAAATAGTATTTTAAAAAAAGTATTCAGAATATTATTTTAAAGAAAATTGTTTTTATTGTATAATAGATGTCTATCCATACAACCAAATTGCACGTCCCGAAAAAAATTATGTAAACATATGTCATTAGAATATTTACAGGATTCTACTTTTATATAATAGAAAATTGTTGTTTTCTCTAAAAATGTATTATAATTTGCTCCCTTCTACAGAATGATCTTAGATACGTTTTGTGCTTTGTAATTTATTTTGTAAGAAAATGATTGAATACAGAATTTAGAAGTTTCTGAGAAAGAAATTGATAGAATAATACTGAATTTTGAAGGAAGTCTTTTTCCCCCCTTTTCGGAGGAATTTATAAAAAACATCACATGGATTTCATGTCAGGGATGGCAATTGAATTGGAAAATTTTGAATAATTGTACGCAAAAGCACGTAGATTCATTCCAGATTTCATATTTTTTAATACATAACATACATTATATCTATTGTAAAAGGACAACAATTATGTTTCTTTCTATTTGAATATGAATTAAACTGGTAACCATGAATTTCCATCAAGAATGAATTTATTTCCTCAGTAGAGAATCTACATTCCCTTACGAAATTCTCAAAACAAAAATGGTAATGAGCATGATAATCAAAATAACTACTAGTGTAGATAATAGTTGAGTGATCACTGATCAACATCAATAGTATATAGACCATCACTACACATTATTGAAGGAAAAACAAAACATATGTATATATTCATTTATTTTCAGCCGCATGTCTTAAAAATTGTAAGAAAATAGCACATGCTGAAAAACTTGCCCTCGTGGTGATGTCAGTAGGATAACAAATGAGTTGGGTTGTTCGCTGCATTATGTGGTGAATGGAAGACGTGAGTAGTTGTCAGTTGTCACAAATGTGAATATATGTCGACACCCTTCTAAATAACTCACTGTTTCTGTATTTTCCTATCGTTTAAGTCATCAAATATATTTCCTCATAAAAAATAAAAATAAAAGCCATAAAGATCAATATGTCATACATGAGTTCATGTAAATAACTTAACGTAAAGGAAAAAATATATATAACTTTTAAAAATAAAAAAATTTACCAATATTTTTATGTTAAACAATAAAGATTTTGCTGTTGATGAATAACTTTTTAGGCATTTTCCCAAGTTCAATTATTTCCCGCCTTGGCGATAAGGATAAGGACGCTGAATTTCAAAAACCGTCCAAAACACAGACGTTTTACTTTGTTTTGAAAAAAAAAAAATTTAACTTGATCTCCTATTTTCAGACTTTATCAGTGTTGTATCATGTTCTAAATTACTCTAATAATGAAATTTTAAAAAAACCAAAAAAAAAATGAAAAAAAAACAAAAGAGAAATCTACAGCACCATATGTATAATGATATAATTGATAAAAATGTATGATAGTCATTCAGATGATATCAATATATAATATTATTTTAACAAAAATGATTGCCAATGGTCCTGCATTATTATATTGATAAATTCCAAAATGGTCACAGCCGTGCAAGTCATCGTCATGCAATGCAAGTCACAGTCGTGCAAGCTAACAATACTAAGCAGCTTAGTTAGTTAGATGTGTGACGTCAGCATCTTAGTTATGATTGGTTCGGAAGTATGCAAGTTAGTATGAGCTCTCATTTTACGCTTGTTCTTCTTTATAGGATAATCTCTAATTTTTAATGTTGTTTAATTTGCGTCCGAACATAAAAAATTTGTTGATTGTTACTTCAGCAATTTAACTCGCCATGTGGATAGTTTGATAGTCATATTAGTAAATTTTTATATGTTTTTCAAATTTCGACCATATCAAACATGAATTAAATACGATCAAACTTAACGAATTTAAATTGTAATTTTCGTTAGCATCCACTCTTATAAGTTATGTGGAGGGATATATGTGTGTGTGTGTATACATATATATTTATTAAACCGTACAGACGCTGCCATTACAAATCTAACTAACTCAACTGCTAAGAATTGTTAAGCTGAATGGCTGTGACTTGCATGGCTGTGGCTAGCTCTAATTCTATAGGTTCAAATTCTGGATTCTATTTTATTCTGTACTTTAATTTTATTGATATATATATTTATTTTATATATTTATTAGTATGTATTATTAAGCTATGATTGCTTTTATATTTTGGGTTCCTCCTTTAGCGACACAAAATCTAAACTATTTTGTAAATTCAAAAATAAATAAGTAAAGAAAGAGCAAGAAAATGTGTGCATTCATGCAATAAAGATTAATAAAAGATTCTAACAATTTATGAATTATTCTTTTTTTATCTTGAATAGATTTATTTGTGTGGAATAGATTTTCTTATATATATATATATATATATATATATATATATATATATAAAAGAAAATCTATTCCACACAAAACTCTTTTCCAAATCTGTATATTTAAGCATGACATGGGAGAGAATAAAATTCCATATTTTTGTCTGATTAGTCAAACTTGCAAGTTGTACAGATGATGAATGATCCATAATTTTATATTGATCCGCGGTCCATACTGCCATACTCCACGTTTTACTGATTCAGACATATATAAATATAAATATATAAATATATATATATATATATATATATATATATATATATATATTATGAATTATTGAGTTAGTTTATTGTTACAATACTATTTATTTAATTAAAAATATTATTTATTTTTTAAAATATATAATTATTGATTTCTTAATCAAAAAATAATAATGTTTTTTAAGAAAATAATTTTTTTTATAATTACATAAATAATGCTGTAATAGAATTGCATGATTTATCAAATGCACATAAATTTTTGCTTAAATTATTGTGAGTTATAATATATATATATATATATATATATATATATATATATATATATGTAATATGTATGTGTGTGGTTGTGTTTGGTGTGTGAGTAATTTGTTGTCAATCAACATCAAATTGGTGAATTATTCATCTAAATAGTGTTAGTCTTTCCACATAATTAACATCCCTAATTACTGTTGTCGGTCACTTGTTTTCAGGGAGGAATAAATTATTGTTGTTGATCGCTCAATATAACTGCTCACTAGCACACAATGATAATATATTTAAATATACATGATATAATTGAAGTAAATAAGTATTCTAAAATATTTGATATAAATTATTTTATTAATGGTAAATGCATTTAAAAAAATATAACTCAAATGCTCAATAAAATTTCATCGTATTTTTTAATATATGCAATATGAGTGTAATATATTATACTTCAAAAATAGATAAAAACAAAAAAAAAAAATTTACATTTTAATAAATTAAAAATAAAATTCAATTAATCAAAAGCTAACACATGAGTTTTCAAAAATATTTTACTTTTATAAATAAAAAAATTAGCAAAAAAACTTATTTAATCTATTTTATTATTGCATTAACATAGATTGTTATTCTTATATAATGTTTGGGAACAAGAAAACAAAAGACGGAACCAGAATCCTGACCTGCTTTGCTTGTACACCACAGTTTGCATAAAGTTAGATCCTTTAATTAACTTGTAATTTAATTCTAAAATTATGATGTTTATCGCATACACGCATAGCATGATATTTTGTTGTGAAAAAAAAATTTATTTTTATACATTATTTAAGATATTACTTTTTCATACTCAAAGTATTATTTTTCACCATAAATATTAAAATATAGTTCAAATAATCAATCAAAAGTAATTTTATTTTTTGTATTTAATATATATTTAATATATGCAATATATGTATAAAATTAAAAATCATGATTACTTAAATATATTATAATTAAAATATAATAAAAATGAAAAAGTCATTTTTATTCTAAAATTAAGAAAAAATAAAAAAATAATTCAACTCATTAAAAACTAACATATCACTTTTCAAAAATATTTTTATTTCTAAAAACAAAAAATAAATGAAGAAATTATATTCAAACTATTTTATTATTATATTTGTACGTATTAAAATATCTTTATATGGCAAATATATATATATTTATATATATATATTAAGTTTCCTTTTATTAAGTATCTCGAGTTTCCTTTTATTAAGTTTTCTTCAAAATAGGTGGGTGTCAGCGGCTCCGAACTTTGTTTCTTTTAATCTCCATTGTTCATTTGGAAAAGTGGAATCATCGGAGAATTGTGTAGAAATCTGAAGAACATAAAAAGGTTTTTTAAAAAAATAAAAAAGAAAAAAAAACGTGGAAATGAATGATGATTAAAAAGTGTGTAATGAACCTAAAACAGTGTAGAAATCTGGTAAAAAGAGGAACTGAAAAGAAAAAAAAAAAAAAAAAAAAAGAAGGTGCAAAATCATATTAACTTTTACAAAGTAATTAATATCGTCCCGATAGCCATTCTATTTAACACTGAAACAACAAATTTTTATGTTGGAGTGTTTTAAACTTTTGTTTTCAATAACACCTTTTATATATTAAAGTTGAAAGTAACAGCTAAATAATATCGATCATTATATAACAACAAAATAAAATTAGATTAATAATGAAAAGTGAAATAATAACTTCTTACCACATTGATGTTCGATTAATTATTGTTAGAGATAAATCAGCAAGTTAAATATTATACTGATTTAGTCTCCATATTTATAGTTTGTAAATAATCATGAGATATTCTTTCTATGTATTGAGTTGTACGTCCATTTTAAATTAGTGCAAGATAATTCTAAAATCCTCAATTGAGGAAAACATATATTACTTATATGGTATTAGTCTAAGATACAGAAAACCCTCCTGTCCAAAGCCTCACCCTAATTTTGCCGTCGTCTGTACCCATGGCTGGCAGTTAATCTTCCTCCTCCTCCCCTTCTATTTTGATACAACTCTAAGGCCCCGTTTACTTTCCTTGTCAGGATTAGTTGGGATAGGACCGGATTTGGGGCTGAAGGAGGGACAGGGATAATTTATTATTTTTTATCCCGTGTTTACTTCGTAGGATAATTATAGAATTTTTAAGGATAATTATATCCTATCAGCCGTTTACATTGTGGAATAATGTTGGATAAGGCTGAAATTCCTGGATTGCCCTTAATAAATTTTCAGCATTAAAAACCCTACTCCCTCACACTTCCGCCCAGCCACAAATTAGGGAGTATCATAATGTGATTTATATGTCCATATTTAAGTTTAATTATATAATTATTTTTTGAGAAATTATATATTTCTTTATCTTCTCATTACAATTAGTCTTTTTTATTGGTTATTTGAGTTATATTTGACTATTTATTTTGTATTTAATTGTTTGTATTGTATTGGAATTGCAAATTGATATAAACTAATATTGTCATAATTTAATTTTTAATACAATTATTCAATTTATTCTAAAAATAAAATTCTCATTTTAAAATAAATTAAAAATACAAAATTATATTTTCTTTAGGCCTATATAGACATGCACATGGACCATGACCCAATTTTAATTAGAACCGAAAACTACTCGGTTCCATTTGATTTTAAAAACCGGGTGATTGGTTTGATTTCGGTTCTAGGAATTAACCGTTTTAAATCATCGATTCCAATTTCAGTTCCATGTTTGAAATTAGAAAAGAAAAAATAAAAATTGAGAACTAGCAATTGTTGAACCAACAATTTTGGAATTGACCATATGCCGATTTCAATTCCATCTTTCACGGTTCTAAAAACAGGTTATTCCAAAACTGAAACCGACCTAACCATGCGAACATGAATGCCCATAAATACCAATGATTGAACTGATAACGATAAAGAGGAAGCCGTTTATATTATTGATTGATATAATGTTGAGGAAAAAAAAAGTGACACAAGTGAGTTTGAGCATAGGGTAATTCAACCACACTAAACTTGTCAAGCAAATCGCTCAAATTCCTATTACAGCTTCTACTATAAATACTTTGTTCCATAACACTGAGCCTTCTTTACCAGGTAAAGCTTACTTCAGGCTGCCTTCGTCTTCGGTGGAGACGGGAGCAACTGCAGGTCAAAAGTTGGAGGCATTTTTTAGTGTGTGTCGTAGGGGGGATGGGGAGAATCAAACCCAATCGACTCTTTAATAAAGGAGGATACATACCAACTCTCCTTATAAGATTTGATAATATTATGGACCAAATAAAGATATTTGTAGCAAAACAAGTAATTTTGGTCAGAGAAGACATCAATAGCTGCGAGGATGCCACTGATAGGGATGGAAGAAAAGGGGAGATGTTAGTTAAGGAGAAAAATAAAATAAGATAAAGTGAATGTCAAGTAGATTTGGCCTCTTGTTTATTGCAAACCCCTAAGTGTGAAAATCTAAAATAACCAAAAAACAAACTGGAATAGCTACTTCAGATTATGGTTTGAAAATGGAAAATGTGGTTCCAGAAGCCCTACCAAGAAAGAAACCGAAAAAATCATTGGACCAAAACTAACATTTCGATAAAGGCAAGTCATTTCATCATATTAAGGATTCTCAGAGCAAAGCAAGAACAAGAATAAAACTCGTCTTATAATCGAAGGTTTGCATCCCCCCTCACCCTCCCAGGTATGGAAATCCAGTTCAAACTTCTAACCTGTCACACTTCTGTTTTTCCTTGAAGATATCAGAACTCTCTGAAACTTGGTTTCCTGCTGTCGTAAAATAATATTAGCCAGGAATCTTAATGATCATCAACACAGGAATCTTAATGATCATCAACACAACGTTAAAAAGTAAGAATTAAATGGATGACCTACTTGGTTGTTTGTCCAAGTCAGTTCCAAAGCTTCGAGTTGGTACCTGATTCTCTGTGGCATCCTCCTGCTAATTCACAATAACAACGTTCAATTCAAATTCTAGCAAAGAAAAGATGGCCGAGAGAGTGGAAAAGAAAAGCAACAAATATGGAGGAACTTGCTTACATCTGCAGCTTTAAGTTGTCTCATTGTGCGAGTAAGAAACTTCCTATAGGCTGCTGTCAATTTTTCGACACGTTGAGCTTTCCTAGTACACAGAAATAAAAGTTCAGGTTGTCTATTGCATTAGAAGAATTTATCTACCAAAAGAATCATCCTTAGGTTAGATTCTGGAAAATCCCCACAATCAAGCTAATTATTATTGACTTGTTCTTCGAGTGAAACATGAAAGACAGGTGCTTGATTGCCTCTATCCAGATAGGGACTGAACAGCTTTGTTTATAGCAAAGCAAAGACAGGAAGAAGTAATTCATCAGGTCAGCAATCCTAAATTTCCACCAACGACCACTTTAGCTGCCCACTCAAGATTATACATCATCCTAAAGGCTAGTTCAAAATTTCTCCCCTAGCTTATCTTAGAAAAGGTTTCTCTCATTAAAGTATATACTTTTGTTTGTATCACAATAAAAGGAAGATTTCAATTCCTTATATTATAGGGGTGCACAAAATTATAAAGCACAAGATGGACATGAACGCACTGATATGAAAACAAATGTTACATTATATGTGCATCTCTTACATCAAACGCCCACTGTACAAACCAATCAAAGAATGAATTTGGAAAATTGACATTGCTCTCTCTCTCTCTCTCTCTCTCTCTCTCTGATATGAAATTTTCTAGGAGTAAAAAAATAGTTCTCAGCAACTTCCAACAAAATTAATAAGAAAGGTCCATAGATCCCATTGAATCAATTTAGTTACATATCACCCAATGAGTAGTAATTTATATATAATTGGTTGGTGACTCTTGATTAGTCCAAGTAATATGTTATAGCAGTTACATGAGCAGTATTTACTTAATAAGAGTTAAGGGTACCTTCAAAAATATGCTATATGAGCTGCTTATATTCCATAATTTTGCTAAAGTAACAAATTATAATTCATTTAGCACACTTAGATGTCCTAATAATTCTCCTGAGAACCAAAACTCAACAGATATTTTCAGTAGAAACTCATAAGTTTAGTTTAGATTCAAATCTCTTTGCATTCTTTATGTATTGCTGCCTCACTAAAGTCTTTAGTCTTAGAATTGCGTAAATCTGACTAAAGTAACAACCTGAAATTCTTATCAGATATATAAAATTTAGAGAGCCAAACAAGTACATAACCGAATTTAAAAAAATAAAAAATAAAAAACAAAATTGATATATCCAGCATAATAAAGCTATGTTAATAGGTGATTACTCACTCGAGCCAAGGCTGAAGAGGGTCTTCGCCGGGATACTGATCAATAGCCTCAATCAGGCTCCTATTTGAGTCAAAATCCAACAATAAAAGCCCAAAACACGAAAATTTACGGGGAAAAAAGAACAAAAAGTTAATAGAATAACAAGAATGGAAATAAGAAATATTGATCTAGCACCTTCGGTTATGAAGAAGTGAGTTCTTGAGTTGGAAATCAGAGTTGGATTTTAGGGCGTGGTTGAGAAGACGGACATTCCTGTCGCGCTTCAGCGGGCGGAAGTTTTCTTTGAAGAGTTCCCACTCATTACCTGTTTCTGCCTTTGACGCCAAAAACTCCGTTTCTAGATCTAAAAACGTATCTCTCTCTACCAATTTTGCTGCTCTCTATTATTTTCTTTGCCTTCTTCCTGGTTTGTTTCTCTCTCTTCTCGTTCTCTAAATTTGCTGCCCCCGTCTTCATCCTCCTCCTCAAAGGAAAGCGACTGCCGACCGTTCGGGGGAGAAGGCACAGCCGACCGAACGAAACGACGGTCCCGGCGGTGCGGTGGCGAAGGTCGTCTGGTCAGCAGCGGTGGCAGGAGATTTCGACGACGGCAAAATGCGGGATGAAATCGAGGGTTTCCTCAGCTGAAATATGATATATATACGAGGACAATTTTGTAATAACAAATTTTTAAAGGGGTAAAATCGTCATTTTCTTTTCCTTATCCCAAGGGATAATTTTTATCCCTAGGTATATGGACGGATTACAATCCGCCATTTTATCCTGAGATTAGTCATTTATCCCGGGTCGACTGAATTGACCCGGGATATAAACCTACGAAGTAAACGCCGGATAAAGCAGGAATAATTCCAGTAATCCAACTTTATCCGACCAAGTTAACGGGCCATAACACTACAGGCCATGTCTCACATGGTTCCTGTAATACTTACAAATACAAATTATTTGTTATGGCACGCACAGGTCCATTTCCTTCTCGCGACCCAACAATTCCTCCCTTATGTTGATGGGTCATCTCCCTCTCCGCCCTCCACTATTATTGAAAGCGGTGTTTCAAAGCCTAGTCCAGATTTCATGGCTTGGAGATCGTGCGTGTTTTCCTCATGGCCACACTCACGGAGGAAACAATGGCAGTCATCGTCGGATGCCCCACTTCTGCCTCTATTTTGTTGGCTCTACCACTGCGTTCAATCGCTCTTCCAAGGTTCGAGAACTTCGCATCAAGGATGAATTACAATTAATCAAGAGAGGTGCTCGTTTGTTTTCTGAGTAAGGTGCGCACTTCAAATCTCGGTGCGATCAACTGTCTGCTATGGGTTGTATATTGGACAACACTGATAAGTTGTACTGGTTCCTTCAGGGACTTGGCTCCGATTTTCTCACGTTTGTCACATGCAGATTAATCTGGTGCTTCTTCCCACTTTTTCGGATCTTCTTTCCAAGGCAGAGGCTCACAATCTTTCACCCGTTTTCTGGATGGTAGTGCTTCTTCTCCTGTGGCTGTAGCGTTCACTGGTCATACATCAAAACTGCATCATAGATCAACTCAGCGTTCTGCTGGTCGTGGGGGTGCACCAGTCTCGTGGGACTCTGAAATATTACAATTTTGGTGGACGTGGTCGTGGTAGTCGATTTACTCCACGGTGTCAAATCTGCCGCCTTGATGGTCCCTACGCCTCGGCAGGTCCGGGGAATTAACGCAGCCCTCATCTCAGGCAAATCTTATAGTCTTTTTGTCTGGACTTTTCTCTTAACACCTCCGCTATGGACTGGTATGTTGATACTGGCGCATTTGCGCACATGAAAAATTCCTCTGCAAATCTTGATTTTGTTTCAACTTATACAGGCAGTGATAAGGTCATTGTGGGAAATGCTAACTTTCTTTCAATTTCTCATATTGGCAAGCAAGATATTTCTTCTAACTTATCTCTTTTGGATATATTAATTGTTCCTCATATTACGAAGAATCTGCTCTCTATTAATAAATTGACTTCAGACTTTCCTGTTAATGTTATATTTACTAATCAACGGTTTGAAATCCAGAATCGGGTGACCATGCAGCTTTTGGCTCAGGGTAGACAAGAAAACGGTCTTTACATATTGGAGAGGGGTCATGCGAGTCTTGTTGCTGCTTTAAATACTCGTCAAGTTCGTGGTTCATTTGATTTATAGCATTGTCGTTTCGGGCATGTTAACTTTGACACTATCAAACTATTAAATAATTTGGGTTTTTTGTCACGCCCGTCTTGCCGAATCCTACTGTTTCGTCTTCTTGTCAGTTGGCTAAGAGCAAAAGATTTTCATTTATTTCTAATGTTAAGCGTTATGCTCATGTTTTGGATACTATTTACTTCGACTTATGGGATCCCTCCCCAGTTACATCTTGTGATGGCTATCGTTACTATTTTGTCTTTATTGATAATTTTTCTCGCTACTCTTGGATGTATCACTTGCGCTTAAAGTTTGATTCTTTTATACTTTTGTCATATTCAAATCATGGGTTGAAAATCAGTTTAGGTATTCTATTAAACGATTTCAGTCTGATGGGGGTACGGAATTTACAAGTACTAAATTGCAGTCTCTGTTAACTACATGTGGTGTCCTTCACACTATGTCTTGCCCTTACACCCCAGCTTAGAATGGTCGAGCTGAGAGAAAACATAGACACATTATCGTGACTGTTTTAGCCATGCTTATTAATGCCTTGATTCCTTCTACCTTTTGGGTTGAAGCTTTTGCTACCGCTATATATATTATCAATCATTTACCTTCAAGAGTATTGCAAAATAAATCTCCTCATATGATGTTGTTTTCTATGCCACATGTGTATGAGAACCTTCATGTGTTTGGTTGGCGTGTGTACTCTTGTCTTTGGGACTATGTAGTAAATAAACTTCTCTTGTCTTCGGGACTATGCAGTAAATAAACTTCTCTTGTCTTCGGGACTATGCAGTAAATAAACTTTCTCCGAGAACTGTGCCTTGTGTGTTTCTGGGATATAGCTCCAAGCAGAAGGGTTTTTATTATCTTGATCCTGCAACCTCTCGGTTCTATATCACTCGGCATGCTAGGTCTAATGAAGATTGCTTCCCTTTCACTAGTTCTTCTTCCACAATTCCGGCCAACATGCTTGACATTGCTTCATTTATGGATCCGCATCCAACAGTTTGACCTTCTAGTCCTGTATTAAAGCAATAGTCAACGCCACCGTCTTCTTCTCAGGGTCTATGTCCTCTCTCAGCCAGGATCCTATTTGGCAGCCTGCTCCCTATCTCACTTCCCCGGCTACTTTGCCGGTTCAGCCCACCCTGGCCCCACCTTCTCTACCTTTGCAGCTTGATGTTCATCCAACGCACTCCATGTGTACCTTCTCTAAAGATGGCATTTTTAAGCCTAAACATCCACCGTCAACTGCTCATATCACTCACCGTGCCTTCTTGTAGACTCTTTATTCTGCAAAATAGGACAAAAATCACTAGAATGATTATTTTCTGAACAAACTTCACATATAATTTTTTGAGTTTGAGCAACAGCAAGTCCTCTAACTAAAGAGGTGAGAGCATCAATCCTATCATTGACACTTGAACTCTCTATTCCTTCGGCTCCTCTTACAGGCCAGTATCTATCATCATCCTCATCTTCATATTGTTGGCCATTAGAAACCATATCCACAATGAGTTGTTTTGCTTCGGCCAATGTCTTGTTGGTTAAGGATCCTCCACAAGCAACATCAATTATTTTCCTGTCAAATAAACACATACCACGATAAAAATAATTAGTTAGCAATTGATATTCAAAAAATCCGTGGTCGGGACATTTCCGACATAGCTGCTGAAATCTCTCTCAATAATCAGCAAGGCTCTCTCTTGATTTTTGCTTACTGCTGCTGATAGCCATTCTTAAATTGGCAGCCCTTGATTCTGGAAAGAATTTTCGCAAGAACTGCTCCTCCAATTCATTCCAAGTACGAATGGAGCCCGATGGAAGGTCAAACAGCCAGTCTCTAGCCTTTCCCTGCAATGTATGAGAAAAAGTTAGTAATCTCAAATTATTTTAAGAAAAACCTTGAGGGCGTAGAGTGGAGCATACTAAGTCAAATTCAGCAAGATGTTTGTGTGCACTCTCTCCGGGTAGATCACCGAACTTGGGCAGCACTTGGATAAAACTAGGTCTAATTTCAGCGTTTTGTGCAATATGTGGCAGCACAATGCAAATCAGTCGATTATTGCGGTGACGACCCTATTTCTTTATAAGAGGTTAAACTTCTTCTCTTGGTAAGAGTCCACGTTCTTCATTATTAGCCATATTTTCTGAAATAACAGCTTCCTTGGCTCTTTTCCTTAAGTTCTTGGCAGTTTTCTCCACTTCCGGATCAAAAATCAATTTTCCTGTACGTAAAGAACGGGGGCATAAAATTGAAAAAATAAAATAAAAAAATTGTCAAACTAGTAGATTAGAATAATCATTGCTTAAAACCAGCCCCCGACAACGGCGCCAAAATTTGGTAGCCTCGTTTCTCCACCAAAAATAATCCGATCAGCGATCGGTATGCCCACACTGACCAGAACAGCAGCAAGCAAGATCGTCTCCCAAAAGATTGGCGATGATTTTTCTAATCTTTTGATCTGCCAATAATCATGAAAATCAGTAGCAAAGATTTGTATTTTGAGAATGAAATTTAATAGCAAAAATAAAGAAAAGGATTTGTATCAGATATGTAAAATATTTCGGGTTCCAATTAATTCCACTCTAGCTAACTATTTCAATCATTGATGCAAAATTGACTTTAATTCATGCAAATAAATTAGTTATAACCACCGAAGACGCTTCTGACACGGTCTTATCTCTCCTTAATTTCTTGATAATCAGGAAGACGCTTCACCAATTATTTTCCTAATCGACTGACAACCCTAGAGACGCTCTATGGATTTAATGAGCCGACATCATTAATAATTAGAGAGACCCAATTCAAAACCGATAAACTCTGATGCAGGATTACCAAATTAAGACTGATCTTCCCTTGATTCTGAAGAATCAATGTACCACTAATTAAATCTAAACCACAATTACGGATGGCCGATTTAATTGGCTACTAATTAATTTCGGTCTAATGAATATTTCGAACTACCCAATAGATCCAAAACAATTAACCACAGTAAACACAGAGAATCACAGATACTTGCATAAAATAAAGTATACGAACAGATTTGATCTCATAAAATAGAATAGCTAAAGTTTTCTTCATTGTTACCGGAATAAAAGAGTTTAGCTACAACCCATAATAGAATCAAGAAACCAAATAAAAGATAGAAAGATAAAACCGGGCTGCTTCTTGGAGAGAAGAACGGCTGCCTTCTTGGTTTCATGAAGTAGGTTGAATGATAATGTAAAGTATGATCCTAATGGAACTCTAGTTCAATTATATATACAAATCCAATGTTAATGAAGCCCATGGTTACAAGTTTAACTGATATCTTGCTGTCAAATCTCGTAGGAACCCATATGTGTGGTGGAATCGGACCTTAAAATCGATCCTGGGCCGCTAAAAAATATTCTGTTCAGGCCCAACTGGTCGGTATGCCCATACCGACCGTCTTCCAGTAAATCCCTGCCTGATTTTTCAGGATAGTTTGCCCCTTTTTTTCTTCAAAGTTGAATATTCTCCTACAATCATGCAACAACCTGAATTAGCTCGAAAATATAGGTGTTGAAGGGATAATGATCATTAAAATTACACCAAAAACTCTCCAAAAAGATGTATCAAATAACCACCATCAGCACGCGACATTCTATTTCGTGGTGATTTGCTTGAGTCAAAGCTTGTTTCAACACCACTCTCTATAGACGACCTTCTTCAAGTCGATGGGGAGCCTTTTTCGGATCCTACATTATATCAATCCTTGTAGGTGCTCTTCAATTCTTAACTATCTCTCGTCTGGATCTTTCATTTGCTGTCAACACGATTAGTCAGTTTCAAGCAACCCTGACAGTTGGACACTTTCAGGCAGTCAAACGAATTCTCTGATATGTCAAGGGCACTATTGAGTTTGGCCTTGACTTCACTCGTGGCCCCTCCATTCTTGTTGCTTATTCCGATGCTGATTGGGTGTGGTGTTTGGATACTCGTCGTTCGACTGGTTACTCTCTCGTCTCCTGGAGTGCCAAAATGCAGGCCACTGTCTCTTGGTCCAACTGTGAATTAGAGTATCGAGCAATGGCCAATACTGCCTCAGAGATGATCTGGGTTTGTCTTTTTCTTCATGAGCTTCATGATTTGGCTCGTGTTGTGCCCACATTGCTATGTGACAATAAAAGTACTTTATTTCTCAGTCACAATCCGATATCACACAAGTGTGCTAAACACATTGACATCCACTATCATTTTGTGCATGAACTCGTCGCTGCCAACTGTTTGCTCACTCAGTTCGTCCCATCACATCTTCAGATTGCGAACAGCTTTACCAAGAGTCTTCCACATCCTCTTTTCGAGCTCTTTCGTTCCAAGCTTTGCGTCTGCCCATATTCGGTTCGCTTGAGGGGGGTGTTAGAGATAAATCAGGAAGTCAAAGATTATAATTTATTTAATCATCATGTTTATAGTTTGTAAATAATCATGAGATATTCTTTCCATGTATTGAGCTGTACATCCATTTTAAATTAGTGTAAGACAATTTCAAAATCCTCAATTGAGGAAAACAAGCATTATTCACAATTATGAATAAGTAGTCAAATATTAAAGTCGAATATAATTCATCTAATTTTTTGGTAAATTTATCTCTGATTTCATGTAAAAAAAAATATAGATCTTTAAATTTTAATAACTGACATTTTAGTAATAATATATTTTATTTTAAATGACAATTAAAGACGAAAATTTTGTATCAATTCAAATTATTTATACATACATACATAATTATATTCACAGACACGTGTAAAAGCATGATGGTCGGTATAGAAATCAGGAAAAAAGAGGAATTGAATGGAAAAGACAAAAAATGAAAGAAAACAAACGTGCAAAAAAGAAAACCGTAAGAAATGGCAGAAGCTGGGAATATTCTCTTCATTACGTGGACAATCAGTGTTACAGTTAATCTGAATGAATGTGGCGACTCGCAACTATTTCCCGATTTGACATCCACTTTATCCCTTATCATCATTGTCGGATCAATTATATATACTCCACCTCACATATTCCACATTATAAAATTAAAAGTCTAAATTATGAATTACGAACACTACATTCATAAGCTGGCGCACACTTTTTTATGAAATTGAAACCAACAGTTGATTGAATCCATAATCTAATTTTAAATTAAAATTATAAAAGGAATTAAGAATTATCTGGCTCGATTTTATTTTTAGGATACTTAATTTTAAAAATTGGTGATTCTAGAATTTTTTATTTTGAGTCGTCGGTTTCAATTATAATTTATGTTATGAATCATCAGTTCTAGTTTTGATTTCAAACCATCAATTATGATTCCTATTTCAAACCAACGGATTTAAATTTGACATTAAATAAAAATGAAAACAAAAATTGAGAAAGATAGATATAGTTTAATCACAAAGCTAAAATAAAAGACCGTAAAATTGAATCACAATTATGAACCTCAAACTAAGTTTGTACAAAATGCAAGTCAAAATTTTCGTTGGGCCGGAGCCCGATCCAATGGATTAATAGACTGGGCCGAGCCGCATTAAGAGAATACCCATAAACAGCAGCCAATACTGGTGGACTGGGCTCAAAATGGACATTCAGGCTTTTGTTTTTTAAGTTTACTTTTTTGGGCTATATTAAAAAAACCCATAAAAACCATGCGGAATTTGGTCCACAAGCTACTGTTTCCTCCTTTTTAGGGTTTATATAATAAGAGGATCACAGTTTGAAAGTAGGGATTTTTTCTGCAAATATTGATAAATAATGGTCTTAATGTACTAGCCAATCAGATTATTCCTTTTTTCGTCCACCTAATATTTTCAAAAACTTTGGACATCTTTTTAGAATCTTTCATTTAATATTCATACTAGATATATAAATATAATATTAATGTTTAAATAAACATATTCTTTCTTAAGTTAAGATATATTTTTGTTAAATACTCTATTTGGCTAATTCCTTTTCTTTCTTTTTTTTTTTAAACTTTGAGCAGGTATGCGTTAAACTATTCGGTTCATATGATCGATGAATTTGAAAATTAAGACAGATTTAAAATTCTTTGTATTTAAAAATTCATTCATTCCAAATTTTTTATTTTTTATTTGAATGTTGAATTATTTGTTTTTGTCTTTATTTAAAGTATATAATATATGAGCGTGCAATGTATAGAGTGTAGAAGTGCATATAAGATGGATAACGTATGTTTAATAGGTATACTGTATGTGCAATGTGTGCGTGCATGAACAGTGTGTGCAAAATGTGTAGTGTGTTGCGCATTGTGTATAGTGTGTACAATGTATGTAATGTGTGTATACTATTTATGTAGTGTATGTGAATAATACATGTAATATGTATAGTCTATGTGTTCAAAATGTGCGGTGTTTATTAAGAGCATTGGGAGCATATATGTGTATTTGTATTTATTCTTGTCCCACATTGTTTACGTTTGAGATATTAGAACTATTGGGAACATATATGTGTATTTGTATTTATTCTTGTCCCACATTGTTTACGTTTGAGAGTCTCCTACACTCTCCCCTTGTATTTATACACCTTGTATATTTCTGAATAAACATCTTGAAAATATTCTCATCATGGTACAGAGCCTAATTTGGCATCCGCCATAATTCCTTGGTCCTTTTTTTTTTTCCGGTTCCAGTCTTGGTTCCGACAAACCTACTGCAACGCCGCTGCTCCTCTGGTTCATACCTCCCACCGGCCTCACGCAATCCCTCGTGTAGCCGTCTCACGCTGCTGCATCTTCCAACCCCATGCAGTTGCCTTCTCTCTCCGTTGTTACTGCCGAAGGAACGCCGCTGCCCCTCGTCTCCTTCAACACCGCGGCCCAGGCGCCGCTAAAGCTTACCTCTACCAATTACGTCGCATGGAGTTTCCAGTTCCGGACTCTCCTCTTCGGCTACGATCTCTACTATGTTGATGGTACGTACCATTGTCCATCATCTACTGTTCTTGTTGGCACAAAGTTTGAGTCGAATCCACTTCATGAGCAATGGGTTCGACAAGGCCAATTGATACTCTCGGCCATAATTGGGTCCATCTCGCCCACTCTTATTCCCTTCATTGCTGCCACCACTTCCTCTCGTGGGGCATGGGAGACTCTCGCCTCCATCTACGGCAAATCGTCAAGGGGGCGTATTCTTGCGCTCAAGAATTGAATTTACAATCTGGTGAAAGGTACACGTTCGATTTCTGATTTTATGCTTGATATTGAGGGAGTTGTTGATGAACTCTCGCTTCTCGGTGTGGTCACGGATCCGGAGGACTTGGTCTTTAAGGTTCTCAACGGCCTTGATGACTCGTATAAGGAGATTAGCAACGCTATACAGGCCAGGGATACACCCATTTCTTTCGACGAACTTCTAGACAAGTTGCTTAGTACGGAGGCCCAACAAGCGGCCCGGGTGGCAGCCACGTCGAACCACCCTGCCACTGCCTTCCCTGCGTCTGCCTCCTCTCGACATCCCCCTGCTGCACCAGGCCGCTCCCCATCCCAGCATCCTCCGCGAGGCCAGGCCTCGTCCCACCGGTCTACGAGTAGTTCTCGATTCCAGCCGGCCCCTGCCTCGTCTGCCCATCAGCCGGGCCGTGGCTACCAGGGCCGATGCCAGCTATGTGGCACCCATGGCCACTCAGCACGCCGCTGCCCAGAAATTCGGGCCTATGCAGCCCCATCTCCTCCGTCGGGTCAGCCACCTTCCCCGGCCTACTCCTATCCTTCTGCTCACACTGCTACGTCTGTGCCATCGCCTTCTGATTGGATTCTCGACTCTGGGGCTTCTCACCACGTCACCACTGATTTGGCAAACCTGTCCTTGCATGCTCCGTATGGTGGTGTTGATGATGTGATAGTTGGGGACGGTAACAAACTGCACATTTCCCATATTGGGCAACTTGTTTTTCCTGCGTTCTCTTGTCTTAATTTTCAAGATGTTTTGCTTGTTCCCTCTATGGCGAGGAATCTTCTCTCCGTTTTGTCAGCAGAATGATGTTGTTGTTCTCTTTTCTACTTCTGATTTTCAGGTGAAGGACAGTCGTACGGGGGACGTAATGCTTCAGGGTCCGCGTGTTAATGGCTTGTATGTGTGGCCGGTTGGTGCTTCGTCTCCACCTCGTCTCTCAGCTCTATCCTCGGTTAAACAGTCATCCTCTCTCTGGCATTCTCGCCTAGGCCACCCATCCACGAAGATTTTACATTCGTCTCAATCTAGTCATGATATACCTACAAATAAGTCCGATGTTTTTAATTGTGAGTCTTGTAAATGCATTAAGAGTCACAAACTGCCATTTACTGAATCCTCTCTAAATTCTGTTTTCCCACTTCAGTTAATTTATTCTGATGTTTGGACTTCTCCTGTCTTATCATGTGATGGTTATAAATATTATGTCGTTTTTATTGATCACTTTACGAAGCATGTCTGGCTGTACCCGCTTAAGCGGAAATCTGATGTTCTGTCTACATTTATTGTCTTCAAAGCGTTAGTTGAAAACTTTCTTAATACAAAAATAAAGACTCTGAACTCTGATAATGGGGGAGAATACCTAGATCTTCGTCCTTTTCTTACGTCTCACGGTATTACTCACCTCACCACCCCGCCCCATACACCTGAACACAATGGTGCTGCAGAGCGACGCCATCGTCACATTGTTGACACTGGTCTTGCCCTGCTTCATCACTCTTCCATGCCTCTTCAGTACTGGCCTTACGCTATATCCACGGCTGTTTATCTTATTAATCGTCTTCCCAAGGTTGATCTTGATATGGTTTCTTCCTTTGAGAAACTTTTTCATCACCCACCAAATCTCTCCAAACTCCGTGTCTTTAGATGTCAGTGCTTTCCCTGGCTGTGTCAATACTCCTCTCACAAATTAGACACCCTATCTCTGTCTTGATCGCTCGTCCTCCAGAATTTATGCCTCTCGTCATATGGAATTTGTGGAACATATCTTCCCCTTTTCCGTCGCCTCTCCTCTTCTTTCCTCACACTTTGACTCTCTTCCTTCTACTTCTATCCCTGTCCCTCCACCTGTGCTGGTTCCCGCACCTGTGGTTGATGTTGTGCCGCCTGTGCCAACACATACACCCCTGCCACCGCCTACTCCTGGGTCTTCTCCTCCTAGCCCTGTGCCTTCACCGGTGCTCTCCTTGGATCCTCCGTCGCACCATCCGATGGTTACTCGGTCTCGCAACAACATTGTTAAACCAAATCCAAGGTATGGACTTACATCTGCTGTGTCTTGATGTTGAGCCTTCTACAGTGACCCAGCTCTTGTTGACTCTCGCTGGCGTGAGACTATGTCTCGGGAATTCACTTCCTTGCAAGAGAATGGTACTTGGGATCTTGTTCCTCCGGTCTCCTCCCAAAATGTTGTTGGCTGCAAATGGGTCTTTCACATCAAACGAAAGCCTGATGGTTCTATTGATAAACATAAGGCTCGCCTCATTGCTAAAGGTTTTCATCAATGCCCTGGAGTTGACTACTTTGAGACCTTCAGCCCTGTTGTCAAGCCCGCTACTATTCGCATTGTTCTGAGTATTGCCACTACCCGTAATTGGCCTCTTCGACAGTTCGATGTTAACAATGCTTTCCTTCATGGCTCGCTTTCGAATGAGGTCTATATGTCTCAGCCTCCTGGCTTCACTGATCCGAATCATTCTACCTTCGTCTGCAAACTCCGTAAGTCCATTTACGGCCTCAAGCAAGCTCCTCAGACGTGGTATCATGCTCTTCAATCATTTTTTGTCTCGGTTGGTTTTTCCTGCACTAAATCTGATGAGTCCCTCTTTGTCTATCACGCCCAGGGCATTACTGCCTACTTCTTGGTGTATGTGAATAATCTTATCCTTGCAAGCAGTGATGATCGCTTTCTCACTCGTGTGGTGCATGGTTTGGCTTCTCAGTTCTCTATTAAGGACCTTGGTCCTTTGTCCTACTTTCTTGGTGTGGAGATTCTTCGTACCTCGTCTTCATGTTACTTGTCCCAACGGAAATACACCACTGATCTTCTATCTCAACATAATATGCTCAATGCTAAATCAATTCACACTCCGCTTGCTCTCAATGTCACATTGTCTCTCAATGATAGTAGCAAGCCTGCTGATACTTTCTTATATCATCGTGTTCTGGGCAGTCTTCAGTATCTTCTTCTTACTAGGCCAGATATTGCCTTTACGGTCAACAAGTTATCTCAGCTCATCCATGCTCCCACTGAGATCCACTGGGGGGCAGTGAAACGTCTCCTTCCCTATCTCAATGGCACTCGATATATTGCTCTTCATCTACGCCGTGACTCTCCTCTGTCTCTTCATTGCTTCACAGATGTTGATTGGGCTGGTAATTGTGACGACCGCACATCCACTGGTGCCTTTATTATCTATCTCGGCGCCAATCCCATCTCGTGGAGCTCTCGTAAGCAGCGAACCATGGCTCGATCTTCGACGGAGGCAGAATATCGAGCAATTGCTGCTGCTGCTGCGGAACTCCAATGGACTCGGTCACTCCTGTCTGAGTTAGTCGTTTCTCTGTCCACTGCTACTCCAGTTCTTTATTGTGACAACATTGGGGCTACGTACCTGTGTGCAAATCCGGTATTTCACTCTCGGATGAAGCACATTGCTATTGACTATCACTTTGTTCGGGAGTTAGTTCAATCTGCTCAGCTTCGTGTCTCGCATGTCTCCTCTGCTGATCAGCTTGCCGATGCACTCACCAAGCTGCTATCTAGGACTCGCCTTTGTCTCTTATTGGACAAGATTGGTGTCGTTAATCGCCCACCATCTTGAGGTGGTGTATTAGGATTATTGGGAGCATATATGTGTATTTGTATTTATTCTTGTCTCACATTGTTTACGTTTGAGATATTAGGAGTATTAGGAGCATATATGTGTATTTGTATTTATTCTTGTCCCACATTATTTACGTTTGAGAGTCTCCTACACTCTCCCCTTGTATTTATACACCTTGTATATTTCTGAATAAACATCTTGAAAATATTATCATCAGTGTTGTGCAATGTGTGTAAATTATATTGTTATATATGTACAAAATCAGAATGACTAATTTTGTAAGAAAAATTATTTCAGAAAAAAATTAACTAAAAACTTACAGAAATTAAAAATTCATTGATTTGATATTTTGCCAAACTATTTGAATATATTCAATTGTGAATTTCAAATTTTCTGCAAATTTATTGTCATATTAATCCATCCATGTGAGCATTAATGAATTTCTTTAATTAAAAACAAATCCAATATGTACAACAATAATTCACATATGCCAAGGAAGTTTTCACAATTTACAATTTACAATTTACTTAAAGTGGCTACACATGATCCAAGAGAAGCCTTAATTGCAAGGAATTAGTCCACTGAACCAAAAGAATTTCTTTACAACATATATGTCTTCGTTGCAAAGCTGTTTATGAAATAGGTAAGCTATTTATGTAATAGGCTGCAGCCTAGCAGGAATTTGATTTATCCACGTAGAAGAGCAGATGCCGAAGGCAAGAATCTAAGTACAAACACCACATCCTTCCAATATGCGCGACAAATCATTAAATCATTCATAAATCGATTTATTGATATAAAAAGACGAAAAGAGATTTTCGGGGAAAATATATTTTCTAACAGAAAATGATATCTGATAAGTATGAAATTGTACGTATTTTAAATTAATAAAATTATATTTTTAATATAAATAATTCTTGTACTCCATCTATTTCCTACTTATTTAATATTTCGATAAGAACTACTTCCTTTTTGTTTTTGTGGTTATTTGCAGCATTTTATGGACAATTTCGTATAATAATCCACATATAAACAGTTAGTCACTCCTTGATCCACCCAAGTAAATAAGATTATAGAGAAGTTTATAGGCTAAATAAAATTAAGGGTTTAATTAATTAATTAAGCCCAAAACTTAACTAAGCCTATAATAATAAAAGGGTATTAGTTTAGGGGATGTTTGAATAATATTACAATATTATGTGATTAACTATTAGTGACACCGTATTTGATTTAATATGTGCAAATTTATTATGTTGATTGTTTGAATGGATGTATGATATAATTGTTAATTGTGATTGATCAACTCAAATGATAAGTTATATATTTAGTGCTAGGGTTTAAATTGCAATCCGTAATTGTTGTGATGTTAAACCCATTCGTAGCAATTAATAATAATTATTATTAGAATCAACATAATAAAAATTAATTGAATCAAACATATGAATTTGATAACCTACCTACCCTGTTATCCTAATTGATAATGCATTTAACGAATTAAATCCAAATAGCGTATTTTCAACTGTTCGATTAAATAGGTTAATTAGAAAGTATATTCTAATTAATTACAATCAAGTAATAAAACGAATAAACAAAGCTTGTTGTTGGTTTAGAGTAGAAATTCCACAATTAAATTGATAAAGTGTCACATAATTATATAATTTGAATAGAAGAAAAAACTAAACCATGATCCATAATTCTTTCTTATATATATTATTGTTTTCTATTTGCTAACTTGCTTGATTTTTATTTGTTAGAGTAGACTTAATTTTATTAATATAGTAAACAAATCAATCAACACATTTTTATTTGCATTTGTAAATCGACATAAAAATAATACAAATAATTCAACCGTTATCTATGGAATTGATCTCTACTTCCCTCTACTACAAAATAGTAGAAAAAAGATAAAATAAAATATAATTAATTTTAACGTACCACAACAGCACCGTCGAAATTTTGGACACCCAAACGAGACCTTCTAACTGATTCATATTGTTTCCTGGAGTTTGGCTAACTTCTCTTTGTTTTACTTACAATGCAAATTCTCATATTTGTCAAGGGTAGTATTTATAATTCAGGAAAAAATTATACCCACATCCTCGTACGTACCATCCGGGCATAAACCCCCCTTGTCTTCACGAACAAAGCCAATGCCACTAGAAATCCAAACAGACTCACACATGCCATTATGAAGAAGGACAGCATAAAACAGTGGGCACCACTGCAAGAACCACCCACCCCTGACCCCCCCTTGTCATATATATAACCGATCAGCCTCACAGATAGTATGTATGATCCCAGAGGGCTAGCTATCGCAATGGTGTTGAATATAGTCCCCAAATGGGTCACCCCGAATATCTCCGAACTGATCGTCGGCATCAGTGACCATTGCGAGCCATAACAAATACCTACCAACACCGAACCAATGTATAAATTACCTGCAAATCCCGCGCCAATGATGACGTGGCCTGCTGTCATGGCTGCTAGGGTGAAAGTCATGAACAACGGCCTTGCCCAACCTTTCCTGTGCAAGAAAATGTCTGATAGGTAACCTGCCCCAAACCGACCAAGAAAATTCCATATGCTCCATAATGAAACCAGAGTGCTTCTCTCACGGAGTGTGTACCCTAGTGATTCTCCGATTTGGCTGATGTTGTTGATTGTAGCTAGGCCTGAACCCATCCCACATAGCATTGCTATAAAGAGTAGCCAGAAATTTAGCGTACGTATTGCTTGTACAAGATTCATCTCTTCTGCGACTTCCAGCCCAGCCTCAGACGTGGTGGCCTTATTTTCGACTTGAGACAAGTGTTTGGGTTTTGGTGGCTTAAGTAAAGGGGAATTCAATGCTGTGAGTCTCTGCAAATCGTTTTTGTGTGCTTTGATGGCTATGGTAAGAGGTGAAGAGAGAAGAACCAGTAGAACAGCCAACGTCAAAGCGCGTAACCATTGAGGCACAGTGAAGATGTTTTCTAGGATGATCAGAAACATAATGTAGGCAGCAACGATCATGGAAATCAATGAGAAGGCATTTAAGTATGTCTTGTCATGATCTGTAGATTGTGCGCGATGAACTCTTACTAAAAACATGAGGGCAAGGGAAAGAAAAGTGGGAAGTAGGGCGAGCATTAGGAGGAAAGTGCTTGGTTTGCCTGCAAATAGTGTCTGATAGACTTGTATGAGCACTGCTCCACTCAAACCAAGGAACCCCTGCCAAGGAAACAAATTGGAAAATGCAAATTTTAATTACTTGATATTCTTTTTGAGGGGATAAATGCTTGATGTTTACTTTTACATTATGTTGGTTTTTTCAGACGATTAAGGGGCTTGGATTGGAATAGTACATGGATAACTAGTGTTGGCCCTCTTGGGATAAATCATAAGAGTAAATACTATTTTAGAAGACTTCAAATATTAGATGTATTGATAAAGTCAAGAGTCTGGTATCTCAACTTCATTCATATGCATTTTTTATACATGGAATTCTATTAATCACTTTCAAGAATGTTAATGGTGTGTTTGCAAGTAAATTATGATTTTAAAGAAGCTATTTAAATTGATTTTGTTAGGAAAATCAAAATTAGCTAGTATTTGAAAATAAAGTGATTTATTCTCAAAATCGAAGTTTAGAATCTGAAATAGCCGAAATGCCTAGAATAAATATGAAGTAGCCTAGAGTAGCTTCTCAAAAACTGATTTTAATTGATTTTCATAATCAGAGTTTAGAGTTTCAAACACTTTAAAAATCACCTTTTCATTCCAAAATTGATTTTAAGCTCATTTAGGGGGTGTTTGCTAACTCTTTTATGGCCTTCAAAATCAGTTTTCTTTCAAACAAACGTGATTTTTAAGTATTTGTAAATTCTAAAAACTAATTTTCAAAATCAGCCTAATGTCTAGAGCTTTTTATTAATAAATTAGTGAAAAGTTATTATTTAGCAAAAACTCAGATTCCAAAATCTTTATCAAAATCACTTATATTTTCAAAGAAGAAACTACGTACTTTTAATTTTCATGCAAAAGGTAATTTGAATTACTTCTTAAAAAACACAATCAATTGCAAACACCTTTTTTTTCCTTTTTTTCTTTTTTCTGAAATACCCTCTACATTCTATATTTAAAAGTTTAATTTCTCTCTAAAGAAAAATCACTTTAAAAATGAACTTTTTTTATAAAAAACAAATCCTCAGGTATGAAAGAATCTTGCAACACTTTACAAAAGGGAGCAGTAGCGTTCACGTAAACATGAGATTGACTTTGAAAATAAGAAACATATTCCCCCCCATAAGGTAGCTCAAAAATAAAGAAATGCAACAAGGTATTTAACAAACTGAGATTGTTCAATTTGTAGCTCAAAGACCATAGGACAAGTATGTAACAAATTGAACTACAATCAATCATATTCCAAAGAAAATCCACAAAGTTTTCCTACAGAGTAGAATTCTGGAAGACGAGGGGCTGGTGGGATTCAATCCCAAACCAAGACCTAGGTGTTTATCTAATGAACTACTTATATATGTGTGTATATAAAATTTCAGAGTCTCTTCTTATTTTCCTGTTGAAATTATAAGCGATCGATGGGCACTTTTGATATGGATAATCTTGCCACACAAGCACGGTATTATCTCCAATAATTTGGGATTATTATCACATCGGTGATATCATCACCTATTATTTTATTAATTAAACTTATGAATATTTAATAATACACAGATGTGATGTAGATTCTCAGCCGTTTCTTGTTCGAGAAAAAAGTGAATCACAAAATTGTATAAAATAATATTTACAATATATAGTATCTCGTGGTTAAAGTAGATGATTTGTAATAGAAAAACAAACTGGTATCTATTTTTCTCGAGTAAAAATTGATCTTAAGAACAGAAAAGCTAATTACAAAATTAGCAATCGCTAAAACTGAATTTCAATTTGGTGAATTGAAACCCTAACCAAAACAGGAATTAGTTATTAGAATATTTCCTAGGGAGGAAAAATCGAGGCTGGCGTCATTTAATTCCATAATCGCGTACATAATCCAACCTAATTTTCGATTATTATAGCAAATATTAACTAAAGAGGCGGAAAAGCTTACCTTCATTATCCCGACGATTGTTCCGCTATACTCCGGGAAATTCTGCACCGCCGTAACAACGTTAGCCGTATTGAAAAACGTTTGCGCGTGAGCGGCGAGGAACATGAACAGGCAAGTGGCCGCTACGTGCGGCCGGGGAATTGTTCCGGTGACGGCGAGCCACAGGAAGAGGTACCCAACGAGGCACTGTATTGCACCCACCGCATGGACCACCCACGGCGCCCGCCAAAACGACGGAGGATCCAGGCTGCGGCGGCATACGGCGGAGTAGAAGACGCCGGAGAGGATGCCGGCGTTGGCGCCAATGTCTTTGAAGACGGAAATTGTGTCGAGCGTCGATTGGTCGTAGCCTTGGCTGGATTTTAGGATCGGAGAATAGATGCCGAAGGCGTAGGACGCGCCGCAGCTGCACTGAATCCAAATGCTCGCCGCCGCGGCGATCCATTTGCTGGCGTCCATGTCAGAGTGCCGCTGTTGTAGTCTGAAATACTGGATTATCAATCTCACGCCTAAATTTATGTGTGTTCTTCTGTGGCGCGTGTTTCAGCGAGTACACTTTGTGTGGGCCCTAAAAACTCAGAGTTGATTTCAGGCTTTGTCATTTTCCAGTCAATTTAGTTCCTGAGGCTTGATTTAAGTTTTCTTTGAAAAATGCACTCTTTTGTAATCAAATTCAATGTCGTGACTTTCTAAAATTAATATGATTTTGTTCAATGAGTCTGGAGTTTCTGTAATTTTCAGTTGAAAAAATAGTTACACAATCATTACGATTTTAATTTTGAATCAAATTAATGATTCAAACTATGAATCAATTATGATAATGGGTTGATTTAACTTAAATTAAAAATTAACTAATTTAATTCCAAACCACCACTTCTAATTTGATTTTCATTTAAAATTGGGAATTTCAAGTAATGCACCATTCCATAAGGGCCGTACCATGTCTATGATTACTTGCCTGATTATACTATTTGTTGCATTAATAGATTTAATGTGTTCTTTTTATTCATATATTCAGATGATTCATGACATTTCACATATACCTCATGAATGATTTACTAACTTTTCATAGGTATCTCTTCCACTCTATCCCTATTCAAATGTTTTGGAATTATAATGCAAATTTTGTTATTTATTTATTTTTGTAAAAAAAAATTCTTGATATGTCTCTTAATTTCAAATTTTGTGAAAATGATCTGTATGTAATTCATTGCAAAAAAAAAAAAAAAAAAATGATATAGTTCAAGATAATTATGATGAGGAGATTGTTAATGTTCATGAGAAGCCACTATGACAACACACTGAATGTTGCATGGTAAGTTTCTTAACTTGCTCATGAAATAATTAAAATATACAATGAAATAAAGAATATTAATGTTGTGCAAAAGTATGCAACAATTCACTACAAAAGATAAAAATATGAAAGACATGTGTCAAAGTATTAATGACCCTTCACAAGTTAGAACTAAAGAACATGTCAAAAGATTAAAATCATCAAAGAAAAATACAATTTCAAAAGGAAGAGTTTGTAGTGGATGTGCCGGCAATGAACATGACATGAACTTGCCCCCAAAGAAACATGGCTTCTAATAATTTTGTATGTTATCTATAGAGTTTATTTTGGTCTTCTAATACTAGAAGATTTAGTGATCATATTATTTATATACATTTTAAAGTGTACTCTGAATTTGTACTAAGCTCACAGAGTTGGTTATACATATTAAATATACTCATATTTTGAAAATGTTATTACTTGTTGATTATATATTTTGTCATTTTATATTTAAGAAAGAATAGCAGTCTCAAAAAATATGATAACTCAATCTCATGTGCATTAAAATGGAAACTAAAAGATATATATTTTTTAAATAGAGAATTTCATGTTAGATGGAGATTTTTTAAAAAAATTTCAATACTAAAACTTATTTTACACAATTTAAATAATTTACTATTAATATTAAAGAGAGTAGTGGAAAATAATTATTATAATAAAAACATTATGCAAATTTGTTGGGATTATAAAATAATTTTCTTAAATATATCAGATATATTATTATTATTATTATTATTATTATTATTATTATTATTATCATTATTATTATTATTATTATTATTATTATTATTATTATCATTATTATTATTATTATTATTATTATTATTATTATTATTATTATTATTACTATTATTATTATTATTATTACTATTTCGAATATCTCATATCATTCTTAAAATTCTGATTTGATTTAATGCATCAATTCCCAAGTTTTCAACCATTAAAAGTTGGGTCCCAAGTTTACCGCAAACAAAAGTTGGGTGATTAGGTTTGGCACAAATAGAAAATACATTGTCTTTAAAAAAATTAAAAAATAGGAAATGTAGGGCATACAATTGTAGCACTCTTGAACAAGTCTCTGTAGTAGATTAATTCATTTATTCAATGACATAGGTGAAGAGAAGCTTTCACAAATTACAATTTACAAATTATATTTCATGTTTATTTTTGTCAATAAATAAACTCCCAAGAGTAGTATTTATAATTCAAGAAAACATTATGCCAATAAGCTCGTACGTACAATCCGAGCATAAACCCCCCTTGTCTTCACCAACAAAACCAACGAGACCAGAAACCCAAACAGACTCACACATGCCATTACGAAGAAGGACAGCATAAAACAGTGGGCCCCAAAGCAAGAACCATCCACCCCTGACCCCCCCTTGTCATATATATAACCAATCACCCTCACAGAGAGTATGTATGATCCCAGAGGGCTAGCTATGGCAATGGTGTTAAATATAGTCCCCATATGGATCACCCCGAATATCTCCGAACTAAACGTCAGCATCAGCGACCATTGCGAGCCGTAACAAATACCTACCTACACCGAACCAATGTATAAATTACCTGCAAATTCCGCGCCAATGATGACGTGGCCTGCCGTCATCGCTGCTAGAGTGAAAGTCATGAACAACGGCCTTGCCCAACCTTTCCTGTGCAAGAAAATGTCGGACAGGTATCCAGCCCCTAACCGACCAAGAAAATTCCATATGCTCCATAACGTAACCAGTGTTCTTCTCTCATGGGGTGTGTACCCTAGTGATTCTCCGATTTGGCTGATGTTGTTGATTGTAGCTAGACCCGAACCCATCCCACATGGCATTGCTATAAAGATTAGCCAGAAATTTAGCGTACGTATTGCTTGTACAAGATTCATCTCTTCTGCGACTTCTACCCCAGCCTCAGAGGTGGTGGCCTTATTTTCGACTAGAGACAAGTGTTCGGATTTTGGTGGCTTAAGTAAAGGGGAATTCAATGCTTTGAGTCTCTGCAAATCGTTTTTGTGTGCTTTGATGGCGATGGTAAGAGGTGAAGAGAGAAGAACCAGTAGAACGGCCAACGTCATAGCACATAACCATTGAGGCACGGCGAAGATGTTTTCTAGGATTATCAGAAACATAATGTAGGCTGCAACGATCATGGAGATCAATGAGAATGCATTTAAGTATGTCTTGTCATGATCTGTAGATTGTGCGCGATGAACCCTTACTAAAAACATGAGGGCAAGGGAAAGAAAAGTGGGAAGTAGGGCGAGCATTAGGAGGAAAGTGCTTGGTTTGCCTGCAAATAGTGCCTGATAGACTTGTATGAGTACTGCTCCACTCAAACCAAGGAACCCCTGCCAAGGAAACAAATTGGAAAATGCAAATTTTACTTACTTGATATTCTTTTTTAGGGGACAAATGCTTGATATTTATATTTTACATTATATTAGTTTTTTTTCAGACAAATATAAAATTGTCAAAAAGTTTCAATTCTATATGCATGGTCAGACCAAATCAACGGATGATGGCGAGGCCCGAGGGGCTGGTGGGATTTGATCCTAGATCATCAATCAATTAGATTCGATATGTGCTTAACCAAAACCGTGGCTTTCAAAGTCAAACCACTAAGCTATCTATGTATGTCTCTGTAATTTCAGTCTCTCCAAGCAAGCAAAGATCGGATTATTATTATCCTGATCAAATTATAAGCGGTTAACAAGCACGATTGATATGGATAGTCTTGCCAGGCAATTTGCACGGTATTATCTCCAATAATTTGGGATGATTAGCACATGAGTGATATCATCACTTATTATTTTATTAATTAAACTTATTAATATTTAATAATACACGGATGTCATATGGGTTCTCAGTCACTGCCGTTGATTATTTTTTAAAAAAGGTGTTTTATTTTATATTTTCATAATCACCACATTGTATAAAATAATATTAACAACAAATAGAATCTCGTGGTAGAAGATGTGCAATCGAAAAACATGGAATTTCTGGAGAAAGCTGGATCTTAAGAACAGAGGAGCTAAATTACAAAATCAGCAATCGCTATAACCAAATTTCAATCTGGTGAATTACAACCGTAACCAACAAGAATTAGTTATTGGAATATTTCCCCAGGAGGAAAAATCGAGGAGGCTGTTATTTAATTCCTGAATCGCGTACATAAGCCAACCTAATCTTCGATTATTGTAGCAAAAATTAACAAAAGAGGGGGAAAATGTTACCTTCATTATCCCGACGATTGTTCCGCTATACTACGGGAAATTCTGTACCGCCGTAACAACGTTAGCCGTATTGAAAAACGTCTGCGCGTGAGCGGCGAGGAACATGAACAGGCAAGTGGCCGCCACGTGCCGCCGGTGAATTGTACCGGTGACGGCGAGTCATAGGAAGAGGTACCCAACGAGGCACTGTATCGCACCCACCGCATGGACCACCCACGGTGTCCGGCAAAACGATGGAGGCTTCTGGAGGCGGAGGCGTCATACGGCGGCGTATAGGACGCCGGAGATAATGCCGGCGTTGGCGCCAATGTCTTTGAAGATGGAAATTGTGTCCAGCGTCGATTGGTCGTAGCCTTGGCTAGATTTTAGGACCGGAGAATAGATGCCGAAGGCGTAGGAGGCGCCGCAGCTGCACTGAATCCAAATGCTCGCTGCCGCGGCGATCCATTTGCTGGCGTCCATGTCGGAGTACCGTTGTTGTAGCCTGTAATACTGTATTATCAATCTTACGCCTAAACTTATGTGCGTGAGCGGGTACTTTCTGTAGACTGTATGGGCCCCTCAAAACTCAGAAAGGCTGCTTAGCCTTGGTGTCATTTTCCTTTGAAAAATATTTTATTTTTCAATAAAATTCAATATCGTGACTTTCTAAAATATTATTATTTTGCACAATGAGTGTCGAGTTTCCATGTTTGTAGTTGAAGACATAGTTGGAAGGAATTACTACTTGTCCAGTTATAATTTTTGTTGTATTAATTCCTTTAATATATTCTTCTTATTCATGTACTCCATTTGATTAAAACAATTAAGATTAAATACAAATATCTCATGAATGATGAATGATTTATCGATCTCTTTAAAGATATATAGATGATTTATACTAATTCTTCACACGGTACGTCTTCCACCCATATTTACTTAAATGTTTTATCAATGCCATTTTTTTCCTTTTAAATTTTGTGAAAATGAATTGTATTGCAAGTCAATTTTCTAGAATATTTCAAAAGTAAATATAATAATCATCATTTGAAAAACTATTAAAACATAATATACATGCAGGAATCTTAATCAAGTCATTATTTATCACAATCCTAATTTGATCCATGATTGATTAATATCAATATTGTTATGTAATATCTTATAATACAACATATAATATTTCATTTTATTCATTAATTTATCAATCTAAAACTTAAGCAAAATCATATTAATTGGAGCGGAACTTAACAAAGTAGATAAGCCTATCAAATATTTATTTACAATGATTTACATTATCATCATCATAAGTTAAAAGCACAAGTAAAATATATAAGATACGCTCAAAAGTTGTGTCTCCTTTCTAATTATCTATATTTTGTCCACCTGAAAATTCAATAAAGATGGGAGTAAATTTCCTTCGGCCTGTGGGACTATACAAGTCAATATCAATCAAATAAATGAAGGAATATCATGAAAATCATTTATAACTTGTTGCTTGTATCTTTGTTTCTCTATTTTAGAAGGGGGAGGAAGAGAGAGGTGGTTTGTTCCCGATAATTAGTGGTGGTAATCTCGCAGCGATTGAGAGTTGGATTTTCTATGGTTGACATTAAAATGTGATGTTTTTTATTAATGGTTTGAAGAGATGAGGGTGATGTTTTTTGGTGTATATTTGGGGTGTTTTTTCGGCAATAAGACCAGTCGTAATTGGTAGAGTAAGATCGCTTCTTGCAAACTTCCCTAGAAACAAGATGTGAAATGAGCATGTTTGTCTATAACAATAGAATTAACACTTTATGTTACTTCACGATCTCTTGAATATACAATTGAGCATATTGATACATACAAAAGTTCATCTCATGAGAATGAAGTGAGCTGACTTTATGAGACGGCCAACCACAACCCAAATTGCATGAGTCCTTCTTTCCTGTCGTGGTAAACACAACAAGGTTCATGGTGATGTGTATACACTTCCACTTTAGAATGTGAAGTGACTTCATCAAACCAAAAGAAAAGTGATATTTGATTTTCACTTGTTGGCAAACAATGCATTTTCTTACAAAAGGTGCAACATCTCTCTTCAAACCTCCTCATCAAAAAGTCTTTCTCAAGTCTTGGCACATATTTGCACCACAAGAATGAGCTATATAAGGACTATTGTGTGCTTTTTCTAGAATTACTCTCTTCAACTCCTAAATATTTTGGAGCCACATCTTTCATTTATAGTACAAAGGACATACCAAATCCTATAGCTTCTCCATCAAGAGTACATTCCTTTATCTTGAGTAGGAAATTATCTCAAGCTTGACCTTCCTTACCTCTCTTCTTTAAGATTGGTTTCACCACTAAGGCTCCTAAAATTGATTTTACAAACTTTGGTGGTATAACTACCTTAATGTTTATCCTCCTATTTTCGACCTAATTCATCTGTTACTATATCAGCTTTTTCATGATAGTACTAAATAGTACAATCAAAGTCTTTCACTAGTTCTAACAATCTTGTTGCCTCATATTCATCTTTTTTTTGTTTGAAAAAATACTTTATACTTTTATGATCAATATATATTTCACAGTTTCCTCCATAAAGGTAATGTTGTCAAATTCTTAAGATATAAACAATAGCAGTTAACTCCAAATTATGTGTTGGATAATTTAGGTGGTGTGACTTTAGTTGCCTTAAAGAATATGCAACTACCTTGTCATACAGCCTTAAAATACATCCCAAACCTTGCTTGGATGCATCAATATAAATTATAAACTCTTCTCTTGGATTTGAAATAGTTAAGACTAGTGTTGTAATATGTTTTTATTCAAATTATTAGAACCTTTTCTCTCACTTCTCATTCTATAAGAAGAATTAATTCTTTCACTACGAGGAAATGTAACCAATTTAATTCTAAGTTGGAAATTAGAAATTCTTGGATGAGGTTGGCCAAATCCTTGTTAAATTATATTCTACGATTTTGGAGAAAAACAAAACTCACTTGTAGAATAAAAAAACTCAATAAACTTGAAAAATGGTGATTTTTTTGTCACAACAGATTTTAAATACTATTTAAATGCTAAAAAAAAAAAAACATTTTAACATATAATGTTGTATGATGATATTGACTCAATTCAAATATAAATTAAGCTCAAAACTCTTTCTTCTTGTTTTTTTTCCTTCCTTTTTGTAAGTTGCAGTTTATTGTTTGTTAATGTACTTGTAAGTTGTAAGATGTAAGTTATAACTGAAACGTAAGTCATAACTAGTAAGTTGTTAAGTTGTATTTTTTTTGTAACTTATAAGTAAAATATAATTTATACAAGTTTAATTTTGAATAGTTCTTTTCTTTTACATTGGTTTTTGTTACATAATTGTTGTTAATTTAATTATACAAACTATTAAAATAAAATAAAATAAAAGATGAAAAAGAAGAACTTTAAGTTTGAAATCAGGACACTAGAACCGTAATTCTGTATATGATGATTTGGTTCCAATTTTCCCTTACGATCAACAAAACTAACAGTTCCAAATCCCTGTCCATGTCTTGAAGCACCTTTGAAAGTTTCAATAGCTTGATGGATTGCGTACATGTGGTTGTTTTGATCAGAACTATGTTTTCCATTGAAATTTTATATTTCCTTGACAAAATCCTAGGGAAAAATCGTGGATTTTATATCATGTAATTCAATTACCCAAATGAGCACACATAGATTTTCTAGATGAATGGAGTACTGTTTTATAATTTTATTAGAATTATTAATTTATCTCATTAGCTTTAAGTCTTTTTCCCCATAATCTAAGAACAAAAAAAAAAAAAAATCTCTCTCTCTCCAAAGGTTAATTTAACCCAAAATAGTAGTGGACATAAACTCATAATTCCCTTAAGTTATTGTCTTAATAGTTTCAAATTGGTATAGAACAAAAAAATATGTTAATCTATGAAAATATTACTGTATTTCTAATATTTCCTAAATAATATATACCATTTTAAAGCACACTCCATCTCTAAATATGGAGAAAAAGATGCTCCCCAACCATTATTCCTCTTGATTTTTTGAGGGAGCATGTTCCTCACCTCTATATTTCGAGTATTTTATAATCTTTATTTATCTTTCCATTTTTACTACATCAAAATTTTAGATAATTATTATTCCACTATTACATAATTAATTAACTATTTTTTAAAATAATTATATATGATAATAAAATTTTAATTGCATTATTATCCTATTATTACATAATTTATCTCTATTTAGTGTGAAAGTAATTATCAAAATTATGTATAATTATTATATTATTTTAATATTAATAGTTCAATATTTATGTGTTTGAATATTAATTTGTTATAGTTACTAAAATAAATATTTTTAATAATTAAATAAATTGGTAATAATTAAATCTATCTACCAATAAATAAATATCAATCCTTAGCAACATAAAGTCAGGATTACCCCCCCCCCCCCCCCAAATGCTAAAAACATCTGAATGTTTTTATTTTTTTATTAAATAAAGCTATTAAAAATATAAGTAATGATCAAGAATTTCTAATTGTAGGCTTCAACTACAAAAATTGCATATCAATCTAATTTGAAGATATTAAAGTTGGGCAATAATTACTATGTTGAATTTTTATTTAAATATTTTTTATTATGTATCTATATAATCTTATGAGGATAATTTATAAATTCTTTTTTTAAATATTATAGAAATGAAACATCTATCAATATATAAAAGTATAATTTTGGTATAAATAGAAAAAAAAAATTCGCCCAAAATTAATTGCAAAATTTAGCAATTTATTGCATGTAGTTTATGTAGGTGAAAATGTATGGAAATAATCATTTATGTAACGTTGAGTAAGATTTGTAAATTTGTAACTTTTCTCATAATTTAAGTCATTTTATACATGTGTGTCCTTTATTTGTTTGTGGTAAAATCTTGAGCCAAATAATTTTGCTTAGAACCTAATTGTCATGGAAAATTAAATTGATTATGATACACATAGTTATCTTGGCAAATAGAATTAATTCAAAAAATAATTTATGTGTCAATTCAAATTGTCCTGACGCAGTGTTTTGTAAATTATATTGACCGAAACATCATTTTCATTGCAAAAATATAAATGTTGATGACGTATTTTCATGAAAACGACATACATGTGGACAATTGTCTATGTCTATATATATATATATATATATATATATAGAGGCTAAAACAAAATTGAGGTTAAAATTATAAAATACTATTTATTTTTCTTGCCCAATGATGAATCTATTTTGTTTTTCATTTTCTCGCCCAGTTGTAATTGTTTTTTTCTGCTCATAGGTTTGGTGTGCACACAAACTATTGTGTTTCCAATGCCACAATCCTATTCGTTTGCTCTTCTTATTTTTTTTTCTTTTTTTTCTTTTTTAAATTTTAAAATACAAATATCTAATCCAATTTTTTAAAGTACAATATATCTTAAATTAATTTTTTTATGATCTTTAATTTAAAATTCTTAATGAATGTATTAAAAACTTATTTACTAATGTATTAGTTAGATTAATTTTGATTATTTATTGTGTGCTGGACTATTTATGTTATTTTTGAGTTATAATAAACATAGTTATATAAATTTATTATACTAATATTATTATATGATTTAAATTTTCTAAATACTGTTTATCAATTTATTTTAGTTGATTTTTAATCTTATATCTATTCAATAATTAAATCTAGATATACACTAACATAAGTATAAACATGATTAATTATATAAAACTATTCAATAAATTATTTCAATATAATATGAGATTATTTAAACAAAAAAAACTAATTTTCTAAGAAGATTATTCAAATTATTTTTATTAGTTGTGTGTTATTCAGTTAATTCACTTATGTCAAGAAGGATACAATTATGGATGCGTTTGAGTATCATATGAGAAATAATTAATTTTAAAATAGAAATTTATTATTTATTATAATTAATATTTTATTTGAAGTAATTCTATAATTTATATAAAAAATATTTATATAATCAATTGGCGATCATATAGGATGAATACTAGTATGAACAAAATTATAGAATTTGAAAGTTTGTGAGTTGGACATAGAGTTGGGTTGAAATTGAGAAACTGGAAAAGTGCGAATTTGAAAGAAAAAAAAATAAAAAAAGTAAATTTGGGTGTGGGTTGGAGATGGGCTTGAAAACAGTTCCAATTGTTTTTCTTTATCTTAATCAAACAGTACTGAAATTTGGACGGGCCCATATACTAACAATTTAAGTGATGCTCGGCCCAATGATCCAACGGCGTCGTTTACTTGGTCGTTCGCCTTAAATTAAAATCTTCTCCATAGTTTCAGCACCAGGGCAGATTCCGCAGAACAAAGCGAGAACAAGAAACGGAAGAAAATGAATGCCCCCGATCGTTACGAGCGATTCGTTGTCCCCGAGGGCGTTTCCAAGTTCTCTCTCTCTCTCTCTCTGTCCAAGTTTCTCTTTCTATATATGTGTATATGTGTACATACTCTCCTCTTACAATGTTCGTATTTTCCCCTTCTTTTTTTGGTGCTGGAAACTTGATTGATTAAACAGGGTTTCGTACGAGAGGGACACCAAAATCATCAATGCGGCGACGTTTACCGTCGAGCGTGAGGACCATACCATCGGCAACATTGTCCGCATGTATATGATTTTTTTTATTTTTTATTTTATATTTATGTAGTGAAGAATTCAGCTTTGCATGAAAACCCTAATTTCTATTCCTGTGGAGTTAAACCAGGCAATTGCACAGAGACGAGAATGTGTTGTTTGCTGGCTACAAGCTGCCTCACCCACTTCAGTACAAAATACTTTTTAGGGTTTGTACATGATCTTTTGTATTTCTCTGTTGCTCAAATTGTGATATTTTATTGAGGCAATTTGTTGATTTATGCCTTAATGGAGCCAAAAATTAAGCAAAGATTTTAACTTTCTTTTCTTTTGTACACACCATGATTTTTAAGGTATTATTTTGTTGATCATAGTAACATAACTGATGGTGGGGGTGGGTCAGTGATTTACAGACCGTTCAAGATTATTACAAGGAGAAATGTAGTTTTTTCTTTTTTTGGAGAAAAGAATCATCAATGTGTTTTAGGCAGTAGCATTATAGCATAGCAGAGTGTTAAAGATGATCAGATAATATCTGGCATAGAGTGCAGACTTAGTATAAAAGCTTCTTTAATTTGTTCCGTTGAATACATTGAAGAGATATTACCTATATTTTACATTTACTTCTGTCCAGTGCTTTAAAAGGCGTAAGGTGCCCCGAGGCGCCAAACCTGTTTCACTGCCTAGGCACGAGGCGTGAGGCGAGGCGCTCGCCTCACTAAAGCGAGGCGCCCAAACTAAAAAAACATGTAGATATATATAAAAACATTTAACCATAATAAAAAACATAATAGATTCATTAAAACATGATTAAATATAGAAGTCCAAAACATAATCACTAAGGCAAGGCACTAATCATCATCATTATAGTTCATTAATCACTAAGGCAAGGCACTAATCATCATCATTATAGTTCATGTCAAATTGTGGATTATCATCGGATTTGTATCCTTCCACATCTTCTTCTGTCTCATCTGAATCCCCTCCTATATCTTCCCATTCATCTTCCTCATCCACAAGTCCGAAAGCACTAGATTGAGGAAGGGTCGCCGGTGGGAGGTTGCAGCAAAGGGGTGGGACTTGGGAGTGATGGGTATTTGGATTTAGGAAGGGTTTCCACAAAAAAATAAGCGCTGTGGGCTCAGGGCTGGGACGGCTGGGTTAGGGTTTTTGTCCTACATAATATTAAAAAAAGAGAGACAGATTGAGGCGAGGCGCATGAGGTGAGCGCCTAGGCGGCGCCTCGCCCAAGTCCGCCTCTCCTCACCTCGTACCCCCAAGGCGCTACAGGCCAGGATATTAGCTCCTAGCGCCTAGGCGCGCCTTTTTAAGTACTGCTTCTGCCCATAGAAGTTCGTGTTGCAACTCTATTGACAGCATAATTTTATCTCCTAAAAAAAGAAAAAAACAAAGGCGACCGTTCATTAGCCTTATATATGTTTAGTGCTTAGAATTTACATCCTTCATTAAAGATTAGTATGGACAAGCACTAATATGTTCTCTTTCAGAGAAAGGAATTATCAGTATTAGCAAGGAAGTAACAATATAGTTTTTTAAAGTCACAGAGTTTGAATAGGATAAAGTTCAAAATTGGACTTAGTACTAAGCTTTTCTTGCATGTTTGGTTGAAAACATTGAAGAGATTGCACCTTACCTTTACATTTGCATCTAACCATGGCATTATGTGTTATTTATTCCACATCACTTCAGCCTTATTATTGTTATTATTTTTTAGTTTAATAGTGTCTGTCCTTCATTGGCCTTATATGTGTATAGTACTTGTAAAGGATATATCTAGGCTGTCAAAATCTAATGTAAAGCTAAAACATTCTTTTTCTGCTGAATCTTAATGCTGATGCTCACGTGTGCGTATTTTAATGTGATTCCTGGTTAAATTTGCAGATCCAGACTACAAGCCAGTCTTCTCCTATGCAGGCGTATAATCAGGCTGTCAATGATCTGGACAAGGAACTTGATCATCTGAAGAATGAATTTGAGGTAATATGCTTCATGCTTTCACTGTTCTTTGACTCATAATGGACTTGTTAAATCTTCCTTCATAAAATTCTTTTTCCTGTAAATATACCAGCTATTTATTCTTTTAACTTGTTAATTTTGTTGGGTTCTCTCTGTATATGTGTACTGTATCCAGTTTTTACACTTGAGAATGGATTACAGAAAAAAATTCACAAAAGTTAGTTTCCCTACAAACTTTGCACCGGCGTAGGGGGTGTTTGTATGAAAAATACAACCTCAAGGGGCTGTTTGTAAGAAGACAAACTTCATCAGATATTTTACTTTTTGGACTGGCCATTTTGCTTATAAAAGTTACATTTTCGATAGCAATAAAATGATGCCTTTCTGTGGTAAATGTTTCATGCTACGTAGGTGGAGTTGGCAAGGCAAGCAGGGACTCAATCGCTAGAGTATTAAGCTACACACATGTATTTACTCGATCGTCATTCATGTATACCAACTTACTGTGTTATGGATGATGATCTTCTAATCTATATGGTGGAGTTGGAATTTTTTTTAAATTTATTTAGTTTCTAAATTTCATCAGAAATGTGCGTAAATGTCTCCATCGCATGCTTTTGTGGAGCAGCACACACATCTGTTCTCAAACTAGTCAAATTACTCCCTCTGTCCCAAAAGAGTAACTAATTTAGTTATACAAACATGAATCTTTTTTGGGACCGAGGAAGTATTAACTACTTCTAGTCTTGAAAGGGTAATACACCTCAGAAGTAATTCACTGGTGGAACTGTGATTGGGGTTTAAGGGGGGCTTATATATTGGGATTAAGTTATTTTTATTGCATACCTGAGTTATATTTTCACTTCATTTCCTTGTTCTGTGACTGTAGTATTTACGTGTTATGTATCTATTATATCTTATAGGATGATAAAAATATTGAATTATTACAAGGATTGTAGTGGTCAAGTTGTTGATTTTAATTTGTAGATTTCAACTAGGCCTTTTTTTCTTCTTCGTTTTGCTTTCTCTTTCCTCAAATGCCAGTTGGTGGATATGAAAAGGAAGAAAAAACTTGAGGGACCGACCGGCTGAATAGCCACTCATTTTTGCTGAACTCCCTTTATTTTTTTCGGACAAAAATATCCTTCTTATTTGTTTTGCTCAAGACCAGTTGAGCATTTCACAATCCATTTAGAGTTGGTGGAACGCTCTTGAAATCTTCAACCAAGCTTGCCTCGAGTAAATAAATATAATTGCTGTTAAAATAATATTATAATTTATAATTTTGAAATTATTCAGAACAAAAATCTAGAATTGTCAAATAAATAAGAGAATTATTGGACTAGCACAATTAGTTTAATAATCCGTCTGCAAAATGTTGTGGAATAAAACTATTTAAATAAATTTAAAATAAAATATTAAAATTAACAAATTAAAACCTACAAATTTATATAAATAACAAAATTATGGTTAAAACTTGAAATTTTTAGAATATTCGATTGACCTGATTGAACATTTCAGGAGTGTTTGTTTTTTTTATTCTTCTCTTTTTTCTTCAGAAACCTTCTTCCTTTATTTCATATCTGTCTGAAATTTACAGATGTATAAAATTTACAATGAAATTTACAGATGTATGAAAATCTAAAGTTAGAATAATTCCAACTATGAACACTAATTAAAACAAAAATATTTATATATATTCTTGAATATTGAAAAAAAATAAAGTACTCTCTAAGTTTACAGATTTATGGGCTAAACGACGTCACATAATTGTTTTCTCAATATAGGTTAAATATTTTAAGAATGTGAACGATTTTGACCCGTCTTGATCAAACAAAATAATTAAAAAATATTAAGAATTTTGTTTGAGATATTTATGTTAGAAATTTATTGGGGTCGCAATTGTATATAGAAAATGTGTGTTGGGTCATCAAATAAATAAGTCAAATTTATGTGGTCTATTTCGGAATAAAGTTTATGACTTAAGGGCATAATTGTCATGATTTTAATATGCGGATACCAATTAGATAATTTCTGATTTGATGAGGGGCCAAATCAGAAATAGTTAATAAATATTATTAATTGCCTTGAGCAGTTGGTAATATAACAGGTAATGGTCCCCATTTGCATGGTGAAGTATTTTTCAGAATCCTGAATCCCCATCATCAGGAAAATAAGGCTTCAAAGTTTTTGATGCAAATCGGAAGATCATACCTTTCTTTTTACAAACAATTCAATGGACTCCGGTACGCTTCCGCTAATCTATATTCTATTGTTTGATTCTCTTGAATTGATTAGGGCTATATACAGATTGAAGTTTTATCCAACATTTGGTATCAGAGCATCTCTAAATTAGTTCTTGAGAATTTAGGGTATTATTGGTCTTCCATGAAATTACAGTATCTTTATTCATACATGAGTGCATTTAACACACATTTTGGGATTGGTGAGTTTGGTGTGTCTATATATATATAATGGATATGCGTACATTCTGTTCAACGGTTCACATCGAGTGTGTAAAATGTTTCAATGTCACATTTTGGTGTCTGCTCATAGGAGGTCTGTGTATTCCTCTGTCACTTACAAACCACTCCATTCCCCGCAATCAAAACCGCTGCATGTTACTGCATTGTGTTTTGCAAGATGTATGATGGCTTCCACTGTTTTAAGCACACTGACTATGTAATCACATAAAAAAGATTGCATGGGGCATATGGTCAGTTTAGTTGCTTTTGCATAATTTCGCTAATGTGCATATCTTATGGATATATATATATATATATGTTTTAGTGGGTTTTCATTATTATTTTATTAAATATATAATAATAATAATACAGTAACAATTTAATTCAAATTTTGGTTTTAGAATTTATTAAGGATATCTAATATTTAGTTAAATTAATTGAAACAAAATATCACCAAAGTGATCTCTTTTGTGTAGATTAATTTAATAAAAATATTAAGATAATTGTGTGTATGTAATTCATGTGTTTATTAACTGACCCAAAGGTAAATTAATATTTGACAGAGTTTCATACATACATATGGTGATAAATGTGTGACATTATAAGGTTTTTTGTGTGTGAATAATATGTTAGTCCAAAGATTGCATATTATTTGACATAATTTATTGTCAATGTTTGATCACTATAAGAAGAGTACTGCTTACAATTAATATTATTGTCCAAAGACTTGATATAATGATGTGCTTGGTATCTTAAGATGGGATTAACCATTATTTGAATTTATTGTTTAATTTGGTTTCTTATATGAGCATGTTATTTATGTAATTATACTATTCTGTTTTCAGCTGTTGCTACTGTATCTGCTAATCTTAATTTAGTGCCGGTCCTTAATGGTAGTAACTTTAAGGACTGGAAGGAGAACATTTTTATTGTTCTTGGCTGCATGGATCTTGACCTTGCATTAAGGATGGATCGACCTGCTTCTCTTACAGATGCTAGTACCTCCGAGCAAAGGAGGATTTATGAGAAGTGGGATCGTTCAAACCGCATGAGTCTTATGATCATCAAGCGTGGCATACCTGAGGCTTTTAGGGGTGCGGTGTCCGAGGAGGTCACCGATGCCACAACTTTCCTTGCTGAAATTGAGAAACGCTTTGCAAAAAGCGATAAGGCGGAAACAAGTACTCTTTTAAAGAAACTTATTTCCATGAGGTTGAAGGGCAAGGAAAACATAAGGGAGTACATTATGGAAATGTCTCACCTTGCTTCAAAGTTGAGGGCACTAAAGCTTGAGCTTTCGGATGACTTGCTTGTGCATTTAGTGCTTATCTCTCTTCCTCCACAATTCAGTCAATTCAAGGTCAGTTACAACTGTCAAAGGGAGAAGTGGACTCTTAATGAGCTCATTTCATTTTGTGTTCAAGAGGAAGAAAGATTGAAGCAAGAGAAGACTGAAAGTGCTCATTTGGCAAGCACCTCTAAAGATAAGGGCAAGAAAAGGAAGAATGAGGCTGCTAATTATAAGGGTCCAGCACATAAAAAACAAACTCAAGCCAACAACGATGGTGGTTGTTTCTTTTGCGACATAAAAGGACATGTGAAGAAGGAATGTTCTAAGTACATTGCATGGCGAGCAAAGAAAGGTACATTTCTTACTTTGGTCTGTTCTGAGGTAAATTTAGCTTCAGTACCTAGAAACACTTGGTGGTTAGATTCCGGTGCTACTACTAACATCAGTGTTTCAATGCAGGGTTGCCTGAGTTACCGAAAGCCAAGTGATGCTGAAAGAAGCATTTATGTGGGAGACGGCAAGTCGGTGAATGTGGAAGCAATAAGGCATTTTAGGTTGTTGTTAAGTACTGGTTACTATTTGGACTTAATAGATACTTTTGTTGTACCGTCATTTAGGCGGAATTTGGTTTATGTTTCTTGTTTGGACAAATTAGGTTATTATTGTTCATTTGGAAACAACTACTTTAGTTTATCTATTAATTCAAATACTGTTGGAACTGGTTCTCTTATGGTTTATGACAACTTATATTTGCTTGACACCGTTGCTTCTTATAATGAAACCTTAAATGTGGAATCACGTGGTACTAAGCGTAAAATAGATAATAAAAAATCAAGTTCCTTATGGCACAAACGGTTAGGTCACATCTCTAGAAATAGAGTTGAGCGACTTGTGTCTAATGGAATCTTGGATTCAATTGATTTTTCAGACTTTGATGTTTGCATTGAATGCATCATAGGCAAACAGACCAAAACAAAGAAATTAGGTGCGGAAAGAGCTATGGACGTCATAGAATTGATACATACGGACATTTGTGGGCCATTTCCTACACCTTCTTGGAATGGTCAACAATATTTTGTATCATTCATAGATGATTACTCAAGATATGCGTACCTATTTCTACTTCATGAAAAGTCTCAAGTCTTGGACGTGTTCAAATCTTTTAAGGCTGAAGTTGAGAATCAACTTAGCAAAAGAATAAAGCAAGTCAGGTTTGACCGTGGTGGTGAATACTATGGTAGATATGACGGATCAGGTGAACAACGTCCAGGACCTTTTGCCAGATACCTAGAGGAGTGTGGAATTGTCCCACAGTACACTATGCCGGGATCTCCTAGCATGAATGGTGTTTCTGAAAGACGAAACCGTACTCTTAAAGATATGGTTAGGAGTATGATCAGTCATTCAACCTTACCAAAATCACTCTGGGGAGAGGCACTTAAGATAGCAGCCTACATTTTGAATAGAGTACCAACTAAAGCAGCTGCAAAAACACCTTATGAGCTTTGGACGGGGCGAAAGCCTAGTCTTAATCACTTTCACGTTTGAGGATGTCCAGCTGAAGCTAGGCCTTATAGGCCAAATGAAAAGAAGTTGGGACCCAAAACTGTGAGCAGCTACTTTATTGGATATTCTGAGCGATCTAGGGGTTTCAAGTTTTATGATCCCAAAGTAAAGAATATATTTGAAACGGGAACTGCAACGTTTTTTGAGGATATTGAGTTTGGGGGGAGAAATACGGTTAAGGACTTTGTTTTTGAGGAGGATTTAGAATCAACCACTCTTCTTGAAGATGAATTGATCTCTATTCCATTAGTTGCTTTTGACAATGTTCAGGATTCCAATCCTGATATTGATCAAGTTTTAGATCAAGAGCAACCAAACATAGTCAATCAAACCCCAGAGGTACAAACTCAACAACCTCAAGAACAAGTGCCTTTGCGACGATCCACTAGAGAAAGAAGAAATGCTATTAATCCAGATGAATACATAGTGTATCTTCAAGAACATGAGGATGACATTGGAATGATGGAAGATGATCCAATCAACTTTCATCAGGCAATGAAAAGTTCTAACTCTCAAAAGTGGAATGATGCCATGAATGAAGAGAATAAGTCTATGCAAGACAATAAAGTTTGGGAAGTTGTCCCATTACCAGAAGGTATAAAACCAATTGGTTGTAAATGGATATTTAAAACCAAAAGGGATGAAAATGGTAATGTGGTGAGGTTTAAGGCACGTCTTGTAGCAAAAGGCTATACTCAGAAACAAGGCATTGATTATAAAGAGACTTTCTCTCCGGTTTCATTGAAAGAGTCTTTTAGGATAATAATGGCACTTGTTGCTCACTTTGATCTTGAGTTACATCAGATGGATGTAAAAACAACGTTTCTCAATGGCGACATTGATGAGACAATTTACATGGAGCAACCAGAAAACTTTGTGTGTGGTGACCCAAAGAATATGGTTTGCAAATTAAAAAAATCCATCTATGGACTCAAGCAAGCTTCCCGTCAATGGTACCACAAATTTCATCAAGTGATTCTCTCATTTGGTTTTGAGATAAATGCCGTTGATGATTGTGTGTATCACAAGTTTAGTAGGAGTAAGTGCATATTTCTGGTTCTATATGTCGATGACATATTGCTTGCCACTAATGATATAGGCTTATTGCACGAAACCAAGAGATTTATATCTAAGCATTTTGAGATAAAAGATCTTGGTGACGCTTCTTTTGTTTTAGGAATTCAGATACATCGAGACCGTTCTTGGGGTATTCTTGGATTATCACAAAAGAGCTATATTGACAAAGTACTCAAAAGGTTTGGCATGCAAGATTGTAGACCAGGTGATACCCCTGTCGTTAAAGGAGACAAATTTTGTCTTGAGCAATGCCCTAAAGGAAACCTTGAAATTCAACAAATGCAAAAGATTCCCTATGCTTCAACTGTTGGGAGTCTAATGTATGCTCAAGTTTGTACGCGTCCGGATATAGCGTACATTGTTGGAGTATTAGGCAGGTACTTAAGCAATCCAGGAATTGATCACTGGAAAGCAGCCAAAAAGGTTATGAGATATTTGAAGAGAACAAGAAATTACATGCTCACATATAGGAGGTCAGATCACTTTGAGATCATTGGATATTCTGACTCCGACTTTGCGGGATGCCAAAATAGTAGGAGATCCACTTCAGGCTACATATATCTGTTAGGTGATGGAGCTATATCATGGAGAAGTGCAAAACAAACACTCATAGCTTCATCCACCATGGCAGCAGAATTTGTTGCATGTTATGAGGCATCTAACCATGGTATATGGCTGAGAAATTTTTTCACTGGGCTGCGCATTGTGGATGGAATAGAAAGACCACTTAAGTTATATTGTGACAATAAATCAGCTGTATTATTTTCCAACAACAACAGGAGCTCGACAAAGTCAAAACATATTTTCATCAAGTTCCTTGTTGTAAAAGAAAGGGTACAGAGTGGACAGATTTGTATAGAACACTTAGGTACAAACTCCATGATTGCAGACCCCCTTACTAAGGGTTTGCCACCCAAGGTCTTTCATGAGCACACTGCTCGTATGGGTGTTTTAGAGTATGAGGATATCTAGATTCAGTGGGAGTTTGTCCTTATTATCCTTTATGTTTTATTTATTTCATGAAACTTGTGTATTTAGATATTTCTCTGATCAGAATTTATGTTATTAAGTTTATTTCACTTTGTACATTAAGCTAAAGTTTTGATCTCTATAAAGTAAAGTAGGACCCATTGAAAATTGACATGAATAGATCACCATGCATGTAATTTTCATACCACATTATCATGATTGATCTATGTCATTTGGCTATGTTGATATATGTGACCATTGATGGATTTAGTTGTGATTGATACAACGAAAATCGCTTTGATCCTATGTTGATATAATTAATGGACGAGATTGCATATGCCTATGGTTATGATGACAAAGTTATGAGCTCAATAAGGTTAACTCATTTATATATATACATATGTGGCCCAGTGGGAGATTGTTAGAAATTTATTGGGGTCACAATTGTATATAAAAAATGTGTGTTGGGTCATCAAATAAATAAGTCAAATTTATGTGGTCTATTTCGGAATAAAGTTTATGACTTAAGGGCATAATTGTCATGATTTTAATATGTGGATACCAATTAGATAATTTCTGATTTGATGAGGGGCCAAATCAGAAATAGTTAATAAATATTATTAACTGTCTTGAGCAGTTGGTAATATAACAGGTAATGGTCCCCATTTGCATCGTGCAGTATTTTTCAGAATCCTGAATCTCCATCATCAGAAAAATAAGGCTTCAAAGTTTTTGATGCAAATCGGAAGATCATACCTTTCTTTTTACAAATAATTCAATGGACTCCGGTACGCTTCCGCTAATCTATATTCTATTGTTTGATTATCTTGAATTAATTAGGGCTATATACAGATTGAAGTTTTATCCAACAATTTAGTTTTGTATATATCATCAAACCACAATCTTGATTTGTTTAAAGGCTTGTTGGGCATCAGATTCTCATATAAATGAGATTCCAGTGGCCACTTTGAATACGCTAATTAAATAATTTCATTGTGCATAAGATTCCATGAACATTCATTTTTAGTGGGAACTTTGCAAAAGCTTATTCATTTAAAGTTGTTTTCATCATACTTAGTAGATTTACCACCAGGATCAACTTTCCAAAAAATCATCATATATATAAAAAAAAAGATAATGCAAGCACCTTATAAATACTTAATTATGATATAATATATGTATTTCTGATGCTTACAAAATATTCTCCATAGATATGTAGAATAAAAGTCTTATATATATATACATGCGTGCTCAATATATATGGCTGCAACTACCACATCTTTCTTAATTCACCTCACCCATTTAAGTGATAAAAATTTATTATTCTAAAATTAAAATGTTCATATTAATATTAAAAGATGAAAACAATAACTGCAAATATATATATATATATATATATATATATATATTTATTAAAAAGGAGTATTCCATAATATTCCTCATAATTTATTCATTTTATTACTCTATATTTGTTAAACATATTATATGTAATTTATTAATATAATCTATATATATATACATATATATAATAGCAGAAGTCCATCTATTTATAGTAACACTATTTTTCCGTATTTTTCATTCATAATATTAATTTTTTATTTTATTAATTTTATATTTGATGATACATAATAATAGTTGTTATTCAGATTTTTTAGGAAATTTCATTATTTGTTTTATAGTAAATCTGACATATAATATATATAATATATAAAACGCCTGTACCAATATATATATATATATATATATATATATATATATATATATATATATATATATATATATAAAGATAAGTATCAGCTAAAATAGCTTTTTAAAGTTGGGTATGCTTTTTTATTTTAAACCATATATAATATATTTTGTATTATTGAACAATATTATTATTATAGTAAAGAACTAATTCATCCGTAAATTAAGAAAGTTAATCTCACACTAAAAATTTGGAAGTGGTTTTACAATTATAAGCTAATTAACATAAATTTTGGGATTATAGATTAACATTAATTCTAGAATATATCAAAAATTGATACCTCAATTATTCTGAATTTTTTTTATTTCTTTAAAATATAATATAATATAATAATTTGTTAATATATATATATATATATATATATATATATATATATAAAAGAGAAGTATCAACTATTTACTGTAGTTGCCATATTTTTCGATCGAAACATGATTACTATAATAGGAAATATTGTATAACTTTGCTCATATCCAGCCTTAAAATATTATAAATTTTATATAATTTTGCTTATATTTCATTACTTTATTCTTATCCATACATTGACTTATGATCTATATATACTTATGATCTATATATAATTACCTCCTTAATCTCAAAATTAGATTTATTATATTTTATACATTATATAGCTATATGATTTCTATATAATATTTATATCTCTTATTATAATCATGCTACATATACAAATTATTGAATATAATTATATATATTTTAAAATATCAATGTTATGTATTTTTAAATTTATTAATATTGTCTTATAAAATTATATAAAAATAATTCATAAAAAATTAATATTTGTGTGCATCGCACGGGAGAACTTACTAGTTATGTTATAAAACAGTTTCACTTCTTTATTTGTGAAAGAAATCAAAATTGCAAAATTTTTATAGTTTTGCTTCGTGTCTTTTTTTTGTAATGTTATGTATTTTATTAATTTTATGTGTAGTATTTTAATTTCATAGTATTTTTATTATTATTGAAATTACAAATATTATTATAAAAAAATTGTCCCATAATTGAATAATTAATGATAATAAAATTAAATATGATTAAAAAATTACAATATTCAATATTAAAAGTATACATAATAATTAATCACAATATAAGAAAGTATTAAAAGGAAAAAGAAAAGAAAGAGACATGCATCCCATATACCGCTAAATACGTCCAGCTGCAAGCCTGTGCAATGAAGTGCACGTCAAATGTAATTATAATAATATTTGTTGAATACTTTACAGATTCATTTGGATAGAGCATTTACCTATGAATTTGGAAGTAAATTTAAAATTTAGAATTAATTCAATCAATTTGTTTGGCTAAAATTAAAGAAAAATGGTTAAGTTTTTGCTGGACTCTCTAGTCGATTAGAATCTATATACATCTGTGCTGTCTGATTATATATAATCGCACACAAAATATGTATACTATGCACACGTATATATGTATTCAGCTAAAATTTAAAAGTATAACACAAGTATAAGATGTAGTATATAGTACTAATGAGTGAAAATATCATATTTCACAAGAATTGGTCAATTCACAAAGTTTAGTATTATTATAATGTATCTTTATATGTAGTTTAAATCTCAATGAAGCTCGTGAGTATAATGAATTTTTATAAGATGAAGATATTGCATTCCACCAGTATTAATGTGGTAACACGACTGCATATATGCATATACTTGTAACAACTTGTTAGAGAACAAGTTCATCAAACATGATCTATAAAAAATTCTTTACTAGATATTATCACACGACGAAATAAATATAATCTAATTGGGATGATACACGACAAGCCATTAAAATTGAAGCATTATGATAGTTTTTGTGAACATCATGTAATATTTAGATATATTTTTTGATTGTTTAACCATCACATAACGATATGTTGGATATTATATTAGTGTGCAAGAATCCTTTCCACCCTTTCTTCCGTTTTTGTCAATGGACAACATAGAATCTATCATCTTCTGTTTTTTGTCAATAGACAACATAGAATCTATCAGTTGTCTTCTATCCTCGTCGTAGTTCATGATTCGAAGACCAAGGTAGGATCAATTGATTCCTCAAGGATCATGGTAACTTAGGGGTGCTTGTTTAATGGGTTTGGAAGTAAGTAGGAATGGTAGGTGAATAGTATTTTTTTATTCTAAAAAATTGGATAATGAGCCATACCTCACTGTCTTGGGGGAATGAAATCCATACCCCATCACTTCCAAACCAATACCCTTTTTCATTCATTTGTAATTGCCAACAACCCTTACATAAAGCAAGATAGTTTATTGACTTAATGGGATTTCAACTTATAATCCATATTTAAAATCATTCAAGAGATTAGCTTTTGAAAGATCTTACATGCATGACAAGCACAACTATATATGTTTACCAAATATTTTGGAATAGAAAATGGAACACCGAATAAAATAGAAAATTCAATTTTTGTTTTAAAATTGCTGACCGTATCCCATGGTGATAAAAATTGCATATCCAATGGTGATAAAAATTGCTAACCACATCCCATGATGATCGATTCACAAGGATTCTGTTATTTTTGATAATTTGATTAATTCTCTTTACGGCAATTGATTATGGAATGGATGTGGTTAGGGTTCCACGAGTGAAGAAATTATTTCAATGCTCATATTTAAATGATGGATTTATTAAAGGAATTACACTTCATTCTCCTACATCAACTTAAGAAGGAGATTTACAGATTTAACTTTCATATATAAGTTAAGAGTTCCTACATCAACTACTATATATATATATATATATATATATATATATATATATATATATAGTTGTAGATGTAGAATATGAAATTAACTAGCGGTACAGTACGGTATATCGAAACTTTCACACCGTATTATATATCGTTTCAAAATTTTGATATATGAAAAAATTCATATCTAGCATATCGAAATTTTTGGTAAATCAAAATATTGGTATACCAAAATTTCGATATGATACACTACTCATACCGTACCTTACCGAAATTTTGGTATACCGATTCATACTGATATTTCGGTACATCATTTCATATCAAAATTTTCATACCGAATTACCGATATAGTGAAAATATTTCAATATTTCAATATATCGGTAATTTGGTATATACGGAAATATTATTATACCACAAATACCGTTTGGTATACCTGTATATCGAAAAATTAGTAAATCAAATAATGTTCATTATACCGAAATAACATTTGGTATACCGATATACTGAAGATTTTACATATCGTTACCGTACCGAAAATGTTAATTGCGGTACTATACCGTACCGAAAATTTCAGTATACCGAAAATTTTGATTTTTTCAGCATTTTTCAGTATGGTAAATGGGATATACCGTATTTTCTATATTTTCCCACCGCTAAAATTAATTGCCACATAAATATGTGCTCGTAGTATGTGTGCAGAATAATAATTTCACATATATATAAATTATGTACCGAATAGAATAAAGAATCCAAATCTTTTAAAAATTGGTACCCAATAACCTCATTAATTAACACATGCATATTAAATATTTAAAAGAAAAAAAAAAAGAAGAGAGAATTTAAATCCTTTAAAAATCGGTAACGACATTCTATGATGACCGATTCACAAGGATTTTGTTACATTAATTAAATAGATGACGTGTTTGCCTAATTTTCAGGTAAGACATTCATCAGTTAAGGGTGAGGAGAGTACGTCCCCACTTTTTAGCTGAAACGAAACATATTTGTCTTCTTCTCTTTACCTCAGTTGATTATGGGATGCTTTACCTTCTACTCCATAATTTTCATGCATGAGTTAGGGTTCCACGACCGAAGAATTTATTTGGATTGATTAAGAAGGAGATTTACACAGGTAAGTTTCATAAATTTGAATTTACATGTTTTAAGCATTTTTTTAAATATGGATTTTTATATGAACATTTCAGAACACCCAAGATTAATATATATTCGATATATGCATATATCATTTTAATTATTTTAAATTCTGCAACGTCCATCAATGTTGCCATAACAAACCCAACATTTTAAACTATCAGAAATTATTTTTACCACATAACCAATTAAATAAAAAGTTTAAGTATATCAAATTACTAAGTTATTTTAATTAAATTTTAAAAGAGCGTATAAAATATATTTTAGTGTTAACTACAGTAAAAAAATCAGTTTTTTGTGAATTTTGTATTTAATTATGAATTTTAATTTTTCTTAAATATCGGATACTATTTTTAAAATATTTGCAAAATTAAAAAACACAATAATTGTTTGATCAATTTTAAGTTGCATGAACTGCCTAAATCGACGACCTTTACTGCAGAACTACAGAAGGAAAACAAGAATAATCAGAGTCAAGGATAAGAGCTACAAATTCAAACATTCAATAAAATATCAACCACTGGATCCCTAAAATCTTCCAAACCAACGGTCAGAATTCAACACTGAACCAGCACCACAAATTAACACACCTCTTAAAGAAAATACAAAATGCGCACGCAAAACATTCATTTCTTGCCCACAAAAAAATCCTTTTATTTTATTTTATTTTTTATTCCCAATTTTGCAGGTTGGAGAAAATGGCCACCGTCACTACACAAGGCTCCGTTGCCGTCTTCCGGCCAGGCAAATCAAAAACCCGGTTCCTGATCGGCTCATCTGGAAAATTGAACCGGGAAGTGTCTTTTAGACAAGCGGTCTGGTCCTACAATTCGGTCAAGGTTGAAGCCAAGAAAGGTGAATGGCTACCTACCTGGATTGCCTTCTCCTGCTATCTTGATGGCAGGTTTGTCAAATTTTTTGCTTAATTTAGTATTTATATTGAGTAGCCAGGTTAGTTTAGAGTGTAATTGAGTCGACTCAGCTCACGAGCTACTCAATATAATCTCAGAATAATATCCCGACTTGTGGAGTATAAAATCACCGATCCACCGTAGGATCTATAAAATCAACTAGGGAAGGAAAAATATTATAGATTTAGTTTAGGCCATCAAAATTTGTTTCTAATTAAATAGTTAATTATTATTAAGGTTGTTTGTTCTGAAATGTAAGTGGTACATTAAATAAATACATTCATATAAATAATTAAAAATTATTTTTATATTAAGATAGAGTAGAAGATAATATAAACTGTAGATGGTACATCAATTAAAAAAAAAAAAAAAAAGAGAAGTGAACTGGCAAGATTTGGACAGGCCAGGAAATATTTGTGCTAGGCCAATAATTATTTTAGTTGAACTTTACGATCTGATTTAACTTCTTACTATAAGATAACATTAATGAAGGCATTAATAAATATTCATAATGAATATAGTAGCTTCTGTATATAATAATTAATCTTTTAAGAAGTTTTGACTTTTTTTTTTAATAATAAATAACGTTCTATAGTTTTCAAGATGAATAATAATAATTCAAGGTGAATAATAATTTTTTTTTTAAATTTATTTTTAATTTTTATAAATGTAAATATAATATATTATTTTTTTATTAATCATTAGTATCATTTTATATTAATTAAAAATATATTAATTATTTAATTAATTTTTTAGTATGTATAAAAATTTCTAAAACCAAATCTACTTTAAACATGAGAGATTACTTCTTTATATTTTTGTAAGACAATTTTATTTGAAAATCTTATCTTCACCATTTTATGGGAACCCATAAAAGAAAAATAATGGATTCTTTTATCTAATATTTATAAATTTAATTATTAAATAAAATTACTTCGAATCTAATGTAATATCTAATTTTAATTATGAATAGTATTTTTAGTAGTTTTAATTGAAAGATAAAATCAATTACAGACAATTCCATGATTGTGCAAGATCAATTACTAACTCTATACCATGGAACCCGTCAACCTTTACTCAAAACTGAAATTTTCCATTCCCTATTTCAATATTTAAAGTTATTTATTTTTTGTGACATCTTTTAACTTTCCACAATGTTTGGTGGCATTTAATTTTATTTTCTATAAATAATTTACTCAAATTCTTATAGTGATGCTATTTTTTTTTTATATATTTTCATGTTTTATTTCTTTATTTTTTCAAAAAAGAAAATAAAAATTTTGAGGCAATTTAAAAATATATAAATTGATACCCCCAATTTCTACTAAGACAACGTTTCTTCAACAGAGAATCTCAATCTCTATACTAAAATTTTAAAATAAAAATAATTACAAAAATAATATTTAATATTTAATATAGAGATATTATCATTCCAAAATCGGTCATTATTATCCCTAATTTATTATCCCTAATTTATTAATTGCCACAATTATTATCCCTAATTTATCCCCTAACAATAGAAAAATTCATCCAATCAACAGAGTGGGTCCCACCCTCCACACCTTTCCATTATTTTCGGTCTCTTCGCCACGTTAATGTGTTTCCCTTCCCCTCATCCCACTCTCTTACACACATACAAAACGCACACGCACACAGATTCGTTTAGTGTGTATAACACACACACACACACACACACAAATATATACATTCTTTTTTTCTTCTGATACATATATATTTTATTATAATAATATATGTATATATATTTAGGTAATAGGACCCATTAGATAACAAATATTAAAACTTACTTTACTTTATTATATAAATTGATAAAATTAAAACTTAAATTAAATATCTGATTCGATGATTTGGGAATAAAATATACATAGTAAAGCTAGAGATTCTGACGCATTCCCCAAAAACGTGCAATTTGATTCATCGGTTATCTACATCCACGTGATGTTTTTTTTGTCTTGAAAAAAAAAAAAAGAACTCTGACCACAGATTTACAGTATTCAGCGAGCCACCTTTGAAAAATATTTTATTCTAATGACGTGAAATGCGCGTGTCTTCAGCCTTCAACTCCAATATATATAGGAGTTGTTCTTCAGTCATAAACTGATCAACTCTTTGCGAGACCTGTTGTTATCTTATCTGCGGGCTCGATCATACTGTGAGTTTTTTCTTTTTTTTTTTTTTTTTGTTTCAATCCTTTGATTATACTGGTGATTAATTAGGGTTTTTTTTTTTTTTTTTTTTTTCTGCTCATTCTCGATCTTGGTTCATGTTCTTCGTATCAGATCTGATTTGTTCTGCATCATCATTGGTGAATAGCGCCGTTAATAGAAAATCTCTCTCTCTCTCTCTCTCTCTCTCTCTCTCTCTCTCTCTCTCGATCAATCTGCAATTCGTTCTTTCTCACATCAAGTGATCAAACATTGCTAACTTCCTATTATTTTAAATCTATTTGCAATCTTTAAGAAAAGTTTACAGTGTGCTTGGTTTTGTTATTTTTCTTTCATTACTTTTTCTGAGAAGAAAACACACACACACACACACACACATTTATATAATTCATTCGTTAAGGAACTGTTTTTTATTTTTGTAAAGATATTAATATTTTCCGTGTCTTAAAATATTTCATGTGTTTCATGTTTGATAAGCCTAAGAATCGGATTTCTTGTACCTATTATGTGTTTCTGGAAGACAGAGACTTGTGTTTAATAAAATGGCCTTAATAGACAACAGGAATTTCTGTCCGAGAAAATCATATAAAGCTTGCTGAATCTTTGCGAATCAAAGCAAATACTCCCTCCGTTCCCAATAAACGAGTCATGTTTGCATACACGACTCGATTTTGGGGACAGAAGGGGCAATATTTACGGACCATTTATGAAGTTATGCAAGGATAATATATTTTTACTTGCCTAATCACTATAATGATGGTAATTAGGAGTAGGAATTTTGATTTATTCTGGTTATTAGTAAAAAAAAGAAAAAAAGAAAATCGTTTACTTGATATTGTCCTGATTTTCTACACAACAAGGAGAACATGATGCTTTGTTCTGGTTCTGATTACATAGCTAGGAGAATATGATACTTTTTTCTGGTTCTCTTAGTACTTAACAAGGAGAATATGATACTTTGTCCTGGTTCTCTAAGTACATGACTAGGAGAATGGGTTAACCCGATTAATTCTTCTCTTCTTTGTTTACTTGCCATTGGTAAAAAAATTGGTTTTTAAAGAAAATAGATAATTTGTAGTCGAATGTTCTAAAATTATCTTGATCTCTGCAGTTCAAGATTACCAGATGGAAGCAAAAGCTCAAGAACCGAGTACTAAGTATGCTGCTGATCTTTCATCAGTAAAAGAAGCACAAGAACGCATCAGCCCTTACGTGCACAAAACGCCCGTCTTGTCCTCACATACTCTGGATTCTCTTGCTGGAAGAAACCTTCACTTTAAATGTGAATGTTTCCAGAAATGGTGAGATAATACACCCTTTGTCGGAATAAGATTAAGTTTTATTGCAACATATTACTTAAAGTCTTTTCTTGTAACTTAATTCAGTGGAGCATTCAAATTTAGAGGTGCCTGCAATGCTGTATTTTCGCTGACCGACGAACAGGCTGCCAAAGGGGTTGTTACACATAGCAGGTTCATTCTTATTATCTCTTGTTTGATTAGTTTTCTGGAATAATTAATTTCTTGGTTGCGGCATCTGCACTAGATTTTCCCTAGTAAATTTTTATTTTATTCTCTAAAAATTAGTGGGAATCATGCTGCGGCGCTGTCTTTGGCTGCAAAGATACGTGGAATACCTGCACATATAGTCATTCCAAAAACTGCTCCAAAATGCAAGGTTGAGAATGTCAAACGTTATGGTGGTGAAGTTGTGTGGAGTGAGCCTACGGTCCCGTCTAGGGAGGAGGTCGCTGCTAAGGTTATAAAAGATACTGGTGCTCTTCTTATTCCTTCGAGCAATGATGGGCGCATCATTAGGTAAGTGTGGTCGCCTCTGCATTTGTTCTTATGGTACTTTCCCTGATTTGCATAGTTCTCATAGATGTTTCTACACAATTTGACAATATTTCCTCACTGTAGTTATGCTATCACAATAGATAGCTAATTGGGATAGATAGATATATAACAGTCCAGTAAACGTTTTCTACTCGTCCAGATTTCTAACTCATAATTACGTAGTTAAGGTGAATTTCGTCGTATAAGGAATGTTGGAAGGAGTAATCAGTTGGTTTCGGGATGTGATTTATATACAGCAAGCTCATTATGGCAGCTTATCTTGAGAAACAAATATATCTCCTCAAGACTTAGTTCTATAGAAAGCTTAAGTGCTTGTGTTGTTGCACTTTTGAATATACCTATATCTTGCCGTTTATTCCATCGTTGCTGATTATATGCAGTTCGTTATCACAGTCTCTGTACCAAATGAAAAATGAATAAATAACAATACGCTACAATATCTTGTGCTGCCAGTAGATAGGATCAATGCAAGTACCATAAGAAAATGAGATTGAATGAAGTATGTTTACTGCACCGACAATAAACTAAGTTTTGATCCTACTATGTGGCGTCGGTGGTAGGGATAATGGATCATATTGTCTTTGGTCGAGACACACTCATTCATATTTAAGTATTACGTCTCTTAACATCCGCATCTACTGGGGCTGCTCTCAGTTTTTGTTTTTATTTTTCTGATGCATCCATGACTCAACATTTGCATTTCTGTTATCCTCATTTATCCAACCTATTTGCCAACCTAACACTGTAATCGATAAATCATCACTGGTCGTATTGCTTTTTGACTGAACTATAAATTCATCCATAAAAAATACGGGTAATTTGACACCATTTTCTTTCAGCGGGCAAGGAACGATAGCTCTCGAACTTTTGGAGCAGATTCCTCAAATTGACACCATAATAGTCCCGATAAGTGGTACGCCTCTCTCTCGTTCTGGACTCCATACACTATTCGCATCATATTGTATTTACACTCTAGACATGGTTTGCAGGAGGTGGTATGGTTTCAGGGATTGCAGTCGCTGCCAAGGCAATTAATCCTGCAATCCGAGTACTGGGCGCCGAACCAAAGGGGGCAGACGATGCTGCTCGTTCCAAAGCAGCTGGAACTATAGTAACTTTACCTGAAGTAAAGACCATAGCAGATGGTCTTGTAGCTGTCCTCGGAAACAACACATGGTAATATCTCAAATACCACGCGTACATAAATAAGCCTTGAATTTTCATGACACTGTTTTTGCCTACATTCAATATTCACAGGCCTATTGTCCGAGATTTGGTCGATGAAATCATTGTGGTCGAAGATAAAGCGATAATAGAAGCGATGAGTCTCTGCTATCAAATTCTGAAGGTCGCAGTTGAGCCAAGTGCGGCTGTCGGCCTTGCTGTTGTTCTATCGGAGAGCTTCAGGAAGAATCCTAATTATAAAGACTGCAAGAACGTGGGGATTATACTTTCGGGAGGCAATGTTGATTTGGAAGTGATGTGGGAATCCTATAACAAGAAAATGAGTGCATGATTTTTCACCTCCTTCGAAATCTTGGTGAATAAGAGTTGCTCTGCTTGTTTGAGTTATTTCAGGAACACCAAGCATAATCCTTCAGCTATTTTATTTTCGAAATAAAAGTTAATGTAGAACTTTTAATAATTTGGACACCTTTATTGTGTTTGCATGCCCAGAAATTGTGTGTTTTATTTGTTTTATATTTGGAAATAGTGGCTGCGAGTTGGTATACTCTCCGTTCCAAAAAAAAAAGAAACGTTTTTTTATAACTACAAATAATTATTGAAACAGGACTTTGTGTGGGGAGGAGGAATATTTATTATTTTAATAGAGAAAACAACTGAGAATCGAATTCGGACATACAATGTTATTTGTTGAGGCTATGTTATTACCTAAGGGAATCCATGTTGCAAATTTTGAATTTGGGCATAATTCATATTTTCTTCACAGTTAGAGCTTCTCCAACAAGAAGCACTTTGGCATTTGACGTCAATTTTCACTTACTTCAAATTTTTGCACCATTTTTATTGCAGATTTTTTTATTGAGCTACTTTTTTTTTCTTCTTTATATAATTATATATTTTTCTTTTAATATTTAATATTGTAATTATTTTTATCTCAATTATCAAAATTAAAATTTAATCAAGTTTTTTAAAATCATATACTAAATGACAACTAACAAACGTCATCTTGTCAAAGTACAATTTGATTTCAGAAGATCTTTATGTATCTTTCTTATGTTTATTTTATCAAAATTGTTTATAATTAAATCTCTGGAATATTCTTGTCATATTATAATTTTTTTAATTTTTTTTCTTGTATAAGAAAAAACAATAAAACACTTTTAAAGATTGTAACTCTTCAATAGTTGTATACATCGTTTTAAACAACTTAGAAGTCAACCATCTAAATCTAAATCAATTTTCATCCTACAAAATAGAAAATTCGAATTCTATACCAATAAATAAATAACTATATGTATATGTGTGTGTGTTTATATATATATATATATATATATATATATGGGTGTGTGTTTATATATACATATATATAGCTCTTATGTAAGCTATGTAAGTCGTACTTTCTTATGTAAGCTCAATGTCAGTGGTTGCTATCATTTATATTTTTTCTATTAATATATATTAATCATATATTATATAAACAATAGAAAAATATTATTTGTCATTTCTGCTTCCACATGGTAAACCATCTTACAAATATTTTATATAAAATTAATTTCTTAAGAAAACAAATTGAAAAAAAAAAATTAAAGAAGAAGACAAACATAAAACCTTAACCTGAAAACTTGAAAAAAAAAAAAAAAAAAACTGAGAAGCTGGGGAAAACCCCTAAAACCTTAAAAAGCTGAAAAACTAAAACAAGAAGAAAAAAGTTGAAGAACCTAAGAAAGAATATTTTAAGAAAATGTAAGAGCAGGAAAAAATAAAAAGAAATAAAAAACAAATAAATTTGAACCCTGTCTCATTAAACAAAATTAATCGATCCTGAAATTATTTTGTGTATGGTTAGATTATGTTTTATTACCATCCCGACAAGCAAATTTAATACTCTCTCTATTCAAATAATAAAAATAAAAAAGAGTCATGATTCTCAAAGGTACAACTATTATTTTAATCAATTTCATTAAGATATAACATTTTATAAATCATAAATTGTAGTATAAATCTTCTTTTATTCGTTAATTTGACTTATTCAATTATATCTAAATTTATAAAATAAATATTTTTTTTATTTTAACTAATAAAATTAGACCTTAATTTTTTAAACAAATTTTATTTTTGAGATATATTTTTTTTTTTCTTTTTGAAACGGTTAAAGTAATATTTATGTGGCACACATGAGTCAGTAAGGTGTCCCTATCCTTTTACTATAAATTTTTCTATATTAAATGAAAATATAAAACTGTGTCGGTATCCTAACAAAATAATTCCCATTTTCCTTTTGGGGTGTTATTTGATTTCTTTGTCTTAGTATTATGTCTTGGGGTGTATGCTTCGGAAACAGTGTCTTATTTTTGCAAAAATTTAAAGTTGTTATCCTTATTCTAGCTAATGATTCCTAAAAAGGGCATAAGAATTAACTAAAAAGTGTTTTTGAATCACCAAATTCGCTGATAATGAAGATACAATTTTTTGGCACGTGAAGATCTCTCCCATGCACAGGAAAAGTGAATCCAGAAATGACAGGGAGAACAGTGGAAAGCCATTTCATCTACAAAGCCTTTAATGATTTGATTGCAAGCTCCACACCGCTCATTTCTTGGAACGGTAAGCATCCGAGTAAGAGTGAGAGGATGATCGAGACGATGAATCTTGTTATCAGCAATAGTTTTTCCAAACTTGACTTTGGACAAATGCCCGACTGAGGGAATGCAGTTGATATGAAAGTATTGTTCACACTTCCCACAACCATAGTACCAATACTGCCGGTTGATGTCTTCTTCGCAGACTTCGCAAAAATACTCTTGCCCAACTTCATTATCATGAGCGGTCATTATCAACTCTAGAGGATGCTCGTCGAATTTATGGCGACTCCTTTTCGGCAGCAACGCACACCTAATATGTATATAATATTCACAGATAGTACATCTATAAATGCTGGTGGAATCAGAGAAGAATCCATTGGAGCAACAACTGACATGTGTGCTGGAAAGATGTACTTGGTACAAAATGTGTTGCTTGTGTGACGCATGCTTCATAGTTTTTGGTGCAATCGCGCACTCTACATCGACAGTCATCCGCTTCTTTTCATTGCAGTAGAATAAACCATTGGAAGGACGACTGCAACGATCACAGGTAAATATTGAACTAAAGTACTTTTGGCAATGGCTGTAATTACCAAGGCCACAACTTACAGGAAGCTTTCTGAAGTAAGTCTCCATGAGTAGCTCGACAGTAGCGGGAAGCTGATTGTGACATATTTGATGGGCAAGGAAATGGCAGGATGGAGACAGTTGGCATCTGTAAAATGAAGATGAGATATGGATGGGTTGTACGCATACATCGCACACCAAATTATTAAAACATTTTCGGGACATTTCATCTTCTTCAAGGATCAAAGGATGTTCGTGACATTTTTTGTCCTCATTTTGGCTTGGAAATGGGTTTCTCTTCACAGATTTACGAATCACCAAACTTGGAAATCTTGTCTCCTTCTCATCATCTGGAAGTTTGATGAATTCTAATTTGGTTTCTGCACAAAATAATAAATAATAATAATAATAATAATAATAAGAAAAAAAGATAAAACTAATTATTGCATTAGTTGAAAAAAGAAAAGAAAAAAATGCTAATTTTGAAACCAATATGACATTAATTAATTATAACTAATATTTATATATTAATTAGTATATGAATATTTATAGTACTTGCAAATAAAAAAGAATTAATTCAATAATGAGAATTTAGTTACCAGTAAGAAACTCCCTGTGTGACTTTGCACAATTAATATGAGCAAAAGATTTGCATTCGCCACAAAAATAAACCCCACTATATTGAAAACGCCATAACCGGGGGCAGAAGGAGCAAGTATTGCCCCTATAATGTGCTAAAACATCAGGTTGATGATATGTGAGAAAAAAAGGGTGAGGATGAGAGGGTAGTTTCAAAATGCTCGGCAGCACAGTGCAATCATTATGGATCCAGAAATTGCACTCTCCACAGTGGAAGAAGAAACCCTTTTGTTCTTTTTCACACCCATCACACACACATGAAATTTCCTTACAAATGGCAACCAGCGGGTGTTCGTGGCTTCTGTGCTTGGTCTTGATCTCCGTTGGTTTTGCAACCAAAGCATGGACCTCAAAATAGCAGGTGTCATAATCCTTACATTTGTAGGTGAAATTCTGGCATGATTCACCGACAGAGGCCGACTTTGGTTGTTCGAGCGCAAGAATACTGCTATGAAATTTATGGTAAAACTGTGTAGGCAACTGCGTGCATGGTTTGTGCACGAAAAAGTTGCAGTTAGCAGCATCATTGCTGCAAGTGTAAGAGGGGCTGGATAGAATTGGCAGCCCACAGATATTGCATCGGTAAGGCTTTGGATCCTCATCTTCATCCACTTGAAAGAATTTCAATCTGTGCTGCTTGTGACTAAAATGATCAATATACTCATTCATGTCTCAGTGAGCAAAATTTGAGATTTGAAATATGGGTACTTGTTTGTGTGTGTGTCTGAGAGAGAGAAAGTAATATTGATATAGGCATATATATTAGGATCAATTAACAATCCATATATATACATATGAAAAGCTATGGAATCTCATGGCTCCTATCACATGCAATCTATTCTTGTATAAAATACATAAGAAAGAATAATTCATAACTTTTTGTCTAAGTGAAGAATATTTAAAAGTAAAAGTATAACTAATTAAAAAGATAACTTAATGTACTAAATTTAAATATTCTTCAAGCAACCATAATTTAATGAAGAATAATTGTAAATTACTTCTTATAAGTTTATGATTATGCTATCTATTGGATTAAATTATAAAAATATCTTGTAACTTTTTGGGTTTTAAAACATATCATTTATCTTTCTAATTATAAGAATTAAATTTATCAGGTTAGAAGCTGTTCCTTGGGTGGAGCTTTGTATTTCTTTAATTACTTTAATGTTGATTAAAAATCAAAATGGTTGACTGAAATATGAACTATCCAATGATAAATTCAATTGATGAGTGAAATATTATAAAATTCACACAATTAAAATGATAAATAATGAAATAGTAAAAGATGCATAACATGTATTTTTAACCATGGAAAAAAGCTTTAATTTTTTAATATACTTTTTTATCTATAAGTAAAGTTCTATACATATTTTTTTAGATAAATTGTTATTTTTTAGCTCATATTATCTATATAAATTTGTACCAATAAAATATTGATTGTACCATCCTATCATGTATAAACAAAATTATTACAAAACAGACTAAAAAATAATATAAAACATAAGTCATAGGTGTATATATACATATATTTTCTACTCATGGCTAAAAATGGTGGATTAATCTTCTAATGTTTATTGTCTTATCTAACCATAAGATTCCAATGGATCCAATTTCCAAGATTTAAAATCTTAAAATCAAAACAAGATTACATTTTCTTATTTTTTCCTAAAATTGTTTGTTACTCATGGTTTATTTATTATATTTATTTTTTCAATTTTTTATTCTTAATTATTTAGGAAATTTGATCTGAAACGATCATATATAAGTGTTACTATTGTTGTAATTGGAGTGATGGTAATGATTCTATACATTATTTCTTTCTCATATTAATTCATTTTGATGTCATTACCTATTTTGATTTTTCATAAAAATGATTGAGGTTAGTATATGCTGATGATGTTTTGATTATTGGACCTAATACAAAAGAAATACAACGACTAAAAAAAGTATTTGGACGATCTCCTATCATAAAGATCCTGGGGATAGCCATGTTCTTCCTTAGACTTGAAATTGCAAGGGGCATAATCAAATGAAGAAATTATGAGACTGAAATTGCAAAATTATAATTAGCTATGACTAAAAATGTAGGGTAATTAAAGTTATGGAGCTAAAAATATATCGTTATCTATATTAATATTTTGATCCTAGTCAAATTTTTGTTCTTCGAGATCACGCCACATAGAATGAACCAACGATTATTTTCAAATTAAAAACTTATGTGAAACACACATGCAATTTTCCATCGAGGTTATGAATATTCGATCAAATTAAAATTTTAATGGCATGATTTTTAAATTTATGAGACTAAAATTATAAAATCGTAATTGTTTGAGACTAATACTGAAAGGCACCTAAAATTGTGGGACTAAAAATACATTTTTCTCGAATTCTTTGTTGATTGATGTTAATAAACACAAAGGCTTATTTGCAAGCTTATTGCTATCTGAGTAGTCAGTGAGAAACTGCCCTACATTTACTCAAATATCTTAAGGGTGTCCTTTGGTTGTTTTCCTTGTTATTGTGTAGCTTATTTAGATACGCGTATATTAATTATATTGATATTGTATCTTCTTAGGTAGTTGTTTGGTTCCTCGAAAAAGAAATAGATAATAATATCACATTCTAGCGTTGTGATACCCAAGCCTCTCACTACTCACTGGTTAATATAATTCATGCATTGCATTCATTTTATAATTTTATTTGCAATTTAAATTGCATTTTATTGGTATCGTAGATCGTATTTAATTATGCTTGGGATATTCCTATTAAATTTTGTAGGGTTTAAATTATAGGTTGGAACCCTTTAGACTAAAAGAGATATCGTATTAAGTTCTAATAAAATACGATCACACGTGGCGAGATAATAATAATAATAATAATAATAATAATAATAATAATAATAATAATAATAATAAATACATTCGCTGGTGGTGTATATATATATCTAATTAGTGTAGGTAATAATTATAATAAAATAATACTAATCCTAATTAGTGGTATATTTATATAATTAAGTGTGTGTGTGTGTTGTGTGTATATATATATAATTAACTAAGGCGGCTGTGCATTCCTTATAAGTGAAAGAAGAAGAAAAAAACGAAGGGAAAAGAAAAGGAAAAGAAGAGAGGTTACGGGAGAATCAGCGAGAGAGAGAGAGAGAGAGAGGAATAAGAATCCTGCAACTCGTGAAGAATCAGGTAGACAACTTGCTTTCTCATACTTTCCATAATTATATGTTTCAATAGACCAGCAAAGGAAGAACAACAGTTGAGTACATATTTTATTTGTGAAGGATTCATAGTTCAGGTTGTTGCTTTATTTAGTTTGTTGCTCTAGTTAGATGATTTGGTTTACATTATAAATATAAGTTATACTTACAGCTCATAATAATGGTTTAGAATCACTAGATGGTGTCTTCTTATTAGTGTAATTATAAAATATAACTAATATATACATATTTCTTTCAAGGAGATTGGAGATGGAGTGATCTAATTTTGTTTATATAGGTACATATTTAGTGTAACAAATTGAGGTTTAGGAACTGCACAATCATGTTTACGATTATGAAATGAGTACCATTGATTAATTAGAATTTATTTTGACATGTTATTATAGATTAAATATTACGGGGTGCAAATAGCAAGACTCGAATAATTGCTACCAGAGAAAAGGTAAGTAGAAATCCATTTTTGCACCTACAATGCATAAACATAGTATTTGTCTGTATTATTTGACTATAAGATGCTTGTGATATGTGCTCCTTGAGGTGATGGATATGAATTATGTGGTGCGAATGATTGATTCGATGTTGTATAAACATAACATTCACGAGCATTGGCATGTGTACGCATGGGTCGTATATTGCCTGCTTTGCATTTATTGTGTGGTGAAAAGAAACGAAAAATGTAATGTTGACCACTACTAGTGTACCGAGGCCGGTGGCATGTGAGACATGGATAGGCTTGATTTGTCAAGCCGGTGGCATGTGAGACATGGATAGGCTTTATGATATATTGAGCCGGTGGCATGTGAGACATGGATAGGCTTGATTTGTCAAGCCGGTGGCATGTGAGACATGGATAGGCTTTATGATATATTGAGTCGGTGGCATGTGAGACATGGATAGGCTCGATTTGTCTGGCCGGTGGCATGTGAGACATGGATAGACCCTATGATTATGATTATTTATTGAGCTAGCTCTTTCCGGTGCATAGTAGGTGGGTCACGGGCCCTATAAAGATAAAATATCCAGAACATTGGCTAGGGTTTCAGTAGTGTGCATTTCACATCTCTTATAATGTTTCTCCAAGCATTTAATTTATCGTACATGCATGATTTCTGCTTACTGGGCTATAGCTCACCTAGTTTGTGCATTGTAGGTGAGCATATTGATGATGTGTAAGCTTACGGCTTACCGGGCATGCAGTTCGTGCTTCAACAAGTTTTTGGGATCGGTGTACATGGATGACGACCTTTGGGCTAAACCATGGGCGTACTATGCTTTTGGCCTTCTATTTTGTTATTTAGTTTGAGTTTGTATAATGTTAATCGATTTTTGGGCATGTATATATTTGTGTGGTTGGGATGGATACGTTTGTATCTATTGTGGATGTTTTTTTTGAACCTGAAAGAGCTGTGGTTTTTTTTTTGGGGATGAATTATATATCGTAAATATGTTACAGGTTAATGAAAAAATATATATACAGGTTTAAACAGGTTAGAAGTAACCTTTGTTTTGTGGGTTTATAAGGGTGGGGGTGTCACAGATTGGTATCAGAGCCCGGTTTATGTCCTGTAGACTGTCCATGTACACGAGCTCAAACTTGTGAAGCACAACCATGCCGGTAAGCTTTATTCATCTTTGTTATGCATTATATATTTTATGAATTATATTGGCCTGTGATTTAGGATTGAGTACACTCGGTGGTACAATGGTAAGGACTAGAGGTGAATGTGATGGGGAAAATAGAGCTCCAGAACAAAGTTCACAAGCAGCAGGCACTGATCGCGATGCACTTATCGAAAGATTGACAGGATTAGTGGAGCGACAGTCACAACAAATTCAGAATCTAATCGAACAAAGAAATGCTGGTGGACAACAAAGGAATGAGATGAACCAGCCACAGCCTCGGGTAGAACAAATGGAGCTGATTGGGGAAAGGTTCAGAAGGCTTAACCCGCCAACATTTGAAAATGCAGTGGATCCTACAGCTGCAGAGGATTGGCTGAGAACTATCGAAAACATGTTTCTGTATAGCAGAGTACCAGACGAGGAAAAGGTATTGTGTGCATCTTTTATGTTACGGGGGAGTGCAGGATACTGGTGGGACACAATGAAGGCCATCGAAAACGTAGCCACTATGACTTGGAACAGGTTCAAAGAACTTTTCAGAAACAAATATTTTACTGCTCCAGTCCGTGCGATGAAAATGAATGAGTTTATACAGTTGAGATAAGGGCCTATGACAGTTACGGACTACATCTCCAAATTTGAGCAATTGTCAATGTTTGCTGAGCACATGGTTAGAACAGATGCACTGAAAGTGGAAAGGTTTGTAGAAGGGCTGAGACCAGAACTTTATAGGGATGTTGTATGGCTGGTATGCAAGGAGTTACTTACTCCCAAGTTGCTGAGAGGGCCTTGGTAGCAGAGCAAGCTGAACAGAGGATACGTCAGGCACAGGAGATTCGACGTCAGTTCACACAAAGACAGGGTCAGCGTTGGCTAGGAAATGAAAGGAAGAGGCCACAACAATTTCAGGGCCCAAGACCTAGTTTCCAGCTTAGACAGGGACAGGGGCAGGAACAAGGAGATTCAAGCAAGCGTCTGAGAACTGTTCAGGGTAAATCACCAGGACAACTACCCCTTTGCTCTAAATGTGGGAAACAACACAGTGGTGTCTGTCTTGTGGGTACCAGAACTTGCTATTCATGTGGACAACCGGGACATATCTCTACTACGTGCCCAAACAAACCAAGCCCCATGACACAAGGGAGAGTACCAGCTAGAGTCTTCACCATGACCAGAGAAGATGCTGAAGCAAACCCATCGGTAGTAACAGGTACATTTTCTATCTTTGGTACTTCAGCATTCGTATTATTTGATTCTGGAGCTACGCATTCATTTGCATCCACTGAGTATGTGAGAAGGCTAGGCAGAGAACCTGATATAGCAGAGAATGATTACAATGTAGTGATTCCATCTGGAGAGTCAAAACAAACAAATCAAATATTACGAGCATGTCTTATCTCGATTGATGGTAGAGAACTTTATGCTAATTTGATTGTACTTGATATGAACGATTATGATGTAATTTTGGGGATGGACTGGCTATCGAAATATTATGCATCCATAGACTGTCAGAAAAAGATAATTACATTTCAGCCACCTGGGGAGGAACCTTTTATCTTTGTTGGAGTAAAGAAGAACTTCAGATTCTCACTAATATCTGCAGTTAGAGCACAACGGTTGTTAGAAAGTGGTTGCGAGGGTTATCTGATGAGTGTTGTGACTACTGAAGAACAACATTGTTTATCTGTGGATGAAGTGCCGATAGTTAAAGAATATCCTGAAGTATTTCCAGAAGATCTTCCAGGCTTACCACCTGATCGAGAGATAGAATTTGTAATTGATATACACCCAGGGACCGCCCCGATATCAAAGTCACCTTATCGAATGGCACCAACTGAATTGAAAGAATTGAAGATTCAGCTGCAGGATTTACTAGACAAAGGTTTTATCAGACCCAGCTTTTCACCTTGGGGTGCACCGATTTTGTTTGTTCGGAAGAAGGATGGCAGTATGAGAATGTGTATAGATTACAGAGAACTAAACAAAGTTACAATCAAGAACAAGTATCCTTTGCCTAGAATTGATGATTTACTTGACCAGCTTCAGGGTGCAGCAATATTTTCGAAGATTGATTTGCGATCGGGTTATCATCAGCTGAAAATTAAAGAGGGAGATATTCCAAAGACAGCATTCAGTACCAGGTATGGACATTATGAATTTCTAGTAATGCCATTTGGCTTAACAAATGCCCCAGCTGCCTTTATGGATCTAATGAACCGAGTATTTAAGGATCTCCTTGATAAGTTTGTTATTGTATTTATTGATGATATTTTGATATATTCAAGGAATAAAGAAGAGCATGCTATTCACTTGAGAAAAGTGTTAGAAATTTTGAAAGATAAACAGTTGTATGCTAAATTCCAGAAATGTGAGTTCTGGATAGATCGAGTGGTATTTCTGGGACATGTTGTGTCAGGAGAAGGAATTTCAGTTGACCCAAGTAAAGTTGAAGCAATTAACAATTGGCCACAGCCTACTACTCCTTTCGAGATACGTAGCTTTCTGGGTCTAGCCGGGTATTATCGCAGATTTGTAGAAGGATTTTCAAAAATTGCATCTCCACTGACACAGTTGACTAGAAAGAATGTAACCTTCCGATGGACAGAAGCCTGTGAGCAAAGTTTTCAAGAACTAAAGAGGAGGTTGACTTCAGCACCCATCCTTGCAATTCCATCAGGTAATGAAGGTTTTGTGGTTTACAGTGATGCTTCGAAGAATGGTTTGGGTTGTGTATTAATGCAGAACGGAAAGGTAATAGCATATGCATCCAGACAGCTGAAAGAATATGAAAAGAATTACCCTACTCATGATTTAGAGCTTGCTGCAGTGGTATTCGCACTTAAAATTTGGAGGCATTATCTATACGGAGAACGATGCGAGATATATACTGACCATAAGAGCTTAAAGTATTTCTTCACACAGAAAGAGCTGAACATGCGGCAACGAAGATGGTTGGAACTAGTGAAAGATTATGATTGTGTTATCAACTATCACCCTGGTAAAGCAAATGTTGTAGCAGATGCATTAAGCAGAAAGTCAACTCATAACACTATTGCGATGGCTATAATTCAGAAACAGGAGTTGCTGGACCTGCAGAGAATGAATGTCGAAGTTGTAATGCATGAATTAGTGGAAGCAAAATTAGCAGCGTTAACTATTCGACCTACCTTACTTGATCGAATTGAGCAGGGACAACTCACAGATGAGTATTTTGCTAAAGTAAAGGAAGAAGTTGCTTCCGGGAAAGCATCAGATTTTCGAACAACAAAAGAAGGGGTCCTTCGATTCCAAAATCGATTATGTGTACCTAATGTGGATGACTTACGTGAAAATATTATGGCAGAAGCACACTCGACACCGTATTCAGTACATCCAGGAGCTACTAAAATGTACAGAGACTTGAAATTGCATTATTGGTGGCCAGGTATGAAGAGAGATATTGCTCAATACGTGGAACAATGTCTGACATGTCAACAGGTAAAGGCAGAACATCAAAGGCCAGCAGGAACCTTGCAGCCCTTACTGATTCCAGAATGGAAATGGGAGAACATTACAATGGATTTTGTGGTAGGACTACCAAAAACAGTCAAAGGTCATGATGCTATCTGGGTTATTGTGGACCGACTTACAAAATCTGCACATTTTCTTGCTATTTGTTCTACTTATTCAATGGATCGATATGCTCAACTATATATTCAGGAGATAGTCAGACTTCACGGAGTTCCACTGTCCATTGTTTCTGATAGGGATTCAAGATTTCTTTCTGCCTTTTGGAAGAGTCTACACAAGGCATTGGGGACACAGTTATCCTTCAGTACTGCATATCATCCTCAGTCAGATGGGCAGTCGGAGCGAACAATACAAACATTGGAGGACATGCTCAGAACCTGCGTGTTAGACTTTCAGGGACAATGGAGCAAGTTTTTACCTTTGATAGAGTTTTCTTATAATAACAGCTATCAGTCGACTATTGGAATGGCTCCATATGAAGCACTATACGGCAGAAAATGTCGATCACCGGTACATTGGGATGAGGTTGGTGAACGAAAGCTTTTGGGTCCAGATATGATCATAGAAATGTCAAAAGCTGTAACACAGATTCGAGAAAGAATGAAAACTGCTCAGAGTCGACAGAAAAGTTATGCAGATAAAAGAAGGAGAACATTAGAATTTGCAGTAGGAGATCGGGTGTTTTTGAAAGTTTCTCCTATGAAAGGAATAATGCGGTTTGGTAAAAAGGGAAAGCTCAGTCCGAGGTATATTGGCCTATTTCCTATCATTGAGAGAATTGGTGATGTTGCCTACAGACTTGATCTGCCTGGATCAATGAATCAGATTCACAATGTGTTCCATGTGTCTGTGTTGAGGAAGTATGTAGCGAATCCATCTCATATTCTGAACGATGAACCCGCAAAGTTAAAAATAGACTTAACCTATGAAGAAATGCCTGTGGAAATTTTATTACGAGAAGTGAAGCAACTGAGAAATAAGGAAATTCCACTAGTCAAAGTCCTATGGAGAAATCAGTCAGTAGAAGAAGCTACTTGGGAAAGAGAAGATGAAATGAAGTCGAAATACCCAGAACTCTTCAGGTAAGTAAATTTCGAGGACGAAATTTTTATAAGGAGGGGAGGATGTGATACCCAAGCCTCTCACTACTCACTGGTTAATATAATTCATGCATTGCATTCATTTTATAATTTTATTTGCAATTTAAATTGCATTTTATTGGTATCGTAGATCGTATTTAATTATGCTTGGGATATTCCTATTAAATTTTGTAGGGTTTAAATTATAGGTTGGAACCCTTTAGACTAAAAGAGATATCGTATTAAGTTCTAATAAAATACGATCACACGTGGCGAGATAATAATAATAATAATAATAATAATAATAATAATAATAATAATAATAATAAATACATTCGCTGGTGGTGTATATATATATAATTAGTGTAGGTAATAATTATAATAAAATAATACTAATCCTAATTAGTGGTATATTTATATAATTAAGTGTGTGTGTGTGTTGTGTGTATATATATATAATTAACTAAGGCGGCTGTGCATTCCTTATAAGTGAAAGAAGAAGAAAAAAACGAAGGGAAAAGAAAAGGAAAAGAAGAGAGGTTACGGGAGAATCAGCGAGAGAGAGAGAGAGAGAGAGAGGAATAAGAATCCTGCAACTCGTGAAGAATCAGGTAGACAACTTGCTTTCTCATACTTTCCATAATTATATGTTTCAATAGACCAGCAAAGGAAGAACAACAGTTGAGTACATATTTTATTTGTGAAGGATTCATAGTTCAGGTTGTTGCTTTATTTAGTTTGTTGCTCTAATTAGATGATTTGGTTTACATTATAAATATAAGTTATACTTACAGCTCATAATAATGGTTTAGAATCACTAGATGGTGTCTTCTTATTAGTGTAATTATAAAATATAACTAATATATACATATTTCTTTCAAGGAGATTGGAGATGGAGTGATCTAATTTTGTTTATATAGGTACATATTTAGTGTAACAAATTGAGGTTTAGGAACTGCACAATCATGTTTACGATTATGAAATGAGTACCATTGATTAATTAGAATTTATTTTGACATGTTATTATAGATTAAATATTACGGGGTGCAAATAGCAAGACTCGAATAATTGCTACCAGAGAAAAGGTAAGTAGAAATCCATTTTTGCACCTACAATGCATAAACATAGTATTTGTCTGTATTATTTGACTATAAGATGCTTGTGATATGTGCTCCTTGAGGTGATGGATATGAATTATGTGGTGCGAATGATTGATTCGATGTTGTATAAACATAACATTCACGAGCATTGGCATGTGTACGCATGGGTCGTATATTGCCTGCTTTGCATTTATTGTGTGGTGAAAAGAAACGAAAAATGTAATGTTGACCACTACTAGTGTACCGAGGCCGGTGGCATGTGAGACATGGATAGGCTTGATTTGTCAAGCCGGTGGCATGTGAGACATGGATAGGCTTTATGATATATTGAGCCGGTGGCATGTGAGACATGGATAGGCTTGATTTGTCAAGCCGGTGGCATGTGAGACATGGATAGGCTTTATGATATATTGAGTCGGTGGCATGTGAGACATGGATAGGCTCGATTTGTCTGGCCGGTGGCATGTGAGACATGGATAGACTCTATGATTATGATTATTTATTGAGCTAGCTCTTTTCGGTGCATAGTAGGTGGGTCACGGGCCCTATAAAGATAAAATATCCAGAACATTGGCTAGGGTTTCAGTAGTGTGCATTTCACATCTCTTATAATGTTTCTCCAAGCATTTAATTTATCGTACATGCATGATTTCTGCTTACTGGGCTATAGCTCACCTAGTTTGTGCATTGTAGGTGAGCATATTGATGATGTGTAAGCTTACGGCTTACCTGGCATGCAGTTCGTGCTTCAACAAGTTTTTGGGATCGGTGTACATGGATGACGACCTTTGGGCTAAACCATGGGCGTACTATGCTTTTTGCCTTCTATTTTGTTATTTAGTTTGAGTTTGTATAATGTTAATCGATTTTTGGGCATGTATATATTTGTGTGGTTGGGATGGATACGTTTGTATCTATTGTGGATGTTTTTTTTGAACCTGAAAGAGCTGTGGTTTTTTTTTTGGGGATGAATTATATATCGTAAATATGTTACAGGTTAATGAAAAAATATATATACAGGTTTAAATAGGTTAGAAGTAACCTTTGTTTTGTGGGTTTATAAGGGTGGGGGTGTCACAAGCGTTGAGGCGAATAATAGGGTAACGACTTCTACAGTTTGTGAATTCCAACGACTTTATTCTTTTTGTTTTAATAATAAAAGTTATATTTTAAAACTCAATGTTTTATTTTATTAGTTATAAAAAAAAATTTCAAAACTATAATTATTGCAAGATTTGTGAATACCATATATAATTATTGTGTGTACGTTAGATTCAAAGACCGTGCAACACATATTGATATATTTAGCCACGACGTGAGCTCTGACCCTCATCGTTTATAACTGAAATTTTTAAAGGAGCAAAAAATCTCAATAGGATTTTTTTTATTAATATAGCAGAATTTTGAATTAAGGGTTATGATTTGACCGAATTGTTCGAAAAATTAAAATTCCCCAAATTTAAGTCCCAAAATTAATACAATTTTTTTTTCAAAATTTCCTTAAGTGTTATATAGTAGGTTTGAAATAGTCATATATATATGTGTGTGCGTGTGAAATAAAATTGTAATTACAAAGCATTCAAATTCAGAACCCAATGTCAAAAGGTGTGACTGGAAAAGTGAGAAGCCCTCAAAATGAGGGTGCACTTTAATTCGGAATCTCACATTATTTTTCCACATCTTTCTATAAGGCTTGTCGTCGTGATTCATGCCACTTCAAACTGTCCAGACCGACCATTACTTCAAAAATAATACTAGTAATAATAATAATTATTATTATTAAATAAATAAAATCATAAATCTTCTTATTTTATTTTATTAGTAAGTACATAATTTCTTAGGTACATCACAAATGTGAAATATAAAAAATGTCTATTATTTTTTATAACATTCCACTAAATATATGGATATTAATGTATTCATGGTTGTAAATATTAAGAATAATATAAATTACAAATAAAATCACATATGTTTAACTCAATTATCTAAATCTTATAAATACTTCAATAAATAAAATATCAGTGAGTCTTTGGTGCATAAGATCTGTCATACACTTACTCTATAATATAATATGTATAATTAAAAAATATTATTTATTTATTTAAAAAATATTATTACTACTGAGTAAAAATAGTAATATTTTTAAATAAATAAATAATAATTTTTAATTAAATAAAATTGACATGTATATAAATTTTTGGAAATAAGCATATGTTAGTTACGGGGAAAACAATGATTGAGATCTATTTAAAGATTTTTGAAGTAACTACCTTTTTGACCATATTCTTCCTTTATTTTGTCTTTTGCAGACCAAAAGAAGGAGAAGACAAACCGGTGCATTGAGCCATAAGAAAGGGGAAGGGACAAGTGTCCACAAGGTGGGGAAGTTCAATCCAAATTGTTAGCAATAATTGGTGGTCAAATTATTAAATTAAATAAAATAAAAGAATGAGATTATAATATATAGTTTTGTGTGACGTATAAAAATAAGAGGTGGCAGAAGATTAGGGGCTGAACACCGCAAAATGGATGTCAAACTGTCTGAGCTTGGTCTATCCAATGATGGAGGGAACCAATTCAAATTAAATAATTATTCAACACCATAGTTCTAGTTTTATTTCAACGAATTACTCCTTCTGAATCAAAATACAATTAATTTTGAAATCCCTGGTCAAACTTTTAAGCATCTATTTTAAGTTATAATGTGTTAGATAATAGAAAATCATCCCAGAAAAATTGAGGCGATGGAGTGATGTATCTCGTAGCAACATTGAATTGCACCACATATGCTTTTAAGAAATCAATAATATATTACTAATAATACGTAAAAATATAAATTTTTACGTGTATTGAATACACTGTGCACCTTTATTTACAGTATATACTTGTTTACTTCAGAATATTACGTTGATTTAGTATTTTAAAAAAATAATAATATTTTTCAAATAAACAAATAATATTTTTAAACTAAATAAATAATATTGTAGATTCAATATACAGTGTACAAAAGACTTACTCTTCATAATATCATCAAATAATAGAGTTGAAAATTCGAAGAGTTAATCGGGATAGATTCAATCATTTTTATTTTTTGATGATTATCATGAGAGATCTCATTGAAAAGTTTGATAAATATGAAATCAAAAAATATATATCAACCACTAATTGTACTTTTTTATATATCCTTCCCAATCTACCGTCATAACCTAATTTAAGTACCGAAATAAATATATTTAAAGACTACCTTATAATATTTTTTGTTTTTATTACAAAATAACACCAACGTAGGACTAATTTCAGAAATCTCTAACATCATTCAACTTGAGATTCTAGTGTGAGGTCCCGATACAATGACAAACAATTTTGTTAAAATTTGATAATTTCATCTTTCAAATATTTTATGATGATAATGGCATGACATTTCATTTCTCTTCCCCCCCAAAATGGAGCAATGTATTCGCAGAATTAATAACGTCGTTCGAAGTATTCTCATTCACACCACTTCCCCCCTCTTATTGTTGACATTCTATACCACAAAATTTCCCTCCTACTGTCCCATTCGTGTGTCTGGTGCGTCTCCTAGATATAATTTACAAATGCCTAGAATAGCTTATCTTATTGGGATATTGCTAATATTTAATTAATTTTCTATAATTTGTTGGGCGGAAAAATTGTTGTTGTGTGGCATATCCAGTCCTCTTACTTCATTACGTCCTTCACTTCGACAACTTTACTCAGAAACTGTGTCGAGTTATTAATATAAGGTCCATTTAAGCATGAATTTATTTGTCAACTAGTACAATATCAGTGTATTATATGAAAATTTATCCACATATAATAATTAGAATTATTCTTATATATGTTTAAATTATATATTTTTATCACACTAAAATACTCACTACCATTTTAAAATAAATCGAAACAGAAAAAGTTTTATGCTCTTTTAACTCTGGATTGATAAAATTACTCCAGATTTTGTAGTTTTTATAAAATTGATTTACCAACACGTTTTACTAAATAATATTATTAAATTAGTTTGATAGGAATTATTCATTAATTAATAAATATATATTTTGTCCTCAGCTAACAGCATCTCTAACCGACTCAACTTATTCTAACTAATTTCATAGTCCGCTGCCTGCGTATCTAAAAATAAATCTCCAAACCTCACATAAACCCCCTCTCTTGATTCTATTTCCCCCTCTCCGTTTAAACTCAAGAAATGATAATGGCATATATTCCAGAAGAAATTGTTTTTGAAATTCTTGTGCAGTTGCCGGTGCTGTCTCTTCTAAGATTCAAGTGTGTTTCAAAAAGATTGCATGATTTAATCGACACCACTTATTTCGTATAGTTATAGAATGAACCAACGAATATTTTCAAATTAAAAACTTATGTGAAACACACATGCAATTTTCCATCGAGGTTATGAATATTCGATCAAATTAAAATTTTAATGGCATAATTTTTAAAATTATGAGACTAAAATTATAAAATCGTAATTGTTTGAGACTAATACTGAAAGGCACCTAAAATTGTGGGACTAAAAATACATTTTTCTCGAATTGTTTGTTGGTTGATGTTAATAAACACAAAGGCTTATTTGCAAGCTTATTGCTATCTGGGTAGTCACTGAGAAGCTGCCCTACATTTACTCAAATATCTTAAGAGGGTCCTTCATAATGGTTGTTTTCCTTGTTATTGTGTAGCTTATTTAGATACGCGTACATTAATTATATTGATATTGTATTTTCTTAGGTAGTTGTTTGGTTCCTCGAAAAAGAAATAGATAATAATATCACATTCTAGCGTTGAGGCGAATAATAGGGCAATGACTTCTACAGTTTGTGAATTCCAACGACTTTATTCTTTTTATTTTAATAATAAAAGTTATATTTTAAAACTCAATGTTTTATTTTATTAGTTATAAAAAAAATTTCAAAACTATAATTTTACGAGTAAGTTACATGGAATGATTGTGGCCTACGTGCCATTAAATTTTGATACTAAGAAATTTTGAATATTAATTTATGGTTTAAAAGGAAGATAGAGTTACATTATTTTCTATCAAATTACAATCATTACTTTGTGATTAAAAGTAAGATTAAGAGAAATAAATCAATTTCTTTCAAAATAAGGAGGAGGGATAAATTAATTGTCTTCATCATTAAAAAAAAAATTAATTTATCAAGTTTAGTATCTTACTTATTATCTTGCATAAAAAATATATAAATCATAAAATTTTAATATTTATATTATATTATGATATCAATAATGTTTACGTAATATTATGCTTACAGTACAGACTCTGTATACACAGGATGGTGCTTTGCAATTTCAAAATAATGTGTATTGGCACTGTTGAGATAGAGAACTAGAAATGTGAGTGGGAAGAAAAAATACTAAGATTGAAAAAATCTAGAATGGCAACTGTGATTGTCAAAGAAAGCAAATTGTTACAAGACTTAACATGACTTCTCAATCAAGTGGGGTCAAAGTGTGAACAAAAGAGTCTGTGGAAGAGCTAAGAAGGCAACTCCAGGCTCCAGGCTCCAGGCTCCAGGCTCCAGGCTCCAGGCTCCAGCAATATGATCTTTTTTTATATGAGAAAAATATAATGTTATTTAAAATAAATAAATAAATAAAACTCGTTGAACAAATTAGAATAGTCGGATAGGTTAAATATAAGGTCTTCTCTATTCTATACCAATTGTTTTTCACATCTCACATTTATACACAATTATGCATACTAATATAAATTTTATGATAAATATGGGCATGGTTTCGTTGGTTCTTGAAATAGGAAGGGGTGAAATCGAAATCGAACTGGCATATAGCCGGTTCCGGTTATGGTTCTAGAACTGCTGGTTCCACAATTCCAATTTTGGTTTCCGGTTCTTTTTTTTCTTTTACAAATTCTCACTTGGAATCGAAGCCAGTGGTTTTGGAACCGGAACCGTCGGTTTCAGGAACCGTGTATCTTAAAATCGAAATCGAACCGACTAAATTTCAATTTCAAACTGAAATTGAAAACCAATTCATTGACCACCAATTTTAATTCATAACCAAAATCGTGTCATGTTTAAAATACAATACAATAAAGAATTACTTCTAACGACAAAAAATATACTACATGCTTTGACCAACAATCACTAAATTATGTGTGCTATTAAAATATATGTAATATTTTAAGTTAGAGAGAGTGATCTTGACATGAAGTTCAATATTGAAAATTTTGGACAAGTACTATTATAATTTATACTATTTTATAAACAATAGTATTTGTCACGTTTTAAATTCTTATGAGCCTTTAATAATTGATTAAGTTATAAATGAATTAACTCGAGCTTAATTTTATATTTTTTATGTTATTTTAATTTAATTTTATTTATGTTTGTGTATTTATTTATATTATATTTATCCGTTAAAATTTATTTTTGTTCATGAATACATTTTTCATAAATTTATGAATATTTTATGTAAGTTAAATAGATCAAACAAACAATTCTTAAGACATACATCAGTTAACAACTTTTAAACAAATAATCAAACAATCAAACAAAATAAAATTATAAAATACCTAAAAGATATTCATCAATCAAATATAAATATATGACCAAAGTATCAAATCAATCAAATAAATAAAACCACATGAGTTATTGGGTATCTAGTTTCCAATAATTAACTAATTAAATAAACTTATTTGCTAACAAGTTTAAACGGATATTTCCACGAGATATATAGTGTTCATTATCAGTTCGTTTATCAAATGAGCTCAGAAATATGTTCAAATTATATTCATTTAATTAAATAAACGAACATAAACCAACGCTTACCGATCTCAAATACAAGTTTTTAATCAAATGTCATGTTCGCTTATGATTTAATAATAGATACGTTAAAAGTTAAAGTAATTCATTAATTTGTTTGTTTCCATATAATTACTAATTGAATTTACAATATTATTATTATTAGTAGGAGTAGTAGTAGTGTAGTAGTACTAGTAGTATTAGTATCAATATCAGTATCAATATCAGTATTAGTATTAGTATTATTAGCAGAATCATTATTATTTTTATCATTATTATTAATTAATTAAAGTTGTTTCTTCTAATATTGTTATTTGTAGTTAATGTATTATGTATAATATTCTTATTTCCGATTGAAGGATTATGTGTGTGGTATAAATTAATAAAATTTTGAAACATGATTAAATACTCATTTATAAAAGTGGATTTGGGTTCCATTTTTTACCTTTCCTATTTTTCCCCAATAAGATTTTTTATATTAATTTTAGACTACTGAAAATCTTCCAAATTAAAAGTCACTGTAACAAAAATTCCACTTATTTTCCTCTCTAAAAACCCACATTTTCCAATTATGTGCAAGTCTTTTTATTCTTTTTCTTTAATGTCAGTCATGCTTAAAGTATTTAGTGAGAATTATACTTCTCTATATTTAGTTTAAAGTGCTTGGTTTAAAGTATTTTTTTATATTTAGTTTATCTTCAACAATTTAGAAGTTCTAATTGATATATGCTATTTTTTGCTACTATACATTTTTTTGGCACAGGAAAAGTGAATCCAGAAATGACAGGGAGAACAGTGGAAAGCCATTTCATCTACAAAGCCTTTGATAATTTGATTGCAAGCTCCACACCGCTCATTTCTTGGAACGGTAAGCATCCGAGTAAGAGTGAGAGGATGATCGAGACGATGAATCTTGTTATCAGCAATAGCTTTTCCAAACTTGACTTTGGACAAATGCCCGACTGACGGAATGCAGTTGATATGAAAGTATTGTTCACACTTCCCACAACCATAGTGTGGGTTGCAGACAAAGAAAGTTGGCAGCAAAGCCATTCCTTTTCTTTTCTTTTTTTTCTTTGGTTATAAAAGGAAGCGTAGAGATGGAAAAAAAAAACACAACTTCATTCATTCTTTTGAGAGAGAAAAATAGAAAGGGGGGGGGATACACGAGAGAAACAGAGAGCAACAAATTCGTGAGGTCTTTGTGGAATTGAGAGGATTAGAGAGTGAGAGGTTGATCTCGTTTTTGGGTGTAATTCTCGAGTCATTGTGTGACGAGTTCGCGGGTTGTGCGAATCGTTGGAGTTCTACAATATTACGATTGGTGTTGCTCCCGTGGACGTAGGCTTTGCCGAACCACGTAAATCTCGTGTCTCATTTATCTCTAGCTTTTATCTTGATTACTTGTGGATATTTGCTTGTTTGATTATTTGGGATATTTCTCGGTTGTATGTGCTTTATTATTGCTTCCGCTGCATTGGTTAATTTTTTGTATGGATTTGCAAATGAGACCAACAATTGGTATCAGAGCTTTCTATCAAATTCGGGTGGTTGAGCTCAAATTTGAGGGGTTTTGAGCAGATTCTGGCAGAAGCGCATACCAGGTGTTCGACGAAATTCCTGAGAGGAATTAAATTTTGAAACAAGCTGAAAAATGACGTCCACGAGTGGTGCGGTCAAGATAGGGAAGTACGAGATTGAAAGGTTCAATGGGAAAAATGATTTTTCTTATTGGAGGATGCAAATGAAGAATTTGCTAATCTCACAAAAGCTACACAAAGCTTTGGCGGGTAAAGAAAAGAAGCACGAAGACATGTCGGATGAGGATTGGGTAGAGTTAGATCTCGAAGCACGAGCGTCGATCATTCTCTGCCTTGAAAGGGATGTTGCTTTCTTGGTAGATAGTGAGGTAACCGCCGCGGGAGTGTGGTTGAAGTTAGAGGCGAACTTCATGACGAAGACTCTAACGAATCGTATCTACTTGAAATCCAGATTGTATACTTGCAAGATGGAGGAAGGTACACCTATCCAGGAACATATAAACAAGTTTGATAGGTGCATATCAAACTTGAAGGATATTGATGTGAAGGTGGAAGAAGAGGATCAAGCTCTTATGTTACTTCTCTCATTGCCAAAATTGTATGAAAATCTTGTACAAACTTTGATGCTCGTAGGCGACAATCTGAAGATGGATGAGACCAGGACTTTACTCCTGGCAGATGATCTTCGAAAGATTGCAACTAGTGGCATGGCTACTAGCATGAGCAAGGAGCAGGCACAGGGGTTGTACATGAGGGGCAAGACAAATTAAAGAGAGAAAGGCAAGGGAGGAAAGGCTGGATCCAGTTCAAAACCTCTTGCAGAGAGACCATGTTTTAAGTGCGGGGAACTTGGGCATTTCAAAGCGAATTGCCCCAACAAGAAAACAACTTGGAAGAAGAACAAGAACAACAACAACAGCGGGAAGGTACAAGGGACACAAGAAGCTGGTTATGCTTCACATGAAGGGAATGTCGGCGATTGTTTCAATGCCACGGGTGATGAGGAAAGCTCCGGTAAGTGGATACTTGACTCAGGATGTTCTTATCATATGTCTCCAAATAGGAAGTGGTTCACTACCTACAAGGAGATAGATGGTGGAACTGTTTTGATGGGAAATAATCATTCCTGCAAAGCAGTGGGGGTCGGTTCAATCAAAATCAGGATGCATGATGGGGTTATCAGAACCTTGAAAGATGTGAGACATGTCCTGGAATTGTGTAAGAACCTTATTTCCGTTGGTGCTTTAGACTCCGGTGGATGCAAAATTATCACGTGGAATGGAGTCATGGAGGTTGTTCGGGGTTCTTTAGTTGTGATGAAGGGTATCCGTAAAAGGAATTTGTATACGCTTTTGGGCACAACGGTGACAGGAAGTGCGGCAGTTGGAGCAGATGGAACTAGTAGCAACCCAGGAGACTACACCCGGTTATGGCACAGGAGACTCGGACACATGTCAGAGAAGGGCCTGGATCTGCTTTGTCAAGAAGGTTTGCTAAAGAACCTGAAGAAGCCTTGCATGAAATTTTGCGAGCATTGCGTGTACAGGAAAACACACCGACTTCAGTTCAGGGCCAGCAAACATAGGAGCAGAGGCATTTTGGATTATGTGCACACAGATGTCTGGGGGCCAGCTACAGTTACCTCCAAGGGAGGCTCCAGGTACTATGTCACATTTATTGATGATTATTCTAGATATGCTTGGATTTATTTCTTGAAGCATAAGAATGAGGTGTTTGACACGTTCAAGAAGTGGAAAGCAATGGTTGAAAACAGGACAGGAAAGAAATTGAAAACATTGAGGTCTGATAACGGTACAGAGTATACAGATGGTGCCTTCAAGAAGTTCTATGACCAGAAGGGTATTGCTAGGCACTGGAGTGTCAGGAATACACCGCAGCAGAATAGGGTCGCGGAGAGACTAAATCGTACGCTGCGAGAGCGAGCTATGTCCATGCGGTCACATGCAGGGTTAGGCAGAGAATGGTGGGCAGAATTGATGTTTACAGCTCTTTATCTCATAAATCGATCTCCACATTCGAGCTTAGGTGGAGATACTCCATACAGGCTATGGTCTGGAGAACATGCAGATTATGAAAGACTCAGAACTTTTGGATGCACTGCATACTATCACGTCAGCGAGGGAAAGCTCGAGGCGAGGGCCAAGAAGGCAATATTCTTGGGGTATGCAACAGGAGTGAAGGGCTATCGCCTGTGGTGCTTAGAAAGTTCAAAGTTCATAATCAGCAGGGCTGTTATTTTTTATGAGTATTCCATGGTAGCTAAGTTCAAAGCTGCAATGCCCGGTGAAGAGGAAAATGAGACGGTCAAGTCTCAGGTGATTGAGATAGAATCGAAGGATCAACCAGGTTCTAGCGGTGTTCAAAAGGAGGATCATGGAGACACTCAAGTACAGAGTGATGAGGCTTCTGAACACGAGGCTCTTGATCAAGAGAATGCAGAAGTACTACACCAACAATGACTTGCGGATGATTTGGCTTCCACTAGGCCAAAGCGAGCATTCAAGAGAGTTCAAAAGCTGGGGTCAGATCAGCCTTTGAAGCATTATGGGCAGGCAAACGTGGTCGGATGTGCACTACCAGAGGATGATGCGGTGCCAGCATCATACCAGGAAGCTATTCAGGACAAGGATAGCGCAAACTGGTTGGTTGCAAATGAAGAAGAGATGGAGTCTTTTCGGAAGAATCAAGTTTTGGAGGGGGTTCTTCCATTGCCCAGAGGAAAGAAGGCTATTGGTTGTAAGTGGATCTACAAGAAGAAAGAGGATAATTATGAGCTCGGTGGGATCAGGTACAAGGCGAGGTTAGTAGCAAAGGGATATGCACAGAAGGAGGGAGTGGACTACAATGAGATTTTCTCTCCTGTAGTGAAGCACACTTCTATTCGGGTGCTGTTGAGTGCTGTTGCTCATGGTGATCTTGAGCTGGAACAACTCGATGTCAAAACCGCCTTCCTGCACGGAGACTTGGAGGAGGAGATTTATATGCATCAACTTGAGGGCTACAAGGTTGAGGGTAAAGAGAATCATGTTTATCGCTTGAGGAAATCCATTTATGGATTGAAGCAATCTCCTCGATAGTGGTACAAGCGATTTGATTCTTTCATGTTGAAGCATGGTTATTCCAGAAGTGAATATGACTGCTGTGTCTATATTCGGAGACTTCCTGGAGGTGAGTATATCTATCTTTTGTTGTATGTGGATGACATGCTTATTGCCTCGAAGAGCAAGGTGGAGATACATAGACTGAAATCTCAACTTGGTAAAGAGTTTGAGATGAAGGATTTGGGCGCTGCAAAGAAAATACTGGGTATGGAGATTAAAAGAGAGAGGACGAACCATGTTTTGTTCCTGAGCCAGAAAAGATACATTGAACGGGTTGTACAGAGATATGGGATGCAAGATGCAAAATCCGTGGCAACTCCGTTGGCTCCCCATTTCAGGCTCTCTGGTAAGCAATCTCCCACTTCAGCGGAAGAGAAAGCACTGATGGAGAAGATGCCTTACGCTAGTGCAGTTGGCAGTTTGATGTATGCGATGGTGTGTACACGTCCGGACATTTCACAAGCAGTTAGTGTTGTGAGCAGGTTTATGGCTAATCCTGGAAAGACACACTGGGAAGCTGTGAAGTGGATCCTTAGGTACTTGAAGGGTACCAGTGACACAGGATTGTGTTTTAGTGGAAACACATGTCAGGTTAATGGGTTTGTGGACTCGGATTATGCAGATGATCTAGACAGACGACGATCCACTACGGGATATGTGTTTTGTGTACACGGTGCTCCCGTTAGCTGGAGATCGATGTTGCAAGCTACAGTGGCTCTTTCCACTACCGAAGCTGAGTACATGGCCTTGGCAGAAGGGGTGAAGGAAGCTTTGTGGTTGTGGGGTCTTCTAGGTGACTTTGGGATCAAGCAGGATCGCGTGGACCTGTGGTGTGATAGCCAGAGTGCGATACATTTGGCAAAGAATCAGGTTCACCATGCTCGTACCAAGCATATTGATGTCAGGTACCATTTTGTGCGGGATGTCATAGAGGAAGGTAATATTTCTCTTATGAAAGTGCACACAGATGAAAATCCAGCAAACATGTTAACCAAGGTGGTGACGGGTGGCAAGTTTCAACACTGTTTGGACTTGTTACATATCAACCCGTGTTGATGTTCAAACGGGGCAGCCTTTCGGGGCGGTGTTGGGGTGAGGTGGAGCTTCTCCCCGGTGGTCGAACTACAGGAGCTTGATCCCTGGATTGGGTATGTAGGCAACCATGGTAAAATGGTGCAGTTTGTACGAGTGTCGTTGTTCGTGGGCGGTGCTCGTATTCGTCCTACATTTGAGGATTATCAAATGAAGTACGAGGTGGAGAATTGTGGGTTGCAGACAAAGAAAGTTGGCAGCAAAGCCATTCCTTTTCTTTTCTTTTTTTTCTTTGGTTATAAAAGGAAGCGTAGAGATGGAAAAAAAAAAAACACAACTTCATTCATTCTTTTGAGAGAGAAAAATAGAAAGGGGGGATACACGAGAGAAACAGAGAGCAACAAATTCGTGAGGTCTTTGTGGAATTGAGAGGATTAGAGAGTGAGAGGTTGATCTCGTTTTTGGGTGTAATTCTCGAGTCATTGTGTGACGAGTTCGCGGGTTGTGCGAATCGTTGGAGTTCTACAATATTACGATTGGTGTTGCTCCCGTGGACGTAGGCTTTGCCGAACCACGTAAATCTCGTGTCTCATTTATCTCTAGCTTTTATCTTGATTACTTGTGGATATTTGCTTGTTTGATTATTTGGGATATTTCTCGGTTGTATGTGCTTTATTATTGCTTCCGCTGCATTGGTTAATTTTTTGTATGAATTTGCAAATGAGACCAACACATAGTACGAATACCACCGGTCGATGTCTTCTTCGCAGACTTCGCAAAAATACTGTTGCCCAACTTCATTATCATGAGCGGTCATTATCAACTCCAGAGGATGCTCGTCGAATTTATGGCGACTCCTTTTCGGCATCAACGCACACATAATATGTATCTTATAAGGACAGATAGTACATCTATAAATGCTGCTGCAATCAGAGAAGAATCTATTGGAGCAACAACTGACTCGTCTGCCCCAAAAATATACTCTTATTACAATTAGAATAAGTTTTTTTATGTATCGGGTACATACCGTGCAATTCAAAAGAACAATATATTTTAGATAAATTCAAAATATATTATAAGTAAAATTGTTAAAAACTTAGCAGTACTACTTTTAAGAGTTATTAGATGTCCACCGTACAATGCACGTGATATAATATATTTTATTATACTAATAATTTATAATAAAATTAATTTATTATTATTAAAAATGTAAATAACCTATTATTTATATGAATTATATTTACCTAAATATTATTCAATTTGAAATATAGTTTGTCATCTTAAACTGCATTTTTCACAAATTGGCTTTATTAAATAATAAATTGTAAAACATTTTGAAGTGAATTTTGTATTATCCTTGAACTAATTATAAATATTTTAATTACTAAACACTATTGAAGTTAAAAAATAAATTAATAGTATAATATTATTATTTTTATAAAAAATTATGTATTTTTTTTAGCTCAAATTCATATAAAATTTTGATATACTATTTACTCCAATTTATCACATATATAAAAATTTTAAAATTACTAATTTAATGCATAAAAAAACTATAGTTTATACATAAAAATAGAATTCCATGATTTTAAATATAATTATTTATTTTAATATATACACTATTAGTTTCAAATTAAAGATCACAAAAAGAAAATTAATTTGATCTATCATATAATAAAATCAAACGTAAAACAAAAAGAAAAAATTATTTGAATTTATTTAACAAATATAACGGGTTGAATTTATTCTAACTAAAGTAAGTCTAAAGCAAAACATAAGATAACAAAATTCAATAAGGAGTAAAATTCTAATTATTAGTTCTGTATCCCCTTTATCCTAATTAATTACAAATTAATTAATAATATCTCTCTTAATTTATTATTGAATCTGTATTTCTATATTAAAAATAAAATCTGTTAATTTGCATCATTTTTAAAGTTCAGTTAATTAAAAAAAAAAATTTAATTAACCTTGTTTATTCAAAAAATCTATAACAAACTCTATAGATTTAATTTGTCAAACACATCAAATTACAAAGATGATAGGATAAGGTAGACTTTGAATTTACAAGTTCGATTCAAATAATTTATATTCATGTTACCCCTAGCGATTCATTTAGTACCAATACCGCCGGTCGATGTCTTCTTCGCAGACTTAGCGAAAATACTGTTGCCTAACTTCATTATCATGAGCGGTCATTATCAACTCTAGGCTGTGTTTACTTCACCTGATAAGGTTGGATAAGGATTAATTATCCGATCTTATCCAATATTTACTTAATAGGTTGAAAAAGTGTCACAAATCCTAGAGCTCAGAATTGGCACAAAAACTGAGAGAAAAATGGCTGATACGGTATCCGGACCAAAGAGAACGGATACTTAATCCCATGGGCAAAAGACATAGTTGAATGACCGTTTTACCCTCCAACAAAACCAAAAATAATCTCGACCCAAACATAAGAAACCCTAGCCGCATGAGAGAAGTCTGAAGGCCCACGTAGATTGGCGGAAATGGACAACGATTCCAGAAGCCCTCCTTCCATTTAGGGACCCCACCGCCGCTGCCGCTGCCGCTGCTGGTGCCACGAGCATCCTTCCAACCACCACAACCACTGACGACCCAAAATCGGGTCGGGCAGAATGGCCCACGCTCGACGGCCCGCTCGGCCTCTCCCATGAAGATTCGCTAATCTATGCATGCACATTCTTCAAATAGGGATTTTTGTGCCTGCCCTTCTTATGGGCCGTAAATTGCTTCTATTTCTGGCCTGTCCTTCGCTACTCCCATTCTCATCAGCCACACCTCGGCCTACGCCGCTGTAAGTCTCTTTTTCTACTTCGGTCGGGCAGTTTACAGTGTTTACTATAATCTTATTTTCTTCTCCTTAATGTCACTGATTACTGGTGCTTTTAGAATTACTCTTGTATGTTGTTTAAGATATTTAGTTTTGACAGACGCGTCAACCTAAATGTTCAAATAAACTATACCCAAATTAATTAATTATCATAGTGGCTACGCTAATTGATTCCACATGAGCTTCTTAATTGTATTAGCTTAAATAAAATAATCTGTATTAACGATGGATGATTTAGTATAACCGTTTAAATTAATTCAATTAACCTGATCCTACTCCTTGATGATTTTAGTTTAAAGTGTACTTTCAATTTGCAGCGCATTCATACCTATTATAACAGATGAGTGATTCTATTGGTAGCCACTCATTAAACTTCTGTATGCAGAAATATTATACCCAATCAACTATGATTTCACCATTTGTTTCCTCTCACAACATCATCTGATATTTTTGGTTTTTTATCTTTTTAATGAAGTATCTGTTGACGAAATAAGCATTGAAAGAACTCCATGCACATCTTAAGTAATGATTTTATTATCCAAATATTATCAACACATATAGACAACTCGGAGATTTTTATTGTATGTCTTTTATTCAGAAAGCATTTATCTTAGGTGTTTGTGACTTTACATCTTAAATATCTTATGCAAACACATATTCAAATCACTGTTAAATCGGCTGCTTGGATTACACATGCTACTTTCTCTGTTAATGTCATAAATCTTGCAAGAGCTAGCCTCCCCTCTGCATATGTTAAGAGGAATAGAAAGCTTATTCTTCATACAACTTCTAGCTTTGAAATGTTAATTATTTGTTACTATTAAATAATCTACTTGTTTACTGAGAACATTGATGTTGGTTATTTAGCTCTGTTTTTAGAATATTTTTAATTTATAATAGCTGCTTCTACAGATCTTGTTGGATCAGCAGTTGGTTTCCTCCGTTTCACAACATTCTATCTTCATGGGCTCTTACCTTTGCCATTGGAGGATAGCATATGTTAGGTCGTGTCTGGGGGGAATTGGTAATGTACAATGTTGTGGAAAAGTATGGCCTGACAGGATCGATCTAGATCTGTTCCTTGCATGTATCTCTTCGTTGTCCACGAACTCAGTTTGTTTTTCTTCTTCGGAAAAGGGTCTGGTTGCAGTTTTTGCATTTTGCTTCAAAAATAAGTGGCTTTGTTGTTGTTGCTCTCAAATTTTGTGTTATGAAGTGCTTTTTTGTTTCAATAACATGGGCATTCTGGTGAATGTGTTCAATAAGAAGAAGGCAGATCTAGATTTCATGTTCTTGATTATATATCTGGATTTTAATTTCTTCATTATATTTGAACACAAGTTATAAAACTTATTGTAACTGAAAATAAAATGAAACAATGAAATGGCAGAGGTTGCATATGTGGAAGTATAAGCATTAAAAAAAAACCTAAATGTGATATACAACAATGGTTCTTGGAATGAAATTGATGTGCTTAGGACTATTGAGAAACCCATTTGGAATTTTCTGTATAGTACGGGCAATGTGGTTATTTCATATTTTCTCTTAACCCTAATCACATGAAGAAAACAAGTTTCGGGATTATTTATCCAAACAATCCTATGATGTAAACATGGGACAAGATTAACTATCCCCCAAAATATCCCCTTTTTATCACAACACTATCCTTATACACCCTTATACAACTTCATAAAAGTAAACACTACCCTAGAGGATGCTTGTCGAATTTATGGCGACTCCTTTTCGGCAGCAACGCACACGTAATATGTATATAATATTCACAGATAGTACATCTCTAAATGCTGGTGCAATCAGAGTAGAATGTATTGGAGCAACAACTGACTTGTGGGCCCCAAAGATATACTTGGTACAAAATGTGTTGCTTGTGTGATGCATGCTTCATAGTTTTTGGTGCAACCGCACACTCTACATCGAGAGTCATCCGCTTCTCTTCATTGTAGCAGAATAAACCATTGGAAGGACGACTGCAACAATAACAGGTAAATACTGAACTAAAGTACTCTTGGCAATGGCTGTAATTACCAAGGCCAAAACACAGAGGAGGCTCACTCGTCAGTAGTACGTCGACAGTAGCGGGAAGATGATTGGCACATATTTGATGGGCAAGGAAATGGCAGGATGGAGAAAGTTGGCATCTGTAAAATGAAGATGAGATATGGATGGGTTGTACGCATACATCGCACACCAAATTATTACAACATTTACGTGACATTTCATCTTCTTCAAGGATCAAAGGATGTTCGTGACATTTTTTGTCCTCATTTTGGCTTGGAAATGGTTTTCTCTCCACAGATTTACGAATCACCAAACTTGGAAATCTTGTCTCCTTCTCATCATCTGGAAGTTTGATGAATTCTAATTTGGTTTCTGCACACCAACAAAAAATAATAATAATAGTAATAAAAATTAAACTAATTATTGCATTACTAGAAAAAAGGAAAGAAAAAAATGCTAATTTTGAAACCAATATGACATTAATTAATTATAACTAAAATTTATATATTAATTAGTATATGAATATTTATAGTACTTGCAAATATAAAAGAATTATTTCAATTATAAGAATTTAGTTATCAGTAAGAAACTCCCTGCGTGACTTTGCACAATTGAGATGAGCAAAATATGTGCATTCGACACAAAATAAACCCCACTATATTCAGAACGCCATAACCGGGGGGCAAAAGGAGCAACTATTGTCCTCATCATGTGCTTGAACATAAGGTTGATCATATGTGAGAAAAAAAGGGTGATGATGAGAGGGTAGTTTCAAAATGCTCGGCAGCACAGTGCAATCATCATGGATCCAGAAATTGCACTCTCCACAGTGGAAGAAGAAACCCTTTTGTTCTTCTTCACACCCATCACACACACATGAAATTTATTTACAACTGGCGACCAGCGGGTGTTCGTGGCTTCTGTGCTTGGTCTTGATCTCCACTGGTTTAGCAACCACAACATGGACCTCAAACTTGCAGGTGTCGTCATACTCCTCACATTTGTAGGTGAAATTCTGGCATGATTCACTGACAGAGACCGGCTTAGGTTGTTCGAGCGTAAGACTTTTGCCAGAAAATTTATGGTAAAACTGTGTAGGCAACTGCGTGCATGGTTTGTGCACGAAAAAGTTGCAGTTAGCAGCATCATTGCTGCAAGTGTAAGAGGGGCTGGATAGAATTGGCAGCCCACAGATATTGCACCAGTAAGGCTTTGGATCCTCATCTTCATCCACTTGAAAGAATCTCAACCTGTGGTCATGACTAAAATGATCAATATACTCATTCATCTCTCAGTGAGCAAAATTTGATATTTGAAATATGGGTACGTGTTTGTGTGTGTGTCTGAGAGAGAGAAAATAATGATATGGGCATATACTGGGATGAATTCACAATTCATATATATATTGGGATGAAAAGCTATGGAATCTCACGGCTCCTATCATAACTTCTTGTCTAAATGAAAAATATTTAAAAGTAAGGCTCCATTTACTTTGAAGGAATGGTATTAGGTTGAATAGGATAATGTTGTATTGTATATGGGATTAATGGCCTGATTATTTATCTTATCCAACGTTTACATGGGATGATATGCATTATGCATTATTTATATCACGTATTTACTTCATGGGATTACATATAAAGATGTAGAACAATTACTTAAGTACGCCTGTTAATTACCCAATTTATTCGGCCTGGGGAAACTTCCCACAGCGGTTTTTAACTGCATTATCTGTTCTCCCAGGGAGAAGTTTCGCAATAGAGGCCCATTTATTTCCATAAACTGCATGTGCCTCTAAAATTATACAATCTTCTTCATCTGCAAAAGCATAAGCACAATGAGACTTCAGAAGAGTGTACTAAATTGAAATTATCAAACTTCAATTAGAACAAACTGCTATCTAGTAGCTGTGTTGTCAAAAACAATATGTAGGTTGGACAAAATGCTTCACTACCACTCACAGCACTCCTCTACTCTGTTCCAAATACACACACACATGCAATAATGTGCACATAGGCATTAAAGAGAATAATAAAAGAATCAATTGTAACTAGCAGAAGCAATCAGACGAAATACTGCCCAAATTTGGATAAGGGCAAATGCTATGTATTTCATAACTACCAAGACCAAAAACATGAGAAAGTGAATCAGGAACCTAAAAATACCTAATAGGCATGAAGATCTACTTGGAGCATCATAAAGTTTTTAGCAATTATCCAGTGCTTAATCCAGTTTCTACTCTACACGCTCAAAAGAAGTTGCACAACTTGACCTTGATTTTCAGAAGTATAGCAGCTGAAATTGGTTGAGTTAAACACTGTAGTTTGTAAACTAGTCATATTAAGCATAATTTTAAAACCAGTTGACATTTTATTGAGGCATTCAATATTGATAAATTTCTCAGAGTCTATGAAGCACTATTATAACATATTCTCCTCCGTAGTAATAATACCAGATTTATATCCAGTCAAATTCAAGGTGTTGTCTTAGATCCAGGTTCTAGAAAAAATCTTCTGAGTTCTCTCTCAAAACTAAAACTTGAATTTTGTAACCATGATGTAAATATCATGCCCATTATACTTCCCACTTATCCATTTCATGAGAAGGCAGCAGAAATGGATCCACATGGAAAGGAGGACGAGTAAATACAAAGGTTACCATATGATCATGAGAATCAGCCCCACACAAGGTCATGAGATAGAAGTAGTTCTTAGGTCAATTTTGTTGATTACTTGCTTATCATGTAAGAACGATCCAAGACAATAGTATAGCCACTTTGTCCTGCTTTTCTTCTTTTTTGTTTCCTTTTAATTAGATATTTTGTTGCAAGTCTTAGGAATTGCATTGACAATCATTCTAGTCAATGTCAACCAAAGGAAGCAGGAGATGCAAAGAAAAGAAAGTAAAGCAGAGGTTGATGTATTATATATACCACATACCTGAGGGAATGCAATGGCTATTCATACTGAAGAGACAGAACACGTCTTTGTTAAAGCAAGCAAAAGGTATAAGGAAATACATTACATGACTTAACTAACCAGTTTTACCCTGTTTGAAGCATCAAACGTTTGAAACCTAAAAAAAGTGTAATCCTGCCAACCTGTAAGTAGGATCCTAGTTCTACACTGTATGCTACATTATAGTTCAATTAAACGGCTCATACACTTGAGAGTTGAGAGTTACATATTAGAGGCACAATATCTGACTAGCCCTTTTATAAGTCATTACAGAGAAACACTCCCATCTCCAACATGATTTCTTTATAAAGAATCATTCAACCACCGAGCAGAGTAACATGGACAATACCAAAAAGGGAAACAGAACATCAAAGAGAGCATATAATATCATTCAGCAATCAACATACTCAAGCACAAGCATACCGAGACCAGTAATTTAAACCACAAAGAAAATAAAAATAAAAAAGATACTACAAATAATACCCAAGAACACAAAAATCAATCCCATATCAAGACATAGTAAATATCCAAGCACAACAAGAAAACCAGAAACCAAAACCCCACGAAACCCACTCCTTTACTGCTCTAAGGAATAAGAAATAAACTTCGAAAAAAATTCTACCAAAGTAACATCGATAACAACTGTACCAGTAAAAGGTTTGCGCTTGACGGAAGGGTCGAGCTGATTACACCAGCGGAGACGGCACGACTTCCCAGACCGCCCCGGTATTCCTCGCGCGATCAAGCTCCAATTCCTCGCCCCGAACTTACTACCGACGAGGACGAGATACGGCGGCTGGGCTGCCTAGACATCATCATCGCGTGGCGGGGCACCGTCACCTACCTCGAATGGCTGCATGACCTCAAGGACATTCTCCAGCCGGCCCATTTTCTAGACGACCCGACCATCAAGATAGAGTCGGGCTTCTTCGAGCTGTACACTTCATTGGCCAAGGGTAAATTAGTCTTATAACATGCTGGAATTGGAAATGATAATTTATCAGCCCAAATTAGAACGTATCCCCAATTCCATATTTTTTACTTAGAAACCTGTGTCAATGTTAAGGCCCGAGATTGAAACACCTTTTTCAACCCACGTAGTAAACTGCACATAATGTCGGATAATTTATGCTAATACCATATAAACCCTTGAAGTAAACACGCCCTAAAAGTGTAACTAATTAAAGAGATAATTTAATGTAATAAATTTAAATATTCTTCAAGCAACCATAATTTAACCTTGTTATTCAATTGTGGAACATACATATCACATACAATTATGCTATTTATTGAAGAAAAAGTGTAAAATATGTTTTATAATTTTATGATTATGCTATCTATTGGATTAAATTACAAAAATATCTTGTAATTTTTTGGGTCCTAAAATTTATTATTTATCTTTCTAATTATATGAATTGAATTTATCAGGCTAAAAATGGTTCCTTAGGTATAGCTTTGTATTTCTTTAATTACTTTTATGTTGATTAAATATCAAAATGGCGGAAATGAAATATGAATTGGGTGTACCATGCAACCTAATCTACAATGTTACTTGTTTAGTTAAAAAGTAACACTGTAAAGTTTTTGGGTAAAAAGTAACATTATAAATCGAGTGCAAGGTACATCCGATACACAAGAGAGTCACTCTAGAATTTTTAAATTTTTCTTATTTTTCATTTTTAGTTTTTTTATTGTTTTACAATTTTAACTTTTAAAAAAAATTAATATCATATGAGAAGATTATAAAACGGTCCTATAAAGTATTAATTAACAAACCATATATATAGGCATGCAAATCTATCCTTGTATAAAATCCTAAAGAAAGAATAATTCATAACTTATCGTCAAAGTGAAGAATATATAAAGGTAAAAGCGTAACTAGTTAAAGAGATAACTTAAAGTACTAAATTTAAATATTCTTCAAGCAACCATAATTTATTGAAGAATAATTATAAATTACGTCTTATAAGTTTATGATTATGCTATCTATTGGATTAAATTATAAAAATATCTTGTAATTTTTTGGGTCTTAAAACTTATCATTTATCTTTCTAATTATGAGAATTGAATTTATGTTAGAAGTTGTTCCTTGGGTGGAGCTTTGTATTTTTTTAATTACTTTAATTACTTTAATGTTGATTAAATACCAAAATGGTTGACTGAAATATGAACTATCCAATGATAAATTCAATTGATGAGTGAAATATTATAAAATTCACACAATTAAAATGATAAATAATGAAATAGTAAAAGATGCATAACATGTATTTTTAACCATGAAAAAAAGATTTAATTTTTTTAATATATATTTTTATCTATAAGTAAAGTTCCATACTTTTTTTTAGATAAATTGTTATTTTTTAGCTCACATTACCTATATAAATTTGTACCAACAAAATATTGATCGTACCATCCGATCATGTACAAACAAAATTATTACAAAACAGACTAAAAAAATAATATAAAACAGAAGTCATAAGTATATATATATATACATATATTTTCTACTCATGGCTAAAAATGGTGGATTAATCTTCTAATGTTTATTGTCTTATCTAACCATAAGATTCCAATGGATCCAATTTCCAAGATTTAAGATCTTAAAATCAAAACAAGATTACATTTTCTTATTTTTTCCTAAAATTGTTTGTTACTCATGGTTTATTTATTATATTTATTTTTTCAAATTTTTATTGAATTTAGTGTTACTATTGTTGTAATTGGCAATGATGGTAATGATTCTTTACATTATTTCTTTCTCATATTAATTAACTTTGATGTCATTACCTATTTTGATTTTGCATAAAAATGATTGAGGTTAGTATATGTTGAATGATGTTTTGATTATTGGACCTAATACAAAAGAAATACAACGACTAAAAAGAGTATTTAGGAAATTTGATCTGAGAGGATCATATATAAGTGTTACTATTTTTGTAATTGGCAATGATGGTAATGATTCTTTACATTATTTCTTTCTCATATTAATTAATTTTGATGTCATTATCTATTTTGATTTTTCATAAAAATGATTGAGGTTAGTATATGCTGATGATGTTTTTGATTATTGGACCTAATACAAAAGAAATACGACTAAAAAGGGTATTTGGATGATCTCCTATCATAAAGATCCTGGGGATAGCCATGTTCTTCCTTAGACTTGAAATTGCATGGGGCATAATCAAATGAAGAAATTGTGAGACAAAATTACAAAATTATAATTAGCTATGACTAAAAATGTAGGGTAATTAAAGTTATGGGGCTAAAAATATATCGTTATCTATATAAATATTTTGATCCTAGTCAAATTTTTGTTCTTCGAGATCACGCCACATAGAATGAACCAACGATTATTTTCAAATTAAAAACTTATGTGAAACACACATGCAATTTTCCATCGAGGTTATGAATATTCGATCAAATTAAAATTTTAATGGTATAATTTTTAAAATTATGAGACTAAAATTATAAAATCGTAATTGTTTGAGACTAATACTAAAAGGCACCTAAAATTGTGGGACTAAAAATACATTTTTCTCGAATTCTTTGTTGGTTGATGTTAATAAACACTAAGGCTTATTTGCAAGCTTATTGCTATCTAGCAGTCACTGAGAAGCTGCCCTACATTTACTCAAATATCTTAAGGGTGTCCTTCATAATGGTTGTTTTCCTTGTTATTGCGTAAATTATTTAGATACGCCTACATTAATTATATTGATATTGTATTTTTTTAGGTAGTTGTTTGGTTTCTCGAAAAAAAAAATTGAAAAAATTAAGAATGGCAGCTGTGATTGTGAAAGAAAGCAAATTGTTACAAGACTTAACATGATTTCTGAATCAAGTGGGGTCAAAGTGTGAACAAAAAAGAGTCAGTGGAAGAGCTAAGAAGGCAGCTCCAGGCTCCAGCAATATGATCTTTTTTATATGAGAAAAGTATAATGTTATTTAAAATAAATAAATAAATAAAACTCGTTGAACAAATTAGAATAGTCGGATAGGTTAAATATAAGGTCTTCTCTATTCTATACCAATTGTTTTTCACATCTCACATTTATACACAATTATGCATGATATAATTTTATGATAAATATGGGCATGGTTCCGTTGATTCTTGAAATAGGAAGGGGTGAAATTGAAATCGAACCGGCATATAGCCGGTTCCGGTTATGGTTATAGAACTACTGGTTCCACAATTCTAATTTTGGTTCCCGGTTCTTTTTTTTTCTTTTACAAATTCACACTTAGAATCGAAGCTGGTGGTTTTGGAACCGGAACCGTCGGTTTCAGGAACCGTGTATCTTAAAACCGAAATCGAACCGACTAAATTTCAATTTCAAACTGAAATTGAAAACCAATTCATTGACCACTAATTTCAATTCATAACTAAAACCGTGTCATGTCTAAAATACAATACAATAAAGAATTACTTCTAACGACAAAAAATATACTACATGCTTTGACCAACAATCACTAAATTATGTGTGCTATTAAAATATACTAGTAACTCACCCGTGCGGTGCACGAATTATTAATATAATATTTATATTAATAAAGAAAATTAAAAAAAAAAACTAAATAAATAAATAAATATAGGACATATTAAAGAAATGTAAATTATATCATTATAATTAAATAAAATCAACAATAAAACATGCGAACATATTTAAAATTTAATAATACCAAACAACAATAATTCCTAAAACTTACATTTAAAAAAATTACACAAATATAAATATTTTTCTAACATAATTTATATGAAAGTAGGTACAATTTCTAAAATTATTGAAAGGGTTAAAGGAATGTAGAAACATCATATTTAAGGTAATTTAATTTATATAAAATAACATAGTTTATCAGGTTTCAAAATTTTTTTGTAAATAAAACACAAAATTATAAACAATATGAATTTAATTAAAATAAGGATTCGTAAAGTTTGAAAACTAAAATAAAAATGTTTTTTCTATAAAGATTTTAATATAAAATCTTTTAATGTCTTTAGAGAACTTATTATGATAAACCACAAACAATTTTTAATAATTTAGGCAAACATGGATTATTAGATTCTAAATAAATTTTTCATAAAATAAATTCATAATTATAACTTATTTCAATATATTTTTAATGTTTCTTATTGTTCATTTAATTATTTTCTAGGGTTGAAATGAAAATTAATGTACATAAAAATACTTTAATATATTTCAAAATTACAAAGTAAAGTAATTAGTAGATTAATACATCTATAATTAAATGTATATAAATAATAAGAACTTTTAATTATAATTGTTAAATTTTTAATATCAACATGCAAAATAATGGTAATTTATAATTTGTCTTTCTATATTTCATGGGATAATAATTTTGATAATAGAAATTAGTACCAAACATAGAATTTTAAATTTGAATATAAAATAAGTCTCAAATTTCTGTAATATAATAAAATTTTGATTAAGGTAAAAGTTTAATTCATTTACTACTTAAATATATAAGATATAAATAAATTTAGGAATAGGCCCATTTAATAAATCGGATTGGCCCAACTTCAGAAGGCAAAATCATATATGGGCCATTATAATATTACCGCAAAATTGGAATGGGCTAAATAATTTCTTGGCCCACCAGCTATTTTTTGAAGTCGGCCCAACATTACCGCAATATTGGAATGGGCTAATTAATTTCTCGGCCCACCAGCTATTTTTTGAAGTCGGCCCAACATAAACCTAACCCTAATAAAAAAACAAAAAAAAACAAAAAAAAAAGAAAAGAAATTTTACGGACGTGGGTCGGCCGACTCATTCTCAGTCCCTCAAATCTAATCTAGGGTTTCTTTCTCCCCAAACCCTCTCGCCGCGCCGATTCTTCACCGATGCTTTTCTTTCTTCTTCGGAAGAAAAGAACGGCGATTGTTTCTATGTTTCTTCATTCATTTTACCTATGATTCGGGTAAAGAATCAAAACGAAGCTAAGTATCATATGTTCTGTTTCCCCGTTCACTTTATCTAATCGAATGTTCGAATTGATTTTGATCTTTTTTATATGTTTGTTACAGAAGCGAGGAACGAAATCGTAAAGAGCAGACCCGTTCCCCTTTTTTCGATTTCGAAAGAAGAAGCGTTGGTCGATCTACAAATTTTTCGTCGACTCCTTCGATACTTGTATGGGTTCCTGATATCCCTACACTTGAAAAAGCTAAGTTCTTTATTTCGAGCAATCTGTGAATATTTTTTTCATTGATGACTGTTACTGTATTGTGCAATGTTGAGGGTCCGAGATTGGTATAAAACCTACCCCTTGAGATGTAGGGATGAGGTTTATTTCGTAGATTTATTTCTACGCGAATAGAAATAGAAGAAATTATATTTCATCTGACATTTTATTGAAAGCAAGAACAATATTGTGTGGGGTACAATTCCTCTGTTAATTGTTGTGAATATTATTTCTGTAAAGATTTAGATGTTTTCTGAAAAAGGGAAGATTTAGTTGAATAGTTGTAGAATTTAGGATATTCTGAGGTATACATTTTTGGTTTCTGATACAGTTGTAATTTAAATTAAAATTATAATTATTCTTAAAACATACACAGTACTGATTTATTTTAGATATCAATCAATATAGATATTTAAAGTTAAAGTGTAGGTAATTATTTGGAGTTTACATGGAATATTGATTTGTCCAGTATAGTTGGAAAACTAATTAATGGAATATTGAAATTGTTAACAGCTTCCTAATATCACTCTGTTTTTTTTACAGAATCTATGTTAACATAAAACATGGTAGTACGTGAACTACTGAAGGGGATGACAGTTTACGAAACATGCTACAGTTCAACTGAGGTACATTCTGTGTTCTCAGTAGATAGACTCGTATTCATTAAAGTATTTGTAAATGTATGTAATAAACTGACTTTATTGTTTAATCATTGTAATAAGTAGAACAAAGACACTAACCTTCATGATTTTGTAAATTTGTTCTTCTTTTCTTGTTTATAACTGTGGAAAAAGTTATCTTTCTCATGACTGTAAAAACTTCTTAAATATAATACACAGTGGAGCCAAGAACAAAATTTAAGAATCTGTCTGATAGTTTTCACTACTACATATGCCTTCTTATAGTGTGAGAAAGTTTCAGAACATTAAATTAATAAAAAATATTTTCCATTTCAAATAGTAATAATTAAATTTTTTGGGATATTCTGAACACATTTCAATTTGATTGGTGCTGAAAGATTTCTGTCCCTGACATGCTCCTAACTTGTAAATAATATTTTACTGTTAATTTATACTTGTAGATGGTCAAGAAAATACATATAGGTAATCACTGATTTTTGGCTTTTTTAACAGGAAAAGAAATAGACTGATAATTTTCAGTTTTACTTAATTCTTTTTTGTTTGGACTGAAAATTATGTAAATGAATGATTATGCATGGAAAAAGAAAACTGACAAGATAAATCATCTTGTTTAATGTGAACGGTGTGATTGAAGCTTCAAGTTTGCAAAAATCCAAATTTCATTTACTGTTTAAGTAATCTGATTTTTTTGGACTTTTGAACAGGAAATAATATGGTGGAGTCATAATTACTGTTTTACTTTATTAGATTTTGTTTGGACTGGAAAATATGTAAATGAATGATTATGCATGGAAACAGAAATCTGACAAGGTAAATCTTCTTATTTAATGTGAAGTGTGTGATTGAAGCTTCGAGTTAGCAGATTTGAGCTTCTTTTTTTAATGTGGAACTAATTAATTTTATTTTTTTCATTTTTTTACAGGAACAAATAAGCTGAAATATCAGAAATTGTTGTTTCGAATTTATGTGTGGGTTTATAATACAAACATAAAAGATGTACTTGGACTCAACATACAAAAAGATTTTTTTTTTTCAGTTAAATGTTGTATGGAGGAAATAACATTATAATATAATTTCATGTAAAAATATGACCTCTTTATATTGTTCAGGTTTTCAGAATACAAATCTAAAGAATTAAAAATTATAAATAATAGAAAAAAAAAATTCGGGTACTGCATAGGAAAATCTAGGCCTATAAATAAGGCATTATTAATAGCTGTTGCAGATTAGGCAGAAAAAGACAAACACAAACAAATAAACAAATAATACAAATTATGGGTGAAAATCAAAATTTCTCTCTTTCTTGCAAATTTAAATCAACTTTGACAAATCAGATCTGATGGTATTCCTAATTACTGTGTAAGAATTCTGAAAGAATACACTATTTTTTAATTTATTAATATGCTGGTATCTTTTGGCGGGAAAATGGCATTTCAGTAAATAAACCAAACTGTCCTACTTTAATATAGATATAGATGTAATATTTTAAGTTGGAGAGAGTGATCTTGACATAAAGTTCAATATTGAAAATTTTGGGTGTTAAGTTTGTGATGTGACAAGTACTATTATAATTTATACTATTTTATAAATAATAGTATTTGTCACATTTTAGATTCTTATGAGCCATCAATAATAGATTAAGTTATAAATGAATTGACTCGTGCTTAATTTTATATTATTTGTATCATTTTTATTTAATTTTATTTATGTTAGTGTATTTATTTATATTATATTTATCCGTTAAAATTTGTTTTTGTTCATAATTACATTTTTCATAAATTTATGAATATTTTAATTTGTGAGTTAAATCAATCAAATACAATTCTTAAAACATACATCAGTTATCAACTTTTAAACAAATAATCAAACAACAAAACAAAACAAAGTTATAAAATACCTAAAAGATATTCATCAACGATCAAATGTAAATATATGACCAAAGTATCAAATGAATCAAATAAATAAAACCACATGAGTTATTGGGTATCTAGTTTCCAATAATTAACTAATTAAATAAACTTATTTGCTAACAAGTTTAAACGGATATTTCCACGAGATATATAGTGTTCATTATCAGTTCGTTTATCAAATGAGCTTAGAAATATGTTCAAATTATGTTCATTTAATTAAATAAACGAACGTAAACCAACACTTATTATTTGGTTGACTCATTATTATATGAAAGATCGATCGAATATTCGTATTCTTACCTGCTCAATTATACAATCTTTTTCTTTTTTTTTTAATTATATTATGTTAAATCGTAATTTATACTCTCGTATAGAAGCATATTCAATTATTATTTTTAATAAAATTTCATCCAAAAATTATTTGTGATATGAAGCTTTCTATATTTTCATCACACTCTTTTGCATATTAAACTATGAATATTTTTATTACGTTCCTTACATGATAACTCACATGTGGAATTTTTAATATTTTCATCATCTAATTACATATAAATTCTTCGTTTAATCGTTAATGTGAACATGACCTCTTATATTCTTTGTCATATTGACATTGCATCCGATTTGGACATGGATCTGCTTTATTATCATGTTAAATTGGGGAACTCGTCTTATAAATTTTTCTCTTCTGCTTCGATATTTCAATGTGAGACTTCTCACACTTTGATTATTATCATTACACCCCCTCTTTCATCATGCTCCACTCGAACGTGAAATTTCTAATAATTCCATCACGCTCCTTATGTAACACCCGCAAAATATCTATAATTTTGATTTGTTAGCATAAGAAAATAATTTCTTCATAATAGTAATATGGGATGATTTTTATTTATTTATGATAATGTTAATTTTCTACATAATGGTACGACATGTGATGAACAAAGAGATCAATGTGCTTGAATACTAAATTGTTAGTAATGCTTATGTTTGTATGACAATTGTGAATTCTATGTGGGTGTGTCTATACATGTTATATTGGTATGTCTTATGTGTGAAGAGAATGAATAATAATATGTCCATATAACTCTAAACTGTATTTAATTTTGATAAAAATCAAAAGCCCCATATAACAATTGATTGCCTAAGTAAGATATCAAATTCATTAACCATTTGATCTGGCTATTAAGTTATCCAAATTATAAAAGGAAAAAAATGAAAAACTATTTTTCAAGCTCTTCTCTTGATACCATCTTCTTTTTCCATAAAATTGGATGAAAACTAGTTTTCAAGCTCTTCAGAGTCACCAAATCAGTTACTCAATGTCTTCTTTGAATTCATTAAAGTGTGTTTCAAAGTTTTTTTGTTCTCGAGTTTTATACGTGTTATTGTCAATTATAATATTTTTAGATATATTTGTTTTATGTATATTATGTTAAAAGTTCATATTTAATTGAATACTTTACAAATTTATGATGAATTTTGTATTTGTTTTGCTTGTTGCTTAACAAGATTTCAAGATGTATCTTTATTGACAGTGAATTTCTTTAGAGTGCACATGATTAATTGTTTGAGGCTGATTTTTTACTATGACACCTCTAAATTCATATTTTGTAGTTTATAAAAGTTCCATAATTTTGTTTCAATTGTTTTAATTTATATTAATTTTCTAAGTCAATTGTCATTTTGTGCCAAACCAATATAAATCAATCTGGCAATTTTATTTGGTATGTCTAATTTAGTTGTCTATATGTAAGTAAAATTCCATCAAAATATTATATTTTATTATATTACTAACGTTCACTTAGATATGATCCGGTAGAATTATGTTTTTGTTGAGCTTCTATTCAGTTCCATAATTAGCAAATCATATATTTTGTATCTTGTTTTATAAGGAAAATTTTATGATATTGTATTAAAATGTTAGGGTATCATATAGTTTTTTTTTTTTTTTTCCAAAGAGAATAAATTCCTCATATCTTCATGGGCCAGTTTTGCCGGATTTGAAAATTCAAGTTAAATTACATGTAAATTATTGTTTTTAGGTATAGAATAATTGTATAATATATATAGATAAATGTTTATAATTTCAATAATAATCTCAAGTATTTTTATGTAAATTATTTGCGTGCCATTTTAAGTAGACAAAGACATTGTGATCACCTAATGTTATCATCGCCAAACTATAGGTTTAGTGAGCAAGGAAGTTAAGTAAGTGCATCTTTCTATGAGCAGTTCGTTATCTTTATTTAGCACTTGATTGATGTTTATTTGAAGTTACACCATGTTTCAGGAAAGATATATGCTTCAAGTCTTTATAAATAATGTATGACGAGATTTCAACTCACTTTATCTATACTCTATATTTAAATATTTAAAAATAGAGTTTATACTCTCAAGATTTGAAACATCATATTTTTGTATTCTTTATAAGATGTCATGTGTCTTAATGATAATAAATATGAGTACAAAAAAAAAAGTTACAAACGTTACAACCCAATTAAAATTAAATCCATTGAGGTTAAAAATATTAATATTATGAAGAAATAAATAAAATAAATAATCTTATCTTTTACAAAAAAAAATATTAATTTTTTCATAATCTAATATTTTAAAAATTTAGATTTTTTTATATACGTAATTCAATCCATTACAAATATATATTGTTTGTATAAATATTCAAATATAATACAAGCACTCCAACCCACAAAAAAGTAATAATATAATTGTGAAATAAAATAAACAAAGTAACTTTGATATTTAAAAAAATGATATTATCTAAAAAACAATATTTATAATATATAAAAAATTAAATTAACCCTCTATAAATACTTCAAACCATGCACACGAAATTTCCATCCAATAAAATTAAGATAAAAATAAATAAACAATCGAATTTTATACACATTAATTTTTTATACATAAACTAATCTCTTGAATTAAAAAAAAAAAAAAAGAACATTTTTATATTTTTATGTTAAAACCTAACATAAATAGTTCAATAACAAATAATTTTCTTTATATTAGTTTAGAAATATTTCAAAGTGTAATAGTAATAAAAGTTCCATCTAAAATATACTCTAAAGTATTTTTAAAAAAATACAATTTAATGGATATATTTATTTTGGAATGTAGACATTTTAATGGACACATTAAAAAAGTTTACATTTATACATTTAAAGTAATAGAGTTTATACTCTTAATACTTGCCACATCATATTTTATTCTTCTTCATAAGCTATCATGTGTCCCTATTAATAATAAATAATAAATACCAAAAAAAAAAGTTAGAAACATTTCAATTAAGAAAGGACAATGCAATTACTTTAAATCAATTGTTCGATATGTTTTGCCTTTTCAATTGTTGAGATAACTCTCATACTTAATTCTCTTTATAGTGAATGTTTTGTAAATATAAATATTTGTACAACAACAAATATTTCTCCGAGTTTGTCGATCAATGTTAGTTGAATTTAAGAAAAAAAAGATAGAAAATGAAGTTTCTATGAATATGAATTCTAAGTTTTCCTACTCAATCTTAGATGAAGTTGACTTGAGGAGAACTAACATCGTATAATAGTGCTCTTGCTGTATATGCCTATTAATATAAAAATGAATTACTTTTCAATAGTTTCAACCTATAATTAGTATTTTTTATAAAACTTACGATCGTGCATTGCATAGGTCTACAACTAGTAAAAGAAGATTAGTAGAGATTTTTCTTCTTTTGACATGTGTCTCACAATTTATTGACACATGTCTTTCACTTTCTTTTCTCTCTCCTAATTTTATCTATAATTCTATAAATTTTTGTACAATTATTTAATTAAATAAATTAAAAATTAAACTATCTTTCTTTATATAAAAACAAGAATAGGGGAAGAATATGTATCTATTTGTATTCCCATCTTTCTTATATTTTATATTTTTTTACTAAAATTCAAAAACTCAAATAGATTTTTCACTTTAAATTTGTTTTTCACGTATCATATATCAAATTAACCATTTGACATCAATATTGGATATTTTAAAATATTAATTATATTTAAAATGTGATATTTAATTTTTTAAGAATATAATACAGTTTTTTATGGATTGAATTATTATTTTATTTTGAAATATGTGTTGGATTTGAATAAATAATATATCTATAAATATAAATATTTATTTAAAAAAAATTATACTAATTACTTTATATGATATTATAATCTATTCGTCAACCGTAATAGGTTTTAGTGAGTTAAAAATTGTGTATACAGTTGGGAACACTCTAAAATTTTGTTTGGAAAGTTGTGCAATTTATTATTTAATAAATATACATTTTTGAGAGAATAATAATGTAATATAACATAATAAAAAAATCAAATCGCATAATATTTATATAAATATAATTGACAAAAATAGTTATTATATAGATTTTTATAATAATAATAATATAATTTTATCATATATTATTAATATAAAAATATATATTATGTCTCGTGTATTGCATGAGCGATCATTTAGTTTTATGAGAAGGAATGAGCGGTCATCTGATTTTACGAGAAGGAAAATAGTTTGTGTAAAATAAAATTATGAATTACTTTTATTCATTTTTTTTAAAGATAAATACTTGGGCTTCTAAACCATCCACTAAAATTTGAAGGCTCTTTGATAGTGTACTTACCGGTCTAGGCCTCCTAGACAACATTTATTAGTTTAGGGTTCCTAGACAGTCCTTTCGTAATTAGTTGAATGCATTGTTATTTTACAGTTTATATGAGTATTTAATTGTCAAATTATTTCCAACACTCGATTGAGTTAAAATAAAAAAAAATTATGAGATAGATGATATACTTGCTAAGCATTAACTTATAGTTATGTCACATAATATTATAGATAATAACATAAGTTAAATGTGATACCTAAAAGTGTAAGATTGATGTCCAAATGTTATTATAGATTTTGTATGAACTCGAACCTGGTCCATTCAATTTATCGTGTCATGAATTGTAATCCGAACACGATCCTTTTATTTGCGAGTTGATCTGACCGACACGATTGGACTCGAATAATAAACTGTATTGTAAAATTCTTTGAAAACTTATAAAAATAAATAAATTGTGATAATTGTCAATGTCCAACTCTATAAGCTTACAAAATTATAATTGAAATTAACAATATATAATAGCACATGACATACATGATTATTTTATAAATATTACCTTTCAGACTTTATGAAATTACAACAATTTTTGTTTAACAATAATAATTATATAGGTTATCAAGTTTACCCTACCCAACTCATTTCCTATTCATATCATTCGGGTTGACCGATTTTCTGATCTGAACTCGTTAAGAATCAACCCTAACTCATTATATTTGTATTCGAGTCATATTAAATTATCATATTATATTGCTAAAAAATTGCAACCCTGTATATAATCGACGCTGCTCCATTAATTTAGAGTCCTATAAAAATGAAATACCATTATTTATGGCTCAACTAAAATATTGATTTGCACAGGATAATATTTACTTTAAATGTGCACCCAATTTTGCTATTTTTTTCTATATTAAATGCTCCGAAATATAGACAAAATGCGAAAGAGACATAAAATGTTGTTCATTTCTTTTGAAACTATTTCTACTCTCAGGAATTCAGACGCACACTCACATATGGACATGGTGTCCAAAATAAATTGTTATAAGAGTGATAACCACCAACACGTAAAATACACATAATTCCAAAAATTTAAACATGTGACGTAGAAAATAAATGTGTTGTAGGATTCAGACAAATGATGTCTTCTTTCGTGAAAAATCAATTGTGCAACAGTACAAAGGATGAAGAAAGAAAACTCAAATTCCTTATCTTACTCGTAAATTATTTTATTTGTTGACGAGTGAGAAATTAATACACAAAATTGATCTACTTAAAATGAGTGATTTGGAGAACAATAGTGAAATATTGTTTGTTACAAATCAATCGTTGAATATGTTGTGAGAAATGCAATAAAGATTAATATTTAACACAACATCAATTAAAACATTCAGTCAGTGTCCTACAATGGCTATCCTACTGATCTGTCAAAATTATATAATATATACATATATTCATAAGTATCACTAATACCCGTACGACTGCTATCGTAATGACACTCACAAAACTCAATAATACCATCCTTGGTTCATATTTTGTGCCACACTTTGAAATCTGGTCCAACTCTTAAACCCATCATATTTATAGAAATTAAATTCTTAACCTATTTTGATAAACTCACTATTTTGGAAAATATATGGACTCTTTTGCAAATTAAAATTGGTGTTTAAAGTTTATAATTATTTAATAAATACACCGCACATGATTTCGAATTTTGGATAAGATTATAAAACCCATGGATTAAGAGTAGTACAAAAATTTACAAATTTATTTATACTTATTTATGTTCGTTTGTTTCTAAATTTTATATTTAGAGTAATATTTTTACTAATTGTTTAATCATTATTTTTTACCTTACATTCATTAAAATTATTAAACTTGATATTATATTGTAATTATGTTATACTATACGAGTGATCTACGATCATATTATAAAAGATTTTTTCAAAAACCTCATGATTATTTTTTTGTGAAATTAAAATAAAACAATTTTTTCTATTAATATAAAAAACTTAATAAAATACACACAACTCTACTGTAACAATATTTTTTAAAAGCAAAAACATTGAGTTGAAGAAAAGTAATAAAACACGAGTTCCAAGTATCGCAAAAAATATCATAGTAATATAAAATACAATAAAAATTCTGGTTTGCGTTAAATATGATAATCAAATATTCTCTTTTTCCTCAAAGAAAAAAAAAAGTCTAATCAAATCAAAATCTCTGAGTTTCAAGAAATGTTTTAATCCCATAAAGAACTAATCAATATTATCGGAACAATATTAAATATAGAGATGGATAAGAGAGAATCCCCTCCCAAACAGTAATTTTGTCACTCTTTTCCTATATGTTAGTTTCAACCACTTAATTTGTCTGATAGGATGAAGATCAAACGAAAGGTCCCAGCCTTTGGTATAAATTATTAACAATTACATAGCCTTGAAAGAATTAAATATTTCTAATAATTGAGGTGAGTTTTTCATCTCTTGCTGCTTCTGTTGAAAGATAATTATTTGAACAATATTGAGGTTAGGATCAATTAGGCCAACAATTGCACAAAGTTTTGTTTGGCAGAAGATATTTGATTGTACTTGACGATATGTGGAGCATTGATGCTTGGGAGAAGATTAAGTTTTTCTTTCCAAATAGTCATGATAGAAGTCGAATTATTGTAACTACAAGGATAGCAACCGTGGCTAGTCATTTGGGCTCCATGGAACTTGCATTGAGTTTGCTAGACGATGAACAAAGTTGGAATTTGTTTTGTGAAAAGGTATTTGGAAAAGAAATTTGCCCTCCTGAATTACAGAAAATAGGAAAGGACATTGTGAAAAGGTGTGGAGGACTTCCCTTATTAGTTGTTGTGATTGCGGGGCTTGTTAGAAAATCCACCAGAATGCAGGAATATTGGCGGCTCGTGGCGAAAGATTTAAACTCAATGCTTAATTCAGAAGAGGGGAATCAATGTTTGAACATATTATCTTTGAGTTACAATCACTTGCCTGCTTATCTGAAACCATGCTTTTTGTACTTTGGGCTATTTTCGGAAGACCATAACATTGATATCTCGAATCTCATCAAACTTTGGGTTGCTGAGGGATTTCTCAAACCAAATAAAGACCAAAGCTTGGAAAAGATAGCAGAAGGTTACGTAAAGGATCTCTTTGATAGGAATCTTATTTTAGTTCGTAGTTTGAAATCTAACGGGCAATTCAAAACTTGTAACATTCATGATCTTTTAAGAGACTTGTGCGTAAGGATAGCTGAAAAGGAGAAGTTTTTTCATGTGATGAGGGAACTTGATACTGCACGAGAAATAGATGGGGAACGCCGCATTGCAATTCACCAACGCAGTAGATCATGTCATACTCTCAAATCATCACCATTTGCTCGTTCTGTATTAGCAAAGGTGTGTATAAGTTGTTGTCTGAATCACGATTGTTGAGAGTATTGTATAACGTTTTAGCTGATGAGGCTACTTTCTTCCGTCAGTTCAACTTAAGAATCCTTACGAATTATCCTTTCCGCAAAAGTGTCATTTTCACTTACTGCAAGCTTCCTCCATCAATATCCCTATTTTGGAATCTGCAAACATTAATTATTACAGAGGGATCGACTGTTGTTGCACCATCTGAAATTTGGGAAATGCCACAACTAAGACATCTCAAGTGTGATCTCATATGTCTTCCTGATCCCCCACTAAGTGATAAACGAGACAGCATTGTTTTGCGAAACCTAGAAACAGTTGAGACGATAGAAAATTTCAAGTGTAGTGAAGAGGTGTGTAGAAGAATTCCTAACATTAAGATATTGCATCTATACTACGAGTATATGATGTCCGACTACTACTGTCACTGCAATGTTAGTCGCTTGAACAAGATTGAATCATTAGACTACCTTTTCGAATTTAAGCCAAATCGGGATGATTTGCTGCAGAACCTCATATTTCCCAAGTCTGTCAAGAAGTTGACTTTAGAAAATTGTGGGCTTGAGTGGAATGATTTGAGAATAGTTGGTTCTTTGCCCTATCTTGAAATCCTCAAGTTGTGCAGGAATGCGTTCATTGGAGCCGAATAGAACCCTGTTGAGGGGGAATTCCTTCGGCTAAAACATTTGCGAATTTATAGGTGTTCTGATCTGATTTTGTGGAATGCAAACAACTCCCATTTTCCAGTCTTGGAGAAACTTGTTCTTCATGGAATGGAGATGTTGGATGAAATCCCTTCAGATATCGGAGAAATACCAACACTTGAAAGTATTAGTGTAAATGCATGCAGCTTATCGACCGTGATGTCAGCAATGCGAATACTAGAGGAGCAAGAGAGCCTTGGAGCTGAGGGGCTTCAAATTGAAGTCAAGTTCAGGTACTCGAAACACCTAAAGCAATTCAGGGAATATGTGGAACAAGAGAGTTTCACAAGCCTTAATTTTCAACTTGGTTTATGTGGTGATTTTGCTCTAAGCCCATCAACTTAATAGGGGTTATTTCTTTCCATTTTTACTTTTATTTTTCATATGTACGTATGTGGATGTTTCACATTTTGTTTCAATTTTCTTTTGAAAATTATGATTGATTTTGCAGAAGTTGCTTTGATTTGAGTATATGATTCATACTTTCATCACAGTGATGTACAAAAGACTGAAAATCTTACAAATATATATAATATATATACACATATAAGTAAAAAAAGAAAAAAGATTGTCATGCTCTAACAAGCTCCACAACCTTGGAACAAAATCGAAGATCCATGCAGATAATATAACCAGACACCACTAATGGTACAGTTGAAAATTAAGGTTTGTGAAGTCCTCCTGCTCTACTTTTTCCATGAATTCCTTTCTTTCTCTCTCATCTCGAAACATAACTCGAGCTTGAAGGCTCTCATTTCCGAGACTCTCTTGTTCCTGCAGTATTCGCATTGCTGAAATGGCCGTCGAAATGTTGCAATCGTACACACAAATACGTTCCAGTGTTGGTATTTCTCCGATATCTAGAGGGATCTCATCCAATTTCGCCAAATATTGAAGAACAAGGTCCTTCAGGACCGGGAAATGAGAGCTATCTGCATTCCAGTAAATCAGATCAGAACAGTTTACAATCCGAAGATATTTTAGACGAAGAAACTCCCCCTCGACAGGGTTCCACTCGGGTCCAACGACTGAATCCCAGTCCATTTTGAGAACTTCAAGGTTGGGCAACGAACCAATAATTCTCAAGTCATTCCAATGAAGCCCACAACGGGTTATACTCAACTTCTTGAGAGACTTAGGGAACGTGAGGTTCTGCAGTAAATCATCCCGATTTGGCACTTTACCAAACCAGTAACTCAGTGAGTTAAGTTTCTGTAAGCTGCCAATATCATACAGAGAATAACTTGGCACTTCATGAAACCAGTAGCTCAGTGATTCAAGTTTGTTTAAGCAACCAACATTATAGAGACAAAGATCGGACAAAACTGTATCACTTTCCTTAAAAGAGTCATCATACTCTATTTGCAACTTCTTAATGTTGGGCAATCGTCTACAAACCTCTTCACTACACCTAAAATTCGATACTCTCCAAAGTGTTTGTAGGTTTTCCAAAACTCGCCCGTTGCTTGGAGGAGGATCATTAAGGCATATCGATCTAACATTTAGGTGCCTAAGTTGTGTCATCTCCCAAATTTCAGATGGTGCTACAATTTTAGTAACTTCTCCTGCAATAATCAACGTTTGCAAATTCCAAAGTAGTGATATTGTCGAAGGAATCTTGTACGGTTCGCTCCAACTATACATATTTTGGTTAGCCGGATGAATCGGAAGTACGCGCAAATTAACTTGCTGCAAAATGGTGTCTGAGTCAGCATAAGCATTGTGTAATACTCGCAACAATCTGGACTTGGATGAAAACAAACATGGACTTCGGCTAATTACCGAACGGGCAAGTGATGTTGCTTTCATAGTAGGAACTATTTCATTGTGATTCTGCTCCTTTGCAATGCTTCCATGAATTACAACGCAGCGTTCCTCGTCTGCGTTTTGCAAAATGTCAAGTTCCCTCATGACATGAAAAAACTTCTCCTTTTCGGCTACCTTTATACACAAGTCTCTTAGAAGATCGTGAATGTTAAAAGTCTTGAGATTCCTATTCATTCCCACTTTACGAACTAAAATGAGATTCCTATCAATGAGATCCTTTACGTATCCCTTGGCAACCTCTTCTAAGCTATCGTCTCTAATTGGTTTTATAAATCCTTCAGCGACCCAGAGCTTAATAAGGTCGGGTACACGGATCTCATGGTCCTCCGGAAATATCCCCAAGTATAGAAAACATGGTTTTAGACAGGCAGGCAAGTGACTATAACTCAAAGACAATATGTTCAAGCATTGATTATCCTCTGTGGAATTCAAAATCGAGCTTAAATCTTTTTCGACATTCTCCCAATATTCTTGCGTCCTAGACGATTTTCTAAGAAGTCCCCCGATCACAACAAGTGATAGCGGAAGGCCTTTGCACTTATTAGCAGTTTTCCTGGCAATATCCTCTAATTCTTGAGGGCAACCTTCTTTTGCAAATGCCTTCTCACAGAAGAGATCCCAACTTGTATCTTCATCTAAAAAGTTCAAAATAATTCCCAACGAGCCAAAATCTTTAGCTAAGTCAGATTGTCTAGTAGTTACAACGATTCGACTTTGATTATAATTTTCTGGAAAGAAAAACTTTACCTCGTTCCAAGCTTCAAAGCTCCATAAATCATCTAGTACAACTAAATATCTCCTACCCGATAAAATCTTGTATAATTGCTCACCTAAATCGTCTATAGTTCCTTCGTACCTTTTTCTAGTCGATTCTCTTAGGCAAGAAAGAGTTTCTAAAAGAATCTCCTTCACATTGTATTCTTGAGATACGGTAACCCAAGCACAAACATCGAAGTGTTGCACAATAACAAAATCCTCGTAAACATTTCTAGCAAGAGTAGTCTTACCGATACCACCCATACCAACAATCGGGATTATTAGGCGCCCGGCTTGTTGTCCAGTGAGCACATCCAAAAGCTGCATCAAGTAGCCATGAAAACCCAACATAACGGTCTTTTCAGCGGTAAGATCAGGATTTGATGAAGCAAAAGGCTTGGAATATTTAGGCTGATTATCTTTAAATCCCTTTTCATCCACCTTCGTGATCTTTTCCTTGATAGAAGCCATGTCTAGTATAACTTTCTGCAGATCAAACAAACATCTCAGACTTCTTTCATTGGATCCAGCATGAATTTGATCCGCTACGTGGGATTCGATTACATCTTCAGCCTCATGAGCTGCAGCTGCAATCTCTCTCTCCAGATTTTCAAATTCTTCTTTGCTTATACCTCCATGAGAGTAGTAGCTCTCTACAAAATCGAGCAAGAAACGAAGGTTTTCGCCTAGAGATTCAATCTGGTACTCGTCGAGAGAAGTCGAAAGGCGAGGATGACTGTGGATGTTGTGGATAGTGTTCATAAGAGAAACAAGAGCTGCATAAACTGCCATCTCTAACCTCCAACCTTTCCTTCAAGTTTCAGATTATATTTAAGAAACAACAAAGAAGGCTGCAGCAAATAGATGATTTAGAACTGAAGCTACAAGACAAATTGAAGTGGTGAAACTAAAGTGTGGAAAAAGAGACGTTGAGAATGACATGCGTTTCTTTAGATTAAGACGAAATTTTAAAATTACTGTTTTTAAAATATTTATTGGGATTTGATCTCACTAAAGCATTTTTTCTTGAAGATTAAGTGCTTCAATGTCGTTGTAATTTTTCTCTTATTTATCTACTTCGATTTTTTAAGTAAGGGTTTGGGGCTCGATCATCTGTATCTTTCATCATAAAATACTAACAGAGTTTAATTTGGCTCCCAAAATCTGAATAACAACTTAATATTTCATGAATGAAATATAATATATATTTCTTTGATTCATATGAGAGAGTAGAGGTGGGAACGATTCTGGTTCTGGAATTGGAACCATAGATTCTTAAAATCGTAAAGGGTGGAATCATAACTAAACTAGGCTACCTCTCAAATTTATTTTGAATAAAAATATTTAAAATACCATAATATATCACAATTAACTTTAATTTTTCATAAGAAACAAAGTAGATGAAAAAGTCAAATATACTTTTAGACGAAAAGTAAAAAAAGAAGGAAAAATTAAAACAAAAATGAGTTCGTAGCATCCAAAAATGGCAACTGCAGAACTAAGAATATCTAATCTATTACCTAGTGTGTTTTTTTATTATAAATTTTACAAATATTTATATGAATATGTATAATTATATATGTAAGTATTGTGAATAAAATTTATTATGGAAAAACCAATCACAATGGATTAATCTTTCCAAATTATCTTTAGAGCAAATTAAATTGATGTTTTATTGTGTATTAGTGTTATATTTACTTCCACATAAATATTTAAAATTAGCACTACATACTTTGTAAAATCATAACAAAAGTATATTTGGTTGCATGACTAATATTTTAGTAAGTGTTGTAACGTATTAAAAACTAATGTAAACTATTTTTTAAGAAGTTACGTTCACGGTAAATTTTGCTATAAGACATAAATAGTGTGAGACATGTGTGATGCACATAAAATATTTTTTTATATATTTTGTAATATAATCATATATTCAAGTTAAATAGTATATTATAGAAGGTGTAGATTTGTAATTCAGTGATTTTTTTTTGTGTAATGAGTAGAAATTTGTTGTAATTTTATGTTTCATCTTTTCTTAATTAGCCTCGTTCACAAATTGATAAACATGATATCCACAATTTATAGTAGGTTGAATCAAATTAAATTAAAAAAAATAGCCATATCAGCAGATTAAAGAAAATAAAAATTTGTATAGATCTCGTAAAATTTGTCAATTACATAGTCAATTTAAGGACAAAAATATTTTGCAAATTGCTAATTAAATGTAATAATATTACAAAAATTTGAAATTTGATAGAAACAAATACTTTGACAGCTAATGAAAAATCGCACGGTGCTTATACGTCGAAATAATTAGCAGATTTCAACAGAAAATCACAAGAATAATCAAACGAAACATGAAAGAGATGGACGAACTTTTTGTTTAAAAATAAGAAAGAAAAATAGCTAAGAAAATTAAATATGTTTATGGTAAGATTGTTGAAAATTTAATTTCATATTTGTCAAAATCAAATTGTATCCACGCGATTGGGTGATTTTAAATAATTGATAGTTTAATTATAGAAAAATCATTAATGATTTTCCATAATATAATGAAACTACAATGATTTCAAGTTCCTAACAAATTTATTTCTTATTTTGAATATATTATGAGTTAACAAATTCTCTAAAATTCGAATTTATTTATGTTGAACAACAGAAACTAAGCAAATTTCGAAGATTGTTGATATTAATCTCTTCAATTAAATTGTAATAATGTATCTTAAAAGAGTTGCATAAATATATATAATTTTACATTTATATGGTTGAAATTTAGGCCGAAAAAATAAAATTAAAAAAATTAATTTTACTTATATATATATATATATATAGATTTTTTTTATAAAATGAATCGAGAAAATTGAGTCATATATTTATTAGATTTCATATATTTTTTAATTTCATAATCAGTGATTTGATTAATATTCGATAAAACATATAGATTTTGAATCATGTATTAAATATTGTAGTATATTCATCTTGATATCATCTAATTTTGAAACACCTAAATTAGTGGAATAATTTAGATTTTGAAATCGAAATAAAATTTCTAGAATAAAAATATTTAATTTTAATTTAATAATAATATAATTATTCTAAATAAGTAATAAAGTTTAAGCGGAAAAACAGAATTGAAAAATGTCATTTTGTTTTAATATATATATAGATATAGATTCTTATGACCAGCAACAAAGAAATTGTATTGATATTTTAAAAACTATAGATTTATGAACCGTCTTTAAACTTTTACCACTTAGTACCAACATATTTAAATATAAATTTATAATTCTTAGATTGCATTTAAATAAAAAATATATATTTAACAAAGTGAATTTCAAAAGTCAAATCCTTAAGATTTATAATATGAATTGCACTAGTTTTAAAGTTCCAATACAATTTGAGAATGTTTATTCAATCAAACATAAAAGACTTCCAATATCACCTTTAATCACTAATCTGTTAAAATGTTTATTATTTTTTTTTACTAATTACAGAGATGTCGGACTAATCATCCACGTTTCAAGAACTCACTACCACGCAATACTCCAGAAAATCTCCCAAAAGAGCATCTTTAATTTCTCCCAACTTAAGAACCATGGACTTGGATTACAACCCCAGCCGAAAGTCCCTGATCAAGAACAAATGGGTGGCCACCGCCGCCAGCATATGGGTCCAGTGCACCGCCGGCTCGCTCTACACCTTCAGCATCTACTCCCAAATCTTGAAATCCAGCCAGGGTTACGACCAGTCAACGCTCGACACGATATCCGTGTTCAAAGACCTCGGCGCCAACGTCGGGACCCTCTCCGGCCTCCTCTACTCCGCCGTCGCCGACCGTGGTGGGCCGTGGATCGTGCTCCTGGCCGGGGCGGTTCAGTGCTTCGGGGGTTACTTTCTGATGTGGCTTACGGTTACGGGGGCGCTGCCGCGGCCTAAGGCGGCGGTGATGTGCTTGTACATGTTGGTGGCGGCGCATGCCATGACTTTCTTTAATACGGCTAATGTGGTGACTGGGGTGCATAATTTTCCCAGTTATAGTGGCACCATTGTTGGGATTATGAAGGTAAGTTTGACGAAAATGCTTGCTGTCATTGATATTCTTGGTCTCCTCTGGAATTGCTTACTAAATTGATATTGTGTTTGGTATTGAGGGATTGGAAGCAGTTTAATTGTTTTTGGAATGTTGCAAATGAAATTGGAATCAGTTGTTCAAGATTATAGTGGCTATAATATGATTGATTTTCTGGGTTTTCGAATTTTCTTCATTAGATATGCTAACTTTTGTGTTTTGTTAAATACTTTTTTCCGTCCAAAAAAAAGAGTCATGTTAGTACAACTTTTGTTCTGAAATGGATGAAATAAATCTTTTCTGAAACAATGCTTTGATATACAATTTGATAGCATCTTATCAGGAGGTGCTTATATCCGGGCGTTTGAGTTATAAGTTGAGTTCTTAGTGGGATTACAGTTGGGGATTATAGGGGTGTTTTCCCTTCCTTTTTCTAAGTACTTTTGATTTTGGCTTGAAAAGAAAAAAAAGTATCTTGAATGTTATCACAGTGCCAAAAATAAAACAAAAGCAGCTTTAATTTTTTATTTTTTTGTCAGCTTTTTGATATTTTGGTAAATAAATTGTAGTTCTTTTCTAATTGTTAAGCTAAAAGCTGCTTAAATACATAACATCCCAACTTTTATATTTGACTAAAATCACTTCTATTCCAAAACACTGCTACTTATGATTATAAGTAATTTTAATCACTTCTTCAAAAGTTGAAGCAAAGGGAAAACACTTCTGTATAAAGGTGGTAACTGGAAAATTGCTTTCTTTGATAAATGTTGTTTATTTGGATATGTTTCTTAAGATTATGGTGGCAAGTTTGAGAAAATTAGAGAAACACAATTAATATGGTTTGGCCATGTGCATAGGAGACCTTTGGATGCTCCGGTTCAGCAAGTAGACAGTAGAGAATCACTAACTCAAATTAAAAGAGGAAGCGGAAGACCTAAAAGACACTATCACAAAAGATATGTTACACATAAATATAAAGGAGAAAAGTGGCTTGACCGAACATGATAGTAAGAGATGACCAATATAGCCGACCTAACATAGTGGGATAAAGTTTTAGTTTGTTTTTGTTGTTCTTGGATAGATATGCTAACTTTCTTTCACTTGAAATGAGTATGTACTTATACCTTTTCCCAGGGTGTTTGGTATTGAGGTATTGAAGTCTTGAAAATGGAATTGGACATGTTTCCATTCAAATTCGGAATTAAAAATTGAGTAACAATGGCTAATGATCCTTGATTTTGTGGGGGTGGTTAATTTTTGCAATGGGAATACAGTTACAAATTGATAGAGTGACAACAATGGTAAATCGATCTCATGGTTTGAAACTCACCTCATGAGTATGAAACTCTTAGGTTGGTATGGTTGTTAAGAATTTAAAAATTCAATTTCTAACAAAAAAGAATTTACAAATAAAGTGTGTTGGTGGAGCAACTTGTTCATATTAGTCTACAATTCTATATCTTTAAATGTCTGCTCTGCTTGTTAGTTTTTCAATTATGCAGATACTAAACCTCTCTCTTGGTTTTTTTGTCTGCTTTCATCTTTGAATATTGACAGGGCTTTCTTGGTCTGAGTGGAGCCATATTAATTCAAGTGTATCAGACAATATTCAAGAACAAGCCCAGTTCATATCTGTTGCTATTGGCATTGCTGCCTGTGATCACTACAATTCTGCTCATGGGCTTCGTACGGATCTTTAAAACTAGTGAAGAAGATGAGAAGAAGCACTTGAACAGTTTCTCAGTTTTTGCCGTCATTCTAGCTGCCTATCTTACAGCTATCATAATCATCCAGAACATTCTCAAGTTAACGTTGTCTGTTCGTGTCTTTACATTTGTTCTACTCATCTTGTTGCTAGTTTCCCCTATTTTCATTGCAGTTAAAGCCCAGAGGGATAAGTCGTATATGATGCTAAAGTCTCTTCTTGAGCACAACCTTATTTCTGAGGAGAGGGACATGCTTGATGATGTAGACGACACGAATAACGCACAAGATCTTGGTGCTTATCGTGAGGTCTCAAATGGTGCAGACCCAGCTAGGGAGACAAATGACGTCACTTTACAGTGGAGAGAAGACCTGAGTCTTCTAGAAGCAATGGGAACCATCAGTTTCTGGTTTTTGTTCTTCACAACTGCTTGCGCTATGGGCTCGGGACTTACCACAGTGAACAATTTAAGTCAAATTGGGGAATCTCTTGGCTACACAAGCTTAGAGATTAACACTTTAGTTTCTCTATGGAGTATCTGGAACTTTCTTGGCCGTTTTGGAGGAGGTTATATTTCGGATTATTTCTTGCACGCGAGACATTGTCCGAGACCATTGTTTATTGTATTTACTCTAGCAGCCATGACTATCGGCCATGTTATGATTGCTTTCGGCTTTCCTGGTGCTCTTTATGCTGGTTCCGTTTTGGTGGGTTTATGTTACGGGTCACAGTGGTCGTTAATGCCAACTATTGTTTCTGATATATTTGGGACAGGGCATTTGGGGACTATATTTAACACCATCACTATTGCGGGCCCCATTGGATCTTATATTCTCTCTGTTAGGGTGTTGGGCTTCATCTACGACAAGGAAGTGTCCGGCAATGGAGAGACGTGCATCGGGACCCACTGTTTCATGCTAGCGTTTCTTATTATGGCTTCTGTTACTTTCGTAGGTTCTCTTGTGGCCTTAGGGTTGTTTTTTCGGACAAGAAGCTTCTACAAACATGTCGTACTCCGAAGGCTTTGGCGATCGCTGCACGAGAGCAGGCGTATTGATTTTGACGAGTAGTACGCTGCGGTATGAGTCTTTTCTGTAAATATTGGGATCGATTCAGTTTTCTGCAAAGGCAGCTGGTAGATACGGCACAATCTGGAAGTGCCAAGGGGTCCTACATCCGGTGTTCTTTTACCACAAATTCACACGAGTACCTGGTGCACGTGCATTGGGTGTAAGATCGATGAAGCCGTTCTAAGGATGTGTTTGGATGAAGGTGATTAAGCCGTCATCGACATGGAACAGAGATTCTTGAACGGAACAATGGGAAGCTTCTAATGTTGTGCAGGTTTGGTGGTTTTTCCCCTCTTTGTAGAGAGAGAGAGAGAGAGAGAGAGAGAGAGAGAGAGTTAATGTGCATATATGTACCATGAGTTATATTTAAGTCAATAAGATAAAAAGATTATATTAATTATATAAATGCAAAATGTTGGTCCTCCTAATAAACTTAATTTTGATATGATATTCAAGTAAATTTGACAAGTACAAGGGTTTAAATTAGTTTTTATTGCTTAGAACTCCAAATTTCAATAGAAATTAGAAAAGAAAAAAAATATATATAAAAAGAGAGAGAGATTTTTTATTATCAATAAAAAATGAGCTTACAACCTTGACCTATTTTTCAAAGTTCTTTTTACATCAGAATTCAATATTTTGTTTGTAACCATCAATATAATGGTGAGTTAAATATTTGGATTATAATTAAAACATGAGTTTGTAATTGTACTTTGTACACTCATTTGATTCAATATTTAGCAGCTGAATAAAATTTTGGTAAGGCTCGATCTAGCTAGAAAGCTTGGGTTTGACCCGACCGTCCTAAATTGGTTCAAGAAATTTTAGTACACTTCATGATTTTTGGAATGGACTTGATTCAATGTTTAGTAGCTCAATGGAATTTTTGCTATGGATTATTATTATTATTGTTGTTGTGTGATTAAGTTCTCGTATTGCGTTGTTGTTATTATTATTATTTTTATTATGTGAAAAAAGATGTTAAAAGTAAAACTATTTCAATTATTTCAATACAACCTTCTAAACAAAATAAAAAATTCATGCAAAATAAATATAAAATATAAAATCAATTCAATTAAAATTACTTTAATTCCAAACTCCACCGTTGAAATAGATACTTATCTTCCATTCATTTGGTTGGAAACAAAATAAAAAAAGATTAAACCACCTGGATAGGATTCTTGCATTCAAGCAATTCCCACTGTAAAGGACAACCTTACATTCTTTATTAATCTTAGAAGCGCCGAAAGTTTTTGTTCGTCGGATTTCTTGACCTCACGACCTTTCATTAAATGGACTTCAATCTTAAAGGGCAAAAAAGATTAATATTAATAAATTAGTTATAAGCAATTACTAAATTCATGGATTAGTAGGAAAAGAAGATTCGGATGTCATAAAATAATACAAACAATGGAGGAAAATGCATTTTTATGTTCCGAAATATGAATTTGTTCGTATTTAGGCTAATCATCCAAAGTAAATACATCCTTAATGGTAAATCTTTTCGATATTGGGCCAATGGTATATTTGCAATTTGAAATATTATTTATTGTTATTATTATATATGGTCTAATACTATTTTACGTAAGCAATGGTGACGGACGATATGTTACGCAAACATTGATTGATCATATCATATAATAAATTCAAGAAATATCAGCCTCTTTCATACAGCTTTTGTAGACTAAATAAATATTAAATAATGCCTCCTTTACCCCACAACCAGTCATCAAAGCCCCACACTTTTGTCATTTCTCCTGACTTCTATTGCATCTTTCTTTCTTTCATTTTTTTTTCTTTTTTTTTTTTTTAATTCATACATAATCACACATAAGAAGGAAAATATGTAGAGTGGAGTGCTGAAATGAATTTTAAAAAACCAATATCTTTACATATATAGTCTATTACTTGTTTTAGCCCTGCTTGAAAATTTTAAAGTTTCGACTCGTAAATTTAATAAAATGGTAATATGAAAAATCGAGGTTTTTTCTTCGTACTTTTATTTAGGGCAGCTAGTGGAATGTCATCCTCGGATATTTAGGTCATTTGAAAAGGAAGATATTAATAGTCATTCCCCTAAAGCATATTTCTACGACCTTTTCTCCATATAAAACCAAAACACACGTACGCTTCCACTAATATGCTGACTCATTATATCAGCTTTTTTGCTACCCACTATTCATACTCACAGTAGAAAAGTGAGAAGACTCCATAAGAAACACACACAACACAGAGGAACAAGTTTCACTCCAGAAAATGATGATTCCAGTGAGAACCATGCCAGAGACGTGGGGGGCAATCGGCACCACCATTGTCACCTTTGTCTTTTTCTGGGATATGTTCCGCCGCTACTGCCCACCAGAGCTCCGGCGGTACCTGGAGAAATGCACCGTCAAACTCTCTGGATTCTTGAATCCATACATTCAGATTTCCATCCATGAGTACCTGGGAAACCATCTCAGGCCCCATGAAGCCTATGCCATAGTCGAGGCCTATCTGAGCTTAAATTCATCTAAAGATGCCAGACGCCTCAAGGCAGAGATGACAAAAGAAAACGAGAACAGGCTAATGCTGAGCATGGATGAGTATGAGAAGACAACAGATGAATTCAACGGGGTACGAGTGCAGTGGGTTTCGGGCAAAGTTTCATCCCCTCAAAGGGCATTATCATACTATCCAGAGCCGGACAGGCGGTACTACAAGTTAAAGTTTCATAAACGGTACAAGGAGATGGTGACAGAGTTGTACCTAGAGCACGTGATCAAGAGAGGGAGAGAGATTCAGGCAAGAAACAGGCAGAGAAAGCTACATACAAATGGCCACAGCAAGTCGCATTGGAGCCATATCGTGTTTGAGCACCCAGCGACTTTTCAGACTCTAGCGATGGAGCCCAAGAAAAAGCAGGAAATAATTGATGATTTATTGACTTTTACGAAGAGTAAGGATTACTATGCAAGAATAGGGAAGACCTGGAAACGGGGTTATTTGCTGTACGGCCCTCCAGGAACAGGGAAATCAACGATGATAGCAGCCATGGCTAATTTGCTGGATTACGACGTGTATGATCTTGAGCTTACGTCAGTGAAGGACAACACAGAGCTCAGGAAGCTCTTAACAGAGACAACAGCTAAATCAATCATTGTAATAGAGGATATAGACTGCTCTCTTGATTTAACAGGGCAAAGGAAGAAGAGAAAGGAGAAACCTGTGGAAGAAAAGAATGAGAAAGGAGAGAGAAAGAGTTCTCGCAAAGAGAAGGAAGAGGGAGAAAGCAAGGTCACTCTCTCAGGGCTGCTGAATTTCATAGATGGTCTGTGGTCTGCCTGTGCAGGAGAGAGACTTATTGTATTCACAACAAACTATGTAGATAAACTAGATCCAGCTCTTACAAGAAGGGGCCGTATGGATAAGCATATAGAGCTCTCTTACTGCAAATATGAAGGATTTAAAGTGCTTGCAAAGAATTACCTGGAACTTGAAGGGCACGACTTGTTCAGATCAGTGGAGGAGCTGATTGAAGAGGTTGAGATAACGCCAGCTGACGTTGCAGAAAACCTCATGCCAAAATCTGCAAAAGAAGGTCCAGAGCAATGTCTTCTGAATCTCCTACGCTCACTTGAAGAAGCAAAGAACAGAAAGATTATGAAGTGCAGTGAACTTAAAGAGACAGAAACCGAAAACGATGCAGCAGATCCACAAGAAAAGCACGAGAAGTAATCAAAATATGTGAAATAAATGAAATGGGGTTAGGTTCCTGTAAGACCATGCAGTGAAATAAAAAGCGAATTCTTTCGTTACAAATATTAGTTAAGTTATTGTACAATGTCTAGATCAGAAGCAAGAACTCTTAAAGAGAAATTTCCCATCCATATCTAGTTCAGCACCTCCCCCAACCCACCCACCCAAATGTAAACATACTGTAAAATTGATTTGATATACATCATCAACCTCAGCATCAAGCTGGTCCCAGCAGGATAACATTAATAAACTGCAAAAGGGATGTAGCTTTAATTTCCAACAAGGAAGAACTCTCTAATAGCCACTACCTTCAGGGAGTGCATTGACCACAAATACAGAAATTCATCAGCCAAACAATCAGATTCCCCAGGATAAAACCACTTTATTTAATTCCCCTTTAGATTTTTGAGAGGAAGGGAATTTTAGATGTCATCTCTGTCTTCATCTCTCATCGAGTTTAGACCATCGTCGAACCCAGAACCTGGAGCAAGCTCATTTAGATCAAGAAACCGCCTTTTCTTTACACCTTCAACTTCTTCTTTTTCACCTTGTTTATTTTCTTCTGGTTGGCTTGTTTGCTTTTCATCAACCATCGCAGTCTCAGGATGCTGCTCCTCAATAGGTTGATCGGCATTGATCTCCTGCTTATGGATTTTTTCATCATAATCTGGACTGCCTCTTGATAACTCTGCATTATCACTCGAATAAGAGCCCTCATCTAATGCATTTGACTTCTCAGGTTTCATCGACTCAGTTTCAGACTCAGTCATCTCATATTGCCTATAATTGATATGAGTTCGGGTTGCTCTTCTACTACCAATCACACGATGCTGCCTCTCAACAGGCTGATCATCCCGCTTATCGATTTTGTCATCAGAATATTTACTACTCATTGAGAAATCTGCATTATCACTTGAATAAGAATGATCGTCTAATGCATTTGATTTCTCGGGTTTCATTGACTCAGTATCAGACTCCGAAAACTCGTATTGCCTATAGTTTATACGGGTTCTGGTGGCCCTTTTACTGCGCCTGGGGCCCGATTGGAGATCACCAACAGACCTCAATTTAGTTTCCCGTCTAGTCCGGCCACGCGACGGTTTGAACCTGCGGGGCTGATCACTATCTTCACTCATACTTGAGATATCATCATCATCTTCTTCTTCTTCCTCCTCCTCTTCATGATTTTCTTCATCCCAGTGATACTCTTCATCGCCCTCTGAGCTACTCGACATCTTTCTTCGTTTCCGATTCCTTAGATATTCATCATCATAGACAACTTCCCCAACTATATCATCATCACTGTCGAAATCAGCTTCATTGTCTGAGATCGCTTCCACAAACTCTTTCACTGAATAACGCTGAGGTCTCTGCCTTAGACGATTGCTACATGCCACAATACAATTGAGTTATTTTATGGGGGGGGGGGGGGGGGGGGTGGGGGTGTTGCCCCCTGATTAACAAAACAAGCGCTGTACTACATACAAGGTTAAAAGACTGGAAAAACATGTGAGTGCATGGAGCAAAAATGTAGAAAACCAAGTACAAGGGGTAAAAAGAAAAATTTAAAAATAAGTACAGGTGGAAAACCCAAAAGAAACTGAAAGGGCGGGGGGCAAATTATTCGTATTTTAGAATTTAATGCATATGATCACGCTTGAAAGGTGATGAAACAAATAGAGTACCTCCGATCTAATGTTTCCGAATTCTGATCATCATAATACTCATCATCCTCAGAGGATTTTGGTGACAAGGGGCGAAACGAGAGAGATTGAGAGTGTTGTGAAGGGCCATTTAATCTACCATTGGTAGAAACTTCGGCTTTCAGGCGAGGCTCTCTTCCATCAAAAGGTTCTGGCGAGGACTGCTTCTTCCTGATGGAGATTACAGGTAGAAAATATTAAATTTTGAAATTAATAGAAGGGATGAAGTTTTATAAGTTCACAGAAATTCTGGGTTCTAAGATCCATACTTGGTGACCTTTAAAGCTTCATTTATCGAACGATCATAATCATCTGCAAAGAAGATGAGTCAGAACGAACAGTTTTGCTTCAAGTTGAAACATACACCTACATTCACTAGTACATAATAAAGGCCCACTTACTTTTCTCATATAAACCACAATGCGCTTGGATTAAAGAATTTGAAATTAAGGATTTGAAAGGAGTGGATTTCAAATTCATTCAAATTAAGAGTTGATTTCAAATCCACCCAAATCACTCAATAAACTAGTTCAAATGAGAAAAAACGGATTTCACATCCATTCTACAAATATAATTATCAGCTCTAATCTTTCTCTTGATATTTTCTGGGCCAAACAAACTAAAGTTATTTGTCCATACTTCTGTCTGGGCACCCAGGTGCAGTGGTAAGTGTCTCATTTGTCTGATTGTGTAAGAAGCTAAAATAACCACTTACAGAATTTTACAGCCGTACTTTTCATCTGATCGGCAATTATTTAATAAGACCAAGAATTACAGTAATTTAGAAGTCAGACCATGTACCATTATAGTAGCAGGATTTGTTTCACTCAACCTCAAGTACCAAAAAGATATATATGACACATCATAAGAAGCTCTAACCCAATATTTCCAATTGGAACTACCCCCCCCCCCCCCTTCCACACAGAGTAAAAGAAATTTAATTTTTTTTGAAAAGGAACTTAAAATACAAACAATAAAAAATAAACATTTGACACTAAGTGACCATGTAACATACCGAAAGTGTAAGTGACGGGTTTTCTATCACGTAGAGAACGTCCAGCAGCTAAACCATCCATGCCCATCATGCTATCAAGCATAAGCGCTTGTCTATGTTGTTTCTTTAACAATTTCTCCTTTCTCTGAAGACAAGCGTTGCTTAGCGCAATAACCAAATATAATGATTTAAATCTAAGTAATTATGTCTCAGAGACAAGAATAACTGACAAAGAGAATAACGATCACAATAAAAGAAAATGCAGCTTAAAAAATCTTGTGATGTTGAACAGTAGACCCACCTTGTGGACCTTCTCAATTTCAGGAAGATAGTCATTTTTCAATTTCTTCCCAACAGAAACCTCAGTTCTATTTTTACTTGAAAAGAGCTTCTCCTGCAAGAACAGGTGTAAAATTAACAAGAACATGTAACACTGAAAGGACAAACAAAAAGAGCTTCTCTTGCAAGAACAGGTGTAAAATTAACAAGAACATGCAGCACTTAAAGGACAAAGTGGCAGAAATAAAAATACAGCTGAATTTCAAAGATGCTTTATAAGAGTGCCACTTTTTTAGACCATGCTACAGAATCAGCTTTATAAGGGCAAGATGTTTTGATGCATCCAAAGCTGATTCTTTAGCATGCCCTCACAGAATATAGTTGAATTTTAAAGATGCCTGATATGCAAGCCACTTTTTGAGACCATGCTAAAGAAATCAGCTTTATACGGCACGATGCACCTAAATAAGAGCACATTTTGACCCAGTAGCTAGGGTCATTCTTTTGATAGAGGTCACCTACTAGAAACTAAATGGGAAACCATGGATGCTGATATTAATGTACAGGTCCAAGAAAAGACATATTTCTAGCTTGGCATTGTTATGGACTTCAATCTCACCAAGTTTAATCCCCCACATCAAAGAAAACTGATTGATTATCCTGCTACAGTGTTCATATAACTGTCATCTTTCTGTTCTTATAATGCTCAAGATGCACTCAGAGAACTGTCCCTGAAGCCACTACTGATGGATTTTTCTTTTTTCTTTTAAACCTCTTACACAGCTTCTCCCTGAAGCCACTGCTCATGGATTTTTCTTTTTTCTTTTAAACCTCTTACACTGCTTCTGTTTTCTTGGATTTCAGTCAGTTGGTACTCTTAAGATATTCACCTTGTCTTGGCCAGTAAGTTCCAATTTACCAGAGCACACCTACTTATCCACATAAGGTAGAGTACCTTTGGCCGATATTCTGACTTACATATGTAAATTAACGGATTTAGGTCAGTAGGTTCAAGATATAAAAGTGAAATCTGAACTTATCATTCTATCATACGTTCTTCAATATTACTATCTGCCTAATTCACGTCCAGTCAGTTATATGGAAAAGCCGTTAAGATGGTAGTGGGAGGGTCTCAGAAATTTTAACCAAGATGAATCCTAAAATTTCCTTGTTAATGATTTTCAAAGCCAAAGTTACATGAAAATATAGAATTGTAACATCTTGCCTTTAGAGAACTTGTTCTCACCGCATCCTCAGTTTCACAATGTCAAAACAGAGAAAGTAGGCAGATTGCATACCATGCAACTAATAGGACCAACCGACCAACATAAAGAAAATAAGCTTGGCCCTACAGAAAATTTTTATCCAACATTTATTCAGAAAAAGCTGCATATATAGCCTTGCATAAAACCAATCCCTAATGTCCAGCAGTTGAGCCAAAACGAATTCCCAAAATAGGAAAAGGACAAAAGCATCACCCGAAATGAGTTCACCTCTTAGAGCCTAATTTAGTTATACTACATTGTCATCTGCGATTTTCATTGCAGTAGATGAGTTCTACTCAGTTGGCCATTACACCTTATTATACTTTAGAAAGCTTCAAAACCAATTTCATAAGCTATTTGTTGAAGAGAACGAGACCTTTATTAACCAATCCTAAATTTCAACCATGGACAATCTTTGAAACAAAAATCACTGCTCTCAACCAAACAGGAAACCCACAATCACATCTTCCCCATATCACAGAACTAGGTTCCTAGACAAACTAGCTTGCTTGCAGACTAAAACCATGACATCCTTCTCTTGAACCCAAAAAGAACTCTAAGCAAACCCAAATACATTATTTAATCACCTAAAGTGCCATAAACCCAAGTGACATCATATACACTAATTTAATACAGATTAGTGAACTTCCATTACTGGGATTTGAATAAAATGATTTGCCGGTCTATGTAGTTTGTAGTTAATCTCATAAGGTGTGATGTTTTTCCAAACACAAACCCTCATGCTTAATATCAGCTTCAGCATAACATCTTATCATTTGTAAACAAGAGAAGGGGAAGACTACCATGGATGAGACTGAGCTAAAAAAAAAAAATTATGCTATGCTTTTGGATCTACATTATTTCACAAGTTCCTTTCATGAGACTAGCAGTTCTGTTGGCTTCATAGATGGGAAACAGAATGTGACAAGCGAAGCATCTGGCAATTGATCTAAGTAATAAAATTTCATATCAAGAACTGGCCACAATCATGACTTACAGAAACATTCAGGAATTCGTCTAAATTAGTGGCAACTGCTTCCCAATGATATGCTGAACCAGGAATAGGTGGAATATTCCTTCCTTTTCCTTTTTTCACCTCAACCTTTCTAATCTCTCTGTACAGTCGATGACCAATGATTGGATCATCTTCATACCTACATAATAATAAGCATCTAAATAAAACTCTCAAAGCAGAATTATTACAGTGATTAAAATAGACCAAAAGAAAAACAATATCCTAAGCATGCATGTAAATCAAAGGTATGTGTCCTTGAAAACTCTGAACAATCAAAAGATACAGTATCATAGAATAAAGAAAAACAAACTACGATCACAAAGGAGAACATGTTACCAATATGAGACTCCATAAGAATCACCCCCTAGGCGTTCTTTGCGAAATGTTGAAAGCTGAACACCATGCTTTAATGAGTCATCTATATAGTTCCTTATATCTTCTTGCTGCAGAAGACAACCACATCTGTTTTAGCATAACTAGCATTAAGGTGACTAAAAGCCAAACACACAATTAGGCAGTTACAATTTGTCCATGCTTTATGCTAATACATGACAGAGGTCCCGTAAAGTAGTGAAGAAGTGTGACAGAAATGGAAAAAATGTCTGAGATAACATAGTACGCCTCCAGATATATGAAATTGCCCAACTTGTTGGTCAGGCTCAATATATTTAATCTTGCAAATCAAGGATAAGCAATTAAATATTTCTAAGAAATTATGTGGTGGCATGCAGCAGCATCAATATTGAGAGAGAGAGAGACCACAAATGACAATTTGCCAACAAAGATTGAGCACCAAAAAGAATTATAGTTTCACAATATTAGCTGACACTGACAGCATCTCATATAAAGAGCTGGGATTCTACATTTCATAAACATTTCACCAATTGGCTAATGACTAAGGTTTCGTATCCAGCATATTTGGTTTATTGAACTCGTAAACCTCGTTCATTATAAGTTAAAAGTACTAGTCGATCTTTAACCATGGTGGTTGAAATTACAATAAATCCAACAAATCCCATCCAATTCAGCAGCAAGGCAGAAGTAATTGCAATTGGAAACCATAACATGTACCACAAAAACAGACACATGTGATGAAAAATCATTTAAAAGAATGGGATTTTTCACTTACAAATAAGCATATCTCCAATGAACATATCAACAAAAAATAGTGAGATATTAACAAAGAACGTGATTATAGCATAAGAAATCCAGGAACAAATCTAGAAAACAGTTTATGCAAGAGAATTCAAGAGCTAACACTACAGTAGCCAAAACAACTGAACCTCAGTTAAGTCATATTTAACGGGAAAAATCATTAGTCCACCTCTGAAGCTAGGATAACTGCTACAAAGTAAAAATAAGTTCTAGAAACGATACCTCAACCCGAATGTCACATAATGCCTTAAGAATAATCACCCGCAACCCAGGATCAAGTGCATTGTACGCCTCAACTTCAGTCCTAAAACAACCAAAGGAGAACTCATGTAAGCAAATAAAACTTTTCTCTTGTACTCAAGCACAATCAAAATTTAAACTTCTTGGAGATAAGTTTCTACTTACCCATGTGATGCAACTATAGGTAAATCACCTTCAGCAACCTGCATAACGAACCAGACTAAAGTAAATCCTATACTACAGTTAAAAATTGGTTAAAAGTTGATCTAGGGTCAATAATGAGATTACCCAGTACCACCAATCTTTCAATTTTCTGCATAAAACAGTAATCCAAGTAGCATGCCCAAGTGCCATTCTAGTGACAGGAGGAATTGCCTAGAAAAAGAAATAAATCCACATGAGACGATTGGTAATGTTGTAAGCAGGCAATATTAAACAAATCCATACTTCAAAATTGAAGATTATATATACGAAGGATCAAGAGGACGCTAGCACACAAAATAACTCTAGTAATCCTGACCTAGATTTATGAGATATTGTACAATGGAATTCAATTTATGAAATGAAGTATTTGAATATGGATGATGGTTCGGTGATAGAAGACCTCTTGTGAATAATTTGCAGGCAAAAATTAAGTGAGTTCTCTATATGCATTCTATCTTTTAAAATGACAAGAAAATCTATCTATACAGAATTATTGAGCTATCGAATGGTGATAATAATGTAATTAAACAGTTCTAAATTAGAGAATAGAAAGGAGCTTTATTGAAGAACTTTCTCCTCTGAGATGCAATCTGCAGTAGCATGTTTATGAACATAAAAATTACGTGAGATGGATAATGACTGACACCGCATGAGAGACAAGCAACTTAATTAATCAGGAACACAGTGACAAATGACCAAAACCAATTGGTCAACTGGGGTTTTTAAATGGCATTACTAGGCCCAAATTATTATCTATGAAAAATCTTTGCAAGAGAAAACCTTGTCATAAAGCCAGCAGTTGCATATAACAAGAAAAAAAAGATTGCCATAGAATTACAGTCACAATGCATGTACTTTCAACCATGTCTGAGTGCAAAGTTATCTACAGTTATTGTTGTTTAGTTGATGCCACATTCGACTTATAGCAAAGAGCTCTCTTTTTCATTGCTCTATACAGCAGACATCAACTCAAGTCAATGAACAGAGCCTCACTACACATGAAAGGATCTCAGAAATCCTTTGAACTTGAGTGTAGAAATATGACACATGTGATACCCCAAATTTACTAAAAAAATTCAGCAACATATATCACACTTCCTTGCAAAGCCAAGAAAGTAACACATGATATTTCCCAAGATTGTAATGATCAGTTCACTCAAGACAATTTCCACACCCAATTACATCTCTTCATTTCACACAAACCCCTCAAAGGCTTGGCTGCATGAAGAGTGCAATAGTCCTCCAAAGAAAATACAACGAAATTCCTTAGTATATATCAGGTCAAATTCTAGGGCTTAATAATCAACCACCAGAGAATGAAAATAAAAACAGTAGCACACAAAACCATGAAAAAGAAAAACAGATAATATAAGAAAGGAAAAGAATAAAGGAACGCCAAATTTCTGTTACTAAAACATTAAACCCCTGTATTTAAAACATGATCACTCATTGTTTTTCTCAGATATTTCATCAACCAGATTATTTCTTCTGTCCAAACAAATATTTTGAAGTGTAACCAAACCTCCATCCAAAAGGATGTAACATTCAAGCTCACTTTGGTCCCCACAAAGATTTCTTGCAGTTCAGACAACCAACCTCTGACAATTCTAAAACTAAGCATGAGGTATCACACAATCTAAAAGACAATGCTACAAAACAAACTAATGAAAACCATACTGAATTTCTGAAAATCAACCATATGAACACCAGACATTACCCTTAACATGAACAACACATGCTCAGTAAACACAGTAAAAAAAGATTGCACACTGAAGAGAAAGTGACTGACCTTTAATAATGGCATATGTATCTCAGCCAGAGTACTATTCGGAGTAATCAAAGCCGTCTCAAACTCATCCGCTGAAAATTCCACTTTAACATTCAATAAAGGCCTAAATACCTACACCTCACAAGAGTCACAAAGGAAAACACATTAGCTTCAAAGCCTCAAAACTACATATCAAGTTCATATCTTGATCATATATATCAAACTAAACTTACATTCAAAAAATTGAGAATAGAAGCCAACTGCCACATGGACCGAATGTTCCACCGAGGCAACTGTGAGGCCTCTGGCTCTCCAAGCAAAGGTGTAACTACCCTACTACTTTGCGCACATGACAATGAAGAAGGGCCATCCTCCCCCCCATTCTCCTCCTTCTCTCCGCCCTCCTCCTCCTCCTGCCACCCATCCTCCTCCTCAGACTCATCCTTCAATAACCTCTCCGTTAATCTTTGCCGCCTCTTTGCTTTCTTTTTCTTCCTCTCGGCCTCTGCCATGGCAGCCTCCGCCTCAGCTGCTGCTTGCAGCCTTGCTGCTGCCCGTTGAGTGCACGCCCTCGACGGCCTATCCCTCCGAGCTACTACACCGCTACTAATATTATTCTCATAAGCAGAATTATTCTTGTCGTTATTCTCCTTAATATTCTCACCGTTGGTGCTATGCTCAACATGGGATTTTTTGTTTTCAGGCTTTTTGGACGAGTGGTGGTTTGGGGAGTGGATCGGCGAGTAATGCTCAGACATGGCGGAGGGATCGGCCCCGCGATGGTCTACAGAAGGGTTACATGGAAGATCAAGGGCTTGCATTGAAGCAACCCAATAATTGTTGCTTCAAAACCAAATGGGCAGAGCAAAGCTGGGGTTTTACTCAAAACTATCACAATAATTTATACAAATAATTATAGCAGCAATAATATTAAAGAAGATTATACAGCAAATTAGCAAAAGATGAAAAGGGGCTAATCAGATAATCATTACAATCAATGTTCGAACACGAAACATGGATAGTATTACAAATGCGATTTTGCAGTTGCGGTGAGCTCTTCAAGTCCCTCTGTTTTAGAGAGACAAAGTGAAGCGGAAAGGAGGAAGAGAGGGACGGACCAGTCAGAAATTTGTGGAGAATTGGATTTTGTGAATCAACCGAAAAAATTAATAAGAGTAGAGTGGGTGTAAATTGGCAGATTTGGAGGGTTAGTTTTGGTGTAAAAAAGTGAAATTAAATGGAGTTTGAGAGCAGAAGAGTGGAATTATTGGAAATTAAATGCCTTTTTTTAGGTTAAAGGTTTGAGGGTTTCCAGGCACTGGAAGAGAGTCTTTGGGGTAGATTTCGTTTCATAAAGTGCCATCTTAGTACGGCGTCGTATGAAGGTTTAACTTTCTTGCAAAGATTACTTCAGGTCAACAATGTGTCCTAAAATTCTACCAATTTAGGAATCAGTGTGAAGTGATTACATCATATCTGTCTTTTCAGTTTTTTTACCATTTTTTATTCAGGTAAAATTGTATTAATTTATATATATTATTTAATTTATCACCGTTTTTCCATATAAACTTATATGGTTATAAATTAGTTCGTTATAAACTTTGATCATCTAAAAGTGTTTAAATTTGTAAACCTAATTATTAGCCCGCTTAGTTAACCCATTGGAGTAATTTTGTAAACACACAAATTACAATCCACAAATACTTAAAAAGATCAAATTAAAAAAAGTTATTAACATAAATGCACGATGATTGATTTTCTTTCATAAAAATGTTTTTTTGATTATGAGATATAGTAGGCAAAGACTTGTATGAACTATATGTATGGATTTTTTAATATGTAATGGATTGCATTTTAGTTCAAAATAGCCTAAGATCTGTGATCTCGGTCAACTCGATTCGAAACGCGCACAAACGTCTGAATTCAGCAATTGTTGTGTGAACACCCGCACATATTTAGACCTGATCCTTTAAAAAAAATCTTTTATATACAAAAATAATACATTTTGAGATTATTAAAAAATATTATATGTTCTGATAAAGTATTATTTTTTTGTGAAGAAATATTAAATTCTGTGTGTACGGAAAAATACTCATCAAGATCCAATTCACGCTTTTTAAAATTTTATAGATGAGATCATTATAATTACATAAAAAAAGATTTATGCATGTGGTGCACAAAACAATTCAGTATGAGTTTTTATGATTGTAATATGTGGTAATTATGACTTAATTATTAAAATCTATTGAGCAAAGATTTATGGATTATGTTTGTTCTGAGTTATGTCTAAACTATTCTAGCAGGATAATCCATAAATTGTATTTAAACTGGATTGTGGGTAGGAGATGAGCCTAACCCACAATCAAAATCGCTACCTACACACACTTTCTATCTCAATAAAACGGTTTTCGTCCTCTCTTCAATCACTTTAATCTCACTTCTCCCCTCTTGGACCTTCCACCTTTTCTTTTCTTTTAATTTCAATAAATCAATATTTTCCTTTCACTTTTTTCTTTTTCTTATTGAAAAATTTAACTCAAAATTTTAATATTTATATCTTTTTCATTTCAACTTCATATTTTATAAAAAAAATATATCAAATTAATTCTTTTTTCATGAACTTCATTATTTTTCATATAAAAAATGTAGTTTTTAAATAAAAAATAACTTTTGTTAAGTTAATTGTGATATATTTTTTATTTAATTATTTATATGAAAGATAAAGATTTGATTATTTGATAAAAATATATTTAGATTACTTGAATTAGTTTATTATAAAGAGTAATTGGTAAAAATGATACAAGTTTAGAAAAATGTATTTTAAGAATTTTAAATTTTAGAGAAATTAATTATTTTTATTTTAGTATTTTTTATAATTTTTTTCAATTTTTATTACCTCTTCATAAATTATATTTTTCTTTAAATTTTCATAAATTACTACTATTTTTTATTTTTCAATTTATAAATTAATTTGATATTTAATATATATAAACTAACATACAAATATCATATATATATAACATATAATAATTATCTATTATTTATTTAAAAATTTTATCATTTTATAAAATAAAGTATATTAGGAATATATAAATAAAATATTATATTCATGTAATTTATGTTTTTAATATAATATTTATCTATTCTTTACTACGTTTTTTAAAAATTATTTATAAAATAAAGTATATTACTAATATATAAATATAATAATATATTTATGTAATTTACATTTCTAATTTAATATTTATCTATTATTTTTAGGTTATTTTTATTTTTAAAAATAAAGTATATTATAAATATATAAATATAACACATTATGTAATTTACACATTATTATTTAAATTTATTATTTATGTAAATAAGTATATTATAAATATATAAATGATATATATATATCAACCATTCATCAACAATCATCAATCAACTCCACAATTTTTAAAGCAATTTCAATTATCAATTCAATCATTACTTACATCACTTTTCATAGTATAATAATATTAAAAACACCTACTAACATCTATTGATTATACATCTAAGTAATAATATACCTTATCATAACTCAAAATAAATGCTACTTTTAAATTTTTACTATATATTTAATTGTAGCACAATCCCATTGTTGTTCAAACACATGCCCATAAGCTTACATTTAAGCAGGGAGTTATGACTTTGTAAAATTTGTTTTATGGATACGAAATCCCACATTCCAAAGTAGTAGGCAAGGCCCAGGAATTGTCAATAGCCCAATGTTATATGAATTGTTTTAGCCCAGATGGCCCACTTCTTATATATATATATCAAAACATATCACTTCTTTTATTTATTTATTTTTGGTACCTATTATATCCTTACTAAGTATTAAATTTTAAGGATAATTAAATTATTTTATATTTATTTTATTCTTACGTACATGAGAACTTTTATATTTCAAACTCCTAAAAATAATATACTTAGATTTAAAACTACTTTGAATTGTAGAATAGGTTTATATAAAAATAGACTAAAATTGTTTTCTAATGACTAGTAATGCGCCACTGTGATTCACAGTTTGCAAATACCATATAATATATAATATAAATTGAAATATTATTTGATTTTTATAATTAAAAATATAACAAAATTTAAAATCGATACACAATAAGATATGTAAATTATCTACATAAAAATATATTTTTTATGATTTTGAATATTATTAAGATATGGAAAACTAATATGTAATAATATTAAAATTACCTTAAGCAATTACAAAATCATAAATTTTGCTTTTTATTAAATTATTTGGGTTAATCTCAAGCCTTTTTTTTTTTTTAGAAAATTCTTTGACTTCATTTTATGTAAAGAAAATGTTTCTTATATTGCTTTTGTGTCTCCATAAAACATATATAACATTTATTTCTATTATTTGTTGTAGTTATCTCTAATTATTTATTTAAAACATTATTTCATTAAATATTATAATTATAGCTTATATTCAACAAAAATATGTCAAACCACCAAGAATATTAAGATATAAAAAAATTAAAATAAACAGAATTATTTATATTCATAAAATATTAATTGTATTTTTAAATAATATAATAAGTTTATTTGTGATACATACATTTCAAATATACATATATAATATAATTGACCCACCAAGAATATATTATATATTCCGAATCTGATACCTTAACCTTATTTTAAATTGGGTGTCATATTAAAAATTGTGTAAAAGTTATGCGTAAGGTATATGCAGGATGGTTAAATAATAGAAGAATAAATTTATTTACATGATTAAAAATATAATACAAAATGGAAACTACACGAAGTAGAAAAAGAAAAACTATTTACATAAAAAACTATGAATTTTATAAATAAATAAAAAAAATGTTATATGCATATACAAAAGGAATAGTACTAGATAAGTTTAATTATTTAAAGTAAGGAATTATGCAAAATTATGCTTTTATTATTTTTTAATATTATATATGCCTGAAAGAATTTGTAAGAAATATTAGGAAAAGGTTAAATTATGAAATCCAAAAAAGAAAAAGACAAATTGTTAAAGACAAATAAAATGATATAATTTTAGAAATTACTAATAGATATTTGTGGTAAAATAAGTTTTGAAAAACAAAATATGTTAACTTTGTCAAAGTTTTAATACTTATTCTTTTGGAAAATTTGACCAAATGTTGGCGTGTACAACCCTATAATGAAAAATATCTACTTTGACCATTTCTTATAATGTGTCTTGATCATCAGGTAGAAAATGATCTGAACACCCTTAATGAGCTAAAAGATTACCTGTTTTATTTATTTTTATTCTTTACTTTTAGATTAAGTCTCCTTCAATATCATTAGTTAAGTGGTATAAGTAGTGTTTTAAAATAAATATAACATTTTCTCGAAAATATCCCATAAAAAAATGGGACATAACTCTCTCTCAGCTCACGCAAAAAAAATATAGCAAAATATTTGAGAAGCACAACCTCAAAGCTCGACCTGAAAAACGGTATCCATCATCTCCAACCATCCATTCCTTCTAAATAATCATATGAATAAATGTGTGTTTTTTGTTTCTATCTTCCATATTTGTTTTAGTTCATTATTGTTTTTAAATTATAAAAAGGTTTGTCCCTTTGTGAAACCCAAAAAAATTTGTGCCAGGAAAAATTAGTTGATTTTAGGTCTTAGGTATCTAAGGATCTAGATGAATTCTTAAATAGACATCGTAAGATCATTTTTTTTTTTTGTAATTGTCTTTATATGTGCATCGAGATTTATTAGTTTTGTTTGGTTGTGTCTTATTTGTAATTTTTATGAACTTCATAATTCTCGGTCGGTCGAATAGTTGTTTTTAAGATTGTTGTAAATACTAAAATACATTTTTTATTATTTTGTAAGGAAGATCAAGCATGTCGCCTATGTTATGACAATGATTTAGGTCGTCTTATAGGTTGCCAATGAAGTCACTTTATAAGTGTAGTGTGTGCACATGCAATGTGTATGGTGTGTGTGAGCATTGTAATGCGCAATGTTGGTATTGTGTGTGGGAAGTTTGTGTGCGCCACGCAATATGGGAAGTTTGTGAGCGAGCAAAGTTTAAGTGTTTGTGGGCGCACATAATTAAGTAAAAATGTGTTTGCATACAGAATGTAAATAGTGTGTATGCGTGCAATGCGTGTAGTGTGTGAATATGCATGCAATGTGTGGTGTGTTTGCACACAATGTGTGAAGTGTGTCAATGTGCCCAATGTGAGAATTTTTTTGTGCGCGCACAATGTGTAGTGTGTGTGTGCGCGCTCCCAATTTGTGTAGTGTGTTTGTGCCTGCAATATGTAAAGTGTGTAGCGAGTGAAATGTGTGTATCAATAATGTGTGTATTTTGTGTGCTTGCTCATTTTGCATTGTGTGTGCATGCACATTGTGTGAAGTGGGTACGCGTACGCAATATGTGTAGTGTGTGCACACACAATGTATGTGTACATGCACGTAATGTGTGAAGTGTGTGCGCTCTCATGCACAATATGTGTAGTGTGTGTCAAGTATGTGTAGTGTTGTGAGGGGTGTGCACAATGTGTGTCGTGTGAAGTGTGTGTGAACGCGCACAATGTTTGAATTTGTGTGTGCTTGTAATATGTCAAGTGAGCATGCACGCGTAATGTTTTAGTGTGTGTACTCGCATAATTTGGTAAAAGTTTGTGGTCACACGCAATATGTATAGTGTATACGCACACAATGTGTGTGAATAATGTGCACAATGTGTGGTGTGTGTGCTTGCACAATGTAAAATGTGTGTGTGTGTGTTTGCGCACAATGTGTGAATTTTGTGTGTGCATGTTATGTGTGTCGTGTAAGCATGTGCGCAATTTGTATATTGTGTGTGTGTGCACAATGTTTGAAATGTATGTGTGCCCGCACAATGTGTGTAATGTGTGTCTTCTATATGTGGTATGTGTGTGCATAATGTGTGTAGTGTTTCTGTGCGCATGCAATGTGTGATGTATGTGCGCGCAATGTGTGTAGCGTGTGCCTGCATGTAATGCCTGAAGTGTGTGTGCATGCAAAATATGTGTAGTGTGTGTGTGTGCACGCAAAATATGTGTAGTGTGTGTGCGTGCATAATATATGTAATGTGTGCGCGCAATTTGTTTAGTGTGTGACCACACAAAATGTGTGTAACATTTGTTTATGCGCAATGTGTGAAGTGTATGTCCAATATATGTTGCGTGTGTGCACAATGTGTGTAGTATTTGTATCCGCACAATGTTTGAAGTGTCAAGTCAATATGTATAGTATGTATGTGCATGCACACAATGCTTGAACCATCTGTTCAGTAAGTGTAGGATATGTGCACACAATGTGTAAATGGTATTTGTGCACGCACAATGTGGGAAGTGTTTGTGCGCGCGCAATGTATGAGTGTGTGCGTGCACTGTGTGATGTATGTTGATCAAGGTGTGAAATGTGTGAATGCGTACAATGTGTGAATTTTGTGTGTGAGCACACAATGTAAAGTGAGGAAAATTACAAAATTAGTCTTGTATCGTTTAGGCGGTCCCAAAATTGGTCTTGTATCTTTTTATTTTACCCTATATCTTTTTTTAATGCTCTATTGCAGTCTTATTTTTTTATAAGAATTAATAATGTTGTCGGAGAAAGCATGCGCCTTTCATGTGACCTCAAATAAATTAGGCTTTATAATATTTTGACCAACTCGATTACGTGGTAACGCCAATGTGGAATATCACGACACGTTAAATTGGATTGGAGGGCTTAAAAGAACAAAAACAACAATGCGTCATTCTGCAAATTTTATGAAACATTTTTAACGCCATTGATGCGCAAATTGAAGCTATCTATCAGGTATTCCTTTCATATTCATCTCAATTTGTGTTACATTTATTGTGGGTTTGAGTTATTTGGGTTTCTTTGGGTAGATTCCAAATTCTTTAATTCTAGGATTTTTGCACTTGGGGATACAATTTGGTTTAGTTGCTCGACAAATTTCAAAGGCTTTAAGAGAATGCAAAAGTTGTTCTTGACAACATGAGATATGTATTGTTGGAACATATTATAGTTATCCATTTAGGCTTCAATTTACTTTACATGCAGCTGATTGATTTTATGACTTGTGTAAAGTTTTACAATAGCCATGTGTTTATTATAGTAATATTGCTTAGTTTACATGGTTGAGTTACCGTGTTATTAAAAAGACTTGAGTGTTTTGTTAATATTTTGATATTTTTGCAAGTTACAGTGCTTATTTGGAATACATCCTGTTTGATTACAATCTTAGAACATTATTATTCCTCCAATCTAGTCTGACATGAAATGATATTCCATGCTAGCACAATCCTTAGGATCACTAAATGTTTAGCCACTTATATTCAATACATATCCATATAAAATATATCGATAACCAATGACTAATCTATAATATATTAGGGTTGAAAAATTAAATGTAAGTCGATTAATCGATATGTCATAAAGTTGGACTTTGAAAACGAACAATTTAATTATGTTGGATCATGCAGCCTCACATTAAGTCACCAATATGAAGGCCAATTCACAATTTAGAATTGTAAAGCCCAGAATCGATGAGCCCATGTATTTTGATGGTACTTTTAGGGGTTTGTCCAATGATGTGGGCAGCAGTCATCATGGCTGGTTTAGAGAGAGAGAGAGAGAGAGAGAGAGAGAGGATTCTTTAATCCAATTATTCTTTTCTTTCCTTTTCCTTTATTAACTTATGTAAGCATGATTTTGGATGAAGAACATAACTTTTGAAAACGTGACGTGTGGTTAGATACTTTTCATTCAGTTTGAAGGGATGTTGATTCTTTAATTTTTTTTTATTTATGAATTAATAACAGTATGTTTTTTTTACCTTTCTTTTGAATTTTTTGTGCTATTTGCTCTCTCTTTCTACTTTTCAAAAGTGGTTTTGTAATATGTGTATGGTATTTTGATGTAGTTAAGCTTGAAAGTTAAATTTTCATTATATTTATTGATAAAAAAAATTCATTATATTTATTGATAAAAAATATATATTGTAATCTATTATAATTTTGTATTCTTTTGTAGCAAGTACTAAATGAATAGCTAGAGGTAACATGAATATAAATTATATGAATGGAACTTGTAAATTCAAAGTCTACCTTATCCTATCATCTTTGTAATTTGATGTGTTTGACAAATTAAATCTATGGAGTTTGTTATAGATTTTTTGAATAAACAAGGGTAATTAAAGAATTTTTTTAATTAACTAAACTTAAAAAATGATGCAAATTAACAGATTTTGTTGTTAATATAGAAATACAGATTCAATAATAAATTAAGAGAGATATTATTAATTAATTTGTAATTAATTAGGATAAAGGGCATACAGAACTAATAATTAGAATTTTACTCCTTATTGAATTTTGTTATCTTATGTTTTGCTTTAGACTTACTTTAGTTAGAATAAATTCAACCCGTTATATTTGTTAAATAAATTCAAATAATTTTTTCTTCTTGTTTTAAGTTTGATTTTAATATATGATAGATCAAATTAATTTTCTTTTTGTGATCTTTAATTTAAAACTAATAGTGTATATATTAAAATAAATAATTATATTTAAAATCATGGAATTCTATTTCTATGTATAAACTATAATTTTTTATCCATTGAATTATTAATTTTAAAATTTTGATATATGTGATAAATTGGAGTTAATAGTATATCAAATTTTTATATGAATTTGAGCTAAAAAAATATACATAATTTTTTATAAAAATAAAAATATTATACTATTAATTTATTTTTTAATTTCAATAGTGTTTAGTAATTAAAATATTTATAATTAGTTCAAGGACAATTCAAAATTTACTTCAAAAAGTTGTACAATTTATTATTTAATAAAGCAAATTTGTGAAAAATGCAGTTTAAGATGACAAACTATATTTCAAATTGAATAATATTTAGGTAAATATAATTCATATAAATAATAGGTTATTTACATTTTTAATAATAATAAATTAATTTTATTATAAATTATTAGTATAATAAAATATATTATATCACGTGCATTGTACAGTGGACATCTAATAACTCTTAAAAGTAGTACTGCTAAGTTTTTAACAATTTTACTTAAAATATATTTTGAATTTATCTAAAATATATTGTTCTTTTGAATTGCACGGTATGTAGCCGATACACAAAAAAACTTATTCTAATTGTAATAAGAGTAATAAATTAAAAATCTATATCAATTCAAATAACTATAAATTTATTTGCTACTACCTTTTGAAAGCACCCAACATGTTATCCATTCATAACAAATCATTCTTGTAGACAAGTTGTATAAATCATTATTTTTCATTTAAATTCTATAATTTCTTTGCTGATTTGATTTTTCAATTATATTTAACTAAAAAATATTATCATTAAGCATATTATTATAACTTTGACTAATAATGAAAATTGATGTTTTTTTTTGTTTTTTTTAAATCAAAAAGTTATAATAGTTGTCACGTTACTGAAATCTCATTGGCCCCCATATCACATGCATGGAGATGACCAACCACAAATATGTTAATTATAATTTTGCAGTCGATACAAGCTACTTTCCGCGGATGAAAAATGCATTATAAAATAATAATAATTCGAATTAGAATTTTATTATTATCATCATCATCATGTATGCATGATCCTACAAGTATTCCACATGAAACTTGCTTATAATTTGACTCTCAGTTTGTATGTTTAAATTATTTTGGAGCTAGAGAGATTAGTATGCGTTCCACTATATTCTATTGAAATATGGAATGCATAGCATGCGTTCCACCGTATTCTCTAAAACATATAATAAAAATTTGTATATGTGAGAATCTTTGTATATGTATAGTTTCAAAATGATGTATTTAGATTATTAATTGGAATTAAATTATGTGAAAAATGCAGGAATATGGATATTCTGTCCGATTGGCAACTAATTCTAATTTTGATGGATTTGTGAAGTCACCCGGTCCCGGGGTAGACTTTTACCCACTTGGACTTGGAGGGGATCATCGAATTCCGACTGAGTGTAAGAACACATCTTAAAATATTTTATCTTGATACTTATTAGCATTAAGATATCTCAACGATGTTTAGATTTGAGATATATATATATATATATATATGTGTGTGTGTGTGTGTGTGTGTTTTGCTTTTGGTAAGTTATTTTGAAATTAATTAATTAATTAATACTATTCCAACCTTTAGTTTGTAAAATTTCTGGAATTGCATGTACATATATTTTAATCATATCGTAGATATCAAATAAAAGAAAAATAGAATAAACCCTCTGTTAATTTATAACACTGAATCAGACAAAAGTCTATTAATTAAAAATATTCATTTATCAATAAATTAATAATTATGTAAAAAACATTAATAATAAAGTGTCTCTGATCAACGAGGATATAACATAAGAGAAATGTTTGTGCAATTCCTTATTTTACAAAATTTGACAAAATCCCAACAAAATAAAATCTTTATTTTATATGTTAATATCTAGTGTGTGTGTGTAATTAGTACTACAACAAAAAATAAAACTAGAGATGAAATTTTTTTTAGCTCAAATCACTTTATATTTATTTTTAAACTAAAATAGTGATGCATTTGAGCAATGTTTTGTAACTAAAATGTTGGTTGTTAAAATTTATGAAAGAATTTTTTTCTATGAATTTTCGTATCTAATATAAATGAAGACCAAATTATCTATAGAAATAGAGATGGATTATTTTTTTCTCTAATTTTTTTGTTGCTAATTTATTACAATTCATACCCAAATCATGTAACTTGTTTTTATGAAACTTCTTGTGACTATTCTGTTTTTATTTAGTTATATTGTTTAATAACTGATAGTATTCATCACTTATTTTTATCACTAAATGAAAATTTTTTGTACTGTACACATAGTATGTAGATATTTTTTTAGGTTTATTAGATTATTAGTTCATTTATAATCAATATTATGCAATTATATAAAGCTTTTTGAGAAGTTTTTATTTTATTCTTATATCAAAAATATTTATTCAGCTTTATAGGTTCCGAGTTGGGGATTGGATCCATTGGAATCTTATGGTCAGATAGGACAATATACATTAATGGATTAATCCTTCATTTTTAGCCATTAGTAGAAAACATATGTGTATGTCTATATATATAGATATACCTACCACTTAAGTCGTATATTATTAAGTCCGTTTTGCAATTACGTTCTTAATTTTATTAGTATTTGTATAAAATAATGTAGGTAATATAAGCTAAAGGATAACAATTTGAAAATTATCTTAAAAAAGTATGTAACTTTACTTATTGATAAAAAAATATATATATAAAAACAAAAACAAAAAAATCCTTGTTTCATGGCCACAAATACATATTATGTATCTTTTTACTATTTAACTTCTTATTTGTGTGAATTTTATCATATTTCACCCATAAACTGAATTTATTTTTGAATAGTTCATGTTTCATTTCCACCATTTTGATATTTAATCAACATAAAAGTAATTAAAAAAGTACAAAGTTGTACATAAAGAACCCCCTCGTACGACAGAGATTGGTGGAGAAATTAAATCATGGTAACTCAGCGGCCCATTAGGTGGGAGGAACAGTGTCTGGTGCCCACAAGAAGCTATCCCCCACATTGGAGGGATAAAACTCTCACCCCACAAGAAGCTATCCCCCACATTGGAGGGATAAAACTCCCACCAACAGATATTGGTGGAGGAATTAAATCATGGTAACTCAGCGGCCCATTAGGTGGGAGGAACAGTGCCTGGTGCCCACAAGGAGCTATCCCCCACATTGGAGGGTATATGCCACCAAGGAACCAACTTTCTAGCCTCATAAATTCATTTTCTAAGTGAAATATGACTAAATTAATCTAATAGATGGCATAATCATAAAAATTACATGATGATTTTATAATTTAATCCAATAGATAGCATAATCGTAAACCTATAAAACGTATTTTACATTTTTTCTTCAATAAATAGCAGAATTGTATGTGGAATGTAATGTTCAATACATTTTGCATTTTATGGTTGCTTGAACCTTTTAAAAGTAAAAAATTGAAGAACATTTAAATTTAGTACATTAAGTTATCTTTTTAATTAGTCATACTTTTACTTTTCAATATTCTTCACTTAGACAACAAGTTATGAATTATTCTTTCCTGAGTGTTTTATATAAGGATAGATTGCATGTGATAGGAACCTTGGGATTTCATATCTTTTCATCTCTATATATATGGATTGTTAATTCATCCCAGTATATATGCCCATATCAATATTACCTTTTTTTCTCTCATACACACCCAAACACGTACCCATATTTCGAATATAAAAATTTGCCCACACGTATCCATATTTCAAATATCAAATTTTGCTCACTGAGAAATGAATGAGTATATTGATCATTTTAGTCACGAGCAAAGATTGAGATTCTTTCAAGTGGATGAAGATGAGGATCCAAAGCCTTACCGGTGCAATATCTGTGGGCTGCCAATTCTATCCAGCCCCTCTTACACGTGCAGCAATGATGCTGCTAACTGCAACTTTTTCATGCACAAACCATGCGCGCAGTTGCCTACACATTTTCTCCATGAATTTCATCTCGAAAGGTTTACGCTCGAACAACCAAAGTCGGCCTCTGTCGGTGAATCATGCCAGAATTTCACCTACAAATGTGAGGAGTATGACACCTGCCAGTTTGAGGTCCATGCTTTGGTTGCTAAACCAGTGGAGATCAAGACCAGGCACAGAAGCCACAAACACCCGCTGGTCGCCATTGGTAAAGAAATTTCATGTGTGTGTGATGGGTGTGAAGAAGAACAAAAGGGTTTCTTCTTCCACTGTGGAGAGTGCAATTTCTGGATCCATAATGATTGCACTGTGCTGCCGAGCATTTTGAAACTATCCTTTCATCCTCACCCTTTTTTTTCTCACATATGATCCACCTTATCTTTAGTACATGATAGGAACAATATTTGCTCCTTCTGCCACCGGTTATGGCGTTCTGAATATTGTGGAGTTTATTTTTGTGGCGAATGCAAATCTTTTGCTCATCTCAATTGTGCAAAGTCACGCAGGGAGTTTGTTACTGGTAACTAAATTATCATCATCGAATTAATTGTTTTATATTTGCAAGTAATATAAATATTCATATACTAATCAATTTATAAATTTTACTTATAATTAATTAAAGTCATATTGTTTTCAAAATCAGCATTTTTTTTTTCTTTTGTTTTTCCTAGTAATGCAATAATCAGTTTTTTTTATTTTTTTTGAATATTTTATTTTATGTGCAGAAACCAAATTAGAATTCATCAAACTTCCAAATGATGAGAAGGAGACAACATTTCCAAGTTTGGTGATTCGTAAATCTGTGGAGAGAAACCCATTTCCAAGCCAAAATGAGGACAAAAAATGTCACGAACATCCTTTGATCCTTAAAGAAGATGAAATGTCACGAAAATATTTTAATAATTTGGTGTGCGATGTATGCGTACAGCCCATCCATATCTCATCTCCATTTTACAGATGCCAACTTTCTCCATCCTGCCATTTCCTTGCCCATCAAATATGTCACAATCAGCTTCCCGCTACTGTCGAACTATTCCTGAAGAGTTCGTTCAGACAGCCTCTTGTGAGTTTTGGCCTTGGTAATTACAGCCATTGCCAAGAGTACTTTAGTTCAGTATTTACCTGTGATCGCTGCAGTCGTCCTTCCAATGGTTTATTCTACTACAATGAAATAAGCCGGATGACTGTCGATGAAGAGTGCGCGGTTGCACCAAAAACTATGAAGCATGCGTCACACAAGCAACACATTTTGTACCAAGTATATTATTAGGGCCCACAACCCAGTTGTTGCTCCAACGCACTCAAATCCAATTGCTCCAAAATTTATAGATGTACTATGTGTGAATATTATATACATATTAGGTGTGCGTTGCTGCCGAAAAGGAGTCGCCATAAATTCGACGAGCATCCTCTAGAGTTGATAATGACCGCTCATGATAATGAAGTTGGGCAAGTGTATTTTTGCGAAGTCTGCGAAGAAGACATCGACCGGCAGTATTGGTACTATGGTTGTGGGAAGTGTGAACAATACTTTCATATCAACTGCATTCCCTCAGTCAGGCATTTGTCCAAAGTCAAGTTTGGAAAAACTATTGCTGATAACAAGATTCATCGTCTCGATCATCCTCTCACTCTTACTCGGATGCTTACCGTTCCAAGAAATGAGCGGTGTGGAGCTTGCAATCAAATCATTAAAGGCTTTGTAGATGAAATGGCTTTCCACTGTTCTCCCTGTCATTTCTGGATTCACTTTTCCAGTGCCAAAAAAATGTATAGTAGCAAAAAATAGCATATATCAATTAGAACTTCTAAATTGTTGAAGATAAACTAAATATAAAGAATTACTTTAAACCAAGCACTTTAAACTAAATATAGAGAAGTATAATTCTCACTAAATACTTTAAGCATGACTGACATTAAAAAGAATAAAAAGACTTGCACATAATTGGAAAATGTGGGTTTTTAGAGAGGAAAATAAGTGGAATTTTTGTTACAGTGACTTTTAATTTGGAAGATTTTCAGTAGTCTAAAATTAATATAAAAATTCTTATTGGGGAAAAATAGGAAAGGTAAAAAATGGAACCCAAATCCTCTTTTATAAATGAGTATCTAATCATGTTTCAAAATTTTATTAATTCATACCACACACATAATCCTGAATTTGTCTTATAATTGATGGATTCTTCCCTGTGGTGCCCCTTTATTTTGCTACTATCATCAACATCATCCTCAACATACTTATGAATATGGTTAGTTCTGATGGAGAAATTGAAAGAATGGTGATGGTTTCTTGGTGGGAAAGAGTTTAAAATTAGGACAATAATTTTAAGAGTCTGATAAATATAGGACACTATATTTTGGGCTTACAAATTAGGACAATAAATTTTTAATTTTTGTAATTTTTTAACAAAATAATTGAAACCTATTAAATTTGGGTTTTTGCTGAAAAATTGTAGAATTAGGACAGCAACTTTAGGGTTCTTGTAAAAATAGAATACTATGTTTGAATTAGGACAACATGTCTTTAATTAAATTTTGCAATTTTAGAACAATAACCAAAACCGACCAAATTTGTACTTTTTGTTGATTTTGATTGTCAAGTCATAATTTTTTCCACATTTACGTCCAACATGACATTTTCATACAACCTGACTATGATTTTAGGATAAAATAGCCCAATTATTTTTTAAATATAATTGATATTTTTAAGAAAAATTTGACATGTCATTTTCTTAAAAGACTTTCAACTATCAATTTATAATGTTTTCTACCAACATTTAGTTAAGTCGAATTAAATTTTATTTTAGAAACTAAAATAGAAGAGTCCCTAAAAAATATGCACACAAAAAAGCAAAAACAAAAAACCTTTCAAAGATACAATTAATTTGAAACACCAAGAAATAAACTAATTTTATATTAATCAATATCAATAAATTCTAGTTCACTGTAAAATTTAATTTGATTTATTTAGCAAATAAACTCTATTATGTTTTTCAATATGAGCTAGTAATAGAATCATGAAAAATTTGTAGTAACCATATTCAATCTTGAATTCTTACAAGTAATAAGATCAATATGTAAGTTTACATATTGATTTAAGATAAATATGCATATGTGGAGCAAATATTTTATTTTCTATTTGAATTGAAGATAACTTTTGATGCATTTCATAACAAAGCTAAGAATATCTTGACACGAGCTATATCTCATCTATCCTTTCGCTCGTTGAAATTGTTTTCATGGCTAAGGATACACTCACCGTAGTCAAAAAGAGTTCTTCAAAATCAACAAAGAAAAAAACTCGAATTTAGGCTATTTTGTCTTAAAATCACAAAAATAGAAAATTTCTAGTTTCGCAAGTTTATAAACACATTGTCTTATTTTTTGTCAGACCCCTAAAAGTACTATCCCAAGTTTGCAATTTTCCATTTTGAGTTTAAGATCTAAATCAGCAAAAAAAAAAAAAAATTGAATTTGATGTAAAGCAATATGCAACTATTGTGGGATAGAATATGTTTTCCAAAGAGGAAAAGGTTATGGCACGTTGAAAATCATATGTTCGTCACCATCAAGACAAAGTTCAAAACGATCGGCGTCAAACGCAAATACCTCATCAAAGATTCACCAATGAAATACAAGTTACGGTTTCTACCGAATCATTATTTAAATATTATGATGCATCAATGTCAAAATATTTATCAAATATAGTTTGTGGTTTGTCCCTTCCTTTTATTTTTGGTGAATATAATTTGTACAAACAATTAGTTCAACTAGGACTAAATTCTCAAGCAACCACTGTTTACATAGAACACTAGTTCGTAATATTAAAATGTTATATAAGAATATAAGTTAGCTTTTAATTGAAATATTTAATCATTTACAAGAAAATATTTCATTTGTGCGGATATATAGAGTGATCATTTGCAACAACATCATTAGTTATGATTTACTTGTTATGGAATAGATGATTCATGAATAATGCAAAAGAGATACCTTGCATATAGAGAAATTAAGAACACATAGTCAAAATATTTCTCATGAAATTCATACTATTTTACAAAAACACAATTTAATTTCAAAATACTAGTGCTAATAATGCTAGTTTATCATTACTCATTAAAATTTGTATTTATTATTTAAGGATAGATTTTTCTTCTATTAAATGCATGTGTCATGTTTTAAAGTTGTGTGTTTAAGATGATATGAAACTTAAAAAAATTATATAGGCACTATTAGTGAAGCAATTGAACATTTAGTTGAGAACTAGAATTGTGGAACTGACATTTGTAGTCCACCCCTTACGGTTTCGAGGATGAGCTATTTTGCATTGTAGTCTAGCATGGACCTTAACCTGCAGATGGTAAACTCATTCAACCAAAGTGGGAATAAAACAAAAAATAAATTTGCGAGGAGGTAAATTTCAAACAAAAAAGAGTAGTAATTAGAGTATATGGTGAAAAAGTGATACGATGTATTTTGTATATGTTAGAGTATATGGTGCAAAAGTGATAAGATATTTTGTATATATTAGAGTAATTAGAGTATATGGTGCAAAAGTGATAAGATGTATTTCGTATATAATATTTATCATATTTCTCATGGCTTTTTCTCATGACTTTTGACATTTAATCATGTTTAGTTCTTAAATTTTAATTAAAGATTGTGTTTTATAGGGCAATTGAATGAAATGATTCATATTGGGCATAAAATGGTGGATTTGAAGGTGTGCAAGAATATTCTATGTAATAAAGAGTTCAGCCACATTTTTTACATAAGACGTGGGCAAGCCTTACCTTCCGGAGAATCAGTTAGAGAAAGATCACATAAGGCATGGACACGCCTTAACGCAAAACGTCCAGCGGCAGAAATAAGCATAACCGCCCATCCTTCTTCTCCCACTAAAAGATGACAGCTACTCTGATTTATGATGATAGTTATTGGTAGGATTAGTGAGGATCAAGAGAAACTTTATATATTTAAGAGTTATAGCTAGAAAAGACATCTAGAATTTTACACTATTCTCTCTCTACTTTTCTAATTTTCTGTAATCATACATGGAAGGCTAAATTTCATCTTTTAAACCAAGAAAATTACAGAAGACTTTGTTCGTCAGAATTGTAAAACCTAATTAGTCTTTGTTTGTTCTTTCATTCTTGATTATTCATATATCTTCTGCTCGATGAATCTTATTATTTTGACGATTGAATGATGTGGCTAATCTTTAGACTATTGAAACAATATGTTGCCAATTAGATTGTTAAATCTATAATTGTTTAACTATTCTTATATTTGTGGTACCATAACATAATTATTAGAACCAATCTGTTGTGGAGATGTATGAATAAGCTTATATAAACTTACACGTGCGTTTGTTTGCTAGAATTGGTGGTCTCTCTCATCCTAAATTTGGTAAATTAAATTATATGATCGTACTGATAATTGGTTATTGACAAGAAAAATAATTAGAGGTTGTACCCTGATTATTGAACAACTAAGGAGAGATATGTTGTTTTGGTCGTATTAGCAATTATAACCAATTTAATGATTGAATGAAAGAACCATTTTTTCATCCATTATCGATTTTACGAACCAATTCTGAAGTTACCCATTGGTTGGATTTTACTTAAATTACCTACATATTTTATTTTGTATTGTTATTGTCAATTGAATATTGTCATTCACCAAATCTCAAAATCCCCTTATTTTAATTACACAAAAGAATAAATTTTATCAATCTCTGTGGATACAATCCTTTTTTATGACTATCACAAATCTTTAGAACAAGTAAAAGTCAACCAACAGAATATACTGGTGGGAACAAAATATAAAATACAAGATCAAAAGTTAAACAAATGAAAATATTGGGGCCAAAATATACATTTTTGCCAAATCCAAATGGAAAATTCCAAGTCAGTGCTTCAATATATATATCACAAGTTTCCATAGAAAATACAAGAATATAGAAATTCAATTTTGCAGAAGACATAATGGTACAAATTTAAATATCTTCACTTAATTACAGAAACAGCTATAATCAATCCAAATTTCTACCATCAAGCCCAAACTTTACATACCCAATTTGGACTATGAGAATATTGTAGGCCCATTATCTATAGCCCAACAATTCTAAACCAATTATGTACATATTAAAATGAATCAAGCCCATGGTTATTTTTTTGTGGAAATATCCCAATAGCCACCAAAGTTCTCCTTTTACAGACGGTGCCGCCGTCAGCCACTGCCTCCATCCTCTCACTCTCAGAACAGTCACCATTCGCCGCTGCATCGCCGGCGCGCAAGGCGGCGCCACCACAACAAAACAAAGGGTTGCTTAGTGTAAAATGGGTATCTTCATAATAATAAATAATAAATATGTGTTACAAAACTAGTTTTGAATAATTAATGATTGACTAATTATAAAATAGTTCTTACAATTTATAAGATAACTGGGAGGGAGAGAGAGAAAGAGACTGTAGAGTATGGTTTATCCAATTCAAAATAAATTATAGTACAAATAAAAGATTGACAATATAATATTGTTAATACTTGCTATAATTATAAACAAATTAACCCGATTTGGAATAAGTTACATTACAGTTTGGTTTAGTTGTTAATCTAATAAGCTTTTGTAATTTTATTTGTTTGTACATAATTTACTATGCAACATTTTATTAAAATTGAGGTTGAGTAAGAAAGAAATATATATATATATATATATATATATATATATATATTAAAATCAAATCAAATTTAGATCGAGGTGAGCTGTATATCTTATGGAATAAGAAATTTGTTCGAGTTTGTTTGTAATTCGTTATTGAATTTAGCTCAAATCATTGAATGTAATTTTTTTTTTATTTAATTTAATTTTCAGTCCTTCTTGATGTAACATTTCTTTTGTCTGCGCACATATTTTGGTTCGATATTGCCTTATGATCCTATGGTTGTTGTTACAGTGTACAATTTCTATCAAGCAATGTCTTTCTGTTGCAACAAGATTCAATTGGATCCAAGTTGCAATGTCAAAGTCACGTGCATGTCAATTCATCTCACATAATTGGACCAAGTAATTATCATTTTAAAAAAATATCAAGGAGAATTGAGGAAAACAAAACAATGTCTTCGGCTAATAATAAACAATTACTTTATAAAATCAACGCTCACATATTTACCGTAGTCATATATGTTCATTGTTTATATGTCAAGATCATATATGCAAATTTTGGATAACCTACAACATTCTGGCACATCAGTTGGTAGGTACATTAACACGTGCTTACCATGAATAGCTGAGCAACATTATAGCATTAACTATTGGGCCGATATTCAGTGGTCAATCTCATATTTTATTTCTTAATACATGTCAATTATGGTATATTACCATTTGAGTATAAAATACACAGATGATACAGTAGAAAAAATAGAAAATTCGATATATTCTTTATAACGACGTAACAAAATGAAGATAAAAGAATTGTTGTAAAAAATCTCATCCAGGCGCTAAGGAGCCCTTGGGTGCCTCCTCTTGTTTTCTAACTCCGCCCAGCCTATGCCCGTTTAACCCCTAAGGTCCCGGTCTGCGGCCCGACTAGCTCCTAATGCTTAGTGCCTTTTACTACGTTGGTTGAGGGTATGAAAAACAAGGGCATGTTTGAGCCTTCCTCATTTCTAGGTGCAACAAATTTGTGTTGAACACTCAAATCCTATTCTATTTACCTCAACTACCATCTCACTTCCAACCCACGCAAAATTCCCCCAACAACAAATCGACCCTTTAGTAGCTATTCAATATTACAAAAAAATAAATAAATTTTCCTCTAGTCACACTACATAATAATCATATGAATTAGCCAGGTGATAATTACCAACTCTTTATTCCATCCTTCAATGGGTTTCAAGAACATAATCTCATCCATACTCACAACTTTCTTGTTCCCAAACAAGGTTTTTGATGTAGGATCCGATGTCTGTTCGCGAACGCAATGCACCTCTCAAGCAGCACCCGAGTGCCCTGTGTGCCTGTCGAGCTTGAGGGACGAAATGGGCACTCGGGTGCTGCCATGTCAGCATGAGTTCCATGACATATGCGTCAGAACATGGCTGGCTGTGCCACATTTCAAGAATACATGCCCAATCTGCAGGTTTTCGATGGAAGAAGATTGTAGAGATGAAGGTGGTGATGATGATCATGAGGTGAGAAGACAGCAAGAATGTTTCACTGAGGAAATGGTTATTTGGTTTTCTTCTTTTCATGTTACTGGATTTTGATCATTATTTTTTTTCCTTTTTTTTTTTTTTTTTCCAAAATGCTTATATGATGTATGCAAGTATAAATTTCATCTATGGCAAAACAAATCTCCTTTAATCTTTTTTTTGTTGCATATTATCCAGTGTTTTCATGTTTAATATCTATTATTTTCTTTTGTATTTCAGTATATATATGTTCGTCCTATAAAATGAAAGATGAGATTAAACTACGATAAACAAGGTGCAAGAATTTTCACACAAGAAAAGAAAAAGATTCTAAGTAAAAATCATGATTTTAGTATGCATACAAGATGAAATGACGGTTTGAATGCCTTTTGTTTATTCTATTTTGACTGAACGGTATTAGGTTGACAGAAAAACTAACTATTGTCCGCATGGACAGCTCAGTTGGTTTCTGGGTGGCAGATTGCCCCAAGGACGCAGGATCGAGTCCTGGCAGCCGCAGTGTGGGAGTTTTTCCCTCCAATGTGGGGGATGGCTCCTTGTGGGCACCAGGCACTGGTCCTCCCACCTAATGGGCCGCCTCCTCCACCAATCTCTGTCGGACCGAAGGGTGGGGGCCCTGGGGGCGGGGGATTTCGCTTGATTAAAAAATAAAAATCCATTCTATGATCCACATGTTTATACTTGGGTCGGGTTGGGTCAGCCAAGAGGATCGAAGCAAAAAGTGGGGCCAGTTGATGTGACTTAGGGACTAAAGTTTAAATAATATTTAGAATACCTATATCCATCCAAATTAGCTTAGTAATATCCATTGACTATTCTAAACCGCCCAATACATATTTAAATTTTATAAAATATTATGGTCGATGGTTAACAAAGTAGGTATTTAAACGATTATAATCATCACCAAAATATTATATGAATGTAACATTAAATTTTAACGTCAAAATTGAAAACACAAATATGTTTACAATATAATACAAAAAATGGAAATTACCTCAAGTGGATAGGGTTTTAGTCTTTATTTATGCATGTTTTAATATATACTAATATTGATCTCGTGCATTGCACGGAAGTCATTTTTCTATAGTTAAGAATTGCAGTATTTTTATGTGTTCAATATTTTTTGTTTTTAAAAAACATTGTTATTGTGGAGTCTTGCGTATTTTATTGATTTTTCAACTAATATTATTATATTTTAAAATTAAATTTTAATTTAGTCAAGAATAATCAAGAGTTTTATAAATAAATAAAAAAGATATTGTTTATAATACAATCATATATTCCTCGTATGTTATTGCAGTACATGCAACATAGTTATAATATGAATATCAACTTTAATGATTCAGATATTGCATGCTAAGAACTCAAGGTAATAATGATATAACAATAAGTAAAATATTTCTCTAAATATAATATTTGGAAACAACGATCATAAATAAGTATAAATAAAATTATAGTTATATATTGATGCTTTAAAAATAAGCTTAAATTTAAAAAAATATTCAACAAAAAGTGCACTTATAATCTGAACAGAATGTGCTAAAAATCAAAATAATTTAAATTATAGTGTTGAGAAGAGATAAAAATAAAAAGTGAATCATATTTTTATAGAAAAAATTAATCAAAATGAGATAAATAAAAATCAATGATATCAGGAAAAGAAAAATACAAATTGATGATATTAAAAAATGATTATGTTATTTTTTTTAAATAGAGAGAGAGAGAGAGAGGAGATAATTTTAACTGCACATATCTTTTTTTTATTAGTGAATTTTATGTCGATAAACATAATAAAAATCACAACCTTTACTAAGAATTTTTGAACTGAATGTAACAACCACGACATAAACTAAGAAATTTCATAATTTGAATAGCTCAAATATTACAATAGTTGGCATACAATAAAATTAATTAATACCAAAATTAAAAGGCTATATACCGGTAACATGATTGTTTACATAAATAGAAACAGTCATTTTGTTATAAAATATAATAGTACTTCTCTTGTTGAATGCACAGATTGAATATATACATATTTTTCATGAATAAATATTTTATAGAATAAAATTAAAATATAATATTTTAAAAATTATTATTTCTTGTCTGATACTCAAACACACCTGTGGTCGGACCATAACTCTCTTGACCTATACAACCACAAATATTTCAATTAATTATAAATATTCAAACCTAACACATATTTAAATAATACATAACTCATCAAAAAAATATTAGGATCGATAAATTGAATAATCTGATTTGAAAATTACTTTTTGTCTTATTTAAATAATCCAATATTTTATATTTTCAAAATAAGTAAATGAAAAAAATTATGTAATTAATTATGTTACTACTCATAGTAGTATAGATATAGATTTATTTATAAAAATGAGATAGAAATAAAATAAAATTAGATAAACTTATTATAAAAAAATATTAGAGTATTTAAATATAAGTAATTCACACAAATTTAGCAAATAGATTTTCAGTTGCTATTTGATACAAATATGAATAAACAAATAAGTTAGTAGAATTTATATTAATAAGTTTAATTTATATTAATTTTGAATTAATATTGAAACAATGAACAACCATAATAAAAATATACGAGGATTAATGTAAATAATTCTAACTTGCCACATAATTATTTATGTAAGATAACTAAATTTAAAAAAATTGAAAATTATAGAGACAAAAAATAGTGAATGAATTGAAGAAATGTTGGCATACATAATACTCACTTATGAAAAATCGCAAAAATTTATGTGCATAGGGTTCATGTACAACAAGATTTAAAGTATTACTTATTTAACTATAAAGTATTACTTGTTACTTAAAATATAGTGTTTATGATTAGTTAACTTAAAAAATAGCGATGTTTTATAGTTAAACAAATAATATTTTATAGTTAAAGAAGTAATACTTTAAATCGTGTTGCACGTTACAAGAGACTGACTCCTGAAAAATAACTTCTTAACAATAATTTCATTCAGCAAAACATATGAAATCTTCATTTTTAAATAAAAAATCTAAAAGTATTTTAAATACTTATAGGCAGTATAATTTTTTTTTTTAATCTGAAATTCTATTGTAGAACTAGACAATTATTTTTTAAATTATCAAAAAAACGCACGAGCACAATGCTTCAGATACACACATTTTTTGTGGATTATGGTCGGGCTGGAAAGCATCCATATGTTTTTATTTATTTTAGAGTAAGATTCAATATATTACATATAAAGAAATATATGTATTTGATGAATACAAATACTTGTTTATATATATATATATATATATATATATATATATATATATATATATATATATATATATATATATATATATTAAATATTTAATAAAAAATATGTAGGACAATTAGCTAGGAGTAAAGATGTTAAACGAGCTAGTCTTGTCGATTCCGGGCTAGTATTAATGGATTTCGGGTTGATCGGGCCTCGATTTAATCGGGTCATTTTAAACGGGCTTGTATTGTGGTGAACCTAACTCTAATCCTACCAATTTTTGAGCTTATCGGCCTATGAGTCGAAATAGTCAACTTATATATTTAAATTTAAAATTTTAATTAAATGCATATTATACTTTATTTAAAATACAATTTTAGATAACATTAAAAAATTATATATTTTATAACATTTATATCACTATACAAAATTTAGAGATTCAAACATTTTAGTGATATACACTATTTCATGTTCTCAATTCTAGCTTTAAGAGCATTCACGTCATAAAATTTGAAATCATGTTACATTTAAGTACTAAATTTAAATGACATTATTTAGAATCTTCTAGTAATTAAACATAAATTTTAATATTTTCTACTAAAAATCATATATGGTATATGAAAAATAATTCAAAATGGTGTATATTATTAATTCGATATTAAAAAATAGACAAATAAGAAAAAAAGTTGGGGCTATCAGACTACCCCTAACACCAAACATTTGGTTCGAACCAAAACCAAACCGCAAAAGACGGGTTGATTATTTGTTATAAAATTTTGTAGATTTTGATTTTTAGTTTGATTTCGTTTTCGGACCAGTTAATGATTGAACCTTTTTTCTTTTCTTTTTTTTTCTTTATTTTACAGTTTACAATAGTGAGCAATTTTTTTTTCTTTTTTCTTTTTTCTTTTTTCTTTTTACAGTTTACCATATTTTGAAAGTATAAGGATCCACATCTTCAGACATCAAGATTCACAAGGGTATGTTGGAGAGGTGCATGAGACATATGTTAAAAATAATTAGTTCTATTTCAATAAATAATGTAAATTTTATTTATTTTGAGATTGAATGGGGTAGAATTTGTAAAATAAAAAATCATGAAAAGATGTTAAAATTTATTTTATAATAATTGAATGGTTAGATAATTATAAGTAGTTATTGAAATTTGTGAGATGATTTGGTGAGTGGAGAAAGAAGTCGGCATCAATTTTTTTTGAAAAGGGATATAGTATATTGTTGGATTCACTCTTTCCACAAAATGAGTCTTAATACAAAAGCATAATTAGATTGTCCACGACCTATTCATGAGAGTTAAATCATAAACAAACATAATCTAATTTATGTCCAAATCAAAAAATCATGATTTTATTACTTTTTTCAACAAGACTATAAGGCTATGTATGCACGGGCTTTAGCACCTTCGGATGGGAAACGTGTTTATTCAATTTTGCGTTTGTATTAAAACTTGCTTTTGGAATTGGGTAAATTCTATCCTACCCCCTAAAAATTAATACTTAAAAACATTTTCTTGTTTTCTCTCTTCATCTCTCAACCAAACATCTTACAAGATCAAATAATTGTCTTAATATTCTCCCATGTATCTAATTATTACAAAATAATTGTTAATATTTTTTCAAAATTATAATTGCTCTTTTTACAAGTCCTACAATATTCAATCTTGAAACAAACACAAAATTTACACTATTTATCTAAATTTATGCTATATATCTAAATTTACATAATTTAAGATTTTTTACGAACAAATTTGTCATGCATTCCTCCAATTATAAACAAATATGTCCCGTATTATAAATTAGCATAGGTAATCTTGTTAGAACTTAGCTGCACGAGAGAGGGGGGAGGAATTAGATAGAGTTGAATTTGTCAGCAATCAATCTGAATCATTGGCCAAAAATAGCTCCATAAATCATGCAGAATCGGATCCCATGAGATTAGTTCCTAGTCTAGATTAGTTTCCTTAAATCAGATGTACTAGTCTCTATATGTACTCTTCTCTGTAATGGGTGAGATACACAAAAAAAAAAAAAAAAACAGAAAATACAATTTCCATCTTTCCAAATCTTCAATCCTCTCACAATGTTCAATCTACAGTTTATCATGGTATCAGAGCAGTAGCGATCCTGACGGATCATTGTTGTTCTGCATCATCATCTACCGATACTAACCTGCTTTCAACATGACTGACGAAGAAAGCAGCCTCATGAATACACAGCAGCCTCAGCCGGGGGCAGAAGCTCTGGCACAACAATTGGCTACACTACTCCGACAATACAGCCAACCAACAACGGACAATCGAACCTCCGAAAGCAACCAAGGCCAGACAGTTACTGTGAACATCAAATTGAACGAGTTCAATTATTCGTTGTGGTCATGGATGATGCATATCGCGATCGGAGGGAGGGGTTGTCTCAACCACATCACTGGCCATCCTTCTCCCCCCGATTCAACCGATCTAGCCTACAACAAATGGTATCAAAATGATCTCACAGTTATATCCTGGATCATTCAAAACATGGAACCAATGTTAGCGAATAATTACGTTCAGTACAAGACAGCCCAAAATTTATGGGAGGGACTAGCAACAACCTACAGTATTGGAAGAGATTCTGCACAGATTTTCGAGTTAACTATGCAGGCTAATAGTATAAAACAGGGGGAAGGCACAATCGAGAATTTCTACAGCACTCTACAACGAATCTGGGCAGAAATTGACGAAAGCCACCCAAATCCGATGGAGTGCGAGAAGGATGTTGCGACTTACCGAAAATTGCAATCGGAAACCAGATTATTCCAACTTCTCGCCGGAATAAGTGAAAAATACGAACCTAAACGAAGAGACATCCTCAAAATGGACCCGTTACCAAATGTGGAGGCAGCGTATGCCCTAATCCGGCGAGGGGCTTCCCGAAGGGGAATCTGGGGACCCGAGCCCGATGGTATTACAGATCGAGAGATCGGGAGGGGATTGGTGACCCACACCTCCCACCAAGACGGCGAGGCGATGGGTATGGCAGCAAAGGGGTTCCGACCGTTGAACCGGTCAGGCCCACCCAAGAATGGCGGCTCATCATCCCGGGAGAAAATCGATAAAAGCAAACTCAAGTGTTCCCACTGTGGTATGATGAAGCACACTAAGGAGACATGTTTCCGACTGGTGGGGTACCCAGAGTGGTGGGAGGATAATCACAAACCTCCGAGCGACAATCGTGGGCAAGGAGGCAAAGCCGCTGTCATGGTGAGCCATCCGGAGATCACCGGCGGCAGCGACGGATCTGGAAAAATGGCCACAGCAGCTCAGGTTTCAAGTAATGCAACAGGGGGCGTGAATCATGAAGTGGATTATGAAGGTACCGGGTCGGGTGTTCAAACACTTGACCCACTTGTTTCTTATCCTTTAAATATACAAGATCACCATGCCAATTTTTTAGCTCGTGCCAATGTTACAAGTGATATGTGTCAAAGACAAAATAAAAATGCTGCGTGGATCTTTGATTGTGGTGCTACGGACACAATGACGTATGATGAGTCAGATATATGTACACCATCACAGCCTAGAAAAACACATGTTCAAACTGCTAGTGGTGAAATCACCCCTGTTAATGGAGCTGGCACAGTAGCAATTTCCCCAACACTTAGAATATCCAATTGTTTATATGTTCCTGCCTTGTCCCACAAATTGTTGTCGGTCAGCCACGTCACAAAAGAGCTTAATTGCACTGTGCTAATGCATCCTACTTTCTGTCTTTTACAGGATATCAGGACGGGGGAGATCATTGGACGTGGCACTGAGCGCCATGGATTGTACTACGTGGATGAGATTTCTCAAAAAGGTACGGTGATGCTGGCTACCGGAACTGCGACCCATGCTGCTTGGCTTTGGCACCGTCGACTTGGACATCCTTCTGCGGGTTACCTCAAACTTTTATTTCCTAAATTATTTCCCTCTTCAGATTTGTACTGTGAGACTTGTGTTTTGGCAAAAAGCCATAGGCAGACTTTTAAACCAAATAATACTCGTGTACCATCTATGTTTTACTTAGTCCATTCTGATGTTTGGGGTCCTGCACCTGTGATAGGTGGTCAGGGACTCAAGTATTTTTTATTATTCATAGATGATCACACTCGTATGACTTGGGTTTATTTTTTGCACCACAAATCAGAAGTTTTTTCAAAATTTTCTCACTTCGACACTATGATTCAACACCAGTTTAAGACCAATATCCAGATTTTGAGATCCGATAACGGGGGGGAATTTGTGAATTCATCTATGACCAAATTCTTCCACGATAAAGGGTTAATTCACCAAACAACTTGTCCTCATACACCCGAACAAAATGGGGTGGCAGAAAGAAAAAATCAGATCATTCTTGAAATGACTCGAGCCTTGCTCATCGAATCTTGTGTGCCTTCTCATTTCTGGCCTGAAGCCATTGCTACAGCTGTATATCTCCTAAACCGATTACCCACAAAAAGCCTTGATCTCCAAACTCCTATTCAGTGTCTCTCCAAACTTGCACAAATACCCGTACCTCTTACCTTAAAACCTCGTATCTTCGGCTGCTCTGTGTTTGTACATATACCCAAACATGCGCGCACAAAACTGGATCCTTGTGCAGTTAAATGTGTCTTTGTGGGTTATGGCGTTCACCAAAAAGGTTATCGTTGTTATGATCCAAAGTCTCGTCGTATGTTCACTACCATGAACTGCAATTTCCTAGAAACCGAATTCTTTTATCATCACCACCTTAGTGGTCAGGGGGAGAGTCCTAGTCCTAAACTTGACCCACTAAGTTGGTTGCCGAAACCGAGCAGTCCAGTGGATGTGGTTCCAACAGAGACAGTTAACCATGCTGCCGAGACAATTCCTGAAACGTCTTTACAATCCCCAGAACTCAGTGAACCAGACAATGCTCTTCCCAACCTGATATCTGAGGTAAGAAATTATGAAAGTACTGATCCTTCCATTTATGTTAGTCATGACTTACCTAACCTTGAGATGCCAGAAATCACCGAACAGGATACACCAAAGCAATATGTTTTACCTCCACGAAGCAACAGGGGTGTTCCACCAAAGAGATATTCTCCAGAGAAAATCGTCAAAAAATCCAAATACTCAGTTGGGAACATCGCTAGAGGAAATCTAACAGATCTAGCTGCAGCTTTTCAAGTTGCCCTGTATGGAGAAGAAAACCTCCCAAGAACAGTTGAAGAAGCCTTCCGGTCAAAACATTGGACAGATGCAATGAAGAAAGAAATGGATGCCTTAGCCCGAAATAACACGTGGGAAATATGCAAATTACCACAAGGAAAAAGACCAGTTGGGTGCAGGTGGGTCTTCACAATCAAACGGAGACCTGACGGATCGATTGAGAGATACAAGGCTCGATTAGTTGCAAAAGGATATACTCAAACTTATGGAGTAGACTACTCAGAAACTTTTTCCCCAGTAGCCAAGATGGATACAGTGAGAGTGTTACTCTCAATTGCAGCAAACCAGGATTGGACACTTCACCAATTTGATGTCACCAACGCTTTCCTACATGGGGAGTTAAAAAGAGATGTGTATATGGTTGCACCACCCGGTTTTGATTCTAAGTTTGGAGACAGTGAAGTATGCAAGTTAAAGAAAACACTCTACGGGCTTAAACAATCTCCAAGGGCCTGGTTTGGAAGGTTCACCAGTGCTATGAAGAGTTATGGTTTCCGACAGAGTAACTCAGACCATACATTATTCTTGAAGAAACGAGGAAGTCTCACTACCTGCTTGATCATTTATGTTGATGACATGATCATCACAGGTGATGACACAGAGGAAATTGAAAACTTGAAGAAGAATCTGTTTCTTGAATTTGAGATGAAGAATCTAGGAGCTCTTAAGTACTTCCTCGGCATTGAAGTCCTTAGATCAACCAAAGGAATTTTCATATGCCAGAAAAAATACACTCTAGACCTCCTTACTGAAACTGGAATGTTAGACTGCAAACCGGTTGATACTCCTATTGCAGTAAACCACAGATTGCAGATCATTGAGGGTGCCAAAACAACAGACCGAGAACAATATCAACGACTGGTAGGGAAACTTATTTATCTTTCTCACACCAGACCTGATATTGCTTATGCCGTCGGAGTGGTAAGCCAGTTCATGCACAAACCGCAAACCGATCATATGAAAGCCGCTCTTAGAATCGTGCGATACCTTAAGGGTACTTTTGGATATGGGTTGTTATTTGGAAAACATGGACACTCAAGGATACATGGTTACACCGATGCCGACTGGGCAGGCAATCCTACAGATAGAAGATCTACTGCAGGATACTTCACTTTTGTTGGAGGTAATCTGGTTACTTGGAGAAGCAAAAAACAGAAGGTCGTAGCTCTCTCCAGTGCCGAAGCAGAATTTAGGGGGCTTAAAAGTGGGTTGACAGAAGTTCTGTGGCTGCGAAAATTGTTAACAGAAATTGGTTTTCCCTTAAATCAACCTTGTCAACTGTTTTGTGATAATAAAGCGGCTATCAGCATTTCTGAAAATCCTGTCCAGCATGACCGAACAAAACATGTTGAGGTGGACCGACATTTTATTAAAGAGAAGATAGAAGCTGGGATTGTTGAACTACCATTTATTCGATCTGAGGAACAACTTGCAGATATTCTAACCAAAGCAGTGAACTCAAAAAGTTTTGCAAATGTACTCGACAAGTTGAGTATTGGAGACCCTACTACTCAACTTGAGGGGGAGTGTCAGCAATCAATCTGAATCATCGGCCAAAAATAGCTCCATAAATCATGCAGAATCGGATCCCATGAGATTAGTTCCTAGTCTAGATTAGTTTCCTTAAATCAGATGTACTAGTCTCTATATGTACTCTTCTCTGTAATCGGTGAGATACACAAAAAAAAAAAAAAAAAACAGAAAATACAATTTCCATCTTTCCAAATCTTCAATCCTCTCACAATGTTCAATCTACAGTTTATCAGAATTAACATGTCTATGCTGAATAGTCTATCACCAATATTCAACATGTGATTTTGTATGTATTAGGTTTAGTAAAGGAATGAAGGCAGAAGAAGTCGTAGCATCTGCCTAGAATCATCATCAACCAACATTGACCTAAACCAACAATCGCTTTCTTGCTGCTTATTTATGATACTGATCAGTTTACAGGGAATACAGACAACAAAACAACATAGAAAACAGCCCAAAACAATAAAAAACCTTATTTCCCATCTTGCAAGAGAATAACCTTAAAGAACAGTTTTTAACCACCAAAATTGGACTTGATCTGATCAATGACAGTTTTCTCCACTTGAAAAGCTTTTGTCAGAACATCATCAGGAATAGAAGGCCTTGAACCAAACAGATTAGAGGAAAGAAGAACAACCCCAGGCAATTGACTGTTAAAAGCAGTGATAATCAGTGCCTTCTCCTGCCCAATATTCATCTGGAAATGCACTAGTCCCCTCGGAATCACAAACATCTGTCCGGCCGTCAAATTTTTAGCGTAGAACACATTTCCCGTTGTAATAAACCCCACAAGAATCTTGCCTTGTATGACTACGCCCGATTCTGTGGCATGAGGGTGCGTATGAGGAGGATTGAGCCCTCCAGGGGCAATGTCAACTCGGTTCATAGAGATTCCTAAGGTGTTCAGCGCTGGAAATGCAAAAACATTGCCTGCAGACACACCAACTCCGAAGATATTTGCCGTACTGGCCTCTTGGGCAAGCCCATTGAAGAAAAAGTCATCTGAGGTCACGTTAGAGACCGGTTTGCAGGGAAAGCCGTTTACTGACAGCGGGGCTTGGAGATCAGCAATGCAGAAGTCCTGTAAGGGATCAGGATCTGCGGAGTGAGAAGGCAGTGGAAAGAGTAGTACAAGTGTTGTATAGAGTAAAAGGATAGCCATGTATCAACTTATAATTTGATGTAATGAAACTCTGTCTATTGGAGGACAGTTTTTGGTTGTTTTATAGGCCATTTTGATGTCTTGATCAAGAAAGTCAATGGAGAAAGTTAAAGAGAAAGTGAAGGGTTAACCTCAGGATCACCTCATTACATGCAACGAGACAGATACCTAAATAGTAGTAAGCAAAATACATATTTTGATACAATACTTAGATCATAGGTCCAGCTCTATCGTTCCGTCACTTTCGGTGTCTTTGATTATCATGCTTCAGTTAAACAATGAAGTTGACATATCTGAGATCTGACATTTTTGGTTGGCTTTTCATCCATTTAATTAGCCAAGCAAGAAGTGTAGCAGTTTAAAACTGATGAGATTAGGTTTGTTTCATAGACTTGGCAAGATTTAAGGCCAGTGGGGCCTTCTTTTTAAGAAAAAATATTATTGAAAAAGACTTGAAAACCAATTAACTTGTGAGGTCATAAGGTTTAACAGACACAAAAAATTTAAAATAAAAAAATTAATCCATGCAAGAAAGCAAAAGGGAAATCCCTCTTTGAGAATCTTCATCACAAGGGGTGCCTCTATCCTGTTTCGTCGGAAGTGTTCTGCAGCTCTAGAAGAAGAAAACTCTCCACGAAACAAGTAAAAGAAATGGATCTGTTAGTAGTTTACATTCAAAAGGTCAACCCATTTTTGGTGTTCTATAGCTACTACAATGCAAACACATGCATGTCCTTCTTCTCTATCTATAACTTGACAGGTATAAACAGACTGACTATTCAGCATATCAATTGAAGGTTGCAACTATTCAATCTCCAAAAAGTGCCTAAGATCAGTTGCTATCATCCAAGTGTTTACATGTGGGACAGAATCATATGTTTTGCTGATGAAATGCTTCCTTTCTAAGACAACTTCCATAGTCTTTTTGCTTGCAACAAGGATCTCGATGACCTAAACATGTTAGAAATGGCATCAAATTATAAGACTCTTGAATTTGATTTAATAGTGCGTGTCATTTTAAAAGTTTTTTAAACATGGAGAAAAACAAGCTACCTGAGGGCCAAAAGGTCATGCATCTACGTCGTCTGAGGGACATTTGAGAGTTTGTCTAAGTATCCGAAGATGCTGAGCTATCTCGGCTAAAAGCTTAGTCCCTTCGCCCCCTATTTGCGCGGTCATAGCAGCATGCTTTAAGAAGCCACTATCCGCTTCAACAACTCTCAGCCTCTCCTTAATCATTGATACTTCTCTTGTAAGGATGACCTTGTTTTCATTTCCTGTTAGAAAAAGAAAAACCATTCCGGCAAAGTGAAAGATGTAAAGATGTTTTTTCATTCTTCCATAGCCCACACATGCATGTATAGCTACAAAACTGAGCAACTTTCATCTTGAATTACCTTTGTCTTCATCTTCATTCTGGATTGTATCTAACTCTGCACTATCAAAACCTGCATCTGTACTAATCTTCTTCTCAAGATTGCTCAAAAGACCGAGAAGATAAGACCTCTCTCCCTCAAAATCAAACGAGCGTTCATAAGGATGCTCGATTTCCCTCTGATCTTCTACATTCAAGCTATCATTGTCCGATTTCTCACTTCTTATCTCCGGAAAATCTTCATCAGCATCAACTTCACAAATATCACTACCAACCTTCATAATTGGCCCGTACTTTTCTCGATAAATCTCGAGTTCAGACTCCAAGGACTTGATATCCTCATCCTTCTTCAAAAGCATGTCTCTCATCATTTGCATGGCTTCATCGTCATACTCTGCTTGCTCTTCCATCATTCTCTGGTACTGCAAAGCCTCCATTTGCACGGCTGCTTTCTCCGCTTGTATCCGGGTAATCATGGCCATTGCATTGTTTGCAGCAACAGCTGCTGCACTCCTTTCTTTATCCAGTTCCATGTACATTGCCATCAGAGACTTGTGATCAAGACGAACTTGTTTCTTGAGATGGCTCAAGATGTCACTATCAACCTCGTTCAGAGGGCTTACGTCATTAGGGTCGAAAAGGAATTCACCTTTCTCAGGTGGTGGTTTCTTAAGGCTCCTGTTAAGCCATCTAGGACTGCTGTCTTGAGCTGAATCAAATTGGACTCCAAAATACCTGTTTCCTCTTAGGAAGCTTGGGGTTCGGTTAGCATCATCGTTTATGTCCTCGGATTCTTGTAGCATCTGCGTGTTTGCAGCTTTCACATCTTCCCTACCTGCAGCAGGATACACAGAATCGTTTAAGGTATGACAAAACAAGATACATTCACATGCTAAAGAAAAGAAATTGGGATATAGACATTTTGGCGTATAAAAAGACAGAGGTAGCCTTTTTGTAAAAGACATAGTTCGGTCTTCTCCGTGTGGTCCAAGACCTCAAGGATGTTTTAGGCTTATGAAGCTCAAAACATAAGAAATCTCGAGAAATCCATTGTCTCAAGTATGTGAAGCTCGATAGTCATATGCTCGAAACGCCCCAGTTTCTGCAAGTTTCATTACACGCGGAGAAAAAACAGAACTTTGTCTTTAAAGAAAACCGTATTTTTGTCTTTCACAAGCCAACATACAGAAGACCGAAAACTCCAACATACAAGAAAACAACAGAACACACCTTGATCATACACACTCAAAGCATCTTCCTGTGCGAACTCTGATTCAGTGTCTGCAACAAACTTGAGTTCTGCGTACCTAGTACGCGGAGTCTCAATTACGCGCCCATCCTCATTTCTATTCGTCAACCAGGACACGCGTGGAGATGGGGCCGGAGACTTCATCGACAAGTTCCTTATATATTTCATTGATGATTTCAATTTCACGGGCTCCCCGCAACAAGAACACCAAGGGACACCCCCACCTTTCTCATCACACATCTCTCCATCATCCTTCTTCTCCACAAGGCGATTGATATCCTTGTGCAGAATCCCAACGATGGACTTGTACTTATCGCAGTCGGCATCGTTGTCGGACGCAAATGGAACAAGGCAACCTTGGCACATTGTCCGAACATCGGACAACTTCTTATGCGCGTGGCAATAAGCGAGGGTGGAGATATCCTTCTTGTGGGCCTCGCAGATGGAGTCGTTGTAGTAGAAGTTCGCGTTTCGATGGACGAGGACGTGGTCGATCCTCGTACATAGCAAGCATGGGATTCTAAGGCCGAAGAACTTGGCAAATTCGTTGGAGGCCAAGGCAAGTAGGCCGTCGATGAAGAGGAGGATTATCATGATCCATTCAAGGACGGCGTAGATCATGAGGTGTGGAAAGTGGCCGAGCATTTGCTCGGTGAAGGTCTTGAATGACTCCATGATTGGAAGAAAAATTCAAACAATACGAATGATAATGATATAGATAGCGTGAGAAAATGCGGAGGGGGATAGATCATGACCAGGTTGTGAATTGGTTAACCTCAGATCATGATCTCTCTCTCTATCTCTCCCCTTTTCTCTCTCTCACGTTTTATTTTATGTGTCGTTAGTATGGAAGTGTTTGTACGAGGAAGAACAATAAACAAGATTGTTTGTTTCTAAGGTTGACTAATTTTGGATTTTGATTTGAAGGATAATGATTGGTAGACGGAGTATACACCAGAATTAACGGTCTACCATAAATAGGCAATGGTAGTGTATTGATATACCCCCGACCCGACAAATGCACAATCCTGGATCCTATTTATCAAATGATGTTTCATCTTTTACTCTTATATTCTCGTTTGAATAATAACATGAACATGCAAGTTGAAATACTCCCCAGCATCCCAATAAAAATAAAATGCTTGAGTTATATGTATAATTTTTCATTTTTACTAAATAAATGAATGTAGAACTTGTTACAACTCACATATTTTCACTTACGCCCTACATTTATTTGTTAGTTTAACTCTTTTATTTGCATTTAACTCAAAACATCATTATAATAAAAAATATATTGAAACTTCAACCAACCTTTAACTTTTCAAGCAGAACTTATTTAAAAACATAGCTCTTTTCTTTAAAACGAATGAGTATAAAATAGAATACCTTTTGCAACATAGTAATATCATTTTTGCACTCAATGATGCACGTTTGTCTTTTTCATATATTCACATTTTACCATAGTAGCACACCATATATGATCCTCTATTCATGACATGTATCAAATTATGTATAGCAATTTTATACCGTAACATATACTACCGACTTGAAAAATGAAAAACAAATTAGGTAACCGATTTAAGAAGATAATACCCAAGTGGGTAAAATCCAACGGACCATTTTGAAGTTCCCTCCCACACTGAAAATGGCATAAATCCAATGGTCATGTGGCAAAATTCAGTGCCAGAAAATAATATGAATCCACCTAATTGCTGAAAGAAATTGAACACATTCAATCATACATATGAATCCACCTAATTTCTGAAGGAAATGAAGCACATTTAGTCGCGAAAAATATTATGCCTACTAATTGAGTCAATCGTTCACTGCAGATGTAAAGCATAGAGGCAAAAATGCTCAGAAACAAGCGAATGAACTTACATAGCCTCGTAATCAGTTGGTCCCTGCATACTGCACAACTTTGTCACACTCATGCACGTAAAATAATGCATTGGAGCGGGACAACCTCCTTCTCGATAGCATGTATTCTAAGGTATGTGAAAATAACGTGAATAGAAGAAACAGCCCAGATAGTTCATGAACACAAAACCTATACTGATGATATCTTGTTTCTTTAATTAGTAGAAAGCACGTTCGCTGACATGTAAGGACAAATACAGCCTTGTACCTAGAGAGAGAGAGAGAGAGAAGAAAAAAGCAACAGCTCAAATTAGAAAAGAATTCAGAGTACTTGATATCAGAGAGTGCAAGGAAAAAGAGGGAAGAAGAAAAAAGCAATAGCTCGAATTAGAATAGAATTTAGACAAGTGGCTAAAGATATTAATAGCATTCAGAGTGCCGGAGGGCTTCCGAAGTTAATGTGAGGCACAGTGATTGTGATAAGTTCATGAGTCTCCAAGTACAAAGAGAGACATAAGTCAATAATATAAGTGAGAATTCTACATAAAAAAACGAATTATTCAATTAATTCTATCAAGGAATTGCAAAATAATCACACAGAATCAACGACAGAAAGAAGAACAGTCATCACAGACAACAGAAATTTGATTACGATCCCAAGCTCAGATGAAAACTAAATAGAGGATATCTACAGCTTCAATCAGTAGCCAAAGAGATGCTGAAAATGATGTTCATTGTATTCTAGTCCAAGATTTTAGTGCACATGTGCCTCAAAGTATAGCTGGAATACATAAATGTGTGTGTGCGCGCGCGTGCTCTTGACACAGATAAATTGAACATATTCTTGAAGGCAAACTTCAACTAGAGAAGCCAATCTTAAGCTCCATTTCTCTTCGAGATAAAAGGACAATGAAAATGAAAATCTATTATGTAATGGTGAGTCCTAACTCCTAACGCAGTCTATTTACGTTAAAAGCATGGAGGAGATAATGCAACAAAATATGAACATGAAGACGGAACAGACACAAAATTATTGTATATTCCCAATCAAAGTTGTTCAGCCTAAAATAGTAGAAGGAAACGGAAGTATATGATATCAATACATATGATCATATTACAGTTTTTCTGGTAAAATGAGCATCATACAGATCATTTATATAAGTAAATGACGAACACAAATTAATTGTTTGGAGTACACATATGGTTTACTTTTTTCATTATTTTCACATTCATCGCGTTTGTACTTTCTTTTACATATTTTCCACAAATCATACAATTAATATATACTATATTAATTGATAAACTATAATCTAGACAAGATCAACACAAAACATTATTTATCTTTGTATATCCAAAAGCAGTTGGTGCTTGGTTGGGTCCAGGAAAATTGGATTCTGTGTGAGCTGTCTTTATTATTCTTTCAGTTAATACATTAACAGAACATCTGAACTCGGAAGTAGGCTATGTTTATTTTTTTATTTTCTAAGAATGATCTGATTTTTTTCTCCCAAAACACAACTGAACACATTCACATTTTCCAATGCATTTTAATACAACATGTTCTCCAATACATCTCAAGAAAACTCTTTTTGCATAATTCTTCTAGAAACTCCCAAACAAAACAAAACATAGCCTTTATTATCTAGTAAATGCAATTGTGTGTACTGTGTTGTCACAGTACGAGTTTTGCCTAATAGATATTGTACCAATGCATGTATGCAATTTACAAATGGAGTATAGCATGATATGATAACATAGAGAATTATAAAACGAGTATAATAAATCTCTATGGTGCAATAGCTCTCATAAAGTTTAATAATGTTTTAGGATATCTAAAACTGATTACGATAATCAAAGAGCTCAATCAGATTATCATTAAAAAAAAAATTACCCAATTATGACCAAAATCAGGCTTACTAACAAGGAAAACTAATACTACTGCTTTAGCACTTGGTTATATTGCAATTTTTTATTACTTGAGATAAATATGTGTACTACAGATACCCCATAAGGTTGTATTTCTCTCACAAATAACCCCTTTAATTGGTGCAATTTGTAAAATAGAAACATCAGTCAAAGGAGGTACCTACTTTTACAAACTTCATTGGATTTTTTATTTTTTTTTTAATATTTAAACCTCAAGGGTAGATTCTGTAATTATTCTCAACTCTAAATAAATAGGCAATATCAAACACGCACTCAAACATACAGAGAGGAGAAGACCGATAATTCCACCAAAGAGAGACTTTTCAGCCAAGGCACATACCTGCAGTAAGGAAGTAGGAATTTCAATAAACCCCTGAAGCAACATATCAACATCTTCCAAAATCTGCTGTGGAACAGGGGTTATAACATGGACTACCCCTCTGAGAGTGTCAATGCCTCTTACAATTCCTGGTTCATAAAAGAGAAAATCGTGAGATTTCACATTAATTGCAACCAAACATTCACAAGAGTATTAATTGACCTTATGAAGGTCAACATCAACAAACTGCATGCCAAAGGCTTTAGCAGAATGAGCTCCTTGGGGGTGGGGTGGGGGGGAGACAGAGAGAGAGAGAGAGAGAGAGAGAGAGAGAGAGAGACACACACACACACACACACAAACAACAATAACTCTGATTATTAAACTTCGAACTTCATGATCTAAGTCTAGTCGTGTGTAGGCTAACCAATAGCCACTGGGATCCAGACTTTTAGTCTTTCTTCAAACAAACTGCTTAGCTTTCAGCTGGATACAATCTATGATCTATCAAATTCAGCTATCCATGAGGTAAACTATACGTCAGATGTTGACAAAATTGAGTGACAGAGAAAGGCTCCTAACAAGTCTCAGTTAACTAACCCAAGCCAACACATCGAGGCAATTGCTCAGACGTTGAAGCAACGGCCAGCCCAACAATAGATGCATTCAAACTGTAGAAAGTTTCATTTACTGGGACCTAGCAGGAAGAGATTGCACCATTAGAAATAATCATTTTGAGTATGAATATAACCAGCATAATATATATATAGAGAGAGATAGAGAGAGAGAGAGAGAGAGAGAGAGAGAGAGAATTTTGTTAAGAAAAGAAAACGGAAAATAGAGAAGAAACAAATATGCAAATATAACCATTGTATCCTAAAGTAGGAAGAAATTCTTGTGACCATGATCCTTGAAAATGATTTGAAGATCGCACTAGCTGACTCTACCTGGCAATGAAGGTGTTTGATTTTGATACTTGATATGGGAACTTCATAAGGAGGGTGAGCAGCCAATGCATGAGCAAGTTCCTTGTTTGTGGAGATAGTCATATCACTTAGAAAGCATTGTCTAAAGTATGCCATCACTCGCAGATCTCGCAGAACGCGTGCATCCTTTTTTACCAGCACTCTGAAAAATTGACTATTAGGGAACAAAGCAAGCTGAGACAATTAAACAGATAAAGAGCATCTAATAAAATTCATGGCTGAGTTTGATATTGGCTGTGTCATGGTCACAACAAAAAGAAGGAATCCTGTTTGATATAGTAAAAGAAGATTAAAAACACGGTAATGAAAAAAGATCTAGCAGAACAAAAAACTTCAATGTCTACTGCTAAGATTTCACGAATTTTTCCACAAATAGGAATAATCACATAGTAAAAGAATATTGATTCATAATCTGATTCATAAAGAATTCTTGCACATACACTTTGGAGTTTAAAAATAGAGTAATGCAGTTCTTACATGAAAACTCCTAGCACACAAAAGTGATAGAAGCCTTTAAAAATTATACATGGTGATAGATAATAGAAAACCTTAACATTAAGTTAAGTTAGAGAAACACATACGATCTCTGGAAATGGTCCTGAAGAGCAGCATTGATCTCAATGACAGTCACAGAATCAGCATCCCCCTCATGTGACCAAAATGCCCCAGCAGGTAAGTTTTTGCTCTCAACAGATATTTCAATCTTAACCACATGTGTGGGAGACATATGCTTTAACATGTCCACCAGTATTTCATAACCGATACCTAGCACACAAAATAGATGGTATGGTGTGTCACTGTCATGTTCGAGCAGCAGATTCTATGTTACACGAAAAATAATATCCGAACTATAACCTTTATGGCTGGATATAAATGAATTAAGAAGAGAAAGAAACAACAGTGGCCAAACCTTTTACCCATCCTGGGGTATTTATGACCAGTGGTAAACCACCCTGGAATTCTTCCATTAAATAGTGGTCATAAAGAGCTGATACATAAGTCAAGTAGGTAGTCGGGTCTCTTTTGGAGGAGATGTCTCCAAAGAAAAAACATCTGAAACGATATTCAAAAGTAAATAGTTCAGTAGAGCTACATTCCACATTTGAAAGGGAATTTCATCTTCAAGGGCTATGTACAAGTACATTATGCACAACCCAATGTTCAATGCACGTGAACTGTGCGACATGAATATGTGAATCAAAGCAGCCATAAGATCAAAACAAATAAGAGTTTACAGCAGCTAAAATAATTATGTACAAAGATCGCAGTCCACAATGCCAGCCTTGCAAATCAGGCCACAACAATAGAGTTGATAGTTTGACCCAAAGTACATTCATGAATTATTGGGCTACCCAACCTGGCCCAAAGCAAAAATTTGTAACTCAGAAGATCACAGTTGAAGCTTAGTTGATGAAATTTTATGAACTCCTGGGCAAGCTGAATAAGCCCAAACAAACTCTTTTTTATTGCTCCTTTATTTGGAAAGAATTAAAATTAGATGCATAAGCCACATAACTGAGGTATACCATAAAATTGCAAAATATGATCCAAAGCCATCTTGCTAGATGAAAGAGAATATACACATACTTTCCTCTAAAGATATTAACCACCACCACGACCTCCCCCACCTCCCCAAACAACCAAAAAAATAAGTTATAATAAGAAAAGTATGCAAAAGCTTTAAAATTCAATTGCATGTTATACTAAAATAACTACTTCAGTTACATGTGCTACCAATTTTGCTTACAGATAAGATTAATCTATAAATTTCATAAAAATAGAGGTAATAGCCATTATAAGATTTGAGGAAAATCACTCCATCAAGAAGCCTATTTTAATAATAGAGAAGAATTTAAAGTTTCATACCTTTTAGGAGTTTTCAAGCATGGAATCGTCAAATCTAAGTATCAAACAGACAAATAGTTATTAGAATAATGTTATTCCAGGCAACAAAGTGACTACTCAAGAGTGAAAAACAAGCATTGTAAGAGGTTAAACAATGAAAAATATGCACCTGGAGTTATTTTGTCAATAATTGTAAGTGACAAGAGACCAGGAGGAGTAAACTCAGTTTGCCCAACATCAGTATCAAGGTAAGCTACCTTTTTGTGCCTGAAAGAAAATCATATAGTTTGAAAATGTCTAGTGTGTATACGCGTGTGCATGTGCGTGTGTGTAGAGAGAGAGAGAGATACATGGCAAGCAAATACTCGTCTTACCTACACTACCACCACACATTTCATCAACCGAAATTCATATACTTATTTCATGTGAAAAAAGAGTATAATCTTCAATATTCCGAACTAATAAAACTTGGAAAAGCATAGATTTATCGGATTAAGCATCTATAGATGTTAGGATATCATCAAATTCCAATTTTGGAATGATAATACAAAGATATGCATAAGTCATCTAGCATTTGCAAGTAAATTTCCAACAACTTTTTATTCCTACTCATATGCATAAGGCATCTAGCATTTGCAAGTAAATTTCCAACAACTTTTTTTTTTCTTACTCACTCAAAACTTAAGAACCACTGATATTCCTATCATATAACGTCAACAACCCCAAACCCACAAAGAATTGAACAAATACTATATGATTTTCCCAAACCAAACTTCAAGATTAAAAAAAAACCCACATAGCATTTCAAAGAAAAGAAAGCAAATTGGTAGCGTGAACAAGAGTCCAAATAAGTACCTCTGGAGAAGGACATTAACAAGGCGGCGGCAGAAAGTACTTTTCCCGCAATTCTTGGGCCCGCAGACAAAAGCAATTGGAAGAGAAACGGAACCACATGCTATGGCATTGACTGCATTCGACCACTCCTCAGGTATAAAAATGTTTTTTGATCGGCTTTCAGTTTCTGAAGCTGCCGCCATATTTCAGAAATAACAGTCTCTCTTTCACTCTTTCTGTCGCTCTCTCTCTCTCTCTCTCTCACTTCAAGCCATTCTGTGCAAAAAAATCGGTGGCGGGAGAGGTTGTAGCTGTGGGTTTTGGGGTGAAACGGTGGCAGGTGGAGACGCCGGCGGCGGGGTGCAAGAAAGGATCTTTATTTTGTTAGTGAGTCGGATTTGTTCCAGTTTTACTTATGACTATTACAATGTCATTATAGTTCATAAATATTAAATTTTATTTTAGTAACATTTTTAATAATGAGAATATAATTATTTTTTTAAAACCATCTAATGAAAATTATTTAAAATATAAATGGATTAGTCATAGTAAAATAACACTTGCTATGGATTATGGTGTAGGGAGTGGTTATCGAAACCAAATTTTCAAATAATAATATTGGTAAGATGTTATTAGATTATCAAGATTGGGAGTTTATTATATAAATTTTAAATTAAATTATAAGAAATAAATAATTTTTAGAAGAATAAGTTAAATTGTTTTGTAGGATAGTCTAGCTAATTGAGCATGGAGATGGAAGGCTGCAGGTTTGAATCCTCTTATCTATGTTGAGCACACCACACAGATTAAGTTGTGTGTATTTGTGGCTAACCTCTCCAGAGTATGAAATACATTCCTTTTAATATGATATGTTAATTTATTTGATAAATGAACTGGAAATAGGTTTTAAAAGTTTTAATTATGCTAGGGTAGTTAGGAATTTGGTTTACTTTTTTTTTTTTTACCAAAATCAAAACTCAATTTTTTTTTTCAATTTTAAGTTATAAAATTTTGTCACTTTTGATTTTTTGTTCGCTTTCTATTTTATGTATCACTTAACCAAATCCAATCAAATACCATATAACTTTTTTACCTTTTTTGCCCAAAATCATTAACCTTTTCGGCCTTTTATTTTCATAGTCACGTTTTCAGGTTTTCACCCTTTCACTTTACACTTCTAGGTTCAAAACTTCAATACTAACATCAAATTTAACTTTAAACTTAGTTAGGAATTACTAATTCAGTCTCAAATCAATAGTGGCAGATCTAAAATTAAAAAAAAAAAAAACAAAAAACAAAACAAAAAAAACAAAAAAAAAGAATAAATAAATAAATAAACCAATGGTTAATAAGAAAACAAATAAAAAAACTCTAAAAACTTTTTTGTTTTATCAAACCAATCTCATTCAATTCAAAGTTTTCAATTTTAATCTACTGACATTTTGGTTTGATTCGATATATTTTAATTGCATATATAACCCTAGTTAAGTTATAAGGTTTACTTTTTGCCCATTTTCACATCAAACTTAACGCACCCTTTCACATTTTTCAAAATATATTTAAAAAAAAAAAAAAGAACAGAGCTACCAGCCCTCAACTAAAAGTAGTACAAAGCAAAATGAAATTCCTTGCAGTCGCAGTCTTCCAACACAAATCCCCAATGAAACATGAAATTAAAGTGATGAAATATTAATTAATATCAATATATATTAATATAATAGTAAAATAGTAATATTTTAGCCCATTTTTAGTTAGGAAATATTTTTAAAAAATACTGCGTTAGCTTTCTATTAATTGAATTTTGTTTTTCTTGTTTTTTAAATACTTTTTTAAAAAATTTAAAATACAAAAATATTTTTTTCGTTTCTATTACATTTTTAAAGTATGATATATTAATCATATTTTTACGATATTTAATTTTACACTCATATCGTACAAATTAAAATGAATATTAGATGTGAAAAATGTAATTAGTTTTGGTTGATTATTTGTGAGAGATTCTATTGAATGTTTGCATTGAATTTGGACAGCAGATAAATATTAACTAATATTATTTTGTAAGATTATTAAATATTTTATTTTTTGTAAAAGATTATTATTTTGGAGCTGATAATACATATATAATTTTGTAAAAACTTCTGTACATCAGATTCACTATATAACCTCATTTACATTATTACTTGTTTAACTAGAAAAAATATTATTTAATTACTTGAAAAGTACTAAGTTGTTGCCTTTAAGAATAGTAATATTTAAAAAAAAAACTAGTAATATGATTTAATTAAACAAGTGATATTGTAAATTATATGCAAGGTGCATCCAATACACAAAAAATTTGCTCATATAACTTACTATAAAACTCTTTTTCTACATATTTTATCAGTAAAATAATACAATACTTTAAAATATTTTTTAAATATTAATTAAATAAAAAATATATATTAAATATATTTTATTTTATTTTTAAATATATTATAAATTGTGTATCATGACCAATATTAATATAATAGAATATTATAATCTAATCCATCAATTAGTTCTTACAAAATTGTAATAGATGCATAGCTTTTTTCCCTCACAAATTGAGTTTATGTTCGTGATTACAATCGATTTTTCAAGATGTTGTTGGCCAATTGGGCGTTATACTTCCACCAAGGGAAGCTTTCCACGTCATATAATTTAGTATTTAATTTGATAAAAATTATTATTTTATATAGTCCAAATAAAATTTTAGTTGTGATAAACGATAAAAATAGCAAAATAATTGATGAAATAATTCATTTTTATAAAAATTAAAATTTGATGTCAAATTGATACAAGCGGATACATTTTGTTCTAAAATGGAATTTTTTCTCCACAGCCCGTAAACTAAACATGTTTAGGAGAAATTGAATATTTCAATTGAGAGATGGGTACTCTTACACCAAGTGTTTACACAAATGACGACACATAGGGGTTATTCATCGAAATAATGTGAAAAAAAAAATTCATAAAATAGAGTAGGTTTGAAAATTATTTTTAAAATAGAGTAAAACATAACTTTCGGTGACGATGTTTGATAAAAACGTCACCCAGCACACGTTTTATTTTCCAAAGATATATATATATATGCCACATGCTATCATTCATCACATGTACACACACACACACACATATATATATATATGTATATATATGGTTGTGTATATATATCTATATATATTTATAAAGATATATAATTATATATATTATATATGTCGTATATATATACACGTATATATATTTATATTATTAAATAAATAATATTTATATTATTAGAAATCAATTAAAATTTTGTATTTTTAATTAAAGTAAATATAATATAATATTAAATATATTTAAATAATTTTTATTAAATAAATATAAATTTATTTCAAAATATATATTAATAATATAATTATAAATCAATAAAAATTATTCTATACTACATATATAATATTTATAATAAATATTATAATTAATATAATATATAGCATATATTAATAATATGAATATGTAATTATAATAACTTATATAATATTAATAATATATCTTAATAGTATATGTTATTATATTATATGTATATTATATAATTATATGTATAAATATAATATATGTTATTAATATTATAATAAATTATAATAGTATATGTACATTGTGATAGTATAATTAATACATAATATATAATTCATTTATATTAGCATATATAATATATTATACATATATATGTACATATATTTAATATTTATACGTGTCTTATAATTATATATATTAATTATAGTATTTAAATATATATTATGTATTATTAATATATATACTATTATAACATACTATTATAATGTATATAATATACTATTGTACTATATAAAATAATAGTACATATTTAACTATGTATATATAATATATATTATATATTTAATAATTATGTATGTATTAATAATTATTAATAATGTATTATATATATTAATAAAATATATTATAATACATATAATATATTAATATAGTTATATTATATAATTTACTATAATATATTATATTTACTAATATGATATATTGAGTATAATTATAAATATACTATATTATAACATATAATTAATTATATATAATAATGTATAATTGTATAGAGATATTTAGAGAATTTAATATTAAGATATATTGAATATTTTTTATTTAAAAAAATTATTTGTTGTATTTTTTCTTTATTTAATATTTATGATATATACATATATTTAAACACTCTACATAAAATTATTTTTTAAAAATTATATTATGTATTAATTCATTAATAATATATTAATAATTTAATTTTAATATAACATAACCCTTTTACATAAAAATATTTATATAATTTTCTTATATAAATATATAATTAGAAATATATATATTTTTTCTTATATAAATATACATTATATAATTATAAACCAATAAAAATTATAAATTTTTATTTAAATAAATCAAATTATAAATAAATATAAAAAAATTAAAGAATATTTATTAATAATTATATATTTTATTATACGTATTATTTGAAATATATAATTTTTTTAATTTTTTTCACTTTGTTTATTACTTACAAAAAATATATATACATGTCTTTTTTTATATTTTAGAATTATATTTTATAGGAATATAATTATATTATAAAAAAGAACAAATAGTAGAATCTACTCTATTGGTTAAGCTCTCGATAAAAACTGAAACTTTTAATTGGGCCATGCATGTCCATCATCACATATATATATATATATATATATATAATAAAATTAATCTATAATAACTAAATTAGAGATATATATATCTAATTCTTGCTGTAGTTTTTATTATTTGTATTTTTTAAAATTTACAAAAAAATATTTCTATATACAAATATTAATTATATATAAAAATGTATATAATATATATATAGATATTTAGAGAATTTAAAATTAAGATATATTGATTATTTTTAAAAAATTTTAAAAAAAATTCTTTGTTGTATTTTTTATGTAATAATTATGATATATATATATATATTTAAATTAGTTATATATGTTATTATTTATATATAAAATTATATATGAGATACATATTAACACACACATATATATACATACATACATATACATACATAAGTATAAGACATAATAAAGAAAAAATATGAAATAAAACAAAAGAAATTAGAAGATGTATTATTTTTTGTTTTTTATGTATTAATATATATATATATATACATATTTTATAGTATATTCATGTATTAATATATATATATATATATATATATATATATATTTCAAAAATTCAAATTATACTTAAAATAAATTAATAACAATTATTAAAAAAATTCCTTTAAATTATATAATTTTTTATAATATTAAATAATAGTATAAAATTTTATTATTTACAATTATATAATATATATTTCCATAAAAATATATATACATAAATTTCTATATATATTTATATAACAAAAAAAATTAAATAAACGATAATGTTATTCAATATATAAGAAATAATATATATATATAATATATATATTATATAAAAATTAAACAAAATAATAAAAATAGAAAAAGAAACGTCAGTGGACCTGACGATGTATTATTTTTTTATTTATATTTATTAATATATGTAGATATTTATGACATAATATATATACATAATTTATAATATATTTATGTATTAATATATATATATTTCAAAAATTCAAATTATACTTTAAAAAATTGTATAATAAGTATTAAAAAATATTCTTTAAATTATATAAAAATTTTATAATACTAAATAATAATATAAAATTTAATTATCTTAAATAATAATATCAATTCTTATAATTTATAATTATATAATATATTTCTATAAAATATATATACATAAATTTATATATATATATTTATATAACAATAAAAAATTAAATAAATGATAATTATATTTACTTTAATCAGAATATATAAAAAATAATATATATATATATATATAATATATTATATACAAATTTAAAAATTAAAAAAATAATTCAAAAGAAACGTCAGGCCTACTGACGTTTCCTTAAAACGTCAGTGGGCCTGACCATATATTTTTTTAAATGTATATTGTATATATTTATGTATTGATATATGTATATATTTTTTTCTGAAATTCAAATTATACTTAAAATAAATATATAATAATTATTAAAAAAATTCTTTAAATTACATAAATTTTTTATTATATTAAATAATATTATAAAATTTTATTTTTTACAATTATATAATATATATTTCTATAAAATATATATACATAAATTTATATATATGTATATATTTATATAACAAAAAAATAAACAATAATTAAATTTAATTTATTCAGAATATATAAGAAATAATATAAATATATATAATATTATATACATATTAAAAAATAAAAAAATAAAAAAAAATTAAAAGAACGTTAGGCCGACTGACATTTCTTTACAACGTTAGTGGGCATGACGTTTATTGTATTTTTTTATTATTACATATATATATATATATATTTAAATTATTAATATAAATATTAAAATTAGTTAAAAATATTTCTGAATATGTGATTTTATATTATAATTTTTTATATTTAATTTTTTATTAATTTTACAAATATGTTATTATTTTATATAATATTGAAATAAATATGAATTTATATAATTAAAAAAATAAAAATATATTTAATATTATATTTGATTTATGTTCAGTAAATATAAAAAAATGATTTCTAACAATATAAATAAATATAATTCAAATTACAAATATATATATATATCTTTATATATAATATAATTGCATGTATATATATATATATACTTGCATATATATGCTGTACATAGGTATGTGTACATTTGCATATATATGCTGTACATAGGTATGTGTACATATATATATATATATATATATATATATATATATATATATATAGATGCATGGAAGTTGAAGACATCATGCATATATGTAACTTTCAAAATTAAAAACGTCAGCGTGTCTAACGTTTTTAATTTCAAAATTAAAACATTAGGTTCGGTGATTTTTTTACCATAAAACATCATCGGGCGTGACGTTTTACCCTATTTTTAAAATACTTTTTAAAAATACCATATTTTACAAAATGTTTTTTTTTCCAGTATTATTTAGGTAAAAAACCCCGACACATAGAGGGTTCTGTTTGTATATTTAGATAAAAATGTTGGTTTCAATTACAATTCAATGAATATATAAGATTTGGAGTGTCGAACATAACATGACCGTAAGGGTTATGACACTTCAATTACAATTGGAAAAACGTATAAATTTGGTCTTAAATTTAGATTTCAAGTTTAAATTAATTCCTAATTAATTTTTTCCAAGGAAGTACTTAAACTTTTTAAGTATGTAGCTTAAAATTTTTAAATTCAAGATAAATAGACCCTCTTACATAATAAAATAATTAAATACTTTTAGAGCATATTTAAAACTAAACAAACCAAAAAATATATATATGTGTAAATAAAAAAATTAACAACATGCATTCTAAAAAAAATATTTAATAACTAAAAATTATTTAGATTTTATATATAAATAACTATATATTAATGACTTTTAATTTAAAATCTGAACATCTTAAATCTTCATCAAACGAGTTAATATCCAAAGACCTGCCGCTCCACTTAATCGAAAGGGTATGGTTACGTAGGCTTTAAGTCTAAGTTTTATTTATTTATTTCCTTAACTTTATGTAATATTTTATGTTTTCTCCTATTATTTTATTATTTTTATTGCTAAAGTACAGACATAATGACATTCATTTGAAGTCAACTCTAAAATTATTAGACAAATTACCGTTTTTTATTTTTTTAGTTTTTCTATGTCATATGTTTAAATTTTATTAATATTTTTTACATAATTTAACTCTAATCTAATATGTCTGCAAGAAGGGTTTTTTTTTTTTTTTTTAAATATTGTTTTAGATTTTCAATTCAGTTTTTGTTTATATGAATAAGGAGAACCTGCAAATATTTTTATTGCTTTTTATTAATTTATTTGATAGAAATGATTTAAAATTCAATTTTTTCAATTTAAAAACTCTACACTGAATTACACCTCAACATCTTAGCCAGAAATTCGACCTTTCAAATTCATGTAACCAGTTACGTAGAGGGTTGAAAAAAAAAACAAATTCTAAGTTATTTGATATTCGATTTGAGATCATTTGTTTAAACTCTATTTGATGATGATATCAAGAAGGTTGACTACCTATTTTTATATTTGATAAATGCTAAAGTTTGACTCGAGTTTATTAAGTAAAAATTAATTAAAACAAGTGTAAACATATCAAACTACTCGAGTACGATTTGTATTCAACTTGATTAGAGTTCAATTTAATTAAAAATAAAACAAAAGTAAATACAATATTAAAAACTCATTAACATTTCGACAATTTTAAACAATTGCATTTTTTATTCGACTCAACTTATTTACGTCCTGGTCACATGCAATTCATGGCTAAAATTATACTAAGAAAGATGAGCATGAAAGTCTACTCTCCTAATATTATGGTTAATTTTTGCAATTTTTTCTACATATATATTATATATACTCTTTTTGTTTCTTTTTATTATATATACTCTTTTATATTTTAAAGAAAATATTATTTTTTAAAAGTACTATCTTTTAGCGTGGTTAAATATATGAAGGCACAAGCTCATAAAAATTATAATTTTATACTTATACGATTTATTTTACTTGTTGATTTGACTTATTCAATCTTATCTAACTTTTTTATGAAATAAAAGGTTGTAGTATTTTTAATTTTACTAATAAAATTAGATATTAAATATCGAAATATGATTTTTCATATTTTTTTAATATAATTATATTTTCTAAAACAAATGAAGTATTAATTTCTTTAATCATAGTTTAAAGATAAGAAGTCTATTTTTGTACCCCAGAACATTTGTCTCTGATGCTACTCTTGTACAAGTCCATCTCTGGCCCCTCCTTTTTGTTAGGGGATTAGAGTACATATAATTTATATTAATACAATAATTGAATAGTTTAAAATTAGTTTTTTTTTTTTGAGTAATTTTAGTTGGAAAATGACGTGTTGTTCTTTGATTAGTTGAATTCAATATTTTATAACTGAAATTAATGTTTTAATTTATTAAAATATATACCTTTTATTTTTAACTTATTTTTTATGTATATATTATATTAAATTAATCATTTTCTCACAACTTTTTATTATGCATCCATATTCACATATGTCAAAATGAAATATTAAACTAAAAAATACAATTTTATGGATTGATTATTTGTATTTTACTGATATTTATTGTGTATTAGATTATCTATATTGGATTTGAGTTGTAAATAACAATTAATAAATAATTCTTTTAAAGTTTTATTAAATAATTTAATTTCGTTATTATACAAATATGATTTTACCAATAAAACAATAAATTTTTGTTTCACTTTGAATCTATAGTAATGTAATGATAAAATAGTAAAAATATAACTTTTATTTCCATTTTTAGTTTTCAAAAGTAAAAATATTTATTGAAAAATGTCGTGTTACCTTTTGGTTTGTTGATTTTTTTTTCTTTTTTTAAGAATATATATTTTTAATTTATTAAAATACAAATAATTTCTTTGTTTCTACTATGTTTTTCTATGCGTAATATGATCTTTAATTTTATACTCATATTGCTTATATGGAAATGAGATATTAGACGCGAAAAACACAATTATTTTTATTGATTATTTGAATTAGAATTTATTTGTATCGAATTTGTACTGCAAATAAATATTAACTAATAATTTAAGAAAATAATTTTGGAATAGAGAAAATATATGTTCTTATGCAAAATTATATTTTTTACATGTTTTTATCAGTAAAATAATAAAATATTTTGAATATTTTCAAATATTGATTAACTCATAATTTTACTATAAATAATTTTATTAGCCAAACAATTAAAAGGAAATAAAAATCCGCCAGTGATCATTTTGATATATTTCAGTTATTTTTGCATTCGATATCTTTCTATCTACAATTCTGAAAAGTGGAAATTTTCAACATCAACGATAGACAGGATTTATAATTTATGTTTTTTCTTAGGTCATATTATCTTTTCTTTTGTAACTTTAAGAAAAGTTCAACTTCCGAATTGTTATTTTCAAAACTGTACTTTCATCAAAATAAATGACAACAACAAATATTCCAGAAGTAAATATAAATAAATGTAATGTTTATTCTATAATATTTTAATAAATAAATAAATAAATATATATATATATATAAAATAAATTGAAAACTATAAAAATATTCATAACTCTTTGAAAAATCAAAATGTAAACTTATCTGATAAAACTACACTAAAACTTAAATTAATACTGTTAGCACCATGATATTTTATTATTTTATAGGTATTTATTAACCAATAAATTTTAAAGAGTGATTTTGCGATTCAAAGAAATTTTGATTACATAAAAAAATATTGTATCTTACTAATTCATGTACCATATTCATTGAATTAATATCAAAATAAATTTAATGCACATAATTTTAGTGAATATTCATAACTTTAAAGAAAAAACAAATAGCACTATAATCATATTTACTAAATAGTTTTAGTTATGTTATTAATTAAAGATGTTAAAAGGATCGTATATTTATATAAGGGTTTTTCGAAAATATATTTTATTATTTTATTAAAACTGGTGATTTGTTCAACGGACCAAAGCAGAGATCATATAAATATATTATTTTAAAAAATTACTAATTTCTTGAGTATTAATTTAAAAAGATTATAGGTTGAACATCTGATATTCGAAAAAGATTAATGGTAATTTTCACATATTTTAAATTTCATTTGATAATGTGATCAAACTTCGAGGGCATAAATGTAATTCTCTCAAAGAGAAAAGGAAAAGGAAATTTGAAAACCAAACCAAACAACAATTCTGAACCCCAGACAATTTTGCACACGCATTCGCAGCACTATAAAACATTACATACATATATATACATATGCATATATTACACAGTCACAGTGGAACAGACTTACAGATAGACGCACAAATCTAAACAGCTAGACTACGTAGAAAATCAGTCGGAATTCATCAACATATACAGTTAGTTGTCTGTCTCCATATCTGTTGCCAATCAATCGGTTCGACGGAAACTGAGAGAAAAAGATGGAGCTGCAGAACACTGTGAAAGAAGCCCTAAACGCACTCTACCATCATCCGGACGATGCCATAAGGATGGAAGCCGATCGCTGGCTTCAAAAATTTCAGCGTACGATTGACGCTTGGCAGGTAATTTCCGTACTTCCAATGGAAGATTGCTGTTTTCTTTGATCTTTTCCTATATTTTAGTGGGTTTCGCGTTTTACTTGTAATGAGGGTTTTCAGTGTTGATTGAGATGATTCTGGTGTTATTGAGATGGATGTGGATGGGGTAGAAGGTTTCCTGTTATAGGGGAAGCATTAGCATTCGGTTGCATTTATCTTTTTATGGGGTTCTAGTAGAAAGGAGCGATTTTGAAAATTCAAGCTGTTCAGGTTTTTGAATTTTGATGCGGCTGTAGTTTGTGAGTAGTTAGTATTAGTTGCTTCATGATGGAATTCCATTTTTTCCATCTTCAAATGGCATGTTGATATGCGTTTAATAGTCAAAAGTTGCTGTTGACTGCTACAGACATGTTTCAATATGATAGGGAAATTATGACATTTGGGTTCGGTCCACTTAATTTATGGTATTTTTGATTTTGGATGATTTGATGTCTATTACCGGTAAAGTCTACTGTTTCTATGCTCCTAAATTGAATTTATGTTTCTGGAAAGTGCATTATGTTTTTTGTCCTCTTTCCAGAGTGGCAAAAGAAATGCCAAATTGGAAGAAGGGGGTGGGAAGTTCCCGGTGTTTGTCACTTACTATTCCGCACTTAGGAGTTTGTCTGGGATTCTTTGGTAACTCCGACTAGAAAGTCTTATTACTTAGTAGAGCTTAATTTCTGAACTTTCAGTTTTCGTGGACCTCAATTAGTATTCATTTTCCATAAAAATCAGGGCGGTGCATTGGCCAATGTACTGATCTAATCAATTTTATGCTCGGTTCCACATGATGCAAAATGTTCACTTCTTGTGAGTTCTTTTATTATATCATTTCAGCTTCAGTGTAAATACTTACATTATGAAATGTAAAATCATATTTCTATTTAATGACTTTGTTTTGTGGGATAGAGTGGCATGAAATGCAATCTGTGTTCTTGTTTTTCCTTTTCCTAGTCCTGCCTATTTGTTTCCTGACTCATTGTGGTGCTATATGACAAATGATTTGTTTGGCCAAATCCAGTATGGTCAGTCAAATTCTGCTAATTACTGTGGCTTATCTATTCTTTGAAGTAATATTTCAGAGAAGTGATATTCATGGGTGTCCGGACATTGGTTTGTATAGATTGCTGAAAGTATATAAAACATTGTTATATATATATATATATATATATATTTGATAAAAGAATGTCCTGCATTAGCAGAGGGTCGGATGGCAGAGTGTTGAAGCAAGTATTGATGAGCTGATTGATAGAAACATCACGTATCCCTATTTTCTCCGGAGAAAGCTATTTCAACTAAAATTTATGTTTGCGAGGAATCCGCAATATGTTTCACCTCCTGCTGAATATTGTAAGATATAGGGGGCTAAGTGAAAATAGCTTAGACCAAATAATATTGCTTTACAACGTGGCCTTCTTTTACGTTATTAATGGAATTCTTGTCAATTTGAAGAGCTCCAAGCAGAGAATCTGAATGCGGTCCCTACTACAGGGAAACCTGTAGAATTGGTAATGAAAGAGGAAAGACATCACACTTGTTCGATTTATTCTTTAAATTTTGGGGCTCTTGTTCAGTACTGAGTTGGCGCTCAGTTATCATCATTTTATTAACCAACAGTTACCGACTGCTCAAGTTATGTCTGAATTTGCAAAACTACTAAAACCATAATAAGCACAAACGAAATTAAGTCGGCAGAACATTTTCCTTGGTTTTCTTATCTTTTGAGAAATTTTGAGAATGGCTTCTGTAACTTGGAGTCTCAAGTTGTCAAATCCAAGGAAAAATAATTCATATGATGGATCTGAGTGGATCAAATACTGATGCCTGTTTTTCTTTCTTCCTCTTTTTAAAAATATTATTTCTAGAAGAGTTTATATTATATTGCGTGTAGTGAAACATATGGATTTACAGAACCATCAGATAACTATGTCTTTCTTGGTAGATGGGTTTGTCTTTGTTTTTCAATGGACTGAAAAAGTGGGGTGCATTTGCCTTTATGGATGTGCAGTGGGTTGAGGAATTTACATTTTTGTTATGATCTTTTTCCTCCTTTTCTTCTCTTTATTATGCAATTAAGGAATCTTTGTCTTCTGCCTCTTTCAATGTTTTTTTTTTTTTTTTTTTTTCTCAAATACCTAATCTCTTTATTTCATTGATATGTGCTTGCTGTTTAATGTCGAAAAATCTTCTTTGTATTAGTTGGTATACTTCTACCTACTTTTGTGGCAGAGTTGATAAGTGAGAACAGATTGGTAGAGCTAATACTTGCAGAGAATGAGGGACTAAAAACAAAAGAAACTCTTATAAGGGAACACAAGAAGCCTGTGGGACTATACTTTGTCATTCCTGCAATTACGTTCTTTTGTTTGATATTCATTACTTCAAAAGGATATTAAACTTCGTCCTACCAAGCACTTGGAAGAAATTTGAAATCATTTTTCTTGTACAAAATGGTTTTTATACTTTGGAGATTGGGTTTCTATATATAAAGCTTTTCTGAAGCCTCGAACTGTGCTGATGATGTTCTATGTATTTCCTGTTTGATTTTTGAGCCAGCCTAACATTATATATTCTATCTTGTGCTAGATTAAGTTATTAGCACTCAAATCTAGAAAAAAATAACTAATGCTGCATTCTCTGTATTTCATTCTGTAATATCAACATGGTCAATTTCCATTTTTTTAACCCTTGTTTCTGTTGGTACTACACTGTCAATTCCTACTTTCTTGTTGAGTGGATGGATTAGTTTGGTGTGGACTGTATGTGTTGCTATCACCAGTCATCAGTACAAAGTACACGGGGTACCACCAGAATATTAAAAGAGAAAGAGAAACACTATGAATTAGTTTCTTGTTGCATTTGCTCTATGTCAGAATATTCGTGTGAGACTTCTTAAATGTTGAGAGGACCATTTCTCTCCACTTTGTTGTTGGTCCTCTTTTATTACTAAAATGCAGATCTTTTTTAGCAGAATTTTATTTAGTTGATTTACTTTGATGATTGTGCTAATGATATGTTTATGCAAACAGGTGGCAGATAATTTGCTTCATGATACGGCCAGCAATATAGAAACTTCAATATTTTGCTCTCAGACTCTCAGAAGCAAGGTGATTAGTCATTTTCTTTTTATTGGTTCTATTTTCTCCCTTTTATTTTCACACTTTGTACTCAAAGAATGATGTGCAGAATCTCATGCAGAGCACTTTCTTGTTGTGTAAACAGGTGCAGCGTGATTTTGAAGAACTACCATCAGAAGCTTTCCGTCCATTACGGGTTTCATTAAATGTAAGTAAGTAGAATTAACTTATGGATTCTGGGCAACAGCATCATTGAACAAGAATTCTAGGTTAAATTTTCTCTGCTTCCTATAAAGTATGTAGGCTCCTGCTGGGAGCTTTATTCCGGTTGTTTTTGTGCGCCCATTAGTCTCCAATTTTGTTATATTCAAAAATCAAGTTTTGCGGTGGTTTTATTTCTAATTGTGCTATGAGACATGGTGAACATCCACAAAACCTTTTTGTAGTTTTCTATCTGAAGGAAGAAATAACTTCTTTAAGAGGCTGAAGTCGAATGATTTATCATGACATATAAACTACTTTTTGTTGCATTCTTTTCAATGTGCATTGCTCTTTTATTTGGTTCATTAGCTCCTACATTGGTTATAAGTAGATCATAAGAAAAAATTCTAGGTGAGTCGCTAGGCCCAGTTGCTGTATACAGGACGCATATCAGAAAGATGGCATGTATAGAGCATAGGACCTCTTAGAGAAAAATGTATTTCTGATCTCGGTATAGGTTTCAAATTCATGCTCTTACTATGGATGCTTATCACATATGTTGCTTAGAGATGACCATGCAAGAAATTTGTTTATAGATCACATAGATTTGTGCTTTTAAATGGAAATAATGTCATCTTGTCCTTTTTCTTGTACATGAAGCATTTCTAGGTTTTGTCGTCTTTTCTTGTGCATGTACATGAAGCATTTCTAGGTTTTGTCGTGTTTTCTTTTGCATGTTTATTTAGGTTGCTGGTTGGAACTTTTTTATGTCAATTTAGAATCATTTGTTTACCTGTGTGAATTGTGATTTTGTTATAGTACTCTTCTTGATTAAGTGTATTGTTGCTGATAATTAATATCTGTGTTAAGCGATTTCTTTCTCGTGCTTGAAAATCTATGTATTTATCATTGCAGACTTTGCTAAAATCATATCATAAGGGACCGCCTAAAGTTAGGACTCAGGTAAATTAAAGTATTTGAATTGACCTGTTATGTTTAACTCCAAAGAAGGCTAAATCTCGGGATATATAGATTAGCCTTGCAGTGGCTGCATTGGCTGTCCATGTACCAGCAGAGGAATGGGGAGATGGTGGTATTGTAAATTGGATAAGTAATGAGATGAATTCACATCCTGAATGTATACCAAGTTTTCTAGAGCTTCTGAGAGTCTTGCCTGAGGTATGTGGAAATCCAACTTTTGAGAAGTCATTTCTCCTCTCTCTCTTTCTCTCTGCACGCACCAACCAACACATGCATACATAACTAACCCACCTTGATACACACCACTGCAGCATACTTTAGGATGCTGGAGTGGTACATTGCTGTAACTTTGTAAACATGTTGCTGCAACTATGAAACATCTTGTTGAAAACTTTTGAAAAGAAAAACCTTATAGTGTTCAGCTTCTTCATGTCATGGTGTCCCCTTTATATGGTTGAGCTTCACAATTATTCTTTTGGTTGAGCTTGCATTAGATTTTATTAAATAAATCAAGGTTCACTACAGCTGGAAAAAGGTTATAATTTTTGAAAGACTGTTTCATCAAGGTATATCAGGGCCAATATACTTATATTTGATGAAGGCCAAAGAACCCTGACCAAATCTCTATCAGTTTATGTGTATTATAGCAGCCTTATCTTTGTTAATTCATCTCTGAAAAAATTGATCTGAAAGTTTCTAAATATTGAGTTTGCCCAATTACTTGTTCTGTTGTAATCAAGCTGTTTTGTATATATTTCTTGTGTAAGGAGCATATGTATTTTTGTGCATGGACATGCCAAAGTTTCCAAACAGATGATATATCACATCTAGGGCCCGTTTACTTGGCCGGATAAACCTGGATTACTGGAATTAGTCCTGGTTTATCCGGCGTTTACTTCGTAGGATTATATCCCGGGTCAATCCAGTCGACCCGGGATAAAAGACTAATCTCGGGATAAAATGACGGATTGTAATCCGCCCAGTTACCCCGGGATAAAAATTATCCCGTGGGATAGGAATAGGAAATGACTATTTTACCCCTGTTAAAATTCGATATTTACAAAACTGTCCTCATATATATACCCTATATTAAGGGCAATCCAGTAATTTCACAGTTATCCACCTTTATCCCACAATGTAATTGGGTGATAGGATATAAATCACTTCCGAAATCCTACAGTTATCCTGCAAAGTAAACACGGGATAAAAATTAATAAATTATCCCTATCCCACGTTTTGTCCCAATTCCTATCCTATCCGATCTAATCCTAACATCCAAAGTAAACGGGCCCCTAGAGGACAACCAATTTTTTTTTCCTACCTTAGCCATTGATTTTTACCTTTTGGGAGGATACATTTGTAGGTTCTGTAGTTGCCTGGATAAACAATGCTATATATTTGTTTAAGCCCCCCCCCCCAAAGCATGGGGTTCACATATGAGATGTTATAATTGTCTCTTCTGTTGATTGATTTCTAATAGAATGCATTGCAACAATGTTCCTTGAAACCAGGAAGCTTTCAACTACAAAATAGCAGTTCGTCCTGATAGACGCCGAAGTTTCGAAAATGAACTTGCTGCGGGAATGGAGACTGCTCTTAATGTTTTAACTGCTTGCTTGAATATCAATGAACTATCAGAGCAGGTATGTGATGTTGTAATCTGCTTATGGTCCCAGCTTATTGTTAATTAGTTTACATGTTTAATTGTATGTCCTATATTTCCATGAATTTATATCTCTTAGATTTGTCTCCATATCTTGGCATTTACACCTTTTCCGGAATCTTAGAGACTCTAAAACTTTCGATTTGTGCTCTTTATTGGAGCTCCTTGCAGATGACAGGTTGTCCTTTGAATGAGCCTATTTCGATATGTTCCACATTTTGTGAAAATTATATTTAACGTGGGATACTAGCTGAATACGCATGTTTCCTCACTAGATTCAGAGAATCATAATCAGTTACTCTATTTACCTTTCCTGATCTATCGACATTTGAATCTTGAGAGAGCTGTTTGCAGGATTTAGTTTGTCACGATCCCCCCCCCCCCCCTTCTGTGGCATTTCCCTTTACCATTAAGCTAAAGAGATCATTGGTTTTGTGTGAACAAGATTATTTGATGGCTATTGCAATTCCAACATCTTTTTCCTTTTACTTTTCCAACATATATGCAATTGTGTTGGTACATTTCATTACTTGGCTGCATTTGAAATTCCTTTCCATATCTTATGATTTCATGTAACTAAGCTATTTCCCACTTGGAATTATATTCTTATTTTCTTGTATTGAAAAAAAAAATTCCACTCCATTGCTATGCCTAACTTTTTGTGCCTTTTATTGTTAATGGCTCAGTGGAAATCTTTCATTGTTTTGACATTATCCTAGTTTTCATTCTAAGTTCTTACAACTTGGCAGGTTCTTGAGGCGTTTGCTTCTTGGCTGCGGCTGAGACATAGGTATTATCTTCTTTCTACTGATAACAATTCTATCACTGGCATTCAATTCTGGCGGATATGTTGTAAGCCATATATGTTTCATTTTCTGTTATAGCCAGTTGAAAATATTGATGATTTATTCGTTGTTATTCTGGTATTATCGTGGGTGTTAGTCAGAATATATATCAATTTACTGTTTACTATAAATAAGTTAAGTGTGACATGCCTTGTTTTTCTAGAATATAATTGTCTTGGTTTTCTATGGTATCAGAAGAATGGCTTTTAGGACATCAAATATGTAGCATATAAAAGTCCTGCCTTCCAACAATGCCGTGGAATGGAATTTAGGACATCTTTTATTAAACATTCATCTACTGGCATCAGCTATTAAAGAATTTTTGGTTTTCTTTGTTAAGACCAAAAACCAATGCATTGGAGATCATGTTTTTGGTGCATGTAAAGAAATTCTAGATAAAATAGTACAATCTACTGAGATTTTTGGAGACCTTTCACCCATTTGAAAAGGGGCAAACCAACTGACTACTCCATAGCAAATCGATCATGCTCTTAATTCTCTAGATTAACTGACAATTTCCTCTGAAGCTCTTCCGTTATGGCGACATTACTGTAGAGTTACTTACCATATTCCCCCCACTGCATTACTTAAGTATTCTGTCACATGCTTTTGTTTGGGTTTTGTACATGCAAATTTGATCAGTTTGACTTTTCCACGTATACCTGATATGTTTAATGAACCCCTTTACATGTAGATCACCTCATCAGCTCTTATGATGATCTATAAGCTTATTATTTCATTGGTTTCAGGATTCCAGCGTCAGCTCTTGCTTCACACCCGTTAGTGCTTGCAGCTCTCTCAAGCTTGAATAACGAAATACTCTCCGAGGCATCTGTTAATGGTTCGTGGAAGACATATGCTAATACTTTTTGTGTCTTGTTTTCTGTACATTGCAAGTTTTTTCTTATAGGTCTCTTGAGAAGCAGTTTGAATGCAGTGCTGTCATATTCTTTCGTGTGAGATTTAGTTAAAGTAGATAGACATACCGTCTTTATTTTACCCTGAGGCCTTTTAACTTGATTCCCTTTTCCACTTTATGTTGTTGCTCTGTTTATCTCGTACCCAAAATGATATTCTAATTTTATATGGGAATTAATGTTGGACAAAGAGAATCAATTGCTACAAAGAGAAATGTAGGTTATTAAATATTTTGGATCTATGTATGCCATGGACACTCTTTTATGAAGTTAGATAGCAATATTTTATTTTAATTTAAGAAAAATATATGGGATGAGAAATTCCTTGTACTTGCTTACATTCGTAAATTACAAAATGTTGCTTCGGTCTCTAACTAGATCCATTAACAAAACAATTATAACTAGTTTGTTTAGTGGGAAAATGGATTCAATTAGTTCTTGGGTAGCCTGAATCACTGAAGGTAAGTATTGTAGTTGGGCTGCACTGAATAGAGGGGAAGTAAGTTTTAGTTGACTTTAAGACATACATGGTTGCTTTTGTCTTCATAGTTTTGACTCCACACAAACTATTTGGAGTGCATAGGCAGCATAATGCACTGCTTTTCTTATTTCATTTATCTCTCTCTATCTCTTTTTGTGTTCCTCCCTATTTTTGTAACAGATGCACTGTATTCATTCTCTTGGAGTTGCTACTAAGAGGTCCACTAAAATCAAGAGAATGCATAATTTCCAGGATGCTTACTTATATTTCATTTTTTATCTGCAGTTATTTCTGAATTGATACACTATACAGCAGTAAGAAACCTTGATGGAGTTGCATCTCAGATGCCCTTAATTCAAGTACTTGTCCCTCGGATTATGAATCTGAAACCACAGCTTAGAGATCCTACCAAGGTATTATATATGTAGGGTTCAGATTGTCTTCTTTCTGGCATGATCTATGGTTGTCTAGATCTTCCTATTTGAGCATTGTTTGCTGTTATGTGTTTGTAATTGTCAAGGCTGATGTTTCTATTTGCTGTTAAGAAGTTGTCTTCATTTGTTAAACCATATAAGATTTAGATGCTCAGAAGTTTATGCTGTGTTTCATAGTTGATGCTGTCATTCATATGCATTGCTTGAAAATATTGTTAAGATTACAAAAATCTTTCATTCATTTCTTAGACAATTCTTGACATGGTACTGCACCAGATGCTATAAATATACCACACATAAATTAGAAAATGTTTTTATTTTGTGCTAAATACACCCCATTATGACTAATATACCTTTTCACTTAAAAAAGAAAAAAGGTTAACATCTCACAGACAATCAAATTTGAGCTTTTCATCAAATTTTACGGTTTGTATATAATCAAATATATTGTAGTTCTTTGTTTTTATGTATTTTAGAACTTTTCATTTAATGGATTTAGTACGAGATTGAAGCTATGCTTTGAATTGATGCATGTACGAAGTTTAAGGGATTTCTCGTCCCTTATATACATTTTGTTCTATATCAATAAAGTTTGTTTCTTATAAATGGGGAAGGATTTTGGATTGAATATAAACGGAAATTAGAATATGGGGTAGTTTAACTTGAATGTTGCTTTTGATCTTTATTGGTTCTGCCCGATGCCGTAGGGAACTAGTTGGCCGAACATGCTCTGTAATGTTCGACCAACTAGGTCGATTTTTTTTCTTTTGGGTGCCCAAGTGTTCGGCCAATGTAATCAAACGGGTTCAGTGGTGTTCGGCCGTATGTGTCAAACACTCTCATCTGGTTCACCGTAACTGGCTGAACATATTTTGGCATCTCAACCTAAGGTTGTTCGGAATATGTTAGGTGTTGATTATGTGTATACTGGCAATGTCATGAGGGTGTAGTTTCTGAGCTATTCTTGTGATGGGAAAATGTTTAGTTTGTGAAATGGTTTTGAAGCTTTCTAAGGTTCTAAATGGTTGAGGATGACGTGTGTGTTTCTCGTGAATGTCATAAAGGCAAATCAGAATCTGGATTGAAGTAGTAAAGAAGTGTAAAATTAGTTGCAGTTCCGTAGATAATATAAGTTAGTCCGACCTTCAATGGACGCAATCAAATATGTAGTCGGGCTTTAATTTTGTAGAGGAAAACAATGGACTATACTCTGGTATCTGGACTAAAAATGTTATATTTAGGCTAATCTGATTCTATTGACAAAGGCAAGTGCGATACTATCTAATATTTGTTAAGTGTACCTGTGAGCCTTTTCGTCATTTTAACAATTTTTCTTCTATGCTGTTGTATATGATATTTTTGTATGAAATTAATTGCCTCTGATTTCAGGACGAGGAAGATGTGAAAGCCATTGCTCGCTTATTTGCTGACATGGGAGATGCGTATGTCAAATTAATTGCTACTGGTATACAGCTTCTAATATCTTGCAACCTTCCTTACTTAATATTTTATTTAAGTAAACCTTAAGGAGGATATTACATTTAATCAATTATTTGCTACTATGTGTTGTGTAAATGATTTTCTATGTTGATATGCTGCACATTCACACATGTTCACACACGATATGGACAAACGCTTGCTATAATGCCACCCTAAGAGCAGGCCTAAGATGAAATAACTTTTCTCTTCAGGTTCTGATGAATCAATGTTGATCGTGCAAGCATTACTTGAAGTTACTTCACATCCGGAATTTGATATTGCTTCAATGACATTTAACTTTTGGCACAATCTTCAAATTATTCTAATTGAGAGGTAAATCTTTTCACTAGCAATTTATTTATGTGTCCTTGTTCAATTTTTAACTTTGACATTTCCAATGGATCAGGAATGAAGCTGAGAGAGCCCACTTATTGCAGGCATTCCGTCCATCATATGAATCACTTGTTTCCTTGGTGAGGCTTTTCTCATTGTGATTGTGGAGTTCAATTTGCATGTCTAAGTCCATATCAATTTCTTCTAATACAGATAGAAGGTTCTGCATTCTCTTTCTAAAGCTAAAATGAAACGTTTAATAATCTAGACTGGTAATATTCTTGTTTAATAAGAAGTTAGAAACATCAGGCCATGGTTGTCAGAATGTCTTGGTGTTCCTTTCTCTCATATTATGGAAATATTTTTCAAAGATCTAAGATATTGGTGAGGAAGTTACCTCTTTTCTGCAGATAGTGATGCTTAGAAATGTAAATGATTAGTTCATGTAGATAGCTATAGATGTTAAAAGGCAGATGCTTTTCTTGAAGATTTTGTATGGTAGTGGAGGATCAAGTTTTGAGAACTTTAACATATGTTATAAGGTAGAAGTGTCCAGGCTAGTTTGGTGCTCCTTTAAACATGAGTCGCAATATCTTTTTTTTTGCATCTGCATGCCACTTTGGTGGGCTCAGTCTTTCGTAACTTTTTTACGTAAAATAATGGGTTTCAGGCTGCCAAAATGTTGTATTAAAATTGTTTTTTTATGTTTGATCATCATATGATATCTTCAGTACATGATCAATATGTTTAATTTCCTTAAATGTTCTGAATGTGGATAGCATTGTTAATGGAAGCTGCATACATTACCCGTACTTTATGAATGTTCTATCCATCATTCTCGCAGGTTAGTGTCAAAGTTGAATATCCCCAGGATTATGCTGATCTTTCAAGAGAGGACCAGAAAGATTTTAAGCAGACTCGATATGGTACCTTCCGCTATTTCGGTCCTATGATTGAGGCCTGCTGTGTGTTTCAACAGTTTTTTGATGATGTCAGTTTATATTTTTGTTTCATAATTTATATGCTGGAAAGAAAAATATAAAATTAGTGAAACTAATGGCGAACACATGAGATGTGCGGTAAACTATCCTGCTTATTTCTTCTGGTTTTGATACTCCTTGAGCGGCGAAGATGATTTTATAGACTGCAAGCTCACATTGTAGCATTGCAATAAACCTGACAACCTATGGAAGAAAATTCATATCTTCAATTATATGTGTTCGTCGAAATTAGCCTTGAGAATAATGGACTATTTATCAGCAATACCTGATTTGGTATTAGCATCACTGACCTTGATTAACTATGCAAAAACACATTTATATACACATACGTATATGTGTGTGTGTGCTTCTCTGCAGCACTGAGTCTTAAGTTTTTCTTCGGGAACTGAAGTTGTAGGGTTTCTAATTCAAGGCTTATGCAGCGTGCTTCTCACGTTCCTCTATAAATGCTGCTAATTTGATCACATAATACGAAGTTGATTTAGTCTTTGTTGCTGGAAACAAAATATGGACATTCAAATTGCCTTGTCCATCTTTTGCTAAAAGATAAAAAGCCTATTTAGAACTTTTTAGCTGAAGTGACAGGGATCCGTCATTTTTTTTATCCTCACCCTCTATTGATGTCTTCTATTTTTTATTAGTTGTTCCTTTCTTAGGACTTAATACATAAATCTTCTTTTGTCACATAAAAACATCTTATTTTAACAGCAAACAAGCAAAGGGACTCTAAGCTCTACAGAAGATTTTTCTACTTGCCTAACTCAGCACAAAAGGTTTAAGGCCTTGGATATTCTCATATTCTTGCAGCAAATGAAAATTGTGAAGCCTATAGCATGATAAGGAAAGTATGGAATATGCAGAAAGTAGCAGCATCTAGTATTTGCTTGCTAGATAAATCTCCAAAACATAACAAAAAAAATGTTGGCATTCATCTCTTCCCTCGGCCTCAGGACCTTACTAAAAGCCAAGCTGCAAGGAAGAAGGATCCTCAAATGAATTATTTATACCAGCCTTGTTAACTATATTATCTAGATATAAACATCCATCTTTATCATTTTGAGATTTATCAAGTCATCCTGCTTTTTCTGGTGGGAAGCTTAATGTGTAATCTCCTAACCATTGCCCTAACTTTATCTTGGCTAGTCATTTTAGATTCATGTATCAAGTTATTCTTGGAATAGCTCAAGCTTGAGTTTTGAGCAGAAGAAACTATGTCCTTATTTGTTCAAATTCCAGTATAGGCTTCACGAATTTGTTCTATTTCATGACATATGAAGTCCTTTTTTTTCTTTCTTTCTTTCCTGGCATTATCTTGTTCCCTGTCTATTACCTAACAACTCCATATTAAATTTTGTGGTGCGAGTCTTTTACTATCTTACACCGACCTTTTATATGATCCAACGATTTTGTGAATTTCTGACAATCTGTTGTGCTGGCAGCTGTTGCAGATGTACTTATTGATGCAGCTCTAGTTTTAGGTGGCGATGCTACACTAAGAATTCTTTACATGAAGCTTATTGAGGTGGGTGTGTATCTTTTTAAATACTGAAGAAATCCATTTTCAACCATTAAATCACATGTTATGTGACAAATTACTTATGCATGACCTAAGGCAACATTTGTAATGAGTTTAAACTTTTTCTTTCTAGAATCTCTGATCCTTTATACGTTTGCCTATATGGAGACAGAAGTAACAGAGCATAGGTAATAAATGGTTGTGTGATACAAGCATCAGACCTTATGCATATGAGGCAAAGAAATAGCAGAGTATATTTAGGCCAATAAATGGATATGGAAAATGTTGAAGACCTGCTAGTGGGCATGTGCTTTGCAGATGGAAATGCTTGTTTTCCGGATAGACCACGAATAACTCAAATGAACTTCATGTAATACAAGTAACTCCCCTCCACATCATTTGGTTTCAGATTGGGATTGATGTTTGTTTGTCTATTAATCACTGTGAGTAGTTGCAAATTGTTTCATTGGCATATTTCAGCTGCTTCTTAACCTCCTTTTGCCACTAGCATCTCCTCCATATATGTTTGAGCTTAGACAATATATATATATAACCGATGAGAAACAGAAATTGTATTGATAATATGAATAATTACACAGGGACGAGAAATCCCTAAAATGAACTGAAAGCTAGGACTACATCACAAGTTTCAAATCTTTATAAGCCTCAAAGACATGAATACCCCTAAAAAACTTATGACCTGAATCCACCATACAACTCTAATATTTAATTTGTCCCATACTTCATCTAAAGTTTCCTTTGTATTTTTTAAAATTCTTCTATTTCTTTCAAGCAAAATAGACCAGGATAAAGCTGGTACAATGACTCCCCACAAAATCCTAGCCTTTTCGCTAATGTAACTGCCCAGATTTAGCAAAAAATAATTCTTTATAGACTGAGGAGCAGCCCATGTCAAACTTTATTCCCGTAGCATCCTGTTCCATAGTGATATAGAGAAGGGAGAGTAGCTTCAACCAACAGGGCGCTACTGGAGTTGAATTCAACCAACTAGGGTGAAGGGCATACCTGAGATGAAGTTGCTACTCTCCCAAGATATAGAGTGGAAAACAAGTGACGTCCTAGTCAAAGGCAGGATGACTAAAGAGCTGGCTACTACTATATGTCGTGTTACTTATTTTGATTATTTTGCACCCCGAAGCTTGTGAATTAATGAAGTTGTTGGCCATGTTTTCATTTTCTTCTTTGGCATGATATCATAGGCTGTAAACAACTGCGGACATGGCCAACACACTGATTGGCGTCCAGCAGAGGCTGCTTTGTATAGCATCAGAGCAATATCAGATTATGTATCGATTACGGATGGAGAAGTGATGCCTCAGGTTTGAATACCGTCCAATCTGCAAGGCAGCAACTTTGTATTTCCAGTGCTGCTTTGCATCTTTCCTGTTGTCCTTAGTTCTTAATCATTTCTCTTCAAAATTCTATTATTTTTACTGAGTTGCTGCTTAGACAGGCTGGTTTTTCTTCCTTGCTTGCTCTTTTTTTTTTTTTTTTTTTTTTTTTTGCATGATACATTACCTATTCGGAACCTCATATGTTCCCTTTGGTCAGATTGTGTCTTTGCTTCCAAAGCTTCCTCATCAACCACAGCTGCTGCAGACTGGTAATAAAAATTCCTTCAACAAGTTATAACTGTCACTTTCTCATTGAGAGTTGTGTGTTTGACTTTTCTTGAGTTGCTTGACAATCTAGACTGTATTGTGCTTCTCTAGTGTGCTTAGTCATTGGAGCTTATTCAAAATGGCTTGATGCTGCACCTAGTGGAGTTTCATTCCTGGAGCCACTCATAAATATTCTGGTTAGCGGCATGAGTGTATCAGAGGACACTGCAGCTGCAGCTGCTTTGGCGTTCCGTCATATATGTGATGGTAAACACTTTTCTTTGCTTATCGCCTTGTGTCTGTTTCTCTGATAAGTAATGCTCCAGCTTATATGGAATTGTAATCTTAACTGACCTTCTCATTTCATGTTTTATGGTCTTTCTTCTTATATTTGAGATATCATAATTGTACACTTCTGTATCATTATGATTACCTTCATTTGTCTTAAGATTGTTGCTCTGGATAAGTGGTAATATTACCTTTGAGTTCACACAGCAGCAATGAATCTTGGCATTCTTAATCGGATTAATATGTTGAGTGGGATTTTGGGCTTATTTGGTGTTTCATTCACAGTCCGTCTGACCCAAAATTATTTTTTTATAATGATATTCTCAATTCATTTGTTGGTTTCTCAACATGAAATTATTGTTCTTCGCTGGGTTAGGCGTTAGCTGCATTTTTACTTCATCACTAAACAACAGATTAATTTTAATTTAATTTAATTTACTTTATTTTTAATGCAGACTGCAAGAAAAAACTCTGTGGATCTTTGCATGGTCTTTTCCAAATATACGAAGGGGCAATGATTGGAGGTCCATTCAAGGTTTCCGCAGAGGACTCGTTGCATCTGGTTGAGGCTCTTAGGTATTATTGATCCTTTTAGGACCCTAGACAACAGCTGAAGTTGGACTTATATTAACTTAATTGAATGTTTCTCCACAGCATGGTTATCACAGAACTTCCTTCAGAACATGCTAAAAGAGCCCTGGAGACACTATGCTTGCCTGCTGTTAATCCTTTACAGGTTAGTGTTCTCTTTAGGAACATTCAACTTATTATTTAGGGGTCAATTAAGTACTTCGCATGGTCAACCAACAGGAAATCATTAAACATGGTCCATTAGAGCTGGGGCAGAAGCCAGCTCGGGAGTTAACTGTTCATATAGATCGACTAGCAAATATATTTAGGTAATGTTGTCTATCTCTTTTCTGTCCGTCGTGTGTGTTTATAAAGTTAAATTACTCTAATTATGAAGTTCGTACCATTTCAGGCATGTAAATCATCCTGAAGCCGTTGCTGATGCTGTTCAAAGACTTTGGCCAATCTTCAAAGCAATTTTTGATATGTCAGTGCTGGATCTGCTGTTCTAATAGATACTTTTCTGTCTACTGTTGAATATTAAACTCAGAAAGTATGTGCTCAAATACTTGTATTGCAGCCGTTCCTGGGATATGCGGACTATGGAATCTCTTTGTCGAGCATGCAAAAATGCTGTAAGTTTCTGAACAATTACAGTTGCCTGCCAACATATTTCAAAGATTCTTTTGTTGCTTAAGGTTTGCTTGGAGTATTAGTGCTCTTACCTATGCGGCGAGTTGGCATTTGACTGTATTGTGAATATTAACCTAGAGAGCATTTCATTTGACATGAGTCAATGGTTAATTTACTTCGCTTGGTATGGCTTTCTTATATGAAGCATTTTCTTTGCTGTTGTTTATTGGGGCTGGCTGAGCTGGTACTCTATAATTCCACTATTTTTGCTTTCCTTTCATAGCTTAATCCATAAGGGCCTTTTCACTTCAGTCACTCTTTATTCAGTATGGAGGAATGTGTGCCTTAGTAGAGTTCTATTTGTTCGTGTAATCTCATTAGCATTGTTGCTTTTCTAGGTGAGGACCTCTAAAACTCTAATGGGGGTTACAGTTGGTGCAATGCTTGAGGAGATACAAGCATTATTCAAGCAGCATCAGCAGCCTTGTTTCCTCTATCTCTCTAGTGAAGTTATTAAGGTTTTTTTCCTAGATCTTTGCTCTCATTATATTGCTCAATTTTCTTTTAATAACTTATGCTGTAATTGGGAACTTTCTTGTAGATATTTGGCTCAGACCCATCTTGTACAAACTATCTGAAAATCCTGATTGAATCTCTCTTCAACCATACAACATTTATGCTTACAAAAGTTCAGGTTATGCCTGCTTTTAACTAATTGTCAGCTTCATTTGTTGAATCGTCTACATAAGTTTATTTCTGATTTTATTTCCCTATTGCAGGACTTCGCTTCCCGGCCTGACTTGGTAGATGATTGTTTCCTATTGGCATCTAGATGTATACGCTATTGTCCTCAATTATTCTTTCCTTCTCCTGTATTTCCTTGTTTAGTGGACTGTTCTATGATTGGCATCACTGTACAGCACAGGTTCTCTCTCTCTCTCTCTCTCTCTCTCTCTCTCTCAAATACAAATAGTGCTACTTAAATAGTGACTTCCTTTCCTTGTTTTAGTCGAATAGTCTCCTCATACACAACATGCATGATTTTGTATGAGGAACTGAAGTTGGATTTGTATAAGGAACTGAAGTTGCTGTCGTCTCACTGCAGGGAAGCCTCAAATTCCATATTAAATTTCCTATCCGATGTTTTTGACCTTGCAAACTCTAGTCAAGGAAAGCCTTATGTTCCTATTCGGGACAATGTGATCATTCCAAGAGGAGTCGTGATCACAAGAATTCTCATAGCTGCAATGACGGGAGCGCTTCCAAGTTCACGACTAGAAACGGTTATCCTGATTTCTAATCCCTTCAGATACATCCAATTGTTTACAAATACAAATAATTGCAAAAATTACCCCAGGCGTTTAGCCTAATTACCGAAAAAAAAACCATGAAAGTTTTTTCCTTGCTAATTCCACCGATTAAGGGAATTATGAAACTTAATTTTTTTCCCAATTTGCTCCAGGTAACATATGCACTTCTAGCTCTTACACGAGCCTACGGAGTAAAGGCGTTAGAGTGGGCGAAGGAAACCATTTCCTTAATCCCATCAAACGCTGTTACAGAGGTGGAAAGATCAAAATTTTTGCATGCTTTATCGGATGCGGCCTCCGGCGCAGCTATAAACGGTCTGATGATTCCGGTTGAAGAATTATCCGAGGTTTGTAGACGAAACAGATCAGTTCAAGAAATTGTTCAAGGAGCTTTGAGGCCTCTTGAATTTAACTTGTTCTCTGTATCATAGTAGTTTTGAATGATAGAGAAAGGGCTATTTTTTCTCAGCCCTCTTCTTCGATTGAGGCAGTTTTTTATCACGTCACTTATGTGTTTTTTTTGTATATTTACTCGTCATTGCAAAGTCATATAGGTTGAATGGGGAGAGAGGGGTTGTGGTGTTGTGTTTTACTTTGAAAAAGATAATATATATATTTTTTCATGGTAAAAGGACTGGTATAATTGTCTTTGGCTTCGTCATCTTTTGGGGGAAAAAAAAGAAGTTTCTTGATAATATTTTGGGTTTCAGTGTTGTTTTCTGTTAGCAGATTAGGCTTTTATTTCGGTTTGACGGTGTAAAGAATCATATGTGAAATCCTGAATTGCAGTTCAGTTGACTACCTGTACAGATTTCCATTATGAAGTTGGCAAAATGTATTTTTTCCTATGTTGTTAATACTTTTAATCTTGTTTTACTAAGAGGAACTCTTATTTGGCACTTAGCCTCCTCCACTGGGTCTATCTTCCATTTCTTTTTGACAATTGGAAAAGGGTTACAGTGTATGAAACTGGACCAAATAGGCCAGTTCAACCGCCTGCCAACCAGCGTCTGGTTCGATCCAATCATGCTTGAATATGTATATGTTTAAGGTTAAACCTAAAATAATCGGACAAAAATGAAGAAACTGGTTAAATTTGTTGTACTAACATAACAAAAGGGTAAAAGGACTTGTACCAAAACAAATAATTAATTTCCTTTCTACTTTGAGATGAACGTTGAGGGGCTTAGTAGTGTGTATTGATGTATAATTGATGCTAATGTTTGTGGAACTGGACCAAATAGGGCGATTCAACCGCCTGCAAACCAGTGCCCATTCCGATCCAATCATGCTCAAATTTACATTTTTATGTTTAAACTGAAAATAATCAATCAAAATTGGAGAAATTACATGAGCAAAAGACCAGTTAAATTTTGGTGGAATCAATTGAGATTTTGTTGTATAAGGTGCACTTCCAACACCTTTTGTAGTAGATGATTCTAGTACTTCTTTAGTTTGCCGACAAATTAATCACATTCTCCTAATGTTCTGTTAGGTTTTTTGTTGAATTAAGGAATGCTATAATGTGCATTCTTGCATGCTTGATAATAAATCACTACTTTGAGCATTACCTCAACAATGAAGACTGTTTTTTCCTCTTTCCAAGATGGGACTTAAATGCCATTAATTTCAAGAGCTTTATAGAAAAGAAGGAAGCCATTTACAATTCACAGATGATATCAGGTTATTTTGAAAAAAAAAAAAAAAAAAAAAAAAGCCTTTGATACTTAATGATACTAAAGAAGATAAGAAGAAATTCATATATTATGAGTTTGAGCTTCGTAGTTTATTATTTTAAACTTAGAATTCACATCTTATTATAAATATTGTAAATATTTTTAGATTGATTCTTGTTTTATTTTTATTTTTATTTATTTTTATTTTTTAAATTATCTACAAAAATATAAATATTTTCTAATCAAGCAAAATTGAAAAAAGAATGTAGTTCACTTTCATTTGACAGGTTGAATCTTAAGTTGGTCCAATCAATTGAACGGCGAAGCTATTTGCCAAACTAGCTTACCTACATTGTTAGTTTTCACAAATATTGATTGATGGCATGCTGCATTACAGTCAGAGGCGGACTCATAGTTGGGCCAAGGGGGCAATGCCCCCTAGAATTTCAAAAAATATAGGAAAATAATAGTAATTTCATAAATGTTGAATTATAAAAAATAAGAAAAACCAGAAACCTGCGTGAGAGAGGACAGTCTTCTGCCTTTGCCCATTTCTGTCCCTCTATCTCAATTTTAGGGGTTCCAAATCTTGACAAGCCAATCTGTGAAGTTGGCGTGCCTTCAATTTTGGCTTTGAGTTTTGATATTAAAGGTAAATTTATACTTTGTTGAGTTTAAATGAGTTGGTTTTCTTTCACATCGACATATATTTGTCATCAGTTGTTTATAACTGCAGTTAATGTCTTCGGGTTTCAATTATATTAAAACAAAGGCATAATAATTTGTGGGCTTCGACAAACCTTTGGAAAACATTGTAAATTTGTTTATTTTAATTTCTAAAACTTCCACTTTGCTGTTGGTGTATTAGTCTTCTTCTTCTTATATTTTGGGTGTATTATCAAATTTTATAAGCATGTTTGCAGACATAATTTGCTTTATCTTTTGTTACACGTCTTGAATGGTGAAATCAATAATGAAAACTAAACAAAGAAATCTCAGAGTTTTATCTTTTGCTTATCGAATTGTATTTATTGCTAGGAGCATAGCTTGAAGATTCTGATTTGATTTTTTGCTTTCACTTTGCCTAGAAAAATTAGTTTTCTTGCTTTCTTCAAGAATTGATGTGTACTTGTATCATGCTTCTTTTTTTTCTTAATTTTGTTTAATTTTCCTTACATAATGGAGAGATATTATCGAAGGATACCACCTATTGTAGAGACGTCATCCTCATCTATCAATTCACATGTTGTTCCACCTCAAATATCATCAACTAATGAAAGATCAAGGTTGATTTATAAAATCTTCTAGAAGATCTCGGACTACGACTTAATATATTAAGTTATTTGTTTACCTTAATTGAACAGATACGTAGAATTAAGGTAAAAAGCCCATGTCAATTACATGAAAATAATTTTCTTCAAAAGGTAGAAGGAAATCGTAAACAAAAATTTGTTGCAATTTGATTTGATGAAATCAATGATTGGATGGAATATAGTATTGCTAAAGATGCAACATTTTGTTTATTTTGTTATCTTTTCTCTGTGGGTCATCGTGAAAGAGCGGCGATGCTTTTATATCCGAAGGACTTAATACTTGGCGTAAGAAGAATAGATTGAGAAATCATGTTGGAGATCATAATAGTGATCATAATAAATGTAAGATTTGATGAATCAAGACCAACACATTGAAATATTTTTTTCTATGTTATCACAACAGTTAAAGATAGATTATCGTTGCATATTAAATTTTCTTGCATTATCTCATTATGCATGGATTAGCTTTTCGAGGAAATGATGAGTTAGAAGAATCATTGAATTAAGAAAACTTTATTGAGCTTCTGAAAGTTATTGCTTCGTGTAATGAAGAAATCAATAGTGTTGTATTGCATAATGCTCTTGAAATCTCAAACTTACGTTCAATAAAATTTAAAAGGATATCATAAATGCAAACTGCAATTGAGACAACCAATGCTATCATAAAAATATTGAAAATGATTTTTCTCTATTTTAGTTGATGAGTGTTGGTATGTCTTAGTAAAAAAGCAAATGAGGATCATCATACTTTATGTGAATAAGAATGAATGTGTTAATGAGAGTTTTCTTGTCGTGTGATGTCAGTGGTACAATTGCAACATCACTTGTGGAAGGGATTGAGTCTTCGTTCTCCACTTATGGCTTAGAATATTTTTTGCTTGAAACGTAAAAGTTTCGATGGAGCTAGCAATATGAGATGTAAATTTAAAGGACTAAAAAATTTGATACTAAGGAAGAGTCTTATTGCTTACTATACCTATTGTTTTGCTCAACAACTTCAATTGGTACTAGTTGTTGCTTAAGATCATGCAAGTATTGATTCTTTTTTCAATACTATTGGACATTTATATAATATTGTTGGAGATTCTTGAGAAAAGCAAATGGAGAAGATCATTGAAGGAATTGAAAATAATGAAATCAAGACTGAAAAATAATTAAATAAAAAAATGTCATTAAAACGGCCAAGTTGGAGCTCCCATTATGGTACTCTCACTTTATACATTTATTATCCTCTATTTAAGATGTTCTTGAGTATGCTGATAAGAATGGTAATGATGATTCACAAAGGGACAAAACCTTTGATTTGCTAGTGATTTTGAATCATTTTAAGTTTGTTTTTTGCTACATCTTATGAGAAATTTTTTGGGAATCACACATGAATGATTACAAATTTTACAAAACAAGGATCAAAATATTGTGAATGCAATGAATTTTGTAAAAGCATCAAAAGCTCGTTTGCATGTAATGTGAGACTTTATTAATTGAAGTTTCTGAGATTTGTACCCAACATGGGATAGTTCTCGTAAATATGAATGATTTTTATGCAACTTTAGGGAGATCAAGACATAAAACTGAAAAAGTGACTAATCTTCACTATTTTATCATGCGACTCACATGCAAGTTAATGAGCTAAATGAATGTTTTGATGAGTGAACACAATGCAACTTCTATGTATGACTTGTTTTGATCCTAGAGATTTATTTGTTGCATTTGATCAAGACAAGCTACTCCGTTTGGCAAAATTTGATCCATCTAAAATTTTGGAGTTACTCTTATATGAATCAACTTGAAAACTTTATTTCTGATATGTGTTTGGATGGAAACTTCTATGAAACAGTTGGAAGGGTAGCATTAGCTCGAAAGATGGCCACTACAAATAAATTTATTATCTTTCCATTGGTTTATTTATTAGTAAAGTTGGGTTTAATTTTACCAGTTGTCATTGCCACGGTAGAAAGAGTTTTTTCAACAATGAAGATCATCAAGAATTCACTTCATAATCGAATGAGTGACAATCTATTGAATGATTGTTTGGTAACCTACATTAAGAAAGATGTATTTCAAAATATTACCATAAGGCTATTATGCAACGATTTCAAAATATGAAGAATAGAAAAGAAATGTTATGATGTAATAATATTCAATTATTTATGTTTGAATTCTATAATGTAATTGATTAGTATATTTACTTTCTTTTATTGATTTTAATTATATTTTATAAATATATACATTGTTGCTAGTAGACCTTTGTGTTTCTAATTCCTAGCTGATTACAACTGGTATGCTTGGGGTCGATGCAAGCACATACTGTTTATATTGAAAATTATATATTAAGTGAATAATTGATAATCAACGTTATTACAAATTTTGAGGACCTTCAATCTGATAACTTGGGTTTATAAGCAATTTAATTTAGTGGAATACGAAAATGCAAGTAAGAAAGAAGTATAACCTCTATTTTTAATAATCGTAATTGAAATTAACATTATAAACTCTAATTAACTCACCATCACAATGAAGCATGGAAATCCAAATTTCTTATTCCCTTACTAATTTCAACATAAACACATCTGTATATAACAATAAATTTAGTGTTTGTAAAAAAAAAAAAATTAAAAAAAAAAAAGTCAACTTTTTGTAGACTATGAAATTTGATTGATGACTCAATCTTCTTCAACTTGAATTTGATTTATGCAACTTATATTTAAAGGTTTGTTTGATTTTGAATTAAAAGTTGTTTGTTATTTTTTGTGATCCCCATTAAAAATCTTTGAGTGCCCAAAAGAATATTATTGAATTTTAACTTTGATCTCATATTAAATATTATTTCTGATGGACTTTTACTTTAATAACCTTAATCTCATAGATCAGTATGATCTCGAATCAAATATCTTTTGCTAGTGAGAATTTGGCCACCTACTCTAGAATCTTGATGGATAATAGACCACCATTTATAGTAATTAGTACCCCATAATTATCAAGTCAATAATATTTAATTCAATGACATCTATAAACTTTAGATAAATGTAGTCATCTGATTGACAAAAAATACATATTAGAATATCAATTAAATTAACTATTTAATAACAAATTCTGTTTAATTCATTCATAAAATTTAAATAGTAGTTATAAAATTAATATTTAAAATATATTTATACACATCATAAGTTAATTGAGTTAGCAAAATTTATATACCTAAACTAAAATTTGGAAATTTAAACTACCATACATATGTAATTTAACTAAATACCAAATTCAAAATTTTCTTAGGAAATTCCCTAACAAAAAGTAAAAAAATAGAAAAAGAAACATAAAAAAACCAAAAACCTAAACTAAGAATTGGTTAAACCGATTTTGACAAGTTTTTAACAATAGAAGAATAGTTCAAAAAACCTGAATCCAATCATCCACCATCATAGGTGCCAAGAACAGTTTATTAAAAAAAAAAAAAAAAAAACAAACTGGACTTGATCTCAAATTAACTATGGACTGGACAAGCAATAGATAGCATCATGGTACAATCCTACAACTTTCAACAACACATGATTAATATTATGCTAAATTTGCACTGATATAAAATTGCAACTCCCTTGCCTGAAGCTCGAGTAAATCTTTAATGAAAAAATGATTCACGAAGCCCATTAACAGAGAAAATTGTGACTATTGAACAATAATTTAGCAGTTCCAAGAACTAGATCTTACTACCCTTTTTTTTCGAAAATGAAAGACAGTCAGACAGGCTTCATAAGAAATAATTAGCGTAACTAATTTTATCTTTCTATTGAAAAACACCAGGATACAACCACAGAGTTCAAGAGAGAATGAACGGGAAGAGATTGGGGGAAAGCGACGTTCAGAAAATGATTTTTTGTAACAGAGAATTGGGTGACAAGATGAGATCAGTGACAATTATTGTGATTTGGTCAATACTTTTTGCCTTGTTGGCCCCCGATCTTCACACCAAGAATTTTCCACAAGCAATACCAGAAATGCCTCCCAAGTATAATAAACAACTGCATCCAAATGAGAAGATAAAACAGTTTTTTAATCTCACTACTGCCCAGATATATATCAATTGAAAAATAAATAGCAACGTGAAAAGGAAAAAGACCCCAAGCAAATAAAGATACGTGAGGCCTATTCCAAAAAACACACCAGACAAACCATTAGGTTAATTTGATATGCGCCTTGATGTATGGGCAGTGAGATTTCTTTTTCAGACCTAATAGTCATTTCTCAGCAAAGATGATTCATTAACAAACTTTTATACTTCAGAAACAGAAAAGTAACACCCAAACTCTGCAGGCAGCAAGATGAACTAACGTTCAACAGGGTAGTGAAGTATGTTATTCAAGTTTGGTTCACTGCAAAATTGTGGAAAACAGAAAGCAGCAAGAAAAATTTATAGAATTATTGTTACTAAAGATGCAACAAGATCAACTCATTCTCATTCACAACTACACATCAGTATGGAATTGATGCTTGAGACAGATTATGCATATGGTTGATGATTAATAGATTTGCCAAATTGGTGACAGATGTATAATTAGGGACATGAATGGGGAATTAATTAGAAAAAGAATAGAGGGAAGTTTGGTCATAGAACGCCAATGTCAAGTTAAAACACCTCCTATGGCATATCCTGTATCATAAACTGTGAGCATTGTCCAGGTTATATTTTCATGTCATAGATCTTAGATGTTCTTTAAAATATAATTTTGAGGCAATTAAGTTAATAGGGGTAGAAACATAATGGTTCTCATTAATGATTTGAGGCATGAGAGAAAATTGTTCAATATTCAAATGTTCAGAAAATGGAAAGTTATAAGAAATAAAGATTCAAATAAATCAAACCATTGTTTTCATATGATAGAAATACAAAAATGATGCAATATAATGATAAAATAATTTTATTTTAACATAAATGATGAGTTTTTCCAATTACTAGTCACAAATATATCAAGTTGTACAGGTACCATTAAACTACATTCTACTTGAAAGATATCTTTAAGTGTCTCATGAAAACTTGTCAAAACTGTATCGAGCTATACCAAGCAATGCAATGTTATACCAGGCACATTGAACTATCATTCTTGAAAGAATGTCCTTAGTGTTGGTACTTGAAGATACTCCACCACCACCATCCAGGCCCGTTCAGTAGGCAACACAGACAATTTATTCTTCAAGTTCTGAGATCTTCCCACATACTATATCACTTTATCCAAGATCCACAATGGTCATCTTTATCCAGACTACCCCTCATAAACCTTTCACTAACCTGCCAATCTAAGATCTTTTAAATTGGAGTCATGTTTGGACCCTTCACGTAGACATATTTCTCTAATCTAAACCTCTGAGGGGGCTATACCTAAATACCTCTTAATCCTTTCATTCCTAATTCTATTCCCACATAGTTTTTTCCACCCACATCCTCTCAACATATTCATGTCTGCCATTGCCATCTTATGCATGTATTGCCCTATTATGGCCCTACACATAGAGCCACATGCATTCTCTGTCCTAATGATAGTTTTGTAACAATTTCCTTTAAATATCACAGACATCCATATCTTACATAGGTCTTCCACAAGCACCCTTCATTTCATCCAATCTGTCATAATCTATGGTTTATAAACTCTTGAATATCCTAAATAGCAAAAATATTCATACTCCCAACTATCAATCACAATAATGTTATCTCTTTCTCAGGATTTGGATCCGTAGTTATAGGCCTAGATATATCCGTCAACTCATTAGTAATTAAGACAAAGAGGTACGGACTTAAAGCTAATCCTTACTACCATAGGGAAACCGTTGGAGAGATATTCTACCTTCTAAGACCCAACAAATTAGTTCCTTGTGCGCTCTATCACAGGCTTTCTCCTAGTCGATAAATACCAAGTGCTTTTTTTTTTTCAATCTGTATTTCTCTAAAGTTTGTCTAATCATAACGATGGCTTCCATGATAAACCTACCTGGTATAAAAACCAAACTGATTCTATCATAAAGTAGTGATACACCTGAGCCTCAACTTTATAGCCCACCTCCACCATATAATCGTATGACCTAAGCTTTATCTCTATATAGTTTTCGATATTATGTCTCCATAACTCTGGCACTTTCCTAATATCTAGTACCCCATGAAAAAGGCTAGATAGACATTGAATCCAACCTCCGAGACACTGTCATGCCTCAATTGGTATCTCATATGGTCCTCCTCCCTTCCCCAGTTTCATCCTTTGTAGTGCCTCTCTTACTTCCATAGAACCAACTCTATTATGGGATACAAGATGTCTCACTTTTTGCATCTCACAAAAGTCAAAGCTTAACCCCTAATCCTCTTGAGCAGGTTCTCAAAGTAATCCCTCTAGCTATTATCTTCCATAAAACTCTTACCATCTTTATGCTTTATACATCTAACATGACTCAAGACTTAGATCTTCCAACCTCTGGCTTTGACTATCTTGAACTTAGTGTTCTCACCTTCTCTTGTGTGCTCTCTTCTAAAACTCACCTACTGCTATACTAAACAATTCTATCACAAGATTAAAAGTTCTAAACATTCTAGAATAATTTTATGACAACTATTTACATGAGAAGTAATAGCATTTATACTAGGTATTCTGAGCATGTAAGGTATAGGCTCATTAATGTTTACAAAAATTTAAAATACCAAGGCAAGGCAAATTTGAAATCATATAGTAGACTCTTCTAAGACGGATATTGTTCATGCATGAAGAGTCTTGAAGAAGGACTACAATTGAATTTGTTAGAAGGGACAACCAAGTTTAAGGTCAAGGAAATGCAACCTCACCAGGTTACGCCTGCAACTTTACATGCATATAAGTGAGTCTATGACATGACTCATATAAAACCTAAAGTTTGTCATAACAAAAAGTAGCCACTATATAAAAAAGAGAGTAACGAAATAAGATGGCTTGTCTTACATTAACTTGAAGTTTTATCTTTGTCCTCATTTACTACAGCATCAGCCACAAGTGTCATAGGTCTCTCTTTCATAACCTCATCTATAATTCCAAACTCCTTTGCCTCTTCAGCTGTCATGAAATAATCGCGATCCATATTCTTTTTAATTATTTCAAGAGACTGTCCGGTGTGCTTACAATAGAGTTCATTCAATGAGTCCCAAACACGAAGAATATGCTTGGTGTGAATATTCATATCTTGAGCCTGCCCACTGTACCCACCAGAAGGCTGATGAATCATAACTGTAGCATTTGGGAGGGACCGCCTCTCACCCTTTGTGCCAGCAGCCAGTAGGAGAGAAGCCATTGAGGCAGCTTGACCAAGACATATAGTATTGATTGGAGAGCGGATATACTGCATAGTGTCATAGATAGCAAGACCTGTATAAACAGTATATTAAACCCTATTGGTTAAAAAAAATATATCAAGTTTAAACATAAAAACGTATAATTAAATAAATAAATAACTTATTAAGAAAATTAGTAGTTTTCCCTAAAATAGCAAAATGTGGAAATGAAAAGAATGAAACCATTTATTGCTTGTCAGGATCCTGATTAACCTTCTTCCAAATTTGGATGAACAGGGATTTAAAAAAAAAAAAAAAAAAAACTCTGGATCACAATGGGGAGCTCTCTTATTCTTCCTCATGCTTGCCAAAGCCTGAATACTCAAGATTAATCTCTTCAATGTTTTGGACAATTGATTAGAAATCCAATCGAAATCTGATTTCAATTATAAGACTTCAGTTTCTAGGAAACTACATACTTCTGACATTTTATGATTTCTCCTTATTGAACACCCTTCCATATCACCAAGATTATTCCCCATTGCATGCTCAAAGGAAACAAATAAAGAAAATTCATTTGGGCGAAATTAAATAATAATTGCAGCAGTGACTATACTGTCAGGGGAAGAGGTACGTGTAGATGGACTTCAAGGGATAAGAAATTTGGATCACAGTGGGAAGTTCTTCAATTCTTCACCATGCTTAACCAAAGCTTAAAAAAAGACAAACCCTTATCTTTTTCACCACCCTACATTAACAACCTACTCAAATTTCAACTCTAACATATATCCAATTTTAACTACACATTTCAATTCCTCAGTAATTAACTATTTTTAGGCGGAAAATATTCTGAAAATTGTGATACATTAGTAGGTGAATGCATTGTAATATGTCAATGCGTTTGGTTGTATTTTGGAAGAAAGAATTGGAAAAGAATACTTTTGGAAAACTATGAAACTTTTTTCTGGTTTCTCCAGACCAAACACCCTCCCTATCCCAAAGATAATGCACAACAAAAATCAACAAAAAGGGCAATTGAAAAAAAATACCGGCAGTGACGGCGCCACCAGGGGAATTGAGGTACATGTTGATAGGCTTCGACGGATTTTCCGACTCGAGGAAGAGAAGCTGCGCAACGACGACGTGAGCGGTGTCGTCCGAGATAGGGCCATTAATGCAAATGATGCGCTCCTTCAGCAGTCGAGAGAATATGTCGTAGGCGCGCTCCCCTCTCGATGAGTGCTCAATCACCATTGGTATCAGCCCATACCATCTTCTGCCGCCACCGACATAACCACAACCACCACCAGCACCGCCGGCCACGGAAGATGGAAATGAGGATTTGCAGGCGTTGATTAAATTCCGAGAGAACATATTCCTCATCATTTCTTGGGTTTATTTTATTTCAGTTGCTTGGAATTCGCTGGAGAATGAAGTGAGAGAGGAGGAGTAGGGTTAATCCGAGCCTGCCCGTTTTCGTTTTCGTTTTCGTTTGCGAGAACTTTCACTTTGGTTTTTACAAATTTGAGGAACCAATGGTAGCCTACCCATTCTTTTTAAATATTTTTTTTCTATAATATACTCAAAAACTTATATATTCCAGTTATATAGATCTCTTTATATGTAACTCATTATATTTTACTTTAAAACTAACAAAAATGTATGAATTCTTGTTGACGTGCCTTGAATTTGTGCAAAAATACATGTATTTGACGCCTATCATGACATGCATGTTTTTAGCCATATATTTTTAATTAAAAAAATATGTTTAGATTATTTAAATACATTAATTTTCACAATAAAAATATTACTTTTTGTTATATTATAATTTTAACTAAATGTTTTTGTAGTTACTCAAATAAAAATAATACTTATATGGTAAAAATAAAATTTTTATGTAATACCTTACGTAATACTTATCATAAGGATAATATTTTTTTAATAATTTAAAATAATATTACTTTTGATCAAAATAAATATTATTTTTTATTAAAAAATATCATAGGCATGTGTAAACAAATTCACTGAGGAGCCTTTAGCCACTTTCTTGCTTTGAATTTTATGATCAAATAAACTCATTCATAGTGGAGAGGTGTGCATCTTAGGGATGTAAATGTTAAATATGTCTTGCATCTCTTGCTTCACCAAGCTGTATGGGGGTCTCGCCCAACGGTATGCAGTTTTGGGCCTAAATCCCAATTTTGGTGTTTTCTCTCAATACTATATAAATGGTCCTTGAGATCTGTAATCTGTAACATAGCCGCATAACAAAATTCGTTCTCCTCTCTGCCCGTGGAAGTAGCCATTTTTGGTGAACCACGTAAATCTACGTCTTTTTTATTTTTTCTTGTTTATGGTTATATAATCCTATTTCTGGCACAACAAACTGGTATCAGAGCCTGATTGTTTCGATCAGGGTATTTTCGCACTGTTAGGGTTTTTTGAGCCGATCGAGAATGTCTGCTTTCAACGTAAAGGTTGACAAATTCACCGGGAGAAATAGTTTTGGACTATGGCAGATCAAGATGCGATCTCTGCTGAAGCAGCAGGGTTTGTGGGCGCCGCTATCAGGAAAATCAAAATCTGAGGATGTAGATGAAGAAGAGAGGAATACCCGAGAAGAAAAGGCGCACTCGACTAGCATGCTATGTCTGTTTGACGATGTTATCATCGAGGTTGCTGATCAGGAAACTGCCGATGGTCTCTGGAAGAAGTTAGAAAGTCTCTACATGACGAAGTCTCTAACCAACAAGTTGCTTCTGAAGCAACGTCTGTTCCGTTTACGCATGCAGGAAGGTACACCCCTTCGGGATAATCTAGACAAATTAAACATAATTTTACTAGATTTGCGTAATATTGATGTTAAAGTAGAAGATGAGGACGCTGCTTTAATTCTGTTAGTATCTTTGCCTGAATTGTATGAGAATTTTGTTGAATCGTTTATTACTGGGAAATATACTCTGTCTCTGGAAGATGTTAGATCTGCCCTCCACAACAGAGAAGACCGTCAACAGGCAACTGGCTCGGCCACAGAAAATCAGGCATCGGGGTTGTTTGTCATGAGTAAGGGACAAAAGAAATTCGGGAAGAAAATTGGGAAGTCGAATCAGAAAGGTTCAAAAGGTCTTAAACTCGAAGACATATGCAATTACTGTAAAGAACCAGGGCACTGAAAAAATGATTGTTAGGAAGAAGAGGAAGTAGGAGAAGAAACATGGTGTCGACGGTTCTGCAGCAGTGGCAGAAACTGATACGAATTTTGATGAAGATCTGGCTTTGGTTGCAGCTGGATAGTCACATCGTAATGATGTGTGGGTACTTGATTCTGGGGCATCATAACATATTTGTCCTAACAGGGAGTTCTTCTCGACCTATGAGCAGATAGATGGAGGAAATGTTTCCATGGCCAACAGTGTTGTCTGCAAGGTGGTTGGAATTGGCTCAGTCAGGATACGGACACATGATGGGGTATTCTGCACCTTGAATGAAGTCAGGCATGTTCCACAGATGATGAAGAATCTGATATCATTGAGTCTCCTTGACAGCAGGGGTTTCAATTTCAAAGGTGAAGGTGGAGTTATGTATATCTGTCAGGTGGAGTTATGTATATCTGTCAAGGTTCAAAGGTGTTTCTGACAGGCTTGAAACGTGGTACCTTATATTATCTACGAGGTTCCACTGTGACAGGTTCTGCTGATGTTGCATCATCTGAGGTTTAGATCATGGACATGACCAGACTGTAGCATATGAGGCTCAGTCATATGGGAGAAAGGGGGATGCAGATGTTTTCAAAGCAGGATTTTCTTTCTGGGCATAAATTGCAGAGGCTTAAATTTTGCGAACATTGTGTGTTTGGGAAGCTTCATCGTCGCAAGTTCCCAAAGAAGGCCGTTCATCAAACCAAGGGGACTCTTGCCTACATTCATATGGATTGTTGGGGTCCGTCACATGTTGAGTCAATTGGAGGCCACATATATTTTGTGTCTATGATTTATGATTACTGAAGGATGACTTGGGTAATCATGATGATACACAAAAGTGAAGCTTTCAAGAGTTTCAAGCAGTGGAAGGCGTTGGTAGAAAATAAGTCTAGGAAGAAGATCAAGCGACTACGAATGGATAATGGCCTAGAGTTCTGTTCGTCTGAGATCAATGAGTTCTGCAAGGATGTAGGAATTGCTCGACACCACAATATTCAACACACACCACATCATAATGGTGTGGCAGAGCGCATGAATCAGACATTGCTAGAGAGAGTGAGATGCATGCTCTCAAATGTTGTTTTGGCTCAAAAGTTCTGGGCAGAAGTAGTAAACATGGCATGCTATCTGATCAACCGTGGTCCTCACACTAGCATTGATTGCCAGACACCTTACGAGGTATGGTTTAATAAACCTGCAGATTATTCGTTGTTGAAGGTTTTTGGTTGTACTGTTTACTATCATGTTAGTGAGGGTAAATTAGATTTAAGAGCTAAGAAGGGTATATTTGTTGGTTTCGGGGATGGAGTTAAGAGATATAAAATATGGTCACCTTTAGAGGATAGAGTTACATTCAGGAGGAACGTGATTTTTTTATGAGAATTCTATGCTTAACCCCGCTGTGAAGTCCATTGGTGCATAAAATTGTAGTAGTGTTGATAAACAGATGGAGCTGCAAGTCACTCTCGATGAGAGTAAATCACAACTCCAAGGTGGAGAAGATCAACATACTATTGCTGAAAGTACAATTCAGATGTTCATCCAGAAGCTTGCCAGACAAGCATAGCTGTTGATAGAGCTAGAAGAACAGGCGTGAAGCCTCCTCTGCGGTACGATTTTGAGGATATGGTGACTTGTGCATTACAAGTCACTGACGAGGTGGAAGAGGAAGAACCATCTGCAGGTGAACCATTCACATACAGAGAGGCTGTTTCAGGTAGTGAGTCGGCCCAATGGCTCGCTACAATGTGAGAAGAGATGGAATCACTTGCCAAGAATCTGACTTGGGAGCTGGTCAAAAGGCCTAAGGGAAGGACGATTGTTACTTGCAAATGGATATTCAAGAAATAAGGAATAAACCACACCTGGTGAGGGTATGAGATACAAAGCTCGGCTAGTTGCAAGAGGGTTCACATAGAAGAAGGAGGTTGACTATAATGAGATATTCTCACCAGTGGTCAGACACACTTCCATTAGAGTGTATTAGCAATGGTTGAACACCAAGATTTAGAACTTGAGCAACTGGATGTGAAGACATCTTTTCTACATGGAATGCTCGAAGACGATATGTACATGACTCACCCAGAGGGGTTCTAGGTTCTGGGAAAGGAAGATTATGTTTGCAAGCTGAAGAGGTCCTTATATGGGCTAAAGCAGTCCACAAGGCAGTGGTATAAGAGGTTTGACAGTTAAATGATCCAGTTGGGATACAACAGGAGTCCGTATGATTTTTGTGTGTATCAGAACAAAGCTGATGATGGTTCTATTATCTATCTCGTCCTGTATGTTGATGTTATGCTCATAGCTGCGAAGTCCAAGTCTGATATTCAGAAGTTGAAGGATCTGCTTAGTGCTTAGTTCAATATGAAGGATTTGGGTGCTGCCAAGAAAATTATGGGCATGGAGATATATAGGGAAAGAGAAAAGAAGAAGCTTTTCTTATCACAAAAGAGTTACATTCAGAAGGTCTCGTCTATATTTGGCATGTCTACTGCCAAGCCTATTAATACTCCAAGTGCTACAAATATTCATTTATCCGCTAATTATGCACCGAAATTTGTAGCTGAGCAGATGTACATGTCTCGAGTCCCATACTCTAATGCAGTAAGGAGTTTGATGTATGCTATGGTCTGCACTAGACCAGATCTTGCGCATGCTGTTAGAGTTGTCAGCAGGTTCATGGGACAACCTGGAAAGGAGCATTGGCAAGCTGTGAAGAGGATTTTTTGTTATCTCAAAGGTACGTCTGATGTTGTTCTCATTTATGGAGGTGATGCTCATGGTTCTGTGACTGGTTATTCTGATTCTGACTATGCTGGAGATGTTGATAGTAGAAGATCTATGACTGGTTATTTCTTCACTCTTGGTGGTTATGTTGTTAGTTGGAAGGCAACTCTGCAGGCTACAGTTACTCTGTCTACAACTGAAGCAGAGTATATGGCACTGACAGAAGCTGCTAAAGAGGGAATTTGGTGGAAAGGGCTTGTAGGTGATCTTGGTCTATAACATGATCAAGTTATTGTGTTTTGTGACAGTCTGAGTGCAATCTGTTTGAACAAGGATCAGGTCCATCATGAGAGGACCAATCATATTGATGTGAGGTATCATTTTATGAGGAATGAGCAGAGAATCAAGGTGATGAAAGTAGGTACCACTGATAATCTTGCTGACATGTTCACCAAACCGGTCCCACATAGCAAGTTACGACATTGTTTGGACTTGCTAAAAGTCACAAGCTGTTAGTTGCCCAAGGAGGACAAATTTGAGGCAGAAATGAGGAGTCTGTTCATCTGGCATTGAAATGATGCATCTGCAGGGATGATTTAAGCCAAGGTGGAGACTGTTAATATGTCTTGAATCTCCGGTATACAGTTTTGGGCCTAAAGCCCAACTTTGGTGTTTTCTCTCAATACTATATAAATGGTCCTTGAGATCTGTAATTTGCAACCTAGCCGCATAATAAAATTTGTTCCCCTCTCTGCCCGTGGATGTAGCCATTTTTGGTGAACCACGTAAATCTGTGTCTTCTTTATTTTTTCTTATTTACGGCTATATAATCTTATTCTGTCACAACAGTAAATGGGTATCATAGGTACGAAATACCTCTTTCATGTTCTACTCTAATACAAAATATCCTGCTCCTATCTTATTCTATTACTGGCTTATTTGTCTTGGGTAGGGTATAGACAATACTCGACGGGTATACAGATACCCGCAAGTAAATGAATTACCCATTTATATATTATTTTACATGTCTTTGACTCTTTGTTCAATTAGAATTTTTAAAATTAATATAAAAATAATCAAAATAATTAAATAACTGATTCTTTAAAATATTAATATTAATTTTATTATATATAAGAGATATATATCTTGGGTACACGGGCAAAATGTTAGACTCATACCTTACCCTTACCCTAACATAGTTTGACGACCACAGTTAATACGTTACCCGTTACCCAAAATTTTATCCCTCCCTACCCACCGTTTATCTGTGGGTAACCCTACATGCGGGTAAAACTGACATCAATAATGCATCTAGTGCACATAAAACAAACTATTAAATATAATGAGTTCAAATTATTATATGTGTGTGTATATATATATATATATATTCAAAATTCACATTTTCTACATTATTTTTAAATTGTACTTAAGGGTGTCGATGAGCTTAGGCTTGCTCGCGAGCTGCACGAGCTCAACTTAATCAAAATTTGGTCAAAGCTCAACTCAATTAGGCTCAACTCGAGCTTGATTGAAACCATTAGTTAGCTGAGCTAAACTTATTTTGACTTAGCTCGGAAGTTGGTGAAAAAGACTCGATTACTTTTTAATTAATCAATTAATAAATATTACCCAAAAAAGTAAACTTTTACTCAAAAAACTTATAAAAAATTACATGAAGTAGAATTGCAGGAAAGATGACAATTGTTGATTATTTTATAACAATTTTATAAAAAAATACGAAATATTATTTGTTATGAGAATTTTTAATGGTGTAACTTTAAATTTTTTTTGTTGAGAGATGTTAGACATTAACTATGAACGTAGTAATTTTGTTTGTTAAATTTGTTATGTTCAAATGTTAAGTTTATAATGTAGAAAATTGTTCGGAAAATGTTGTTATATGTATAAATCTATTAATAGAGCACAAAAACAATTTTTTTTAAAAATAAACTTGAGTTTCGAGTCGAGCTGAGCTCGCAATGGCATATTACAAGCTTGAGCCAAGCTTGGCATTTTGAGCTCGACGAGCTTCAAGCTCAACCCGAGCTCGAGCTTAGCATTCTCGAGCCCAATGCGAGCCTACATAAGCTCGGGCTCGATCCAACTTATTGACAATCCTAATTATATTTTCTTAAAAATTAGTGGACAATTCAAAGATCTGAAATTATAAAATATCATTTTATTATTACGAACACCTAATTTCATTTGTATAAAAATATCACATCAACAAATGCTAAGAAAGATACTCTAAACGTGACAAGGTGGATTCTTTTAGTAATATATTGTAATCGTCAATCGAATCATGTTATTAATTTAATAAAAAAAGTTTAAGCGAAGTTTAAATAGTTATATATTCATTAATCTGTTGTTAATTATTTTTAAGTTCGACTTCATCAATTAAACTTTTATCTCAATAAAACTTTTACATAAAGTATTTCAAAAAAAAGATCCTGAAAACAAACATATAGTAAAAATTATAATTTTTTATAATTAATAATCATGTCAAGCCCCATACACTCCCAACTTTTAAATTTTATCTCAGTAAAGATTTGTCAAATATAGTATTTATATTTTCTTAAAAAGTAGATAAAAAAAAACAATAATGGTTTAAATTAGTATTTTGGATCAATAATCAAACTGACATGTTTTTATTATGTTTTATTAATTATGTTGCGGCAATTTTTTCATTTAAATATAGCTCAATTTTTCCACAAGTGTGTTATTTTCGGATCATTTGCATGTTAGAAAATTTATACATTTGGTGCAAAAAAAACAAGCTCAAAAAAACAAAAGTGATTATAATATGCACTTCCAATGGTGTATTCAGGATTTTATAAATGGGGATACATTAAATAATTTAAATATATTATTCAAATTTATAAAAATTTTATTTGTTTATTTTTATTTTTTGCTTCACTTTACTGATTTTTTTTCCCTAAAAAGGGCTTTTATCCAATTAAATTAAAAATGTAAATGAAAAGATAATTCACTATAACAAATATGTAATTAATTACATAACTGAACAAAGATATAGTCTAATAAAAAATTAATAGTAAATGAGCAAAAGAAATAATGTTCTTAATAGCTCGAATGATTGTTGATTTAATAATTCACTTGAGCATTGATGGCATCCTAAAATTTACAATTTTTTTTTTCATAATTTTTAAAATCAAATCTAAAATATTTGTGAAAATTGTGTAATTATAAAGTGTCAAGTACTTGTTGGTCGATAACAATATCAGTATAGACAACCACTCAACAAATAAGATTTTTATATATTATAGCATTATATACATACATATACATATATATGTATATATATAGAGGTTTGAAAAAATATGGGGGCTCTGCCACCGTTCACGTCTACAACGAATAGCTACTAATGTGATCGCCATATGGAATGTAAATTTAATTGATTCATGAAAGTAAATGTTGCTTGCTCTAGAAACACATGTCAAATATATCTTTTATAATTCCAATATTTAGAAGGACAATTTAAATGATAATTTAAATTATGAAGTTAATTTTCATAATTTTCAAAAACCCATTCATATTATAAGTCTTCAATAAGGATCGGGGAAACAATTTTGTTAACCCTAAACAGTAGATACAACATCTACCTAAACAAATTTTATTTTAACCATGAAATTTGAAGTAATTAATTTTTATTATGTAATAAGGATGCTAATAAGAAGATTTTAAGTTCTTGAAACAATTGTTTGGTTTAAAATCAAATACCTAATTTCTATTTATTTTGAAGCAATTATATTTTTATTACGTAATAAGAATGCTAATAAGAAGACTTAGGGTATTTTTGGTTCAGACCTATGTGGGTTGTGGAAAATTCCAACTTTATAATTCTAGAAATGTAAAATAAATTTGAACAATAATAATCTTTGTTTGTTTTTATAGATTATATATGGTAGAATTGTATTGGAGATATCAAATCAATGTTGAAAAAATATGATTTATTGTAATATTATATTGTGTAGGTACATAATAGAATGTAAAATAAGTATTGAGGTACAACTTTATTGAATTGTGGATATAAACAAGGATGAAGAATTTTGATATCTAAAATTATTTTGTGTCAAGTTTAAAACAAACATACCCTTAAAAATTCGTAAAATAAATTTATTTAGTTTAAATAATTATTAATTTAGAATGCAAAGTTTTTTTTTTTTTTTTTTTTTAATTATTATCATCCTTATAGAAGCCAATAATTAGTTATTATTGAATGGGAATGATACCTTTTCTCGTCCACTGTGGTACCAAGAATTTACACCTCATTCATAACCAGAAAATCCCACAACATACAAGGACAATAATTAAGGCAGTGGATATCAGTACACAAATAAAAGCAGACAAATGAGAAGATATTAATAATTGGTCTCTATTTTATCATCAACCTTTAGAGATGGAAATGCTCAACTACCCACCACGTGTTAATATCCTCAATGTTTATGTGTTAAGATAATCGATGTAGATTTTAAATAAAAAAATTAACTCCGTTCTGCAATATTCTAACACATCAATTGATGGACATATTACAACGTATCTACGTTGAGTAGATAAGTATTTTTGCTCATTGAGACAAGAAACTAGACGACCAAGAATATTAAATATTAGCATTTAACAAGTGCAACAACAAGAAGATATATCTCCAGTCTGTACAATGCACATAGATGGATTTTTCATCAGTCAAGCTAGTTGAGCAATAAATCTATTTTTTTAATCAAACTATCCCTATCGTCTTAATTAAATAAAATGTTCCTAATTATGATGGACCATCTTCTTCTTAAAGTTCTTATTTTTTCTGAATAGTGTTCTTCCTCACGCAACACTTATGATACTATCTCCATTTCTGAAGCTTGAGCTCACTTGGAAACCTGAGTCCCAAGTTGATGATGACTGATCCTGCCCTGTTGACAGCGACAGCCTCAGAGACAAAGGTGGAGGCTCCAGAGGACCTTCTTCGTTTAGGTTAAGATTCGCCATTGGTGGCGAATTGTTGACTTGGTTGACGCTTTGATTAAGAGCTGGGTTTTCCATTGGATTCGCACCTTGCATTGATAAGGGAATGGGAGCAATAGTAACGGGGAAAGGCACAACTGAAACTACATTCATATTGGAAGTTACGGGCAGGGCTGCAGATGATGGTGGAGGAACTGGCTGAGCTGGGATGTCCTGGTGGTTTCTGTCCACTTCCATTGGCATTGCAGTAATCTAATCTCAAGAAAGAAATGTCCAAAATCATTTGTTTAATTTACATCATATTAGCAACAACAATGAAAAACTAAGTCTTTATCCAACTATGTGGGCATGACTATATGGATCCTATAGTGCGACCATGTTTAATCGAGAGACCTATTCTCATTTGTATTTAACATATCTATTGAGTTAATGGTTCTCTACTTTCTCTTCAAGCCATACCATACTTTTTCAAAAGCAATCCATTCAAGCCCTTAAATATATGCAAGTTAAAGATAAGAAGCCAAACCACTTTGCTTAGCACTCAGAAAGTTGAGTGTTCTATTTTTTACCCGACAGGGAAATAGTGCTCCTTTTAAGTAATAAAGAACTCTTGAATCTGAGGCTTATAAGTTGAAACCAACTGGTGGAATGAATATATGCTGCATTTTACTTTATTGATAAAAAAATGGCAGCTTCAGATTCATGAACCAACAAGAAGAACAACAAGATCGAATCTTTAATTCATATAGGTTATAAACAGAAGAACCATGATATAACAACAAATAGAAGATTACCGAGTCAGTTGTGATGTCAAAGAGGCTAGAACGCCGGCGACGGCGGTTAAGGTTACTCCGGCGGAGGAAGTACTTCTGAGCATGGCTAGCAACTTGGGTCGGCGTACGAGTCTTCACATAATTTCTAGAGATTCCTCTCCAGTCCCCTTTTCCAACTTCTGCAATCCAATGAGAAATAGTTTGTGCTCTTCCTCTGTCCATGGAATTCCTGGAAACAAATCCGGACCAATGAAATTGTAATAAAAAACTTAAACCAGTATATCAATAAGAAAATTAACAAATCTAATACCTTTCATTTTATTTAAAGATAACCTGATTCGACTTTGTTTACACAGAAACAAAAATTGATTTTGTTTTCTCCAATACTTTTAGTGTAAGTAAACAAATCAACATGGTACATGTAAAAAAAACTCATCTATAACTGCAGAAAGAAAGATTTTTCAAAGAGCAAAACAAAAGGGTCCAAATAGAGAAATTCACATTCATCAAAATTCGCATTTCGATTATCTGCATATTAACCAATTTCAACAATCAACCATAAAAAATAAAGATAAAAAGAAGGGGGGGGGGGGGGGAAGCCATGATTAAGGCATTAATCGCGGAAATCTAATTCAATCAAAATCCAAAAAAAAAAAAAAATGGTGATCAGAGATCCGACCTCGCTTACGCTCGCCACTTCCGGTGGACGGCGGCGGCACGGCGTCATCAGCGGAGGCGTAGCCTACGGCACCACCACTCTCCGCCGCCGCCTTGAGCAACTCCATACCACGCTTCCCACTCCGATTGCTAGTATTATTACCAACAGGCTCGTATTCAGATAAATTATTCATACTGACGCTCTTCCTCATCGGATCGACTTTCACTCTCACACCAAATAACATAATCTCTCCGCCTCCGCCGCCGTTTACGGCGACGGACGACGACTCGCCGGAGAGCGACATTTGGTTCTTCTGTGGATTTTCAATTCAATAGAGACCAAAAAAGTTGATGAATGAAAGGTGGAAAGAGGGAGTCCATTTTATACCAGGAGGAAAAAGGCCTTTTGGAAACGTGGTGGCCGTACAATGTGGTGCTGGAAATTAATTAATTAATGAATAAAATAGTGGCAAAAATGGACGTTCAAAGAAATAGTAAATAAAAGATAATATTTTTAATAAATTAATGGTAGGATAAATTACACTCGATGAGATAAGGAAATAATTAGCTGTCAGGTTGCTGAGGTGTGAATATAAAAAAGGATTCGAGATAGAGAATCAATCAAATTATAAATAAAATATTAAAATTTAAATATATCCGAATTTTGAAATATATATTGAGATAATAAAATATATAATTTCAGAAATACTTTATGAATTAATCTTTTAAAAATAAAAATATTTAACTATGAAAAATATTCGTATTGAATTTAGACTGGACTAAAATTACTTCAACAATGGTTCCATCGTTGCATCAGTCTTAAGTAAAAAAAAAAGATTAATTAGTTTAGCTTAATCATAAAGTTTCTTTGTTATTATCAAAATTAGAAAAATAAAATAAAAGTTTAAGGTTGATATTTATTGAAATTTTAAGAAGGCTTGACATAAAGAATGCAAAATTCAAATTCGACTATTTGACTTGAATCCACACAAAAACGTGCAAATTCTTATTGAAAATGTGTTTCGGTGGATTTTGCCCCGTTTATGTTGTGTGTATCTTAAGTTTAGCATTTTTTTTATATTATTTAAAAAATATTATTTTTTCGATATAAATGTATTAATTTTTTGAAAAAAAAATTATGCCTTTTGAATTAGATTAATGTACAAATACACAAATTAGTTTTTTGATTAAAAATTGTAATTTTTTAAATTTTAATTTTTAAGAGTACAAATTTTATATTTAGTCAATTAGATGAATGTACAATTTTTTAAAATTCATAAATTTTCTAATTTAATTTTAATTACATATTTGTTCATTGATTTGACTTAATCATATATAGATTATTCTTGAATAAAAAAGGTAGTTTATACTTTGACTCATAATACATACCTTAACTTTTAAAGTATTGCCTTTTTTATTTTTGTAAGAGTAGAAAATATTTTTGAAATACAACTTCTTTTTATAAAAAATAATTATTGTTGACTTCCATTGTTGATAGTCAAATTTTAATACCGTGTCAGTAGGTTATGGAAATTTTAAATAATTTATTAAAGAAAATTATATTTGAATTTAGTCAAAGTGCCTTTCCTAGTTTTGCTAGCTTTCAGACATCTATGAATTGAAAAATAAATAATTTCAGGGTAGTACATAGCTTTACAATGGACAAGATGATAAGGACATTATTAGGATTAATATGGTAAAGCTAACTAACAAACACTAAGTTTTAAGGTTTATTTATTTATGTGGATTAAGAATAAGAAATTTTTTGACAAAAAAATCCTCCCCTCTATCCACGCAAATTACTAATTCTTCCTCTCCCGGCAATATCTAAATTTCCTTTTTTTTTTACAGTATATTATAGATATAGAATATTGTAATTACCAATTCTTACACTCGATTCTTGAATATAATACTGCATAAATTATTATATAAATAGAATAAAACATATTATATAACACACAACATAATATATATTATATAAATATAAATTTATTTTAATATAATTTTTTTAAAATATGTATCAGGTACTATTTATCCGACATGTTACCCAATTATTTGATTGATATTACGAGAAACTTAACATAATCAAACATGATATAATATGGTGAAGGTATATCCATGCCCTATCCATTTTTTGCATTCATACTCATTTGGGGAAAAAATCTTCCTCCATTCCTTTGCCATTGAGGATGATGGAATTATTTATTTTCTCCTTTTCTTTTTATCTACTTTTAGTTTTACTTTTATTCCCTTTATGCAGGGTTGTCTTTCCCCTTTCAATAAGTGGAATTTCTTCTCCTCTTTCATTAGGTATGAGTTGTTATTTATTTGTTGTTGCAATTTTTCAGGAAATGCATTTTCTTTTTTTCTTTTTTTTAAATAGGAGAAAAATTATTAATGATACTGGGATTCACCCAACATTAATTAAAAAACAAAAGTCAAATGAATAGGGTCATAAATATTGAGATCGAGCTATAACATTTAGCAAAAAAAATATAAAAAAGTATGTACAATCGCGTTATGGTTACAATATAGCCAAAAGATACTCCAAAGCCTTGTACTTATCTATGATTACAAATTAACTGAATGTAATTTTCTCCTTATTAAAGAAGACAATATTCGTCTTTTTCTGGATAATAATAATAATAATAATAATAATAATAATAATAATAATAATAATAATAATAATAATAATGTAATTAGTAATTAGTTTAGTATTTGGGCAACCTAATAACATGACTAGATATGAGTCGATTCTCTGCACCGCAACCAATGTGGTACGATTAGTATAAATTAATCAGGTTTAGTGGAAGTTGATAGGAAAAAATTGGCTGTTCTAATGATTAACTGACAATGTTGTCTATGGATGATCTGATTTGCTGCAAATTAATTAAATAACAAATCATTAATCTTCATTAGGGCTGGCTAACCCCTTTTCCAAAGATATTTATTTTTCTTCACCAAAATTCATCTTTCTAGCACTCAAAGTATTTTTTATTAAATAAACCACATTAATTATCAATATATATATATATATATATATATATATATTATTAATGGAATTTACAATTAACCAAATAAAATTAACTGAAAATTTGTGGATAAGAATAAATGTATAAGATTATTCTTTATGAATAATTTTTTTATATTAATTAAATTTCATAAAGTATAAAGAATCATGAAAAGACAAATAGATTTCAAAACAACTCATCAAATTATATGTGTCATAAAATAATTCTGGAATACATATTATAAATATATTGAAATTATATAAAATTAATCGACCGTATTATAAATTAATAATTGTAAAAGTACTTATTAAACATTTATATCCACTTGCTATATTTTAGTCCTATTAATCGTAATATTAATATGTTTATTTGTATATCTATTTATTCAAAAAAAAATTATTATAATTTATTTCTCCGATGCCTCAATTACAAGTAATTATTTATTATGAGTATTAAATTGCATAATTTAAAGAATCTTTTTTAATAGCTATATACAATTTAAAAATATATTTTTATATTAATTATTAATATAATATAACTGAATGGGTTAATTAATTACTTAAAATATAATACTATTTTTTAAGGTAATAAATTAGTAGTAATATTTTTCAAGTGAACAAATAATATTTTTTAATTAAATAAATAATATCATAAATTGAATTGCACGGCACACCCAATGCACATAATTTGCATTATTTTTATATCTATTTAATCAAGATTTTTTAGTATTAGCTCCTTTAGTAACAATGAAGCAATTAATTAATTGAACCACAAATATGTCTAATAACAATCACGTATTTCATTTATGCTAAATGATATATACATATATATATCTATTAATATAATAATTGATCAATATGATTCTAGTACTTTTTCAGGACCGTGAGAATTACGAATTATATGATTATTTTTTAACCCGTTAATATTGAATATACGAATTTTTAATAATGAATAAATAATATTCTATAAGCATATATTGTAGTCATATTTAGGTGATAATTATAACACTTCTCTTAATCTATTAAATAACAATTAATTATACTCAATTATATTTATTATATATATATATTATTGTATTTTTTAAAATAAGATTCGATTTATTTTATATAACAACCGTTTACCTAAAAAAAAGTTTTTTCAAATATATTTCACATTAAATAGTTTGTGTTTCTTAAGTCAAAATTATATTATTTGAGGTGATGTATTGTAATCTTTTACTTCCTCCTATTCAAAATAAGCGATGTTTTAGGAGTTCTAAATTTATGCACAATAAGTGATGTTTTATTATTTTCAAGGTGAATATTAATATTTTTTCTAATTTATTCTTTTTTTGTAGATGTACATATAATATTTTAACTGCTAACCATTAATGTTTCTTTCTTTTAATTAAGATATAGTAGATATTTGATTTAATTCTCAATATGTGTGAAAGTATCTAAAACGACACTTGTTTTATATAAGAGTGAATAATAATTTTATAGTAAATATCTTCACATTTGGGAGTAATACATTAAATGCAATTAGCTACAATAATTATTTAGTCAAACATTTCCATATACATTACAATTTTTCGAAGAACTTCTTGAGAATAACAAAGCTTCAGCGTTCTACAACAATTAATAGGAAGCCGTCAAGAGATGATAGCAACTTTAGATGTATGCTTAAAAAAAAAAAAAATTGGAAGTTTAGTGTATTTATATAGTTAAAATTTTTACATAATATTAATTAATATAACCTATCTATTGTTAATAAATTATATGGTCAATATTTAATGTAGATGAAATGATATATTAATATAAAATGTTTAATCTATAGATATAAACTTAGAGTGAGTTTTTTGTACATCAGGTGCACCATGCACCCAAATTACGTAATTAACTAAAAAGTATTACTTGTTTACTTGAAAAACTAGTAAGTTCTCTCGTGCGATGCACGGATATGTTAGTTCTTTATAAATTATTTTCATATAATTTTTTAGTACAATATTATTAAATTTAAAAATACATAACATTGATATTTTCTAAAAAATATGTAATTATATTCAATAATTTGTATATGTAGCATGATTATAATAAAAGATATAAATATTATATATAATCATATAACTAGGGATGTTAAAAGGGCCATGACCGATGGGCCGGCCCGTTTAGCCCAAAAAATTATAGGGTTAGAGCTTGATTTTATCAACCCTTTTAGCCCGAGCCCGATTAACCCGAAGCCCTACAGAGCTAGCCCGAACTTTTCTTCTTATTTGTGTATTTCTTAATATTGAAATAATAATATACCATTTTGAATTATTTTTATATACCATATTTGATTTTTAGTAGAAGATATTAAAATTTATGTTTAATTACTAGAAGATTCTAAATACTGTCATTTAAATTTCTCTCTACTTCTATCAACATTAGATGAAAAGTTCTATTAGGTTCTTAAAATGTAACATGGTTTCAAATTGGGTGTTGCTAAACATACCACAAAAATCAGTTTTCACACCACTTTAATTTAGTGAATAAAATTAAATAAAATGTAAATGACATATATGTCCTTATATAATTTTCTTTAAAAAATAAATATTAATATTTTCATTATTGATATTCTTCTTTCTTTGCTCAAACACACTCACACATTAACCCTATATTCAAACAAATCAAAATAAAAGTTGAAATATTTGTAAATAATTGATAATGAAAAATTGCAATACAAATTATATAGAAAATATAATTATTATAAGAATTACACAATTAAATACTGTATTTTTTGTTGAAAAACTAAACCGCACGCAAGTTCGAACGTGCGCACGGTTTAGTTTTTTGACGAAAAATACAATATTTAATTGTGTAATTCTTATAATAATTATATTTTCTATATAATTTATATTGTATGGTCTATTATTAATTACTTATAAAATATTTTACATTTTATTTTTATTCATTTGAATATAGGGTTAGTGTGTGCGTTTAGAGTCAATAATGAAGAACAACAATAATAACACTATTATGGTTTTGCTTAAAAAATATATATATAAGGGTATATTTGTCATTTATATTATATTTAAATTTATTCAAAAAATTAAAGTGGTGTGAATAGTAATTTTTGTGGTGTGTTTAGAAACACCCTTTCAAATTTTATGACGTGAATGCTCTTAAAGCTATAATTGAGAGCATGAAATAGTGTATATCACTTAAATGTTTGAATCTTTAAATTTTGTATAGTGATATAAATGTTATAAATATATACTTTTTTAATATTATCTAAAATTGTATTTTAAATAGAGCATAACATGCATTTAATTAAAATTTTAAATAGAGCATAATATGCATTTAATTATAATTTAAAATTTAAATATATAATTTGACTATTTCGACTCATAGACCGATAGTGGCCTGATTAGCCCGAAAACCGGAAGTATTATGGTTAGGTTCACCATAATACAAGCCCGTTTAAAATGACCCAATTAAACCGAGGCCCGATTAACCCGAAACCCATTAAAGCTAGCTCAAAACCGACACGGCTAGCCCGTTTAATATTTCTACATATAACTATATAATGGGTAAAATATAATAAATCCAATTTTGCAATTAAGGTAGTAATTATATAGTTCACCTCAAAAGTAATAGGTCAATGCATGAATAAAAATAAAACTATGAATATAAGCAAATTATATGAAATTTATAATATTTTAAGGTTGCATATGGGCAAAGTTATGCAATATTTTCATGTTATAGTAACCATGTTTTGGTCGAAAAATATGGCAACTACAATAAATAGTTGATACTTCTCTTTTTATATATATATATATATATATATAGAGAGAGAGAGAGAGAGAGAGAGATAGATATATTTCAACAAATTATTATATTATATTATTTTTGAAAGAAATTAAAAAAATTCATAATAATTGAGGCATTACTTTTTTATATATTCTAGAATTAATGTTAATCCAAAATTTTAAAATTTAAAGCACTTCCAAATTTTTAGTGTGGGATTACCTTTCTTAATTTACAGATGAATTACTTATTTACGACTAATAATAATATTGTTTAATAATTGAAAAAAATATTATACATGGCTTAGAAAAAAACATATCCAAATTTAAAAAACTATTTTAGCTGGTACTTTTCTTTTTCTGAAGATATATATATATATATATATATATATAGATTTGTACAAGTCTTTTATATATTATATTTATTGTATGTTATATTTACTAAAAAGCAAATCACGAGATTTTCTAAAAAATCTCAACTACAATTATTATTGTAGCAAATCACCTATTCACTAAAAAATCTTAACAACAACCGTTATTCTTAATATTATAATAAATATAAAAATTAATAAAATAAAATAAAATTTTATTATTTTTGTGAATGAAAAATGCAGGAAAAGAATGTGTTACTATAAATATATAAACTTCTGCTATTATATATATAAAGAGAAGTATCGCCACAAATAGAAAATATCAAAATTTTCCGCCTAAATTATTTTCTAATTATGGTATCTCTTTTCTAGGCAAATGTATACCATATCTATGTATTCATATTTTGATATCTAATTTTTCAAACCAAATATATATAAATATATATATATATATATATATCAATATATATATATTATAATATTTATTTTTCAATTAAAATCTATATCAATATTTATCTATCTATATTTGATTGATAAAACTACAACATTTATTAATTTTCAAGTTATTATCTATCAAAATATGTTTATTTGATTATCTTTTTTATTATTTTTTAGTGTTTACTAAAAATATCAAAAGCTTATAACCTTTTTTTTTACTCCAATTTAAATATTTATATATATATATATATATATATTTTTTTTTAATTAATTATGTTTTCACGATCTTTAATTTAACATCCATATTGCACACATATATACACATACATACAAACATTAAAATTTTATTATAAAATTTAAAATATTTTTTCTTAAGTTAATTGTGATATACATAAAGAGAAATAATATCTTAAATATAAAAAATTAAATTATTGCTGTCTAATATACTTTTAATTATGATATCTATTTTTTATACATATATATATATATATCAATATCTATATGAGATATAATAAAATAATTTGATTGATATTGCAATAATAAATAATTATATTATTATTTGTTTTTATTATTTTATTATGAGAGTATATCAAGACAAACTTCTAATATTTTGTTAATATAAATTGTCGTTTAATTAGTTCCTATAATTTCGTAAATTTTGAGATATAGATAACCAATATATCTGTATATATAAGTTAGATTGCAATAATTCAGTTTGATTTAAAATAAAATAACTAATATTTTTATAACATATTAAGATTAATCTGTACAATTTTATTTTCATCTAATCTATATATATATATACACACACACACACAAAGAGAAATACCGCCACATCATGAAAGTATCATATTTTTCCGCATAAATTATTTTTTAATTATGGTATCTATTTTCTATGCAAATATATAGCATACCTATACATATTTGTTGTGATATCTATTTTTAATGCAAATCTATATCATATCTATCGATATATATATTATGATATCTATTTTTCTATTCAAATCTGTATCAATATATGTCTATATATATTTGATAGATAAAACTACGACATTTATTAATTTTTAAGTTATTATCTATCAAAATATGTTTATTTGAAATTTTTTTACTAAAGTTTTTAAAAGCTTATAACTTTTTTGTTTCAACTCCAATTTTTTTTAAAATATATCTAATTAATTTTATTTTCATGATTTTTAATTTGACATCCATATTGCACATATATATACACATACATAAATACATATATTAAAATTTTATTATTGAATATGAAATATTATTTCTTAAGTTAATTGTAATATACATAAAGAGAAATAGTGACTTAAATATAGAAAAAAATATTTTTGCTGCCTAAATTACTTTTAATTATCATAGCTATTTTTTATACAAATATATATATATATATATATATATATATATATATATATAAAGAGAAGTACCGAAGTATCACATTTTCCTGCCTAAATAACTTTCTAATTATAATATCTATTTTCTATACAAATATATACCATATTTATGTATATATGTTGTGATATCTATTTTTTCAATGAAAATCTATATCAATATCTATCGATATATATTATGATATCTATTTTTCTATTCAAATCCATATAAATATATGTCTATATATATATATATATTTGATAGATAAAACTATGACATTTATTAATTTTTAAGTTATTATCTATCAACATATGTTTATTTGAATTTTTTTACTAAAGTTTTTAAAAGCTTTTTTTGTTTCAACTCCAATTTTTTTTTATAAAAAACATACCTAATTAATTTGTTTTCACGATCTTTAATTTGACATCCATATTGCACATATATATACACATACATACATACATATATTAAAATTTAATTATTAAATATAAAATATTATTTCTTAAGTTAATTGTAATATATATAAAGAGAAATAGTGACTTAAATATAAAAAAAATTATTTTTTTGCTGCCTAAATTACCTTTAATTATCATATCTATTTTTATACAAATATCTATATATATATATATATATATATATATATATATATATATATATATATATAATAAGTCCCATAAAAATAGTAGCATCAATTTTTCCCGCCTAAATTGAATTCTAAATTTGAAAATTGTCTATTTTTAAAAAAAAGAAAGTAAGTACAATTTTAATTTATAAATAATATTCTTTTTACATTCATTAAACCAAACAAATATTTCCATAAACAATAAATTATGAAGATTACAACACAAAAATTTCGCCAAACTTTTATTTAGTATCATAATCTTTCTATATTAAAAGATTTGATTTTCTTTGAATCATGATCTTCATATATTTCTTTAACACCATTGTATTTTTTATTTTTATTGATTCTTATATATATATATATATATATATATATATATATATAAGTACCCATATAAATAAATAAATAAAACTTATAGCATTTTTCCGTCGTAATTTTCTTACTAAATTTGGTTATTTTTATTTCTTATGTGGAATAAATGGTATAATTAATTTTAAGTAACCTATAAACTACCATTTGGTGACTGGAGATAACTCTCTTCAATTATTCCTCGGTATTTGTATGTATATATAAAAAGAGAAGTATCGCCTAGAAAACATTAGATTTTTCTACATAAACTACTTTCTAATTATGATATTTATTTTTCAATATATCTATATCAATATCTATTTATATATAAGATATAATAATACAATTTAATTAATAGAGCCACGACTTTCAATGTTGAGATTACACTTATCATTTTTATTAAAACTATGTTGTATTATTATTATCTATAAAACTATATATATATTTGATTATCATTTTATTATTTTTTATTTTTCACTAAAAAATTTAAAAGCTTAAAATTTATTTGTTTCAACTCTATCTTTTATGAAAAATATATATAATCAATTTTATTTTAAAAATCATTAGTAGACTTCCATATTGCATATATACATATATATATATATAAACTTAATTATTAAATATAAAATATTTTCTATTAAGTTAATTGTTATATATTTTTATATTTAACTAAAATAATTAAGTAGATATGAACAAATCATTCTCTAAATATCAAGTAAGAAATCAATCTTATAAGATTATGTATCTCTTTTGATATTTGTCTATCTAATGACATAAAATAATACAAAAATAAATATCCAATGGGGGTAATAATTTTTGTTTTTACTAATAATTTTTGTTAAAAAAATTGAAATTGTGTGTTTAATGAAATTGAAGTATATGATTAAATTTTTAATTATTTCACAATATTTTCTCTTTTTAATATTATAATGTTATTGTATATTTATTTATTTATTTTATCATTGATATATTGTTTCAGCATGAACATATTTCGTTGAAACAATTTATTTTATCAGTGAATTTTTTAAATAAATTCTAATCTTTTAGAAATATTCTAGTAAAAAATCTTCTAAGGTATGTATATATATATATATATATATATATATATATTATATTTTTGTCAAACATATAAGTTTTACTACGACCACAAAAAAATATTTTTTTTTCAAATCAATGCATTTTCATAATCATAAAAACTTTTATGCAATATTTTTATATGTTTACTGTAAATATACATATTTATGTTGTGTTAAAAATATTATATTAACTAACTCTTTAAAATATAATAAATTCATATATGTATATGTGGGGGATGGGGTGGGGCGAGGTGAATAAAATTATCGTATCATATTAATAATTGTAGTAATTTGCACCGCACATATTTGAGGCTAACTATTGAACATACTTTGATTAGAAAATTAAAGAGAGAGAGAGAGAGAAGAAAGAAATACATATAAATGTTATATAATACTTGAATTTAATAATATTCTATAACTAAATTAAATTAGAAAAATTTACATATTATTCATGCATCGCACGAGAGTTTAATTAGTATATATATATATATATATACACACACACATTATACTATTTTTTTCAAGGTAAAGTAGTAATACTTTTTAAGTAAACAAATAATATTTTTAGTAAAAAGTAATACTCTACATCGAATTGCATATAGCGGTCGATATATATAATTTTTTGCGATAAACTTATAATAGATGGTATGTGTTCCAATTAATAATACAAACACACTTAAGTTGACTAACTTGATTATCTTTCATTAGCATGTTAAATTTGAATTTAAAATTAAATTTTCATCTATTATTCCAGGTAATAATAATCCTAATCGTCCTTATATTAATTTTTAATTAAATTAAAAAGTCTGATATAATCTTAACTTTATGGAAAATTATCTAATTACATAACAAACTGTTTATCATATGATTTATATATATGTTCTAAAAAATAATGAATAAACAAAAGTTTTAGATTACAGCATAACATAATCCTTCAGATTATCTAATTATCTTTTGATTAAATAGTTGTAGCATACTTTTGTGCTTATATTAATATTCTAAAAAATAGGCATTCAAAAAAATAATATGTAATTATATATTATCATTATTGATATTAAGCAACCTAGCAAAATGGTTGAAATCTTTATCCAACCTTACACGACCATTTTCAATCTTTAGGAAAACCTTGAAGGTTTCTTTTATTTAAAAAATATTATTTTTATCAAAAAAGTATAATGTTTTGTGAAAAAATATTTTTTTATTTAAATAATATATATATATATATATATATATATATATATTTAAAAGATTCACATAAAGACAATATAGTTAAAATATAATATTTTTCGATGAAAAAAATACATTTTATCATCTTAAACAACGTTACCTTTTACTTACAAAGTGTTATTTTATTAAAAAAAAGTATTATATTAAAAACAATGGTGCACCAAAAATTAGGTGCATCTAGCAAAAGTTGGATGAATGTAGATTTGAGAGAAATCTGAGTTGGGTCAACATGTATCTACACATTTAACAAACTACATAAATTAAATACAATCCGTATATATAGAATTTATTCCGTACAATTGTAACACATTTTTGAGTTTTTCTCAAAAATTAAGGAACATAAATATTTGACTGCTACACTCTTAATTGACTACAACATTCTTAGTTAATGCCTCTCCCTCTATCTATTCATAATTCTCATACTATATTATAAACTCTTATTCTCATCCATAATTTTTAATATATCTAAATAAAGTAAAATATATTTATAATATAATTTTAAGTAACTTAATATTATAATATTCTAAATATTTTAATATTTTATTGATAAAACGTATAAAAAAAGTATAATTTTGTTAAAAGATATATTCTCCGTCCCAAAATTTCTACAATAAATTGATTCATTGTATTAAAACAAAAACTATTATATAATTTTCTTATGATATTAGTTAATATTTATTTGTAATTCAAATCAAATACAAATAATCCAACACAAATAATTAACACACAATAAATATTCAAACTAACCAAATAATCAACCCAAAAACATTATATTTTCCAACAAAATATCACATTTTAATATATGAGACATAGACATCAAATTGAAATCATGAAAAGATAATTAATTCAATGTATTATATGTAAAAATAAAATAGAAATGAAAAATTATTTGCATTTTAACAAATTAGAAAATATATTTCTAAAATAATAATAATAATAAAATTCAAGTATTCAAAAGTTGAGACATCATTTTTCAAAAAAAAATTGACTTAAAGAAAATACAAATTGGCGAAAATTTGATAGTTTTAGGGTAGGCTATTATTATATTAATATAGATATTTATCTTGATTTCTTTGATAAGGTAGGGATAAAAATGGAATAAGATTTTAAAATAATATTTAATATAAAATAAAATTCAGTTTTTGTAAAGATAATTATTTTGAAAGGGAGTTAATATAATGAAGTCCATGTCGCTTCACAAATAGAAAAATAAATTTTAAAAATATAAAATAGTGGGAGTTCACCATGTTGCCTGGACCATACAGCACTTCTGGTTCTGTTGAAATTTGTGGACAAAGCGACATCATACTAACACAATATTCATCTCATTTCTTGCATCTCTTTTATAAATCTAGAAAGATTAGATTGAGGTTAGAGATGGCAGCTTATGCAGCTCTTGTTTCCCTTATGAACACACTGGACAACATACATAATCATCCTCGCCTTTCGACAACTTTCGATAAGAACCAGATGGGTTCTCTTGGTGAAAAAATTGATTTCTTGCTGGATTTTGTGGAGAGTTATAATTCTCATGGAGGCATAAGCAAAGAAGAAGTTGATAATCTGGAGAGAGAAATTGCATCTGCAGCTCATGCGGCCGAGGATGTAATCGAATCCCATATAGCAGATCGAATTCTTGTTGGATCCATCGAAGGGAGTCCCAGTTTCTTGCTCGATCTGCAGAAAATAATGGGCGAGATGGATTTTGTAAAGGAAAAGGTGATGAAGGTGAAAGAGGAAAGGGTGTTGAAACATCAGCAGCCTACATATTCCATGCCTGCTGCTTCATCAAGAACTGTTAGTAGTGGAGAGACTACTATGGTCGGATTTGATGGCTACCTGACTCAACTTTTGGACGAACTCACTGGACAACAATCTAGTCGGAGAATAATCACGATCACTGGTATGGGTGGTATAGGTAAGACTACCTTAGCTAGAAATGTTTATGAAAATTCACTTATTGTGCAACATTTTGATGTTCGTGCTTGGGTTACTGTATCTCAACAGTATAGTGTGAGAGAGATTATCTTTGATACTCTTTCTAGCCTGAAAGAATCCACTGGTGAAATGGATGAACAAAGTGATGATCCATTAGCTGAGCAATTGTACAAAATTTTATTAGGTGAAATGGATAAAAGTAGTGAAGATCAATTAGGTGAGCAATTGTACAAAGTTTTGTCGGGTTGGAGATATTTACTTATACTAGATGATATGTGGAGCATCGAAGCTTGGAACAAGGTGAAGTTTTTCTTTCCAGACAATCGAAATAGAAGTCGAATTATTGTAACTACTAGGCTCTCAAATGTGGGTAATAGCTTTGGCTCTTCAGGACTTTCATTGAATTTTCTTGATGATGATAAAAGTTGGAACCTGTTTTGTGAGAAGGCATTTGCACAAGAAGATTGCCCTCAGGAACTAGAAAAAATCGGAAAGAAAATTGTTAAAAAGTGCAAGGGACTTCCTCTATCAATTGTTGTGATTGGGGGACTTCTTGGAAAATCCTCTAGGATACAAGAATATTGGGAAAATGTAGGAAAGGATATAAGCCCAATGATGGAATCAACAGAGGACTATCAATGCTTGAACATATTGGCTTTAAGTTATAGTCACTTGCCCGCCTGTCTTAAACCGTGTTTTTTGTACTTTGGAATATTTCCTGAAGATAGTGAGATACATGTTTCCCGACTAATCAAACTTTGGGTTGCTGAGGGATTTCTAAAACCAAATAAAGATCGAAGCATGGAAGAGGTTGCGGAGGATTATATAAAGGATCTCATCGATAGAAATCTCATTCTTGTTCGTAGTTTTGGATCTAATGGGAACTTTAAAACTTGTTACATTCATGATCTCTTAAGAGATTTATGTTTAAAGGTGTCTAAGAAAGAAAAGTTCCTTTGTCACACGAGGGAGCTTAACCGTCCATGTGACATAGATGGAGAGCGTCGGATAGTAATTCAAGAAAGCATTGCAAGGAATGAGTATCCATGGAAGGTGTATCACCCTCAAGTCTTTCATACCCTGCAATCAACATCACTTACTCGTTCTCTAATATGCAAAGGAGTTCCAGTGTCGATTAAATCTAAAGTGCTGAGAGTCTTGCTTGGTGTTTATGTTAGTTCCCCAATTCTAGATGCTACATTACAACAAATTAACATGCGGTTCCTTTCTGATGAAGCATCACTAGTCCCGACTAGTTGGATCAGAACTTACAGAATTCCTTCATCAATTTCCCTACTCTGGAATGTGCAAACATTAGTTATAGGTAGAATTTACAAAGCTGTGGCACCACCTGAGATCTGGGAGATGCCACAACTTAGGCACCTCGAGTTCCATTCAATCAGTCTTCCTGATCCTCCTCTGAGGGACAAACAAGATGACTTTGTTGTTTTGCGAAATCTAATGACACTTGAGAGGGCAAGAAATTTTAGGTGCAGTGAGGAGGCTTGTAAGAGAATGCCCAACATTAAGAAACTGAGTGTTTTATATGATGATTTCTCAGGGGAAGGTGAGACAAAAATGTATTATTGTCTGGACAATTTTGGCTGCTTATACAAACTAGAATCACTAAGTTACTATTTTGTAAAAGTGCCAAGTCGGGATGATTTGCTGCAAAACCTCAAGTTCCCGAGTTCTCTTAAGAAACTGACTTTAGAAAATTGTGAGCTTTATTGGAATGATTTAACAATAATTGGTTCTCTGCCGCATCTTGAAGTTCTCAAATTGAAATATAATTCGGTTTTAGGGCCCAATTGGAATCCGATTGAGGGGGAATTCCTTCGCTTGAAATTTCTTGGAATTTATTGGTGTTCTGATCTAACTAACTGGATTACAAACAACTCTCATTTCCCAGTTCTTGAAAAACTTGTTCTTGATAGTTTGCCAGAATTGGATGAGATTCCTCCAAGTGTCGGAGAAATTTCTACTCTTCGATGTATTTGTGTGTTTGATTGCGGTATTTCCACAGCCATTTCAGCAATCAAATTATTGGAGGAGCAAAAGAATCTCGGAAATGTGGGTCTTCAAGTTCTGATTGTTTTCCAAGAAAAGAGAAAATTGGAGGAATTCCAGGTAAAGGTAGAACTACTGGACTTGACAAGCCATAATTTTCAAATTCTGGAGCGTTCAGATTCGTATTAGTGTATGTTTGCTTCATTTATGCTTTGGGCCATCACTATTTTAAATGAAGTTTCGTTTTAATACACTCCACATACAGAAATTAATATTATATAATATCATAAACAAACATGCCCGCCAACTAGTAAAATTGAAATAGGAGAAGATACGTCACTTAGAATTGAAGATCTCATTTGCCCTAATTGTCATTTTCCCCAATATACTCTCATTTGTATCATTCTACTCCTTAATAGTATTATTTCATTAATTATATAGTTTTACTTCCTGGTACTTTTTGAAAAACCTATTGGCTTATCTTTAAATATTGATTGTAATACAGAAAATATGTCCATTTAAAAGAGTCAAGCTTTTTTTTTTTTTTTTTTTTTTTTATCAAAAAATTTAAAAACAAATGTTTTATATTCATATTTATAGTTTAGAGACCAATTTACCCTTTTGTGAAACTCATATCTATATTTTTACACTCTCCTCACTTTCTTTTTAGTCGTGAAAGTTATTTTTCCTCTTTCTTCTTTACTTTCTTTTCTCTCATTTTTCTCTTTGCTTTTCCAAAAGCATGTCTCTCTTTTTTTCTCTTTTCTCTTCACCTTCACGATTCATCATGTAACTTTGAAATGTGAACTCTTGATTTCTTTCTTTTTTTTTGGTCACCTTCATGATGTACTGTGTAATTTATATGATTGGACTTCACTATTGAATTCACAGTGTAACCTCATTTCTTCACTTTTCTCTCTCCTCTCTCTTCCCGAAAGTTACTCTTTTCTATCTCCTCTCTCTCCGTCTTTCCAATAGTAAATTCTTCTTCTCCTTTCTCTCTTCTCTTTCTTTTTCTCGTGAATGTCTCTCTCTTGCTTTTTTTTTTTTCCTTCACCTTCACGATTCACTGTATAAGCTAACACGATTGAGGGTGTAAGTCGTGAAAGTTACACGATTGAGGGTGCAAGTCGTGAAAGCTTACACAATTGACCGCTTTCACAATTGACTCTTTCATGATTGATTGTGAAAGAAGCTTAGCAAGGATATTTTATGAATTGTGAATAAAAAATCTTTTTTAAAATTTTGGGCATAAGATAATTTTTGTAATAATATTACATTAAAATATCATAAATTAGCTGACAATTGTATTTATTTTTCTGCAAGTATACTTGAATAAATCAACGGACTTTGAATTTATTTGATATTAAAAATTTAATAAGTACTAGTTTCTCTTGATTTAGATAAAATCAAAGAGTATCCACCAATATACTTATTTGTAATTTTTTATTCATGATATATGTTAAGAAAAATATATAAAATAATGGCTAGCTTTATCTCATTAGAACTATTTATAATTAATTAGCTAAAATTGTCTAAGTTGGCTCAAAAACTATTTTATTCTTTAGTGATTGAGTACTAGCGTTTTAAAAGCGCCCCCCGACTGCAAGTTAAGGCCTACCAACTGATAGCTTAGACGGATATTATACAAAGTCCAAGCCCTAGTTTAAAATTTAAATATTTATATATTTTTTAATTTTTATATATTTACAGTAACAGCACACTTATAAAATGAAATTGAAACAAATTCAACCATAATAACATCACAGTTCAAGACAATAACTTCGAAGTTCAAACAATACATCATCATCATCATCATAAGTTAAATATAAAGATATACAAACAAGTACCATAATTAATAAGTTCGTTTCACTAATCACTCATAAGCTTATAATAATAATAATATTATTATTATTAATAAGTAAATAAAATAACAACAACAATAATAATAATAAATAATTTATTTATTGTGAGTGTGTGAGGGGAGGGGGGGAGATGTCCGTGTGTCCGACTCCATTACATGAAAGGAACCTACTAATAACATTATAATACAGATCGTCCCCTGTCGAATAAACCTTTACATTAATCATCATCCTCGTATTTTCTAGTCTATAATACCATGTAGGATTTAAATCACCTCTAAACAACTGTTTAATTTTACCTTAATAATAAAAAGACATCTGAATGTGTCAAATTGGATTACAGAAAATAATTTACATCGCTCGTACCCTGCTCGTGTCGATTCACGCCATCCCCAACTTCTGGTGATGCTCTGCCCTCCCATATAAAAACTGGAGGTAGGATGGCGCTGTTCGGGAGGACCTATTATCGATAGCCACCTTTGCATACAACGGGCCACTCTGATAGCCCGATGTCCCATGATTGATCACCACATCTTGGGCTGGGCCTGCAATCATCGGAATAAATCTGGGAAGGACCACATTATGAACTTTGCAAAGATATCTGTTTCCAGGAACTCGATATGAGCAGCCCGTCCGATTATGGTGTTCAGGTTTCTTCCTTGCACGGAGATGTCAAAATTGACGTCACATCGCATGAAGACACGATGATCGGAGGAAGGTGCGCGTATTTGGTCCAAGCAATCGTTTAGCATTTCTAGGAAGAGTTTGCCTTTCTTTGAATGGTCACCTGAAGATGCAGGGCACATTTCAATTCTAGCCGAATGGTACGGGACATAGCCATCCTGAGATACACAAAATAAGTCAGCTGTGTTACGCAATAAAACAACTAAACATCAGCATACTGGAATATCGAATTAACTTTATGCAAAACCCAGGAAAGTGATCGTATAATTAAGCTGTAAAGTAGGAGGTGAACTACCTGAGGTGAAGATAACAAAATAATGTTTTTGAAATGCTCCAATGTCTTCTCCTGAAAATTTTCAAGAAAAAATTATCAATACATCAAAGCATAATGTATCCAAGTATAAATTCAACTTTTTATACGAGCTAGATCAAGACCAGAGTAAACAAACATCGCGAAATGGCTGCAACTCTTGTTTTTCACCTTTCAATTTTCTATCCCATAACTGGCTTCGCAACAAAAATTACATGCTAAGACCCTAAATTGAAGATAAAATTCAAATGCTAACGTCTGTAAACAGCAATCATTTCTCGGTTTCGAATTTTGCTTCACTACGGGCACATCAAATCAACTCATAAAGCAAAACTTTCGGACTACTTGCAGATGAATTTCATTTACCAGTCCAACCTCCAGTAGAAAATAAGAAGATAACCCAAGGGTGATAGTAAGAGTTTAATTAGTACCTTACACAGTTTGTACAAGAAAGTATTTTGCAAATCAGGATCGTCAGTAAAAGTCAGCTGATGAATGCACTGTGTTCCCTTGAGCTTCTTTAAGAGCCACAATCCCCCGTTAAACAGAGAGTTTGAACTGTAGAGATAACCGAGATGTGGGCCAGAGACAGAGAGGTAGGTATGTAGAAATCTCAAATATGGTTCCATAATGGTCTCTGCAAGGTAGATATAGCAAATTAGCAAAGAGTTAGTTAATTGGAGAGAAGGTTGGTATGAGCTATAGAGACGAAACCTGTAAGTGCAGTTCTCAAGATGATATTTCCAATGGAGTGTCCGACAAAGCTAAGCTTAATTGTTCTCAAGAGCCCAGATCTAGATGCTTTATCCATTTTCTTTTTCACAAAAGATACAACTTCTTGCGCTAGCCTTTGACCCATTTCTCTAAAATCTCCAGATGTTTTCTCTTCATTAACTTCCGACATGAGAAATTCCACCTTCGGGTCAATCAGAAGCCACTGGTTTCGGACAAGCCGTAAGTCCAGATGATGTCCCTGCACATAGAGTGAACCTTTGCAATTAAAATCTGCTCATAATATTTTCTTTAATTTCAGGGAAGCCATGCGATATACAAACATCACAACTCAAATCAACATTATCAGAATTTGACTTCAAGGCACAGAAAGTTTAGCTTACACTTACCCAATATACAATTAATATCTGCCAAATCCCAGGTGTATATGTGTGTCAGTATATATGTGTGTGTAGGTCGGTATATATAAATGCTATGTGTTGAGGTATGTATATCATCATAACAAAATTAGTTTAGTACAATAAAGACATAAATATATACATCAAATAAGATTAGATTAGTAAAATGAAGACAAATGTTCATCATATTTTTAGTCTCAATTTCCAGATTTTGAACAGGAATTCCCTAGAATTCAGGAACAAGTATCCTTTTCCGAAATCCAAATTAAAGACCAGTGTTCAACACAATTATAAAGGCAAGAAACTGATTCTAATTTCAATCTCATTCAGAGTCACACGACAGGACTTCAGAGACTAAGAGGCCTGAGAAAGAAGGATAATTGTTCTTTCAGCACAACAATTGAATACCTGCATTTTCTGGTGTTAAAGTATCACAAGGAAACCTTGGGTATAATTACCCCAGTTTGTCATCATACATCAGGTGAAAAACACAAACATTCTCATACATGAATCAGCCTTCAAAAGAGCAGCGACAAGCTTACAGACAAATCTAAACGGTTAAATTTTAGAGCACTAAACCTCCACAGCCATGAGTAATAAGCAAATAAATATATGCTAAACTGTAACTTAGATATCTTATGTGCATCATATAACATACCTGGAACCCATGGACAAAAACTACAATCTTCAGTACACGACCATTTTGACGAGGGGTACCAGACTCCTTGCTTGAGGGATCAGAATCAACCCCGGCAACCAAGCTATTTGTATCTTTCTGGTCCAGAGTGCTGAAGTAAGAATCTCCACTAGCTGAACGTACAGGTGCATTGACCACACGCTCTACAATTATAATGGGAATGCGCGATGGGTCTCCAAATATATGCAAGTCTTGAATAGAACGGTTGTTGATCTGAAGTGAAGCAACAAATTCTAAAATATCCATCCTATTGATATTGAGATTATGCAGCAGACTTTAAGAGAACTCACCCTCATTTGAGAAATACTTCGCCTGTGAAGCTCTGCACGCATAGCTGCAGTCTGTGCAGGCTACAAACAGTGGAAAATAAAATAAAATAAAACAAAGTGGTATTTCTAGATAATAAAATGAATATATAAAGAAAAGGAAAGATAAGGAATGGAATGATAAGTAGTAGAATTACATCGCCAGTTAACTTCCTAAGAGAGGATCCTCTACCACGTAATCCACGGATGGACGAATCTTCCACCACACTGCTTATATACTGATTAGGCATCTCAACTTTAGTGTGTACCATCCAGATTGACCATTCAGCTTTGCGATCAACAGCCCACATATTCCGATGATATTCAAGAATCTTCTTCACGTTGGCCCTGGAAGGAAAAGTCTTATCAGTTTGAGAACTTTTGTAAGCTGCCCTGAGAAATAACCAGGCTTGGACAATAAGGTCAATGAAAAATAGAAGCATGTTCCATTTCCACAGTATCTTTGAAGATAGTACCTTACGATTTACATTCCTATAACCTTAGCTTTTACAAACACTCCCCCACACCCAAAAAAAAAAATTATATATATGTGTCTGCAATAGATGCAGCAGCACAACTCCATTAGTCAGATTGCCTGGCCAAAGTCAAGACCATCTTACTTGCAAAGAACCAGCATTGCCAGTACAAGGTAAGGCTAAAATGGGAATCAAGTGAAGTGAAGTTGGTCGAGCTCTTTGTAAACTAGGTCAGTGGTCTGGGGTCGATTCTCACTAGTCCCTCCCCTACCAGGATTTGTACTAAAAAAGGTAGCTATAGTAAGATCACCATGTAGTGTGGACCATGTACAGTGTGCGGAACATACCCACTAAAACAATTAGGTCAGGTCACCTTTCTTCAAGAATAGAAACCATTAATCTTTAGAATATGGGCTCATTTTCAATGCTAGGGTGTACAGTATGCAAGCATTACAAGCAAGCCTACTAGTGGAAGAAGCGGGTCTAGGTATAAGGTCGAGACCAGCATATTCCCAGCACATAAGGTGCTAGCATGATTTAGTGGAAACATTAACAACTATTTATTATGGAACGCTGAAGTATTAATCCCCAATTGTTGGGCAAGCATTGGTATCCTCCTTGGGATATGGGAACCTGATTGTTTGGCATCAGATTTTTCTAAAGAATTTTGTAGCTATCATCTAGCAATAGGAACCAATTTGTAAGTTATTCTTGTTCCTTCCCCTGAAATCTCAAAGTAAACTTTGCAAGACGCTGTTGCCTGTATATAATATAAATCTTTTCCTAATAATATGTGCATCTTCAATAATAATAATAATAATAATAATAATAATAATAATAGATATATATCTATATCTATATATATATATATATGCGCAGGCATAAAATATACTATTTGCTTATGTGATTATTTATACAAAACTTTGTAACATAAGAATTGTGTATATGATTAAAATAGATAGAAAAATATAATATCTAAGTGTACATTTTAATTTATTATATTATATTTACAAGAAATATATTCACATACAAAAATATATGATACTAGAAAAAACATGATATATGGGTTTGCACATAAATTCATACAATAATTGATGAATATATGTTTCTTTTATATGCAAGTCCCCATTGATCATACAAAAATGGAATCATATATTGATTTATACATGCATTATAATGTACCTTATTTTTATCATGTATAATATATATACTACATAAATTCATATATATATGACAAGATAAATATAAACATCCATTCATTATAGTAATGGGAATTAACTAGCCGAATTCACCTTGTAATTTACATTGTTTGATGCAAACTCACTAATAATCGGAGATAAAAATAAAACAAGAAAAACTAAAATACCAGAAGGTTATGCTATGACACAGTCCTAAAGATGTATAGCTGTCAAACAGAACAAATTTCAAGGCAAAAAACAAACCTGTGGAAGTTTAAAAATATACTCCATAAGTGAAACACTTGATTGGCAATCGAATCAAATGACTTGAGTAGTCTATCCTCAGACAACGAATTGAGAAAACCGTCTTGCTGAAAATCAACCTTGCCATTTAGTTTCTGTTCAAGAGGAACAAAAGCAGAGCATGTAAAGGTAGCAAAAGTAAATTTTGTTTTGGTGTGTGTGGGGGGGGGGGGGGGTCTTAGCCTCATCATTAAATGACCTGTGAGACATTGCTTGAAACTTGCAACGAAGCATCTGCTAGGTCCTGATGTGATCTTGGAGTGAAGCCAAATAATTCATCAGAAGTAACATCGTTGATATCAATTGGTTGATTTATAGCCTTGCTGAACTTTTGTAGCTCCTCAACAAGTATGTCACGAGCAATTGAAAATGCTTTCACAAGCATAAACTGTTCAAGATGAAGATAAATTAGCAAGAACTTTACCCACAATAACAAACGAAGGAGAATGGACTAGGAAAAATCCACAAGAAGAATCGAAAGAGTTACAAAGAAAGCATTATATGCAAATGGGAGAACATGTGATATTAATCAATGGAGGTTATGGATCACTAGCTATCATCGGAAGCTGAAATTATGATCTCAGCATGATAATTATCCATAATGTCCAAAGGTCTAACCAGTTGGCTTGGATCTAGATTTTTATTTTTATTTTTTTTTCTGAGAACTCACTGTGGCAGGGTCCTTCAGGCCCACCCACAGCTGTCAAACTTGGGGGTAAGCATGCACATCAGGAAGGGATCTCGAATATTTAACGATTAACCAGTTCCTAGAGAATGCAACAGAGTTGGGATGGCAAAACATGCACACATGTTAAACATAAGTCAGCCACTGGAAAGACAAGTTTTATGGAAACAATGTTTGTGTGTGAGAGATAGAGAGAGAGAGGGAGATGATAATCTATCTGATATGAGAATAGTAATGGAGGCAAGGATAAAGTTGACTGTAAAATAAAATCAACATACTTGCTTTGATTTATCATGCTTTTCCACAAAATCATCTTCATGGGCTCTGGGATCACTGGAAGAACAAAAGTCATATCGTTATATCAACAAAATGTTCTAAGGAATAAAAGTCTGACACAAAAAGCACATGGAAAGACTGTTCCAACTTCTAGAATACAAAGGGCAAGAACAAACATTGCAGTCCTAGTTAATTGGAGCATCATCTCACTGCTGAGTTCAGATATGTAAATTTTTCTTCCTTCTATATTCTTTTTCCATAGTTATTATATATCTTCAACACCAATATGAGGGTGTGCTCTTATGTATCATTACTAGATGTCTGCCCGTGCAATGCACAGGATAGAATATATTTTGTTATACTAATGCTATATGATATAATTATATTATTATTATTATTATTATTATTAAAATGTACATAAGTTATTCTTTATATTAATTATATTTATATAAATATTATTCAATTTGAAATATAATTTATTTGTATTATATTGCATTGTCATTTTTTAAAGCTGTCTTTATTAAATTATAAATTGCACAATATTTCTAAGTGAATTTTAGAGTCTCCTAACTTAATATAAATATTTCAGCTTACTAATAACAGTTGAGGTTAAACAATAAATTATAATATTATATAAATTAATAGTATAATATTTTTATTTAAAAAATTATATATTGTTTAGCTCAAAGCCATACAAAAATTAATATACTATTTATTCAAATCCAGCACATATATCAAAATTTAAAAAAAAAAATCAATCCATAAAAGACTATATTTCACCATAAAAAAATTATATTCCATATTTTAAATGTGACTATTTATGTTAATATATACAATATTAGCGTCAAATTATCTGAAATATTCCATATTTTAAATGTAACTACTCATGGTAAGAGGATTAATTTGATATATCATACTTTAGAAATGGATTTAAAACAAAAACATTATCTGAATTGTTAAATTTTAGTGAAAAATAAAAGTAGAAGAGAAAGAGAGGAAGGCACATGTCAATTAAGTGTGGAGACGTATGTCAAGTGAATAGAGAAAATTCTCATGGTTCTTCTTTTATATTATAGAATGATTTTGTCCTAAAATTTACTCATCCTAGAACAGAAATTGGAAACCTGGAAAGTGGCAAACCTATGCAAACCGTTTTACTGCATCTGATGGAATACACAAAGATAAATGGGATAGATGAGAAATAATCAGCCAGGATATGTTTGGTTATGAAATTTTTTTCATTTTTTTCCTTTCTATCAAGATTTTGTGTGAATTTATGAATGCTTAAAAAATCCTATTCTTGTACTAAGTTTAAAAAAAATATATATATATATATATATTTGTTTGCACAAATTCTTTAAAATCATTCTTCTTTCTCTTTCCTCCTTAAGTCATCTTCTTTTCTATTAATCTTTTCCATCAATAGAGAAAACAACACATTCCAACTAGGGATGTGAATAAAATTAAATTTTCTCCAACTCCAAATTCAATAATGAATCAAATGAGACCCATTTTGACTATTTTTAATTAAATATTGATATATTTATCGAATATATATGAAAAACACTACGCCCTCAATAAATACTATTCCTCCAAAAAAAATTCATATCGAATTACACTATCATTTAAAAAAGACAAGCCACACCAATCATATTCATCATGTTTTTTCATATCAATCACTCTTAATTGTTGTACACATTATATACAACAAAGAAAATAATATCAACTCAATTTCCTTGCAAAAATGAAAAGAATGAAATGAAAAAAAAAAAAAAATTCAACTCAAGTTCGTTAAAGAAATGGAAAGAATGAAATGATAACACAAGTAGTTAGAACCCTATGGTTTTGATCCAAGCCCCTCTCATCAACTAGGTGCCTTAAACTTCCATACATAATAATTAGGAAAGAACCATCATCACTAGCCCCAAAAAAGAAAAATAATAATAATAACAAAAAACATCAACAAAAATAATAATACCAGTAGAAAGACCAGATCGATTATGTGCCAGCAGTATCATTTATAGAAAGAGGATAACAAACCTTGGTACCTTCAGCGAGGAACTGTAAACCCCAATTTTCAGAAGGCTGGTATGTATAGTTGTATCAACTAACACAGCGTGAAACGCATCAAAATTGACTGGACAATAGGCATGCAATCCTAGAAGAGCTTTAGGGGGGAGTCGAAATTCATGTATTGCAGCAGGGGACGTGCTTAGACAAGTCTCGACATTATACCTGCAACAGTACACTAAAATTATTTAGGCTAAAGTTAACAGAGTTAAGTATATCTGTTCATTTACTTTGCCTGATAAATATGTCTTAACATAAAAGTATAGCTCAGAACATGTCATAGGAAAAGAAAATCATTATGTAAATCAACCTGTTCTCCAACACAGGAGTGTACAAGAGCTCAAACTTCAGAATAACAGCAGAGGTTGATGGGCCCTGGAAATCAGAATACCAATTCAAATGTCATAATAATAGAGAAACTAAAACTTGTATGTACGTGTGAGTATTAAACATGCCAAAAGGAAATACATATTCCTGCTTTCATGAGTGCTGCTGAACAAAAACAATATCAGAAAGGGAATTGGTTTTAGCTTTAAATAGAAAGCAATCTTAGTTGCATATAGTTTCATATCATTTCATAGATATGTATCAGTTATTATCGCTTTATGATAAATAAATTTCAACTTCAGTTCAGCTATTACTCAAAGAGTTAATCCACTTCATCTCTGTCAATCTGTTTCTTTCTTGAGAAATTCATATATCATTATATGAACAGAAAAATGTGCAAGCGTGAATTAGGATTGTGTTGCATGTCCAGACCTCAAAAAAGAGAATATAATATTACCTCTAATTTGCTAAGAGATAAGTTAAAGGAAACCATCATAGCCAAAAGAACATCCTGTCTTGCATATCTGATTCGAAAAGGTTGTGTTGAAAAGCTATGGTCAGCATCATCAATTCTCCAGACCCCATATATATCATCAGAACCCAAATCAGGAGCTGCTTGATAGACAAAGTATGTCAGATTCTCTGGGTCTTAGATAAGCCAAAAAGCAGGTGATCTATTGAGCATGTAAGTGAGTTTGACATAGTTATAAAAGACAGTTAGCTAGGAAAACCCACCATGAATCGGGGCTTCTTACAATAGCAAGCAGTTAAGTTAATAAAGCATAAATACCTCCTCAAAGTAAAACACCATTCATCTTTGTCATTGTTTTACAAATGCACTAGACATCTAATCACATTTATGGAAAATATCAAAATCAACAAGAATAGATGGAAGAATCATATATCAACAATTATATATATTACGTTTAACTTGCAAAATTAATACAAAAAAAGAAACAATTACATATTTGTGATTATAAACTTGAAGTAGAGTTTGAAAATAGGTGAAACCTTAGTGGTGGTTTAAGTAACTAAAAGGAAAAATGACATAGAGAGCATTTTATCAATTGTCAGCAATAAGTCAATGTAAACTCTGAAGAGATGGCATGTCTAATGCCCAGGGGAATAAAGATGAATCAATCTAGGTATTAATAGTTCATGTCTTCTCCAGTGAATTTTATAAACAAACAAAATGAGAAACATGTCAAGTGTACAATAGATCCCTTTGGGAGAGTAAACTCAGAATCTCATTCTTCTTCCAAGTGCATATTCATAAGAGAAACAGTCTCTGGATATTGCTCCCAAGTGCAAATTATGGAAAAACCATCAGATTTTGGCAGCAACATATTCAGTGCCATGGATCACCTTAGAAGAGAGATCAACTTATTGACAGATACAAGGATACATACCTTCATATTGAACAACTCTTGCTGGTGTTCCCAAGGAACCAGAATCAGCATTCTCCCACCTAATTGTAATTTTAAGTTGATACCATCTAAAAACAAAAACAAAAATAGATAAAAGGCAGACACAAATGCTTAACCAATATAGCTAAGTACAAGAAGACAAGTTCTATAACAATATATACAGTTAATCTAAATAGCACTCACCCTTGCTGAAACAAGTCGAGGTTGTGAAACCGATGAATGTAAATGGAAATCTCATGGACAGCCTCTAACATTGGCCGTTTACATATTTCACCATTAGGCTTGAGGCTGTTGGAATCCACAACTTGTGACTTTTGTGGCTGAGCAAAACTTAGCTTAGGCGAGCGCTTCACATCAGGACCATTCAACCTCTTAGGGCTCATTGATGCGGATTTATCGAGACCATTGATTATCCATTTGAAACGTTGAAGCAATACTGACATTTATGATATACTTCCACACTAGATGATTGCATCCCTCCAGTTCCTCAGACCCAACCAGAAACCTTTGTTGAATCAGATTTTGCTTTCATAGAAAACAGACAGCATCTCGATATTACATGACTGGGAAAAGGTGTGAAAACCTCTCAGGACTAGTAGTGGCGCCAAAAACAGCCCCTTCACCAGAAAACTTCTACACCATGATATGAATCTTTCATTATTATCCTTAATTAAAACAAAATTAAGATTTGGCATAAATTACATGTAATGTGGAGAATTGTTGAGAACCAGACAGCATTTGAAGCAACGGTAGACTGGGTACACAAATATTTTGAACAACATCACTTACTAACCACAAAAAAGAGTATATATGAAGCCAAACATATCAGATTGCCAATTGTGTTGTTTCTGAAAATTTTATGAGGCATCTTATTTCAGGGATTACGTCCTGTCCTTTTGGGCACGTTACATATAAAGATTGGAAATTTATAAGCCAGTGTTTGTGTCAATCTATATGGACAAGTCATATCTTTGGAGCCACCTATCTATGTTGACGAATGGTTCAATATATGCACAATTAGCAAATAAAAGGGTCTGAAGTCCAACTAAACACCTATTGTGTTGAAGTTGTAACAAATTGCTAGCTCAAAGAAGTAAAAATATTATGTTTAGATGTTAGTTGCAATGATTAGTTTATTTCTCACTAAAAACATCCCAACATTACTTTGTACATTTGCAGATAAGGAATTCTAAGAAAATCAAAACTCTCCTGACATCATAATCCCGATAAACCCCAAATAATGATTTGCAAACCTACATAGAAGAACTGAAGTCTAGATATACTTATACCCAATTATGAATCTCATTCTCAGTGCGAAAGTATATAACAGCATTTCACAAAACCCAAAATTCCTATGAACACGGCAAATTCAACAAAAAATCGAAATGTTATCGGAACATAAATTGAATTTCAACGTAAATAAGCAGATGAATTGGAAATAATTCCAAGGCATTGCATTTAAATCCAATGATCTGACGACAGGGTTTAAATTATGAGTTAAGAAACCTGGAAATGGGGCCTCGTTCCCGTTGTTTTGGCCGTAGAATTGGCGGCGGCAGTTGATACGGTCACTCAAATGAGAGACAGCACCTTGATCTCGCGGCGGCGGTGGCGGCGCGTGAGGTAAGAGGCGTGATAGCGGCGGGAGACAGGAACAGGGACAGAGACAAGAGAGGAGTTCTAAGCAGTAAGGTCGTGTTTGGACAGCCGAGTTAACTACGAGGAAACTTGGAAAACAACTGGCACGTTTTGTTTTGTCCTCGGTTCCACATTACGTTTCCTTTTTTTATTGTCCAGAAGTGTATGGGTCGAAACATAGAATTATTACTTTCAAAAACAATATAAAAACATAAAATAAAAAAACATACTTGTGGGCAACCCGCCCAATCCACATTATTATTTATTTAATTAAAATATATTATTTATTTATTTAAAAAATAATACCACTGATTTGTTACATAAAAAAATTGTAATATTTTTAAAATAAATAAATAATATTATATATCGGATGCACGGCACACCAAATGTATAAGTGATTCACTAAAAAATACATAATAATAAAGTATATTTATATAATTATATTTTTTTAAAATAAATTTTAATTAATTAATCAATCTGAGATGATGGGTGGGTATATTTGTATGTGTACTATATTATTGTAAAAAAATTATAAATTGCTAGTTCTCCAACCTATAGCTAAGTCATTAATTGTATATTAGTACAATCATAATTCACAATATTATTTTGCATGAACCAATACTGTGGACAAAATGACCTATGCACACAATAAATTAGGGAGCATTTTTCTTTAGTTAATTATGGTTGATTAATGATGATTACACATATAACTTGTATTGATAATGCATATTTGAAATCTCATTTTTTTGTAAGTCCTTACATTCTTAAAAACATGTTGCATGTTCTTACTATCACTAAAAATTTGTTAAGTGTGTTTCGGCTTGCAAGAAACAATGGTATTTTTTTTTTATTTTATCCATTTGTTTGTGTTGTGAAAGACCAATTAATCCAAGCTATTTTGCTCAAAGGAATCCTTAAAAATGGGTTGTGCAAGTTCAACGTACAACGAGATCAATCCAACAAACTTGTTTTTCCATTCAATCAAGGAGATCACTCCAATTATAGTTTAGAAAATTTGTTTGTTCAATCAAGGATATGTTTTTAGTCACTTATTTCTTTTAATCCTTTTGTTGCTTATAATCCTAGCAGTTGTAGTGCTTACGTGGAAAAAGAATGATATAGGTTTATGGCACTAAAGATTGAGACATACTTACTATGAAATTGTAAGAGTGACTCTACAAAGCTGCAACATTCCTTTTCACATGAAAATCACAAATTCTCCCTTATGTTCTTCATGTGTCGTGTCAAAAAGTCACGGACAATCTTTTCTAAAATGGTAAAGAGTGTATAACCCCTCTTTAAACTTGTATACACAAACTTATGGGGGTCCCTTGCTTGTTTAGTCTAGAAATGGATATAAATATTGTGTGAATTTCATATATAATTATTCAAAATTCACATGAATCTATTTACTTAAAACAAAAAGAAAAAGTTAACAATATTTTTCTGCATTTTCAAAATATTGTGAAAACATAGTTCAATATAAAGATAAAGTGTATACAAAATGACGATGGAACATAATTCAAGAATTTAATATGTGGTAGATACACATTTATCCATGATTGTCTCATATACCTTTGAGATTTTGGGATAATGCTTTATGTTGTTGCAATTTATACTATCAATAGAGTTCCCATGAAAAATATATATTTTAGGTCTTGAAATATTGCATAAACAAACCCAAATTATAAAATACTCAAAATGCTTGGATGTTATTTTCACTGAATTAGGAATGATAATAAGCACAAACTTTAGTACAGATCCATTGCATATATTTTCATAGGTTACAAAAACCAATACAATGGTTACAAAATATTTATGCCAAATGGAAGATTCATATTCTATAGAGACGTGCAACTTTATGAGAATTGTATTCATTTTGCTAAGCAATACTCTTCCACACATGTTAATTCTACATCCAACGATCAACCACATATGTTCCTAATTTTAGAAATAAGTTCCTTGCCACCAACACCATGGACAATTCACCAACCACCTCATTTCAAAACCAATGTTCAACACACTCACACAACTTTGTTGAAAGACATTAATATCATCATTCCATTAACCTTGGGGTATTGCAAACACCAAATCAGATCCTTGCCACCAACACCATAGACTAATGATTTCATGCAAGATACTTGTCTTGCTGCCGAAACATGTCACCACATGGTAACCATGTCCAACGTTAATATTTTTAAGCCAAAGATCTACATTGTGTCCTACCTAGAAAAAGAACTACCTACAGCCTTAAGAGCTTTCAAACACCAGCATAGGAGAGAAGTTATGAAAAGTGAGTTCACAACTTTTGATGAAAAATAAGACCTTCACATTATCTCAATTACCAAAATCACGGATTATGATTTTTTTTAAAATAGGTGTTTAAAGTAAAATGAGTGTTAATGAAAGTACATCCAAACAAGATTAGTAGCCCAAGGCTATCCTCAAACAATTGGATTAAACTACTAAAAAGCCTTCAATTTTGTGGTTAAACTATGCACCATAAGCATTATCCTATAATACTTGTGTCAGGGAGATGGAAAGTAGTAGGCATTTAGACGGGAACAATACATTTTTAGATGGTGAACTTAATGAAGAAATTTATATAACACAACCTCCGGGTTTTAAGCATAGCTTAATAAAATAGAATTCCTTTGGTGTGTAAACTATCTAAGACATTATATGGGTCGAAACAAGCTCGCACAACCTGGTATATTAAAGTGAAAAATGTGTTGTGGCATCTTGGTTTTAAGGATTAAAAAACATACAATTCTTTGTTTCACAAAATCTTTAGAGACTCGTACTTATAGATATATGTGTATGACATGTTGTTGACATGAAGCAATGAAACATAAACTGATTATGTAAAACAATCACTTTACAATTATTTTTTCTCTAAATGACATGGGAGAAATACATATTTGTATGGGAATTGAGATTACCAAAACCTCTCTAGGCTTGCATCTCAATCAAGATAAAGTATATTAGAGAACTATTGAAGAAAAGTAGGATGATTGAAGCTAAATGAGTTGCTACATCTATGATTACATCGCCATGTCTGACCAAAAGAGAAGGAAGTCATATTTTAAACTCCATAAACTACTAAAATTTATTCGATAGTTTATAGCATGCAACAATTACTAGACCATAAATTGCATACTATGTCAATCAGGTAAGTTAGTACATATTTTGTTCTCTTGAAAATCATTTTAAAGTTGTCAACATGATTTTGAGATATTTAGCTGGAAGCACTAAGTCTATAATTCATTTTATGAAATCTAAGAGCATGTTAATAATCCCTTTTTTGTGATTGTGTGGGCCATTAATGTTGAATGATATAAAATTAATTACTAGTTTTTATGTTTACTTGGGTGGAAATTTAATCAACTTGAAGACTAATAAGCAATTAAGTGTGTATAGGCCCAGTACGAAGCATACCATCAGAGCTGACACATGTTAAATCTAAGATGATATGGATACAATGCTTATTGCACTAATATTTAAGAGTGAAATGAATCTTACAATGTGGGTTGATAATATCTACACCATTTCCCTAGCTTCTTATCTAGTTTCATATGCTATTACCAAACACGTGGAAGTGAATATACATTTCATTAGAGATCAAGTAAGCAAAAAAATATAATTAAAATTAATCACATTCCTTATACTGAACATATAACATACATCATGACAAACCCTCTACGTCTCCAATTCTCCACAAGGCTAAGTAACAAATTGAATTTTGTTCCTTTAGTTACGTCTCCAATTCTTCACAATGATAAGTAACCAATTGAATGTTGCTCCTTTAGTTTTGCTTGAATTAAGGGAGAATGTTAAAGTTGAAGCATACTAGATTAATTACAATGCAAAACGTCTTGTGAACCCCACATATGAAGAAGAGTGACCTGCATGAAATACAATATGGAGAACAAGACAAAGATACAACCATATTGTATCATAATAACAACAATCGATGGGGGCCTCGATCTTGTTCCATTTTAATATATTATGAATCTTTTTTGTTAAGCTTTTCAGTGCATGGAATTAATAACATGTGTCATCATTTGATAAGGTTCTTTGTACATAATCAACAAATAGCTACTCGCATAAATGAATGAAGAAATATTCGGTTAAGATCAATGAAATTCACTTCTATCTCCATTTTCTTTCAAGAAATGCATATGATCTTTTGTTTGCAATATAGATCTCGTGTTTTCATATGTAAAACAAAGATTCTATTATTTATATTGTAAAATCTTTATTCTCTTATATTTTTTCCTACAAGTGCATGCCAAACATACATTAATGTTATATTATCATTATACATGTAATATATATTAATAAATTAAAATGCCAAACATAGATTAATGTTCTATTATCATTATATTATCACATGCAATATTTACAAGAGAAGATATATATGTTATATTTAGTTATATTTTTTATTTTTCCACAGTAAAGATGGCTTGCATTATGTGGATTTGATACATATTTTTAATCTTTTTCATTGAAACATCAATAATTAAGTTTTAGTTTGAACATGTTTGTTTTCTAGTTTATTCCCACCAATTATATAATCAACATTGATAAGACACCTTTGTAGACAAACACAATTTAAATGTTATTTTCCATCCATATTTTAACAGCTCAAATTTAGATCGTTGATCGATATTTATCAAAAAATTTCATAGTAAAATAATAAAGATGTATAATGATTTATGGGTGGTGTGATTGTGGAGGTATATGCTTAAAGGTATTATATAATTAATTTTTGAGGTGATAATGACATGACAATTTAAACCTAACTTGAGATGTACATGGTTGGAGATGCCCTAAATCCATTGGGTAGCACGATATTGATTCATAGCAAGGTTTAAGCATGTACATTAAACATTTAAAAGTTATTTCGTGCACAAAAATCTATATAATTTTTTTGGCTAAAAAAGTCGTCTATTGTGGTGGTGAAACTATACATTACTTAGTTACTAAATTATCGAACAATGGCAAAATGTATTAATTGTTAGTTGATGTGATTCTGATTATAAAATGCATATATTCTGTAAATGATAAACTTACTTGATGCAAAATAATTATCATAATGGTATTTTGATTAAAAACGTGTAGTGTTTTGTTAGAAATTAATCTAAAAAATTTATGCAATATAATTTTGAATATTTGTTACAACCGGTGGAAGTCAAATTTAAATAACTATTGTGTTTTTAATCTATTTTTGACGTATAATATTTTAAAGTAATTCCCTTTTTATGATATTATTGCATATATTAAAATAATATAATAGAAAAAGTCAATTGACTATTGGTTAATTACTTGTGTTAAAAGTATACTTGGAGTTGGACTATTTGAGTAAGGTTTGATTGAATATAATCAAGTAATAGTTTATATAATTATATTTTTAAGTGGTATTACAAAAGGGATGTTTACAACTTCAATATCTTTCATTGAAATACTTTAACTGTGTGATACGTAAGAAATTACTTATTATTTTCACCTCTTTTGCATTATGCATGATCTAATTTTATATAATTTATTTAAAAAATTATATAGAAATAAATATATATTATTGTTTTACACAATATTTTATTTTCTTACTTGTCCTTACAAATATAAAAAATATTTTGAATACTATTTAATATTAATTTACTTAAACTTATATTAAAATATAATTTATTTATTGTAAATATATTACAAAACGTGCAACTCACGTGCAAAATACTAGTTAGCACTTCATACTTAGCCATGATTTATTGACTGTCATGATTTACTTGTTATTACTCAAACTTTTATTGACTATCATGATTTAATTGTTTCTATGTTACTGAGGGGTACAACACATAAAACTCTTAAAAATCTTAAAAAAAAAAAAAAAAACCTTAGTAATTTTTTAAAATAAAGAAATTATAAAAAAATTGAAGAACTTGAACAAAAAAAATTCTTCTATTTCATGAGGCGATTTCCTTCAAATATTTATAGCTTTAATATCTTTTATGTAAATACTTTAAAAATGTGTATAATATGTAATAAAAAAACTTATTATCTTCACCGCACACTATGCATAACTAATCTTATAAAACTTATTTAAAATTTATATAGAAATAAGTATAAGTTATTTTTTTGGCACAAAACTATATTATTTTATATATCCTTACCAACAATATAATAAAATATTTTAAATGTTATCTAACATTAATATATTAGATAATAAATATAATTTATTTTCTTGTAAATATATTACAACTCATGTAACTCATAAGCAGAATATAATCTTTTTTATCTTTCTATAATATAAAAGAAGGATGTGAGATTTTTTTTTCTCTTTACACGTGTTTTTATAATTAATTAATATGTATTTTTCAGATACTCCCTCAATCTCTCTTTTTCTCTCTTATTTTTATTTTTTATTTAAATTTAAAAATTCAAATAATTTTTTTGTTTTAAGTTCGATTTTAATATATGATGTATCAAATCAATCATTTTCTTGTGATTTTTAATTTGACACTAATATTGTATATATTGAAATAAATAATTACATTTAAGAAAAAAAAAAAGACCTCATGAGGCGACTACCTTCAAATTTTTGGCTTCCTTCTCAAAGTTGACTATATCTTGTTTGTGATGCTGGAGGAAATCTCTTTCCCTACAAAAGCAAGTTCCATGCACTGAACCACGTATCTTATCCACGTGGATCCCGCCACGTCACTCTTTCAGACCATCGATGGGACCACTCGCTCCCACTGGCAGGGTTGCAGCTTGCGTGGCGCTCCCGTTAATGGGGTTCCCTCCAGGGGCAGTTTCTTACTTTACGGAATAGAAGTTTCAATTCATAACAGACAGCTCTGCCGAAGCATAAAATTAAAGACCAACAAACAAAACCAAATAACTCTTTCGGTCTGAAAAAAAACCTCAGAGAAAAGTTGATTCTTTGTAAGGATTCCGGGTATGGACGCCGCCGACGAGGTAAATTCCGACGCCACTTTTGCGCATATTCCGGCGCGCTGTTTCCGATGCGGCGGAGCCGTTTTTGTTTTTGTTTCAACAGCACCACCAACTACCCAGCTGTATCTTCTTTTTTGTTTGGCCTTTTCTGATTCTTTTGTGTTCCTGCATTTATTTTTTTGGGTTTGGATTTCGATCTTGTTTTCCTTCCTGGCTTTCTTTTCATCTTATGATGTGAGTTTTTATGTTTTTTATTCTGGGAGTTGTTTCGGTTTGCGTGTTTTCAAATTTTTTGTAACTTCTTGCTTTTGTTATTTGCGAAATGGTGGTCTTTTTTATTTTATTTTCTGCTTCATTTTATGATTCCGAGTTTGTTCTTCGTCTTTGTTGGACTAAATATGTGTTTTTTAAACTCCAATCGATCATTTCTTTTCCCTTTTCTTTTCCCCTTCTTATAAATGGGGTGAATTTTAATACTTGGTTATAGCTTTCTTGTAATCTTAACCTTTGATTTTCTGTGACTTATTTGCGTATTCCATATATACACGCAAGATTGAGCATGTTCATTTATGATATTTATTTATTGTATTGTGTTTTTTCTGGAGTGCAGAAATTGACGGCGTTGAAGAAGGCGTATGCTGATATAATACTGAGCATATCTAAGGAGGCCGCCGCGAGGGTTATGGTATCGGAGAGAAAGTTGGTAAGGTATCAGCATGAGCTGAAGATAGCTAAAGAGGAGGGTGTACGAATGCTGATGCGCCTCAAACAAATGATGGATTCTCAGGTGAATCATTGAGGGTTGGAGTTTAAATTTAGTTCATTCCTTATTTCTTGATGGTTTCTTGGAATGAGAGCAAAAATTGGGAATGTAGCTTTGTTCTCTCTGTTAGTTGTGTGTGTGTGTGTATTGTTGGTTGAATGTGCTGATGACAGGATATTGTGTGTTTCGTGTGCAAAGTTTTCTATTGATGTCTCTCATGGTTTCAATTTATGTGTGTGTTTTTAGCATTTAGTTATATTAGGTTTTGACTTTTAGTTCTTTGATATCTCGATAGTTGATTGTATTGTGTGAATGTGATTGAATGTTGGTTTCGTATGGAAATAAACACGTTTTGTCCCACTAAGCCATGGGGGTTCTTAATTAATTTCTTATTCTGATGGAATGTTGTGAATCTTTTGAATCTCCTTCATTCACGGGATTCGTTTAGTGTCCCTAATGGAGATATGACATAAGGACAAATTCTAAAGATATTATTTTTTTCCACATGTAAATTGATCGAAGTTAATACTTTTCAAATGCAGGATTGGGATCACCACATATGTTTCTGCTTTTTCTCCTTTTCTTGATATGTTGATTGATTTTTTTGGTAAATGACGGCATGATTATATCATCTATCTTTGTTGTTAAGCATGGGCGCTATCTAAAATAGAATGATCCGTTTTGGAATTTTGCAGCTGTTGATACAGAAAGATGTTAAAATAGTATCATGTGCTTAAGATGCCAAGCTTCTTATCTGTTTTACCGTTGTTGGCTGAAATTCCATCACGTGCTTCTTTAGTGGCATTGTATTTGTTAGCTTGTGGATGACGTGGACAACACACTAATATGTTTATAGTTCCTCCTTTTTTGTTTTGGTTATTTAACGATTGCGCACAAATTTGTTAAATGAAATGTCCGTTGCTAGAAAGAATGGTATTAATAATTGCTCTCATCTCTGTCTGAAATGGATTGTTAGGTAGAATTTTACTAGTTGTTTTGAGAAAATTATAAGGACTGCCCTTGAGGTTTGGGCAATCTATAGAATACCCTATTATGTTTTGAAATTACAAAATTCACCCCTTTAGGTATTTAATCTTTCTATTCAAGTTTGCATCTTTCTTACAAATACCCCACTCAAAGGTGCAATATGTTGAAAAGAAAAAGAAAAAAAGTGTCGAGAGTGGTATTTGTGAGTCTAGAAAAGGAGCTGGCCCTTTTTTGTTGTTGCTGTAATTAGGCTAAACTTTATGGGTAGTGTTTTTAATTATCCCTTGGTATTATGCTTCATTCATCACCCCACATGTCTGCCCTCGTTATATAATGACATATCTGATCCACTTTACAGATTAGTGAAGCAGAAGCATCAGCCTTGAATCAGCAGAACAAAATTGATGAACTCGAAGCTCAGCTTCAAGAAGCTGAAGACATTGTAAGAGATCTCAGAGAAGAGCTGGAAGAAGTGCAAGCTGAACTAGAAAGGCTAAAGAGTGAAAATTCAAATAATCTGAATGGACCTGGCAATGCTTATTCAAGTGAAATACATGTGGATAATAATATTTCGTCACACCAATCCTGTAAATACCCTCCTCCAATTGAATCTTCTGTAGGTTCTGATGCATGTGATGTGTATATCAGGAATCGAGATTTGCCTTCTATTATAGTGAGAGGCAAAGATCCTGGGCTATACAGAAATGGATGCACACAGAGGATCCGTGCTTGTGAATGGAACGCCTTGGATGGGGATTTGTGTCTCTCGGAGGAAGCTCGTAAATTGAAGGATGAGAAGAATGAACGAGAGCAGAAGGAAGGGGCTAAAATGCCGAGTGAACTTGAGAAGAAAATGTTAGCAGAAATCAATCTGGGCACTTTCAAATCCTTTGCTCGGAAAAAGAAGCGAGCTTTTAGACAAAGAAAAACTGTAATTTTGTTGGTGGGAAAACAATGTGACTCGTCCCCAAAGACCAGTCTGTCACTTGAACATTCTTTGACCAGAAAAACTGTAATTTTGTTGGGGGGTAAACAATGTGGCTCGTCCCCAAAGACCAGTCTGTCACTTGAACATTCTTTGACCAGTGACACTGTTTCAGCCAATGATAATGCTCATTCTGCTGAGAATCCTTCCATGATGTGTCCAACATTTTTTCATGATAAAGCTGAGTTGCAAACTCAGCTACCATCAGAAAAAGATTCTGAAAATGAAATTAACATTATGGAAATTGATGGTGCAAAGGCAATGCACGGGGATAAAGGAGAAAGCGAAAAACTGGTGGTGCCTTTAAGGAGGGTGTCTGGATTTCCAAAGGGTTTGCAGTCTCCTGATTGTAAAATGGATGTTGAAAAAGCTGATGTGCCATCAGGTAGTCTAGAGTCAAATTTATCTGCCGTAACTATAGGGGAAAGAGTTATCAAATACACATTTCAAAGGAAGCGAAAGAGACATGCTTTGAGTGGAAATGAAATCACTGGCTCTAGTGAGATAGAAAAGAAAACTGGAGAAGGGCGAAATGGTAATCAGCAGCTGGAGCAACCTAAGCCTAGCTTGGTAGAGGAGTCACTGGGAGACCGTAGGCAGTGCAGATCCGATGTGAATGGCTCTTGTGAGACGGAAAAGAAAACAGGAGATGGGAAAATTGTTGATCAGCAGCTGGAGCAACCTAAGCCTAGCTTGGTAGAGGAGTTGCTAGGAGACCGTAGGCAGTGCAGATCCGAGGTGAAAGGCTTTTGTGAAACGGAAAAGAAAACAGGAGATGGGCAATGTGCTGATCAGAAGGTGGAGCAAACTGAACCCAGCTTATTACAGGAGTCATCACGAGACCGTAGGCGATTAGCCCAAGTTGCTAGGCAGGTTGGTGATTAAGAAACCTACTTAATCCTTGTGTTTATAAATGCACATGTTTATTTATTTATGCATGTGTAGTTGGTTGTTTGCATGCATGATGCATCTGCATGGACGTATAATGTCAGCATTAGTTGGAACGTTGTTAGATAATAACCGCACGGTCGAACTCAACTGCAACTCCATAGCTTGCACTGAATGTTACTGTCAACTAATTCACCAGTTGATTTGCATGTTACCCCTTGTTTCCTTTTAAAGTTCATGCAGTTGAGTGGATAACTTGAAATACTTAAACTAACCTTGCTAAAATGGGTCACGTGCTAGTTGTTAAAAGGTTAGTTTTAGTAAGTTATCCTCAATTTTGAAATAGAATACATATCCTAGCTGTAGTGCCTCACTTTTCAAGGCGTAAGTTAGTTGCATTATTCCCTTTTCTACTTAATCTAAGGCGGGCGAATTCTCAAAATGAAGAAAGGGTTGAAGCACTTAAAGCAAAATGCATTTTATTCATTAATTTTAGTGTTTCTTTCGTTCCTTCTGCTTTTTAAGTTTCCGTTTAATTTGGAAAAACTGATTCTCTGATGGTATAGCACATAAACATGAATGTGAATTACTTCTTTTGAGGTTACATTGTATATCTTTTACTTAAATGGTTTTGATATTCTCTCGTGTGCACCATATTCTTGCTGTGGACAGCGTACTTCATGATCTTTAACATGGCTGACTTTCAAAATTTGCAGCTTATATCTTTGTCGGAGAAGAAGTGGTGGCATTGAACGTGGCATTTTCATCTTTAGGGATGCAGAGTGTGCTGAGCTAGAGAGATGGTCCAACTGTGGAGAAAGTTTGTGTTACTTAGAGAGAGACAGAGGGAGAGAGATAGTAAGAATTCTAACTTAAGCTGTACCTTGGATTATTGCTAATTAATCACTTAGAAAGTTTAAAGCTCTTGATTCAAGAGCAGTGATTTTCAAATTTTCAATGGTTTTTGTGGTTCTATTCTGTTTATATCGGTTCTTGGTTGCGAGACAACTTCAATCTTGCAGATGTTACGTCTGGTAATGTCGTCTGGGTGCGTGAGGCTTCAGTCCTGTAGATGTTACGTCTGGTGATGCATGTATATGTACAGATATATGTGACTTGTGCTGCCACAAGTCTTCTTTCCTTGGATGTCAACTTCTTACAGGTTGCTTCATTTTGTGCGAACTTAGGACAAGTTCATCAAGTTATAAAATGTTTTATAATATTTCAAAATAAAAATTTCAAGTTATTCATCCCATTAAAAAAAAAAAAAAAAAAGTAAATTACTTAAAGTATTGAAGTATAGAAAGAAAGTCTTTTTCTTATTATGTTTAAACATTGAATTAATGCCTTGCTTGTTTTGTTAGTTTTCACCATTTATATATCATTTTGGTTTTGCCAACTTTGATTGGTATGATATCCTTTTGATCGTATTTTGGTCGATATGGAATGACATATAAGATTGTTTTATTTTTTAGTATATTGAATATACCAAACGAAATAAAATAGAATATATTAATTTAATTAAAACATTTAAACTTAAACTATTGCACCTTTAACAATCATTTTTGTTGTTGAATATCATTTTTGTTGTTGAATATCCTTCTCAGCAATGTCTTTGAAATAGTGTGCAAGAAATGAAAGGAAAATAATTACCTTTTAAATGTATAATATAATAGTATCTCAAAAATAATTTAATAATTTAATAGTAGCACAATCGATTGTGGGTTGTGAGGTTGTGTCATAATCAAATTTATAGTAAAATGTAGTGTTTGTTTTGGGTTGTAATAAGGTAGGTTGTTATTGACCAGTCAAATCAATGGGTTTAATAGATTTTTATTTGTATTATTATATTATGAGAGCTAAAGATTTGTGGATTTAATAATTGGTGATAGATTGTTATATATATATATATATATATATATATATATATATATGCTACATGGATGTTTAAAGAAAGATCTTAGGAAGAGAATTAATATGATATAATTTTTATAAAAAATGAATTTGAAATAAAAAAGTTAAATGTATTTTAAAATTTTGGGTGAAAAAATATATATTAAATAGTTTTCTTGTGAATGATAGAGAAAAAAAATAGGAAAAAGAAGTGTAGAATGGATAAAGTTGTTAACGAAACAACCACAACCCACAACCTCGTAAACATTTGATTTTCAATATATATATATATATATATATATTATTATTTTTCAATATTAGCGATGAGCGTTGTGTTGTACAATGACGCTTTAACATATAAAAAATAAAAAATGATGTGTCAATTGTCAAGTCCGATTACTGTAAATTGTGTAATCTGTAGGGGTACAATGGTAACAACACACGATTCAAGTCTCAACAGCTACCGTAAGCCCTTACAAACTGAAATACTTGGAGCAGGGCTTTACACATTTTGGATTCTTGCACTAATTTTAACAGATTCAGGTGAGGAGTTCTGAGTAAAATTTTAAAGGAATCTCCAAGCAGGCAAGCAGAGATTCCATCAGAGTGAAGGAATCCCGCAAAAAAATTGCCGGAGATTTGGAAGTGTTGAGGATAAATGGGGGCCGCGAACAAAATTGGGAACTGGGCATTCAAAACGCTCTCGGCGGGGCTTTTCGTCACCACCTTATATATAACTGCTACTTTCTCTGCTAATGTCTACCGTGGTCTAGCCTGGCACAATGCTCAATCGGTAATCAATCTTGCCCCTGCTCGTTCGTTGCAGCTCCCCATTTGATTTTAGTTTTTGGAAAATGCATTCTCTTTTTTAATTTTCGGTATTTTTCATATAAATTATGGGTTCTCTTAGGTTCTTTGATAGTTTTTGAAAAGGCCAAAGCCCCACTCGATGGTAATTTTTTTTACTGCATATGTATATGCCAAACGGAAAACGTTGTGGGGTTAAAGGTCATAAAGAATTTAAGATTATGATAGTTTAAGTGTTAATAGTCAACCCTTTGGTCATAGGGTATCTGATTGCGCGAGAACTACGGGAAGTTAAGGCGCGCTTAACGAAATTAATGTTAGAACTGGTTGATTGTGCTCTGTGATGGTCGGCTCTAGCCATGTATTCTGCTGGTTGCCCCTTCGTTGATAGTTCACTAACAAAGTAATTTTGCAATAAATCTAGTGCCTGTTATGACTTCACTACTAGGGTTTTCCCATGCATTTTGGTGTTCTTTTGATCTACTTTTGAAATGCTATGGTGATTGAGTTTCTTGATTCACAACCCCAAAAACTATTGGATGGATAATGTTGGTCTAGTGTGCATCCATTGTATTTGGGTGCAGTAAGACGAACTAGTCCAGTCCCTAGTTGAACGATTCATTGCTAGATTTGTTCTTTGAAGGGCTTTTGTCCCTCATATGCTGTAGAGTAGAACATATTTCAGTATTATTCTATTGTTGGAGGATTGCTTGCATCAGATGTGATTTGTTAGCAGACCACAACCTTTATAATTAGGTGCAATAACAGAAAATGAAAGTTTTGGTCAAAATTAGTGATGTGAAAGCTCACAAAATGATATGTACAACTGATGTTTCTTAATTTACAAACCAGAGTAAAAATAGAAGGGGTCAAATATCACTCATTTATCTCATCCCGGTCAGCTTACACATCATTAATTTTGACCGGATTTTAAGTTTGGCCACAATTGCACCTAGTTTTAAAGTCTTGATTTCATTGGCTTTTTCTTAAAGCTTTGGCTAAAATTCCACTTAAACATAAAGGTTTGGCCTTTCTAAGATATAAAGCATTGTTGTGAAAGTGGTGGTGGAGATATAACAAGTAAAAAGGTTATCTTTGGGGAAAAGTTATTACTAGAAAGTATGGAGTCCAAGAGGACGGTTGGGATGAGGGTCTTGCACTAAGAACAACCTTTAGGAGTCCATGGAAATTCAAATCGAGATTACATCCAGATTGTGAAATCAGTAAAAGTCCAGGTTGGGAGAGGTAACGTCGCAAGGTTTTTGGAAGATATATGGTTAGGAGGACAATCTCTCCGTGAGAAGTTCCCCTCATTGTTTCGGATATCTCATAAGCACAAAAACTTATATCTTGTTTTTTCTCCATGCATCCCACTACACTAGACTCACCTCCATCACTTGGGACCTATACCTTTACAGAAATCTCAAAGATGGTGAAATGTCAGATTTTTGTGAGTTATTAGAACTTCTGTGTAGGGCCAAAATGTCCGTATAAAAAGATGATATCAGGATTTGGACTGTAGGAGCATCGATCAAATTCTCTTGTAAATCATTCTTTGAATCCTTCTCTCCCAAGAGTAACCAACCATCCTTCCCATTCTTTAACCCCATTTCAAAAGTTGCAGTGCCTAAAAAGATTCAATTTTTCTAATGGTTGTTGGTAATAGGTAGAGTACTTACCTGTGATTTAATTAAAAAATGCTTTCCAAAAATACCTCTATTCCCCTAATTGGTGTGTGCTTTGTTAAAGTGATTCTGAGAACTTGGATCATATCTTTTTGCACTGCCCATTCTCTATATCACTGTGGAACAGGGCTTACTGAATTTGTTATGGGTTATACCCCAATCTGTTAGAGACTGCTATCGGCTAAAATACTAAACATGTGCAGCTATATCAGTGAAAAGGCTAAGATTCTTTGGGGAATCATTGTACAAGCTATTTGCTGGTCTATTTGGCTGGAAAGAAATAGGAGAATTTTTTAAAATATAGAGGAGACTGTAGAAGAAGTATTGGACAAACTAAAGATTAGAACTCTATGGTGGATTTCAGATCATAAGTTATTTAGGGGCATTCACGTCCTTGATGCTTTCGGAGACTTGAAACTTGTAATGCAATACTAGAGTTCACTGTACCTTGGCGATTCCTTATCCCTATGTAGTTACCATCGTTATCAATGAAGTTTTGTTTCTTATAAAAAAAAAATAATGCTGTCATGAAATTATCTGCGCTGCTGGTCTCTCTGGAAATTGGAGCTCAGATTAGTGCTTTGGTGTAGGAATGACAGTTTATATGGCTTTATCATCTACTATTACCTCAAAAGATACATTCTCTTCATAGAACATTGGAAAACTCTCTCTTTTAAGTAGAAATCAGTTTATCTCCTTTAACTCCACTTTATGTGACTGTGCTTTGATGGAAGTAATATCTGTAACTATTAGTGGTCAGTTATGTAATGAAGAGTTACAGATCCGACTCTCTTTGAACATCTACTGTAACTAACAATTCAATCAACTTAGTTACCTATATTTAGTAGTTCGGCAAATGTGAGTTATGGTGGCCACCCAGTAATATATGGATCGTAATTCCTTAACTAGAATTTTCTACTTATGCAAGTAGATCTTTAAGAAAAGCATATTTGAGCTACCTAGGCTGCCAGCAGTTACAAGGTGGTGGGTATTCACCGTCAATATAGGTATGGTTTAACAAAAGGTGATATTAAGACTGCATGTATTCTAAAGAGTAAGAAAAGTAGGGAGACAAGGATGAGATATTTTCATGTCTTTGGTGTGAGCTTGTGCTGAAAAGAGGAGATGGCAGTGTATACATTAACTAACATGAATTTTTTATTATAATTATTATTTTTATTTAGGGCTTTGTCTTTTGCTGTAAAGTTTTGACTTGAATGGTTTATAGTATAGTCTATACTAATTAATGCTGATTGGCCATATTTTTATTGACTTAAATAGCTCTTAATCTCCACAAGGCATGGATAAGCTTACTATTTTCCTGTTTGTGGTCTTCCATATTTCGTCACTTTATCTCAGAAACCATAAGTCTTGATTTATGCATATTTTTGGTGTTAAAATGAAATTGGAAGGAAGTAGAATAAATGGGGAGGCTTTAGAATATTTGTTCGAAACCCAAGCAATAAGGCCTTTGGAGCAATACATAATAAATGCTAAGAAATTCTATCTTTTGTATTCATATTCTCTCTCTATTTTCTCTATCTTACAAAAATCAAAATGCATTGAATTATATATTTATAAAGAGTTCTCTAGCCACCAACTTTGTTGACATATTGCAATCTTTTCTAAATCAATTTTTATGCTTCATGATTGCAGATTTAAGTGTCTTAAAGTTACATTCATGAGCATTTTTCTAGAATGTAAACCAACTTGCAATATGAGCTTTTCCAGCTCATATCATTCTTGTTGTTATCATCTTTTGTTAATTTTTGAGGTACAAGTGGTATGCTTGAGTTGCTTGACAATTATCCAAGTTTACATCTAGAAGTTACTTTTATCAATATGCATATTCCATGTAAAAATCAAATTAGCTCGAACTTTCTCGAAGGTAAGTCAAAGATTATTTTGAGCTTCTCTTTTTCAAAATCATTTTTGTTCAATACTAGAATCAGAAATTGAAACATAGCATCTTAGGTTGCACTAGCCGAGGGATACACGACGGCATTGTTCTATTTCCAATCTTTACATCAACAAGCTTAGTTTTATTTTTGGAATCATGTGTCTTTCTAGAGAGATGACATTAAAAATTAATAATAACAAAAGAAAGTTTTGTAACAGGTAAATGCCTTATTATCTCTTGAAGTTATTGAATTATTTTCAGTAAGATATTTTCTACAACTAAATAGGTATTATCTATAAAATTACCATCTGCACAAACTAGGCAGAACTAGCAATCCATTTTATAGTTCGTCTCACTCCTTGTGGGAAAATGATACAACAGAGAGAAGAGTTTTACAACACAGAAATAACACAATGAGAATATGTAATTCGAAATGAAGATGATAATCATAAAATGATTTTGACTTCCTTCAGGAAGAGTTCTGGTTGTTTTTGAATTCTCAAGATAGAATGTAATTTGATTTTTACTTGTAAGATGCAATTTGACATTTTGAGATGATAACATGGATAGTTGTCAAGCCACGTAAGTATACGATCATGCTTGGAAATTCTTAAGCATAGTGATTAAAAATCATTACTTAAGGATGCAGAACAAGAAGAATGGTGGCACTCAGATGGTATCAGTCCCTTGTCTGATGTAGTGGGAGAGCATTTAAGCAATTGTTTTAACTGGGAACCAGTAAGATTGAATACATAGGGTTCAATTTTAATCGATGAAGATGTACTTGCGGTAAGGTAATAACAAATTAAAGATTGGAAACTATAAACATGAATTTTTGTAACACCTAGGGTTGAAGTTCCATATAAGCAAAATAATTTTTTGAAGGAACACCAAACACCCAATATCTTTCTCCTACACCACATTTAAAGGTTATTATGTGGTGGCCACATATTTTTTATGTTGACTGAGTAATTCAACTGCGAAACACTTTTACTAATACAATAACATGTGCTTATACTGCTTACAAATTTAATTTATCGGAGTCTGATTTTGCTGTATACATACCATCTTATGTGCCCTTTATCATGTTCTCATTCCAGTTGCAGCACGTGTCATAGTATTAGTGAAAGTTCCTTAAATCACTCTCGTCTTCTTGGAGTTCATCTAAATCATGATCTGATTTTATTTCTTAACCTCATTTATTAATTAGTATTACTTTTTTTTTTTTTTTTTTTTTGTATTCTGCTAACTTCTTTTCTTCCCTATATGAAATTTATGCGGTTTTTCTGTGTCGTGGTTGTGTTGCTGAGTGATCTATGTATGCCTTTATTTTGCAGAAGGCTGAAAAAGAGGGGTTTAGTGATCAAAAGGCAGAATGATTTTTAACAATGCAATGCTATACCTGGCAGTTTGATTCCTTGGATGCTGAGTTTTTGGAATAATGCTTTTTTTTCCCTGCTCAATGCACATTTGTTAGGCAGTTGCGAACAAAGTTAGAAAGTCGGATACCATGTAACAGGAAAACTTCATCTGTGGTTATAAATTATGCAATTAATAATAGTTAGATTTTGGTTGTTTTTGAAGAAATGATGTTGGAGGTCATACTAAAAGTAATATCTTGTAGATGGCGAATTATTTGTTTTTCTTCAAATTATTTTTAAGTAGATTGAAATCATTGATGGCTATGGTTAAACTGATGCACAAATTGTTGGCTGCTTCTCTTGGATGTGAGATTTTGGACCATAACACACAGCGTATCATGAACGGAGTGTTTTAGGTTTTCCAAATTTTTTCAGGCTTTGTAATAATTTATTCACTTTCTTAGGGTTTATACACACACACACACCCATATATATTTTGCTATTCATTTTTCAATTTCAATTTATCTAAATCTTTAAGGAAACTAGATGATTACCAGTACCATGCACAAAGGTAGACTTCTTTCAAAAAAAAATATATGTTACATATTAATTTCTTAATTTTAAGAAGGCACAAATAAATAATTACATAAATAATATTGGCAAAAATATGTATGCACAAAACATGTTGATCTTTTTATAGCAACGAGTTGGATTATACTATAAAATAAATAGAAACATGTGAATTTTATTCCTAGCCAGCACGGCTATAATTTGCCAAAAAAAAGACATGGGTGTCACACCTGTTGTTCTCACATTTTCTTTTTTATGCAAATATTTGAATATGATACTTTTTTTAGAAAAATTAGTATTTTTTATGCAAAAGTCAATACTTTTAAAAAATGTTGAAAAAATATTAGTTGTTTTTGATAAAAAATATCTGATTCAAATAATCAAGTAATAATAATTTCTAGAAATAAGTTAATATATTTACAATTTAAAGATCTATTTTTTAAGGTTGAATGTAAATAATTTTTTCTATAAATTAGAAAGGAAAATCTTTGTGAATATCAATGTGATCTTTGTTCTCTCTCCTTTATTTTTAAAGTTTTTTATATGATAATCTTGACTAAAAATTATGGGAGTCTATTTTTTTATGCTTTAATTTGTTATTAATTTTTCTTTCTAATTTTTGAAAAGCTTGATTAAAATTTTCTCACAAGGCTCGAGTAGATTGAAATATAGTAGCTGCTGTGTCAATTTTTGTATTAATAAATCATGAAGTTTGAAATTCAAATATAACATGAGCCTATCCTTTTTACTTTACACTATGTAAAAAGATTAATTTGACCATTTAGTGAACTTATATTTTTAATGTTTAATGAATAGCACTAGATCAGATATACGATAATAATGGAAAAGTAGCACACAAGTATTCTTTACACAGTGCTTTTGGTGGTCCTTTAGGCATTCAAATGAAGACATACATTCAATAAAGCTTTAAACCTCATCATCACAAGCATGTTGCTACCACCATTTACATCTATCATTCAGCTCATCACTATAATTTCAAAGTCAACAAAGAATGGAAAAGATACTCCCCAGTACAAAAAAAAAGGAGAAACGAATAAATTTTCTCGAGTATATGCATCCTTACTTCATGCTAGGCGCAGAGACGGGTCCGTTTCTTCTGATGATGATTACTCATTTCAGACCTGCTGATGGGAAGCCTTTGCTCTTTCATGTTTCCCTTTCTTCCACTATATAAATTCATTGCTTAGAAAACGAGTACTCAAATTTTGTATAGTAAGAATAGCATATGAATATCCTTCAGTCAAGCTCAAATTATGTGTAGTAGGTTAATTCTTTATATTCCACACAATCATTTCAAACTTTGGCCTCCATCACCTGCATAGACAACGATAAAGTATCAGAACCGCAATAAGTGATTGTTGGGAATAGTATTCGAAACATTGTCTCTGAAGAAATGAAGTGGATGTTTGTACTGTAGTTTCAAACAAGATTGTGAGAAACTGAAGTGAAAGAACATAAAAAATGTATAGGTTAGAAAGATATTCGATATTTGCCACCACATGTTCTTATGAACACAATTTCTAATAGCTTGTTTCAAGGTTTTTTTAGCCTTAGCCTTCCCCTTGTAATATGAGTTCATGATTCTTACTTTCTGTAAGTCCTACAGGGGAATCTAAAGGTTTCCTACGCACATGTCCAGGCCATCTTATGCGCATTTCTGTAATATGAGTCACTAAAATAATATATCCAAGAGATAAATAGCATGCATTAAAAGTGATCAGAGGGTACCTGGAGCCATTCAGGGCATATTATGCACTACATCAAACAGCACTAGTATTTACAACTCCACTCGAGGAAACTTCTGGAAATCCCAGGGAGCCACTAGACATTTTGGCCAATGGATTCATGATCAGCCCACGGCCATTCTGGAGAAACCTTTGATTTTCAATCAGAAACCCTTGACCATCTCCAATCTTGTTAGCCACCAACGGAGTCCGAACCGAAGAAAGCAGCCGAGAAGTTGAAGAACGAGGTGCTGCCTTTCTCCAGAGCTTCGAGCTGAAGAACTCAGTACCAGGTAGCTTGCAGCACATGGCTCCTGTACCACTGTTCTGTAACATCCTCCCATTTGAGACAGCTAAATCGAATGATATTTCATCCAAAGCAAGCTCAAGACCATGAACACGTGCCTCGAGGGAATTCATTCCCTTCTGTGAGCTCCCAATAAACCTCTAGATTCCCAATTATAAAACAAATGTCAGATGAATGCGTATCAAGAGGCATGATCACTTAATTATTGAATAATACATAATTCAAAAAGAATTCTAGGATGTCAGAAATCAAAGCACAGAGTTTATGCAGCAGGCATGCCAGCAAATACTTTGCGAAAAGTAACCCTAAATTTTAGACTAGCTACAAGGAAAATTAGCTCTCTTAGAAAGCTTACAAATACCATCCCTGACATCCCCCCCCCCCCCCAATATATATATATATATATATATATTGCATATGTTGAGGGGGTACATGAAACAAAAATTCAAAGGGGGTAATTTGTAATACCTAGAGGGCATTTGAAAATTCAAAATGTAAAAGGAATTTTTTAAATGTTTTTGTAATTTACCATATTTATTACTCTCACACTGTACTGCTGTCTATGAAAATTGCTAATGTAAAAGAAGGAAAGCTGAATAACCTGGAGAAGGTCCAACAAATGGGATTGCTGATTTTCAATCTGAACAAGTTGCTTTCGTATCAGAGACAAGTCCTCCGACTCTCCTTGGTTCTTACAGATTTCTCCAGTTTCATTGCTAACAACAACACTGGTGTCACCACATGGTACAACTCGAGAACCCCCTCTAAACAAACCAAGCTTCTGCTTCCCATTGTTTTCATTGAAAAGGGCACGTTTAATTCCGGACTTTTCAAAATATTTTGTCTCTCCCTCACTAGTTGCCAAATCTCGTTCATCTTTGTTACCTGAAATTCCCATGCCATAGCAACTAGTAGGAGTGACAATTTCAACTTTAACATCAGAGAGCTTCTTCCTATCTAACTTCTGGAACATTGCTGAACTCGTTTTCTTCCCATTACCACTAAGAAGGTTTCTTTTTCGGGCAGCAGAAGCCGGAGAACAATTGTAATTTGGTGTCCGGGTAGCCGGGGTTTCTAGAAGGCTTCTTTTCTTTAGTTCAGGAGTAGTAGACCCAATAGAGCAGGAAGTTTTGGAGCCGGGTGGGTAACGCCCATCACTGGCATTTTCTATACCAAAATAGGAAAAAAAAAATCAAAATATAGATTCTTTGAAGGAAAATAAAAGAGGGCTAATCGAAGAAACAAGATGCTTAGGCAGACTGATGAAATTCCAGTTCCTAGTTCCTACATTGTACTCGAACAAACCAATGAAAGTCAATACAGATGAAACAGACAGAGACGAACATGGGAAAAATGGAATTCGGGTCAGTGTAAAAACGTAAACTAAAGCACAAATCGACAATTAACAAATCCACACATATTGAAAAAAGAATTGATAAGATGAATGGGGAGATTAAGTTTGAAACTAAAAGACAACAGCAAAAGTAAAAAAAAAAAAAAAAAAAATAATAATAAAATAATTTAAAATAAGAATCACAATTAACAACAGCTTACGATCTTAATGCAACCATACTCGAATTACTATAATCCATGAGGAATATATGGCTGTAAAGATTTACATGACGATGCTAACACTAAAATATGAAAGCATTGACTAAGAAGAACAATCACAGTATCTATTTCTCTGAAAAAAAGATGTACCTTTAGATGATGCCTCCGATTCAGGTAGTGGTGAAAATTCCTCCGGCAGATCTGGAATTTCCTTCCAAGCTTCTATCATCTGATTCATCGTCTCTCTTGCTGCTTTCACCTGATCAGATCAATCCACATTTCATAACACACAAATCATCTAAGAAGCTAGACTCATGGGCCTGAAATCCAAATTCAGAAAAATCCTAAAATAACCAGACCTTGTCAAATCTTTTTGCCTCAAAGGTTTTAAGGCATGAAGGTTTATATTCGGAGAGTGATTCTTTCTCCACGGCGGCGATCTTCATCAACGCCTCTGCAGCCGCTTTCCTCGAAGCCCAATCCTCATTGCTCAAAAACTCCATCAAACAACTGATCAAATTTCTAAGGACATTTTTCCCTCCGCCGCTCAACACTCCCTTCACCCCCACTACACTTCCCATCAATGCCAAAAGCGCGGGTTTCGCCTTGAAACTCTCGCATTTCGCCAACTTTTCAATCTTCGGCAACAATCGCCTCAAACATCCTGCATCCTGATTTCTCGATCCCTCAATTACCGCCGCTAGACATAACGCGGCGCCGGTTTGGGCGTGGGGGTCCTGCTCAGTGAAGAGAGATTCAACAAAGGGTTTTATAATGGAGGTGAATGGAGAAGCGAGGTTCGATGAGAGGGAAAGTGAAGCGGCGACGCAGGCGGAGCGGACGGAGGAATCAGGGTCGCGGAGGCGGCGGACGATGGCGGAGAGAACCTTCGAAAGGTACGGGGAGATGGAATTTCCATGATGCTCAGAGAGAACAGAAATGAGTCTGAGGCACTGGCGGCGAACCGGAGACTTGTCGGAGGAGTCGGTGGCCGCGATGGACGAGATGAAAGGCAGTATAGCGTCAGAGGAGAGGGTTTTAGCGATGGATTCAAGCTCCAACGCGGCGACGGAGTGGGTGTCCCTGTCGGAAAGTTTGTGGAGGCAAGTGAGCACGCGGTGCTTCAGGTCACGTGCCTTTGCCTGCTTAGTTGAGTTAAAAGCCGACATTATAGGAAACGACCGGGAAATGCACAAGGGAAGGCGGATTTAAGATAGCGGAGGTGGCGCCGGTGGGATCTCCGGCAGCATTTCGGTGGTTGGGGATGGTGGGAGGTGGTTGCGTCACAGAAGCTCTTGTGACTTCTCTTTGCTATTTTCTCTCTCCTTTGCGGTTATATATAGCGGTGAGGGTAGTATCGTCAATTCATTATTGATCGTTAATGACAAGAAACAACTGTGAAGTGGCACCGTCTAAGTGAATATAGCAGCCTTATACGTTAACGTCTCCCTTTCTTTGACCATAATTTACCTAAAATGGGAATTTCCTTTTTCTTTAAGGAAATAAATAAATAAATAATAAATTAAAAACAAAGTACACATGATAAACATATATTTGGTCTATGAACAGAGGATGATAATGTAACTCGGTCCTGCAGCTTACCCGTTTTACTTTATTTTATTTATTGTGTTCGACTTGTGATGGGGTGGCTTTAGATACTTTTTTATTGTGGGTTATTTATTGAAATAATGTGAAAAAATAATTTATAAAATAAGGTGGATATGAAGCAAAATAGAGTAAAATGTTATATTTGATAATAATGTTTGGTAAAAATGCCACCGAGTCAGACGTTTTAATTTAAAAAATAAAAATCAGGCTCACTAACGTTTTTATTTTCCATATATATCTATATGCCACATGCTATTCAATATACAATGATTAATATGCATATATATATATATATATATATATATATATATATTTGATACATATATATAGGGCTATATATATAAAGATATATAATTATATATATTATATATTTTTGTATATATATACATGTATAATTTGTATTTCTGAAAATTTTATATTATTTAATAAATAATTTTTATATCATTATAAATCAATTAAAATTTTATATTTATAATTAAAGTAAATAAAATATAATATTTAATATATTTATATAATTTTTACAAAATAAATATATATTAATTTCAATAATATATAAATTAATCATATAATTATAAACCAATAAAAAATAAATATTTATACTCAACCTAATTAAATTATATAAAATATTTATTAATAATTATAAATTTTGTATAACGTAGTATTTGAATATTAAAATACATATATATAAATATAAATATATAAAAATTATATTAATATTTTTAAATAAAAGGGTTATGTTATATTAAAATTAAATTTGTTAAGATATTATAAATGAATTAATACATAATATAATTTAAAAAAGAATTTTATATAGAGTGTTTATATATATATATATATATATATCATATATATTAAACAAATAAAAAATACAAAAAATATTTTTTAAATAAAAATAATCACATATATATATCAAAAATATTAAATAAATATAAATTACAACAAATATTTTTTAAATAAAAAATAATTAATATATCTTAATATTAAATTCTCTAAATATCTCTATACAATTATACATTTTTTATATATAATTAATATTTATATATAGGAATAATTCTATTTTCTTTTAAATTTTAAATAAATAAATTCAATAAATAAAAATAATTAAAAAATTACAGAAATATTTGGAATACATATATATATATATAATTTAGTTAAGGTAGCTAGTCTTTAACCACCGGAGCAGATTCTATATTTGATGATATAATTATATTTATATAAAATATAAATTCAAGATATAAAACAATAGATGTATAATATTTTCGATTTTTAATTATATTATGTATTATTGGGTTTTTAATTAAAATAAAGCAAAAAAAAAAGATTTATAAAATAGGTAACTTTTGGAACAATTTTAAAAAATAGGTAAAACGTCAGCTCGGCTGACGTTTTTTGGATAAAACGTCACGGGGGCTAACGTTTTAAATTTGAAATTAAAAACGTCAGCCCGTGACTTTTTTAATTTCAAATATATATATATATATATACACACATACACCACATGCATCCATATATATATATATATATATATATATATATATATATAATCGCACATATATATATAAGCAGATATATATATACAAAATATATATGTATATATATATATATTTTTTTTTACATTATAATTCTTTATATTATTATAAATTCTATTTTTATATTTACCTAACAGAAAAGTTATAATATTATGTGTATATATTTTTTAAAAATATATAAAATTATAATTTTAAAATGTAAAATATTATAATGTTATTTAAGATAATAAAAAAATTACTTAAATTATAGAATAATTTTTAATTATTATTTTGTGTGATTTCATTTTCTGAAAAAAAAATATATATATTTTTAATAATACATAAATATATATATATATTATACAAATAATTAAAAAGGAAAAAAAATAAAATCGTCAGCCGCACTGACGTTTTAAAAAAACGTTAGTTGCACTAACGTTTCCTTTAATTTTTTTAAAATATATGTTAATATATATAATATATATTATAAATATATATATATTATTTAATATATATTCTGAATATATATATATATATATATGTAATTTATTAGTTAAGTAAATATATATATATAGAAATTTATGCATATATATTTTATAAAAATATATATTAAATTATAATTTTAAAAAGTAAAATATTATAATGTTATTTAAGATAATAAAATAATTATTTAAATTAAAAATAATTTTTAATTATTATTATTTGTAATTTCATTTTCTGAAAAAAATAATATATATATATATTTTTTTTAATAATACATAAATATATATATATATATACAAATAATTAAAAAAATAAAAAATAAAAATCATCAGCCGCATTGACGTTTTAAAAAATCGTCAGTTGCACTGACGTTTTCTTTAATTTTTTTAAAATATATGTTAATATATATAATATATATTATAAATAAATATATATATATTATAAATATATATTTTGAATATATATATATATATATATATTTTTTATTAGTTAAGTAAATATATATATATATATAAATTTATGTATATATATTTTATAAAAATATATATTAAATTATAATTAAAAAGTAAAATATTATAATGTTATTTAAGATAATAAAAAATTATTTAAATTAAAGAATAATTTTTAATTATTATTTGTATAATTTGATTTTTTGAATATATATATATATAAATAAATAAATATATATATATATATATTAATAATACATAAATATATACACATAATAAAAAAAAGAAAACCTAAAATAAAAACGTAAGCCGCATTGACGTTTTAAAAAACCGTCATTTGCGCTGACGTTTCCTTTAATTTGTTAAAAATATATGTTAATATGTATAATATATATTATAAATATATATATATTTTATTTCATATATATTCTGAATATATATATATATATATTTTTTTTATTAGTTAAGTAAATATATATATATATATATATATATAAATTTATGTATATATATTTTATAAAAATATATATTAAATTATAATTTAAAAAGTAAAATATTATAATGTTATTTAAGATAATAAAAAAATTATTTAAATTAAAGAATAATTTTTAATTATTATTAGTATGTATAATTTGATTTTCTAAATATATATATATATATATTTTTTAATAATTCATAAATATATATATACACAAATAATAAAAAGTTAGAAAAAAATTACAAATCGGTCCCACTGACGTTTCTTTAAAAAAATTTAATTTTTATATTTTACATATGTGTGTATATATATAAATAATATATATTATAAATAATATATATATATATATATATATATATATATATATTATTTCATATTCTAAAATATATCGTTTGAATGTATATCTAAAAATTTATCTATATATATTTTATAGAAATATATAATATATTATATAATTAGAAAAAAATATAATATAATATTATTTTTTAAGATAATAAAATAATTATCTAATTTAAGGCGAATATTTTTCAATAATTATTAATAGAAATATATCTATATATTTTATAGAATAAATATTATTT